>PYHX02000467.1:15770901-16422729 GCA_004302925.2 Cochliomyia hominivorax
AAAGTGCATAATAATACACATGTATAGTTTATATTCTAAACAACGTCAGCCGACTTTTATAAATAGAATTTTATTTCCGCTTCATAAGTCAAAAGTAAGTAAATATGCAATATCTGGCATTACTGAATCTTAAATATCCCTTCAACACGATCAATTTAGAAATATTTATAGTCACAGTACACAGGAAACGATACAACTGTCCAGAAGTGTATAAGGAGTGAGATAAAAAAATCTTAACATACATATATTTTAATAAAAAGTAAATTTTTAATGTGTTTAAATTTATTAACTGAACCGATGTTAATATAAAATATACAAAAAACTAACCAAACGGGCAGAAAGGCGGACAGCATTAAGTTTATCGAGAAATATATTTTGAACGATTTAGAACACTTGAAGTTAGAGAGTTAATTAAAGTTATTTTTGGTATAAAATACATTGTCACATACCTTAATAATTTATGTTAATGTAGGATATGCATTTAATAAATTATTCAGTGATATAAAACAATTATTATTAAATGTCCTCTTTTGTAATAATTTCCTTTTTTGTCTTTATCTACATTTATTTCAACATTATTGAGGGACATAAATACAAAAATACTTTTAAATAGAAACAACGAAGGATGTTATAGTCGGTGAAATCCGTTTGTGTAATACCCTACCTCACAATGTTAGTTATAAATAAAAGTTACGAAAAAATAATACACGACCCTCGTATAATTTAATTTTCTGATTTATTCTTAAATGTGAAGTACATTATTGAGACACCAACATTTATGAAAAATTAATGTGTTTCAAAATAAATTATATGAAAGCAAGAAGAAATTATGAACCGACCCTCGTATAATTTTACACAAAGAATTTTGCTTATATTTATTTCAATTTGATCATACGCAATACAAAAGTATATATGTGATTTATGCCCTTTAAGGTGATATTTTTAAGGGGGGTTGTATGGGACCAATGGGAAATAATGGTCGTATGTTGTGGCACATCGTTTCAAAATATTACATTTGTATGGGAGTACCTGAAATATTGAACCGAACATGGCTAATTTCAATAGGCTTCGTCCTTAAGCAATAATAGTAGAGATATCTTAGAAACTACGACCTGTAGACTGTTCACAACGTTTACATAGACAGCCGGGCAGACAGTCAGACGAATGGAAGGCGGACATCGTTAAATCGATGATTTTTAGTGGAACGTTATACTTTTAGGTTGAGGTAAACCTATTTTTTAAGTATGTCACAAACATCAGCACAAACACCTTATACCCCAACGATCTACGATGGTGTAGGGTATAATGATGAAAAATTTAATTCTTTTGTCCGTTTTGATTTTAATCCACAAAAATAATCATATGAATTGTGATATTAAAGTGATGAAAATGAAAATTTATTTAGTTACTCAAATTAGTTTTTACATTTTAGTAAAAACTAGCTTTTACCCGGTGCGCTTTGCTGCACCAAAATTCTTCTCAGTCCTCGATATCGAAATGAATTTCACAAATCACAACAACAAATTAAATATTAAAATAAGAGCAATTGAGACAAAATTCTAGCTGAATTATAGAAATTCGTTAATCAAGCTTTGCCTTGTATGGGGGTACACCTAGATCTGGTCCTATCCGTCCTACGTTTTGTCCAGTAAAACAGTTTCTTGAGAAAGTGCTTAGGATCAAATTTGAGAACTTTCTCTGTCATCGTTCTTTAGATATTCAATAATAAATATTTGCTTTGTGTGGAGGGTACCCTTCCCTCTGGTCTTATTATATTGAGATCATTTCATCCAAATCAACCCAGCAGTTTTAGATTCCATACATAACATACATACACACATCCTATTTGTATGTAAAGATATAAATATTTCCTAGGAAATAGGAAAATAAAAATTATAGTCAAATATGAAATCATGGAATTTAGTTCAAAATTACAAAAATAAATTAAAACTCCTCTCAACAAGTTCCTTTTACCGCTTTATTGAATAAAGCACGCAAATCTAATAATAATGTTAAATAAAAAAAAGCAACTTTAATTAGTGGTTTCTTTTATTGTGGCTATTTTTAGTTAATAATTATAACTTGTATGTTTCCTCTATTGCGTATGAGTTATTTTGGATAAATCATTAAATATTAAGTATACGCCCCATATCGTGATAAACGATACAAAACACTTTTTTTGGAAATCATTTTGAAACGTTGGTAGTATTTATATAATTGAAACAAATGTTTATCACTTGATGTGAGAAGCCACATGTTCATAGTAGGCCAGTGGAAGAAGGGGAAAGAAGGGTGGAGCGTCTTAGTCTGTCATCTTGTGTTTTGAATTTAAAATAAAATTTTCAAAATTTCATTAAAGTCATAATTGAACAGATCAATTTTTCTTTTAATACTTTACAAAAATATACTTTCATGTATGAAATTTATACTGTGTTGGAATAGAGTTTTGTAAAAAAATCTTTTTGATTTTTTGTAAAAAGATGGTAACACTTTCCTCCGCACTAAAACTTTTTCTTAATAATTCAAAAATAATTCTATAAATGCATGTTAAGCAATTCCAAATGCGCTAGCAGATAGATCTGCTCCTCCAGCCCTTACAGAATTCAGGAAATAGAAATCAAAATTTCATTAAAAAAACTCATGAGTTTTTGAAGAGAAAAGATTTCAGAGCTTAAAATAAAGAAAAACTTTTCCTTATACTCAAAACTATCTGTAATGTACTGAATTTGTTCTAACGAAATGGAGACCAATTTTTTTGAAAAAAAAAGTAAAATTGCCGATCAAGATAACTCTGAGAAGATTTAAAATAATTTCGGAATAAAAATTTGGAATTTATAGTCTTGTATTAATCAGAAATTCGTTCTTTTTATAGATTTTTTAAGGTATAATATCAAATATTAAGTTTGCTCTTTTTCTCAAAAAATATTATTTACCGGGATTAAAATTCCGACTTTTCTTTAAAATGCAAAAATCTTAAATAAAGTTAATTTTTTAAGTATTCAATGAATTCTACACACTTTTTATATGAATTTTTTTACACAAATGGAAGAGTGAATCAAGGATATCAGAAATAACCGACTCTGAAGTGAAGTGTATTACAATTATAACTTGTGTCATTGATCTGGGCAAGTGATAGGCAGAAGGCGTTAGGTCAAAACTCTAAAATACTTGTCTCGCAACTTCCCATTCTAAACTTTATAGGACAACAAATATTGTCATGATAGAAGATTATGACTATAATTATTAAATCTTAATCACTTGAACCACCCTGGATTTTTTTATTTGATCCAAGTTGCCCTCAAGCATTTCCTAAAATTCGATAACTTATAGTAACTGTTTTTTTTTAATAAAAAATTGTATTTATTTTCAGACTCCCACAGTAAATTATATAACCTGTTTCTCTATGTCAAACGAAAGCTTTCGTAAAATTACAATTTGGTACGTGATTTATAAAATAATGGCCAAAGTACCCCACTTTGCTTTCTTATAGCCTTTATGATGCTCAGTCTCTCAATATTATAATGCTACATTTCTCTGCTATTGTAATGTTTAATTTTATGCAAATCCATTAATCCGACTTAAAGTTACATTTTTATTTGCGAGAATATTCTGTCCCACTGTACTCTATGATATATAAATATTCAGTATATATAGTAAATAAAATATATATGTAATGTTGGTCTTCTTAATTTCTTTTTATTTGCAGTGGAGGATGAAAAGAATTCGGCTTTAATCGATGTAAAATGTACATTTACATTATTTATTTTGGTAGAATTTAACTTATTTCTCAACAAAAACGCTTAAAAAGCTTTTAACAGTCAAAATAACATAAAACAGTTATGATCTATAAATAAGACTTGTAGTCATTAGGGAAATTATAATTTGAATATTTAAATGTTTTTAAGTTACTAATTATAATTCATATATAAACTGCTGTGCGTATGAGTGATGTTAATAATTAATTAAATATTAAGTATACGTCTTATTATATTTTCTTTAATAAAATTTACGTTATTGTATTTAATTCCATATTAAACTTTTATTAGACTTTAAGAAATAATTATTATTAAATTATAAAGTGATTAAGAAAAGTTCAGATATTTATTTTCATAAGCACAATGGGGAAGAATCAAAAAACATTTGTTGGAAATAGAACTATAACTTCTGAAGGGTTTGAGGGACATTTATTACAGATAAAGCTGCGTTATGTGTTATAAGGAATGCTTAAGAGAGGATTCTATAACTTTGTTCTAAAGTGGTGAAGATGGTATATGAAATTTGTCATTCTACTAACGCTTAGAAAGAGTCATCACAGACCCCATTATGTATATATTGTTACATAAAATCAAAACTTGGGTCGACTTAGATTACAGAGCCCATTTAAATTTGGCCTGAATATTTGCTATAGTATAGTATAGTACAGTATAGTATAGTATAGTATAGTATATAGTATAGTATAGTATAGTATAGTACAGTATAGTATAGTATAGTATAGTATAGTATAGTATAGTATAGTATAGTATAGTATAGTATAGTATAGTATAGTATAGTATAGTACAGTATAGTATAGTACAGTATAGTATAGTATAGTATAGTATAGTATAGTATAGTATAGTATAGTATAGTATAGTATAGTATAGTATAGTATAGTATAGTATAGTATAGTATAGTATAGTATAGTATAGTATAGTATAGTATAGTATAGTATAGTATAGTATAGTATAGTATAGTACAGTATAGTATAGTATAGTATAGTATAGTATAGTATAGTATAGTATAGTATAGTATAGTATAGTATAGTATAGTATAGTATAGTATAGTATAGTATAGTATAGAACAGTATAGTATAGTATAGTATAGTATAGTATAGTATAGTATAGTATAGTATAGTACAGTACAGTATAGTACAGTATAGTATAGTATAGTATAGTATAGTATAGTATAGTATAGTATAGTATAGTATAGTATAGTATAGTATAGTATAGTATAGTATAGTATAGTATAGTACAGTATAGTATAGTATAGTATAGTATAGTATAGTATAGTATAGTATAGTATAGTATAGTATAGTACAGTATAGTATAGTATAGTGTAGTATAGTATAGTATAGTATAGTATAGTATAGTATAGTATAGTATAGTATAGTATAGTATAGTATAGTATAGTATAGTATAGTATAGTATAGTATGTATAGTATAGTATAGTATAGTATAGTATAGTATAGTATAGTATAGTATAGTATAGTATAGTATAGTATAGTATAGTATAGTATAGTATAGTATAGTATAGTATAGTATAAGTATAGTATAGTATAAGTATAGTATAGTACAGTATAGTATAGTATAGTATAGTATAGTATAGTATAGTATAGTATAGTATAGTATAGTATAGTATAGTATAGTACAGTATAGTATAGTACAGTATAGTATAGTACAGTATAGTATAGTACAGTATAGTATAGTATAGTATAGTATAGTATAGTATAGTATAGTATAGTATAGTATAGTATAGTACAGTATAGTATAGTACAGTATAGTATAGTACAGTATAGTATAGTACAGTATAGTATAGTATAGTATAGTATAGTATAGTATAGTATAGTATAGTATAGTATAGTATAGTATAGTATAGTACAGTATAGTATAGTATAGTACAGTATAGTATAGTATAGTATAGTACAGTATAGTATAGTATAGTATAGTATAGTATAGTATAGTATAGTATAGTATAGTATAGTATAGTATAGTATAGTATAGTATAGTATAGTATAGTATAGTATAGTATAGTATAGTATAGTATAGTATAGTATAGTATAGTATAGTATAGTATAGTATAGTATAGTATAGTATATTATAGTATAGTATAGTATAGTATAGTATAGTATAGTATAGTATAGTATATATAGTATAGTATAGTATAGTATAGTATAGTATAGTATAGTATAGTATAGTATAGTATAGTATAGTATAGTATAGTATAGTATAGTACAGTATAGTATAGTATAGTATAGTATAGTATAGTATAGTATAGTATAGTATAGTATAGTATAGTATAGTATAGTATAGTATAGTATAGTATAGTATAGTATAGTATAGTATAGTATAGTATATTATAGTATAGTATAGTATAGTATAGTATAGTATAGTATAGTATAGTATAGTATAGTATAGTATAGTATAGTATAGTATAGTATAGTATAGTATAGTATAGTATAGTATAGTATAGTATAGTATAGTATAGTATAGTATAGTACAGTATAGTACAGTATAGTATAGTATAGTATAGTATAGTATAGTATAGTATAGTATAGTATAGTATAGTATAGTATAGTATAGTATAGTATAGTATAGTACAGTATAGTACAGTATAGTATAGTATAGTATAGTATAGTATAGTATAGTATAGTATAGTATAGTATAGTATAGTATAGTACAGTATAGTATAGTATAGTATAGTATAGTATAGTATAGTATAGTATAGTATAGTATAGTATAGTATAGTATAGTATAGTATAGTATAGTATAGTATAGTATAGTATAGTATAGTATAGTATAGTATAGTATAGTATAGTATAGTATAGTATAGTATAGTATAGTATAGTACAGTATAGTACAGTATAGTATAGTATAGTATAGTATAGTATAGTATAGTATAGTATAGTATAGTATAGTATAGTATAGTATAGTATAGTATAGTATAGTATAGTATAGTATAGTATAGTATAGTATAGTATAGTATAGTATAGTATAGTATAGTATAGTATAGTATAGTATAGTATAGTATAGTATAGTATAGTATAGTATAGTATAGTATAGTATAGTATAGTATAGTATAGTATAGTATAGTATAGTATAGTATAGTATAGTATAGTATAGTATAGTATAGTATAGTATAGTATAGTATAGTATAGTATAGTATAGTATAGTATAGTATAGTATAGTATAGTATAGTATAGTATAGTATAGTATAGTATAGTACAGTATAGTATAGTATAGTATAGTATAGTATAGTATAGTATAGTATAGTATAGTATAGTATAGTATAGTATAGTATAGTATAGTATAGTATAGTATAGTATAGTATAGTATAGTATATATAGTATAGTATAGTATAGTATGTATAGTATAGTATAGTATAGTATAGTATAGTATAGTATAGTATAGTATAGTATAGTATAGTATAGTATAGTATAGTACAGTATAGTATAGTATAGTATAGTATAGTATAGTATAGTATAGTATAGTATAGTATAGTATAGTATAGTATAGTATAGTATAGTACAGTATAGTATAGTATAGTATAGTATAGTATAGTATAGTACAGTATAGTATAGTATAGTATAGTATAGTATAGTATAGTATAGTATAGTACATTATAGTATAGTATAGTATAGTATAGTATAGTATAGTATAGTATAGTATAGTATAGTATAGTATAGTATAGTATAGTATAGTATAGTATAGTATAGTATAGTATAGAAGCTTTCTAGTATATTTACAGATATAGACTGATATAATGTGTAGCACTTTTCTTAAATTATCATAATAAATCGACAAATTAGAATGAAATGTTGCCATAATATATATTTTAGGTTATAAGTACTTCGTCACCATTCCTAAACTTATCAAAATCGGTTCAGAAGAAAAATAGTTATAGTCAAAAATGAAACTGATTTTATGACTCATTGAGGGTTTCTGTATTATATTGAAGAAAAACTTTTCTATATTTTATACGTTAATGAAGGTATGTGTGAGAGTGTATGCATGAAATCTAAAGTATTAACTTCACATGCATTTGCTGTGGAGGGTTTTAAAGATTCGTCATGGCCAAATAAAGAATTCTTACATGTTTTGAAAAAAAAAACTATATTCTCTTTCAAAATTATGTTATTTGTTTTTGTGCCATAAATAATCAAAGGACCCATTTCACACAATTAAATTTCTTAATTTATTCTGAAAAATGTTACATAAAGAAATTTTGTAAACATAATTCAATTAAGTGGAAATAAATTAAAATTTCACTTTAATTAATGTGAATTTATTATAATTTTCCAAATTGTACAAATATCGCTTCTTTTGGCTAATAACCCTTTCAAGTTCGTGTTTTTGGCGGAAAGTGGAAAATTTTCTAACACATTTTATTTAATAACTGTGGCCTTAAAACACAATTAAGTTCTTAAACTTTTCCAAAACTTTGCCAAATGCAGTTCTGTTTTGAGTTACTTTTAAGCAGCCAAACTTTACGAAGTTTATATTATATTTTTGTTATTAAATGAAGGATTTTACAAATTTTCCTTAGACTATAAATAAGTCCTCAATTTATTATACTAGAAAAAAATGCATCCTTAATAAATAATTTCCTTTAAAAAGTTTGTCCTTTTTTAATATAATAAATATTGTCAATGTTAAAATATAAATTATTTGCTATTAAAGTAATTACACCAAAATAAGGATAATAAGGACATTTGAAATTATAGTCTTAAGATTATTTAGAGCTCAAAATAAAATCTTAAATATATAAAAGAACTAAAATTAAAAAAAAGTTAACTTTACATAATAAACTAATTGGATAATTAAGGTTGTTAATTTTAAAAATAACTAAAATACAAATACTTATCTAATCAGGATTATTTTACAGCAAATGTGAACACAAGAAGGAGACTCCTTTAACTATATTGCACATAAAGTTATCTGTACATACAAAGAAGAAAATACAAGGAAAACTCTTTTTTTTCATTACGTGGCCATAGTCCGGTATGTACTTAGAACTGAACTAGAACTGAACTAGAACTAAACTAGAACTGATCTAAGACTGAACTAGATCTGAACTAGAACTGATCTAAGACTGAACTAGAACTGAACTAGAACTGAACTATAACTGAACTAGATCTAAGACTGAACTAGAACTAAACTAGAATTGATCTAAGACTGAACTAGAACTGAACTAGAACTAAACTAGAACTGATCTAAGACTGAACTAGAACTGAACTAGAACTAAACTAGAACTGATCTAAGACTGAACTAGAACTAAACTAGAACTGATCTAAGACTGAACTAGAACTGAACTAGAACTGATCTAAGACTGAACTAGAACTGATCTAAGACTGAACTAGAACTGATCTAAGACTGAACTAGAACTGAACTAGAACTGATCTAAGACTGAACTAGAACTGAACTAGAACTAAACTAGAACTGATCTAAAACTGAAGTAGAACTGAAGTAGAACTGAATCAAGAACTAAACCAGGAACTGAATTAAAAAGTGAACTAACAACTGAACTTATAACATAACTAAGAACTAAACTAGAAACTGAATTGAGAACTGATTCAGAAACTGAGGCATGCATGAAATCATGATCTGAATTGAGAACTCTATCAAGAACTGAATCAGGACCTGAAACAGAAGCCCAGTCAATAACTGAATCAAGAACTTTTAATAAAAACCGAACTGGTTAAATAAAATCTCTATATTTCATGTAAAGATGTAATGAATGATCTTAAATTTAAGATTAATTCCTTAACAGTATGAACCATCTAAGACGCCTCTTTCCGTCTACTTGTCCATCTGTCCGTCTGCCTATCTGTCTGTCTGTTTGCAAGTTTACATCCACAATAATTGACACAGCTCAATGAGATTTGGACTGATTATTTTTCTATAGTCCTGAAGAAGTTTCCTATTTAAAACCAGCAAAATCTGTTCAATATATTAAAACATATGGATCGATATCTGAGGCAACCTGTAAGAAAAACTTTTGTGTATTGTATACGTCTGTGAGTGTATATGTAATTGTGTATATACAAAATATGATTTAATTACTTCACACGCAATTGTGGCGGAGGGTATTAAAGATTCGGCATAGCACATTCTTACTTGTTTCAATCATCATGTTTGATATGGAAATAAACTTTTAATGTCTCTCGGCTACTGGAGATGTAGCAGTAAAAGTAGTTTAGATAGAAAAAAACATCAAAAAGTAAGCAAAATTAAGCTGTTGTCAAACAATTTGATGAGATTTGACGTTAAGGGAAAAAAGTTGTAATTTAAATGGAACAAATCTTTTAATAATCACTTTCATTTTGAGAGGTGAATAGTACATCCTTTTACGAGACACCCTATAATTAATCTTTCAAATTGTGAAAACACATTAATAAATTTAAAATTTTACAAAACCCAAAAGGTTCAACTTCCTTTTGGGTTTTGTAAAACTTCTTGAAGAGAAGTGAAAACATAGAAAATGTATAAAATCTTTACATAATGTTTTACATCAATTTTAGAATATTGAAAATAATTTGAAACAATTAATCTCTAAACTTCCGTAAATATTTATCATTCATCCATCCATCCATCCATTCATCTATTCATTCATTAAATTCTAAACAATCACTTTTACTTTCACATTCACTTTAAATCTTGAATGTTTTAATCAAAATACATAGAAAAATATTATTTTCACTGTTCAAATCAACTGACAGTGAAACAATAAAAGTCGAATGAAAATTTCTGTTAAAACGAGAAAAAAAATTTACTTTCATTTCACTCTCAGTCACTGTAAAAGAAAGTTACTACAAGTTTCTCTTTAATTCTAATGCGAGAAGAGAATTTTTGTTATTATAGCATATAAAAAGAATGCTATAATTTTACTTGTTTATATTTACAAACTTGGATTGCAACATAAATGCCGTCTTACAACATGTTGTAAAAGAACTTGTTCGAGGCGACGATAAAGAGGAAAATTTAAAGAGAAAATAAAAATATTAACAATGAAAGGAAAATGACATTGAAAAAGCTTTACCATTCACCAGAATTTTTCACTAAATATTAAATTTTTCACTAAAAACGTAATTTTTCACTAAAAATTTAATTTTTCACTAAAAATTGAATTTTTCACTAAAAAATTGAATTTTTTACTAAAAATTTTAATTTTTCACTAAAAATTGAATTTTCCACTAAAAAATTGAATTTTTCACTAAAAAATTGAATTTTTCACTAAAAAATTGAATTTTTCACTAAAAAATTGAATTTTTCACTAAAAATTGATTTTTTTTCTAAAAAATTTAATTTTTCACTAAAAACGCAATTTTTCACTAAAAACGCAATTTTTCACTAAAAATTGAATTTTTCACTAAAAACGCAATTTTTCACTAAAAATTGAATTTTTCACTAAAAACGCAATTTTTCACTAAAAATTGAATTTTTCACTAAAAAATTTAATTTTTCACTAAAAACGCAATTTTTCACTAAAAATTTAATTTTTCACTAAAAATTTAATTTTTCACTAAAAATTTAATTTTTCACTAAAAACGCAATATTTCACTAAAAACGCAATTTTTCACTAAAAATTGAATTTTTCACTAAAAACGCAATTTTTCACTAAAAATTGAATTTTTCACTAAAAACGCAATTTTTCACTAAAAACGCAATTTTTCACTAAAAACGCAATTTTTCACTAAAAATTGAATTTTTCACCAAAAATTTAATTTTTCACTAAAAAATTTAATTTTTCACTAAAAAATTTAATTTTCACTAAAAATTTAATTTTTCACTAAAAAATTTAATTTTTCACCAAAAAATTGAATTTTTCACAACAAAAAGTAATTTTTCACTTAAAATTGAATTTTTTCACTAAAAATTGAATTTTTCACTAAAAATTTTATTTTTTCACTAAAAAATTGAATTTTTCACTAAAAAATTGAATTTTTCACTAAAAATTGAATTTTTCACTAAAAAATTGAATTTTTCACTAAAAATTGAATTTTTCACTAAAAAGTTGAATTTTTTACTAAAAAGTTGAATTTTTCACCAAAAATTGAATTTTTCACTAAAAAATTGAATTTTTCACCAAAAATTGAATTTTTCACTAAAAAATTGAATTTTTCACCAAAAATTGAATTTTTCACTAAAAAATTGAATTTTTCACCAAAAATTGAATTTTTCACTAAAAAATTGAATTTTTCACCAAAAATTGAATTTTTCACTAAAAAATTGAATTTTTCACCAAAAATTGAATTTTTCACTAAAAAATTGAATTTTTCACTAAAAAATTGAATTTTTCACTAAAAAATTGAATTTTACACCAAAAATTGAATTCTTCACTAAAAATTGAATTTTTCACTAAAAAATTGAATTTTTTCACTAAGAATTTTATTTTTTCATAAAAAAATTTAATTTTTCACTAAAAATTGAATTTTTCACAAAAAAATTGAATTTTTCACTAAAAATTGAATTTTTCACAAAAAAATTGAATTTTTCACTAAAAATTGAATTTTTCACAAAAAAATTGAATTTTTCACTAAAAACTGAATTTTTCACTAAAAATTGAATTTTTCACAAAAAAATTGAATTTTTCACTAAAAACTGAATTTTTCACTAAAAATTGAATTTTTCACAAAAAAATTGAATTTTTCACTAAAAATTGAATTTTTCACAAAAAAATTGAATTTTTCACTAAAAACTGAATTTTTCACTAAAAATTGAATTTTTCACAAAAAAATTGAATTTTTCACTAAAAACTGAATTTTTCACTAAAAATTGAATTTTTCACTAAAAATTGAATTTTTCACTAAAAATTGAATTTTTCACTAAAAGTTGAATTTTTCACTAAAAATTGAATTTTTCACTAAAAATTGAATTTTTCACTAAAAATTGAATTTTTCACTAAAAATTCAATTTTTCACTAAAAATTCAATTTTTCACAAAAACTGGAATTTTTCACTAAAAATTGAATTTTTCACAAAAATTCATTTTTCACCAATTATAACATTTTCTCAAAAATTCAAACCAAAAATTGTAAGTTTTATCGAAAAATTCTTTATAATTCCTCTTAATGGAAGACTTAAATTATTATTATTCAAAAAAAGTATTTTATAAATATATCAATAATTTTCTTTCATTATTGTTATTTAATAATACTTATCATATCACATATTAGAAACTGAAATCTTGTTTTGGACAAATCGATATAATTTGACCTTTTAAGTAGTGTCTGAGTAAATAATGAATAAATAAATAAACTGTCACCAAATTATATCGGATTTCATTTGAATACACCAAAAACGACACTTAAAATAACAATTTGTAATGATTTCGAACAAAAATTTCACTTATAATAAATTACCAAAATTATTCACACATTTTTAACATTTTTGGGATTTTTAAAGGATTTCAGTTGTGAGACCTCATTTGTAAAGGAATAAAAAAGGACACCTTTTTTCTTGTGGCAGTTTATGTAATATTTAATTGAAATAAATTACATGTTTAACCTTGAGTAGATTTTTGTGAAAATGACTTAAAAATATTTTATTTAATAAAGATGTAAAATTTAGACTTTATTGTGTGATTATTAATCTCCTTTTCTAAATGTTTAAGACATTTTGATGAGCCTTAAAAAATGCTTGAATAGATAATTAAGAAAACATTTAAGAAACTGTCAATATTCTAAAGGGAAGTATTTTAATACTGTTTTATGTAAAATGCCATTAATTTGTTTGTTATCGTAAGTAAATGAGCCGAAAGGAATTAATAAGTATTATTGTGTCATTAATCCATCAAATCTAAATTTTAAATTGAAATTTTGTTATCCTTAATGAGATTTTTTTAAAATTTACATTTGGGAGTTTGAAAACAGAGATATGAGTGCAAAAGCTTCTTAGTGGACATGGACAAAATGCCATGAATTAGAAGGATATAAAGGTTTCATTTTAAATGTATTTTAGCATCTTTACTAGGTTAATTGGCCCGGTTATTGGTAAAATTTGGTTTCGGTTTTTCTGAAAAGTTCACTTTTAAATATCGAACTAATCGGGGTTTTCTCCTCGAAAAGCCGGTTTTCTTTAAAACTTTAAAATTTTTTTCTTTCAAAGTTTTAAATACTGAAGTACTGGAAACTTTCCTGTGGCTGTTGCATTTATTAGTTATTCCACCAGTTTTTGCAAAAATTTAAAGATGGTGTTTAGGTTATCACAGAAATCGGTCTATAAATTCCTTGTAACTTCAACGATTTTGCTGGTTTTAAATAGCAAACTGCTAAAGGCAATAACGATCGATTTGGCCAAAAATTTTTAAATTGGGATTTTTATTGTGACTCAGGTTATTATGCAAGAATATATCAACTTTATGGGTTTATTAGATCTTAGATGATTTCTTCTTGAAGTTACGCACAGAATGACCCATTTAATATACACTCTATCACCAATTGTTATTGGACTACACGTATATGAACTATTTTTTTATAAATAAAAGTTGTTTATTATTTCTAGACATTTTAATAATTTGCAAAAAGCTGGTTAACCGGCAATTGTTAAGAAACCGAAACCGGTTTAATTCAAATTCCATTTTTTTTTAATTTAAGAGGAATCGATCATCCTCATCTTTACCTTTGCGTATTTATCATTTTAGGTCATACAATTTTAAGTAGAAAAATATATAAATTATACTTCTGCTATAAACTCATTTAGCCCAAAATCTAATTCTTTCCATTGACTAGATCATTGAGTGATTTACACTCTATTTCGTTCTCTGGTTCTTAATCAACTTAATATTGATTAAAGTGAATCAAGTTCATAAAACAGTTTATAGTTTTTTTCTTAAAATATAGTCTACTTAATTGATTTCATAGACCAGCTACAGTCTAGTAAATCACAATAGATCATAAGGTCACCGAGTGAAGGTGTGCTTTTTTGATGTGACGATAATGCACACCACCTTTTCCTACCTATGACCCAGTAAAATTGATACTTTAGCTTATCTAGTAGCAAATGTTACAGCTTAAATTCTAGTTCGTAGTTGCCAATCCATAGTGGATTAATTCTTAATCCGAATTAAAGTCTAATTTGTAGTATATTTATTTTGTATTTATTTTGATTCACAGTGGAACAGTTTACAGTTTTACTCTAAGTCTAGTTCATTTTATAGTTCTTAATCAAATTTACAGTTTGGTTTCTATTCTTTATCCAGGTTCATAATGAACTGCATATTCTTGCTTTTTTGTCACGATTATATTTTTTCCATAGACTAAATTATATAAATAAAAATAGAAAAAGTCTTATTAATTTTTGTGGTCCAGTCATAGTCTTTTCACATATCATATTGCAGACAAGCTTAAGACAAGCATTTAGCTCTTAATATAGCTCAAATTCTAGTTCTTATTTGGACATCATAATCTAATTTGTAATGCTGCTTAATTCTTAATCTATTTCAAGTCCAAATTATATTCCAGCTAATAAACTAGTCTATCATCTATTTTGTATTTAGTTTACAGTCTAATTTAAAATTAATTCCGTAGCTAAATTAAGTCTAGTTCATAATCTTCATCGTATAATCAAGTTAATGATCCCGTTAAAAATTTACTTAGTTGGTCATATCCTGCTTCATATTCTAGTTCCTAGTTCAATGCATATTTTTGTATTTAGTCCATTTTGTTGTCATGTTCATAGATTGGCTCATAGTTAATAACATTATTCATAGTTTTTCTCTTATTCGAGTTCATATTTGAGTTATATTTTAGTTAAGGTTTTAACGTAGTTTATAATCTAACACAATCTAACCCATAGACTAGATTATAAAATAAGTCTAGTATATACGATAGTTTATATTTTGATTATTGTAGTTAAACTTAATTTATAAGACCATTTTTGTTCTAGTTAATGATCCCATTCATACTCTAATTAATTGTCTACTTCAGCCCATAGTTTATAGTTTAGTTTGCAATCTAATGAAAAATTAAGTTCATAATATAAATAATGAAATGTTTCATGGTTGGTTCATTTTATAGTCCAATTTGTGGAAGAGTTCTTAGTACGGGTTTCAGTATAGTTCATAGCTTCGTTTATAGTTTAATTTAACGCCTAATTCTTAAAATAACTCATTAACTAATTATAATTCAGTTGATAGTCTAGTTCATGGTTTAGCTTAGAGTCTAATTCAGAGTCTACTATGTATTTTAACTTATAATATATTTTATAATTAAGTTTAAATTCCAATTCATAGACCAGTTAATATTGCAGTTTGTAGTCTAGTTTGTATATATTCTATACAGACTAGTTCTAAGGATAGTTCATATTTTTGTTCATAATTGCATATAAAGACTAATAATTGAATCCATAGTCAGTTTATGTTTTTCTTTTTAGTCTTGAACATGGTGGAGTTATTAGTCTAATTTGAAATACAGTTCATAGTAATTTAACCCAATTAATACAATAGTTCATGTTATTAGCTTTTAATCTAATTTAAAATATAGTTCATAGTCTACCATAGAATATTCCATAATGTAGTTTATAGTCTAGATCAAAACCTAATTCAAAGTGTAGTTTATAACCCAATTCACAGAATAGTTCTTATATTAATCTATTTCAGAGCCTAATTCATTATCATATTTAGAGTCTTCATTAAACCCTAGTTCATAGCCAAGCATATAAGTCAGTCCATAGTCTAATACACAGTTTTATTTACAGTCTATTTCATAATATATTTTACAGTCAAATTCAAAATCTAGTTAACCACTTTGTTTATAATAGTAGTTAGATAGTTCATTATATTATATAGTTTTATATTATATAGTCTTGTTTATAGTCTAATTAATAGTCAAGTTAATAGTTTAGTTCACTACCCAGTTTAGATTCTAACTAATTTTCTAGTTTATGGTCTTGTACTTAGTCAAATATTTCACATAATATCATAATGTACTTTTAAATCTTGATACTTTTTAACAGTCTCAATTAAATAAATCAATACTTTATAGTCAATTTTATAGTCTAGTTAACAGACTTATTGGTGTCACCGTCTGCATATAAAATATATCCTGATATTCTTCTCATATTTTAAAGTTAATTTCATATTTCTATTAAAATTCATAGTCTGACATATTAAATTCTATTTCAATTTTACCAAATAAATTTGCTATTAATTCTCGTCTTTCACACGCCACAACGCCAATAAAACAAGATATTTGCAATCTATTGGAATCAATATGTTTGATTTTATTTTTGTTAAAAGCATTTTAGGAATATTTATTGGCACAAATTTATGCTTTTAACATAATATAATATGAAAATAGAATTCTCTCTCATGTGCATACAAATGTTCCTAACTAACACATATATACATAAACATGTATATACATACATCTATGAAATTAAAATTATAATACAACCACTCGAATACAATTTATTTGTATGTAATAGAAAATTGACAAAGTGCTGTTATTGTTAACCTCCGTCATTTCCCACTTTTTTTGCTGCTGCCTTTAATAGCTGTTGTGTATTTTCAGCAAAAAAACATAAATACAAGATTAATAAAAAATAAAATGCTAACTTTAACCCGGTGTGCTTTGCTGTGTACCTTTTTTCTCTGATCTCAGCTGTCCTACATTTTGTCCATTAAAAAAGTTTCTTATAAAAGTGATTAGGACGAACAATTTAAAGCTCTCATTTCAATGGTTCTTTTGATATTTGTCAATTAATTTATATGGGGACTACCTTTCGCCCTGATCCTATTCGGCCTACATTTTTACCAGTGAAGCTATCTCATAGTAGCATGAGAAGAAGACTCTTGCTGTAATTTTTCATAAGATATTTGATAATCATATTTGCTTTGTATGTGGGCTACCCCACCCCCTGATTTTATCCGCCCTACAATTCTACTAGTGAAGCTATCTCATAGCAGCATTATTCAATAAAATTTTAAGACGCTGTTATAGTTCATAAGATATTTGATAAACAATATTTGATTTGTGTGGGGTTTCCTCTCCCCCTGATCCTATTCGCCCTATATTTTTCTGTGTATCTATATCACAGTATCATAATCGCTGCAAAATTATAAAACTGTCGCTGCAGTAGTTCCTTAGATATTCATAAATTTATATTTTCATTGTATGGGTGCTACCTTTGCCCCTGATCCTCACCTCCCAATATTTTTCACAATAAAGTTATACAAAGATTTAAGACCGTCACTGTTATAATTCAAAAAATTATTATAACTTCCTTTGGTCCAAACCAAAAATTAATTTTGGCCAATGTTTCCCTCCAGGCACACAGGAAGCCATTATGACAATTTCAAATAAAATCGGTCCAGTCGTTTAGCCGTCTATAAAGTATAAACAAATCCATGTACATAAACACATACAAACAAACACACTTTGATTTGTATATATAGATTTATAATCTACAATGCAAATGACATTTCTACAGGAGGGGGAACTGTCAATTGTTCAAAATTTTTAAAGGGAAAATTTATCTGATGAAAGATTAACTTTTTTTTAAAGACTTAAAAGACGAAAAAGAAGTTAATGAAATAATATAATAAAAAACAGATTAAAAGATTAAATAAAATATTACAATAAAGTCTAGAGGTTAAGGACCTTTGTTTTGTGATAAAACAATAAAATAAATAAATAAAAAATATGTTTTCGTAAAAACAACTTAAATTTCAGGAAAATTTAAATTCATGCAAAAAAGTTTAAATAAAATGTAGCGTCTTTTTAGAACTATAAAATAGTTAAAGGAATATACACTGTAAAAAGAGTGAGATCGAAAAACTCTTAACACACATTTTTCATGAAAACTTTTAATCTAAGCATTACACTTTTTACCAAGTTACCCTTATAAAAATGCCAGTTGTTATATTTAATGTCAAAGAAATCAATATTTTGAATTTCTAGAAGTTATTTCTACAGAACCAAAATCAGGTATTAAGTTTTATAAATTTCAATGAAAACCTTGCTCATGGACTCCTCTTCCGTTTTCCTTTCAGATTTATTAACAAAGCTGTTTAAGGCATTATTCCACATAGAACCAAGTGCTGTCAAATCGGTATTGTCAATGTGTTTTCACATGCATCGAAATCATTGCATCTTGATCTCTGACAGGAAATACTGCTAATTAGGTTGTGCGTCTAAATAAGTCCTCCGAGTCACTGTGATGATTCAAAGAATTGGGAATACAAATGTAAAGCAAATTTTACATGTTCAAGCCCTTTCTTAAAGGGCTTGAACATTAACATTATCATTATTTTTCTGTGCAGAAAAAAGAGTGCATTTAAATTATTAAATATTTTCAACAAAACCCAACTTGGTCTTACAAAAATGTTTTTAAACAGTCCATAGAAAATCTGATTCAGGTAGAAGTAATGGTCCCCATGATATTTTTAAAGCCAAAAAATAGAAAGCATTTTCGAAAGAGCTCCCATCTCATCTGGTAAGAAAGCAGTTCGGTTAATGCAATGCTCGGACTATTTATTACGAACATGAAAAGCTTATGCAGACTTAAAAACATACAAAGCTCAAAAAGTTCGTCATTGGAACGCTGCCAAAAATGTAAAGTCCAAAATTTGAGCACGGAAATTTAAAACAAGTTTTCTTAATCGTAACGTATAATCTGGCTGATATTTTGCAACTTTCTGGTCAAAAAAGTTATATTGCGGATAATCGAGGAAATATTTAAGAAAAGTTTAATACCCAAAAGTAGATCCAAATTTCCCAAAAAGTTCTTGGTATGACAAATTTACATCAAAAAGTGTTTACAGAAAAATCTGTTTTTTTAATCATTAGACTTCAAATGTATCCACTTTATCTTGGCCTGACTTGGCATCCTATCGCTATAGCAAAAAGAGCCCTTGAATGGTACAAGAACAATATTGTGGTATTTTGACCAATAGAGGCAAATCCTCCAAATTACACAGAGCTAAGGCCGGTGGAGAGAGAGGGCTCTTGTTAAAAGAGAAGTGTTGGAAAAAGTTATCCAAAAGTGTGGTAACTTTTAAACAGATATGGACTACCGAACAAAGACACTAGAAGCATTTTAAAAACGTTATTGAAAGGGGTTCGACAAAGCTTCAAAATTTCATCACTAATGATTCAAACTATAAAAAATACATTTTTCAATCAACTATAA
The DNA here is from genome assembly GCA_004302925.2 of Cochliomyia hominivorax. NCBI lineage: Eukaryota > Metazoa > Arthropoda > Insecta > Diptera > Calliphoridae > Cochliomyia > Cochliomyia hominivorax. Next base: position 15,790,784 of record PYHX02000467.1, read on the forward strand.
AAATTGTAAGTTTATTGCTTTCGTTTTAAACAACATACACGTATGTTAAAAATATTTCAATCTCACTCCGTACATACATAATATCGCTGTTTTCTTTAAGATTAAAGAAAACACCTAAACTCAACTATGTACTTTGAAAACAGATTTAAATGCACGTTTGTAACCATTAAAATAGCAACTGCAGATAAAAAGGCGTTAAAACTTTTTAATATTCTTCTGTTAATGCTATAAAAAGCAGACATGAAGATAACTTTTAAATTGGGTTTCAGGGTGGCATATGTTCGTATGCAATCTGAATGTAGTTATGAATATTTAAAACAATATTTTGCAAAACGATTTAAAATTATGCTGAAATTGCAATTTTTAAGGTGAATTTACTCTTGGGTGAATATAAAAATTAATTATAATTCTAATATTTATTCTTGTTAATAATCTTAAAAAGAAGGTAAAATAGAAATTATACTATATACGGCTTTGCCGAATGTTCAAGATTCTCTATCGCAGTATGTGTAAAGTAAATACATTATGTTTGTTCATACACACTTACACATACTCTCATAAACGTATACAACCCATTAGAGAAAACACTTAATGAGTCATAAAATCTGTTATATTTTTGGCTTTAATTTATTTTACATTAAACCGACTTTGATTATTTTTGGAATTATAATGAAGTATATGTAACTTAATGTTATACATTCTAATTTTACGATTTATAATTGAAAGTTTTTTCGAAAGTTTTTCGCATGAATTTAGAGGTTGTCTCAGATATCTATATCTTTTGATATAGATAGATATCTTTTGACTCAGGCCAAATTTCATTGACCTCTGGCAATTATTGTGGATGTGAGTGCACCAACAACAGACAAGCAAACATACAGACAGACAAAGAGACATAGCTAACTCGACTCTGATTTTGATTTGTTCCAAGAATATGTTTTTGATATGATTCTTTCTTACGTTACACACGGAATGACAAAGTTTATATAATCCTCTCACCACTTGTGCTGGTGGAGGATATTAAAAAGGGGTACAGAAAGGGGAAATTTGAAAAAGTACACAAAAAGTCACAAATAGTAGAATAAGTCGCAATTTCAGACTAAAGTCGCATTAACGGTAACACTTTTCATAATACAGTTTATCTATCTTTCAGTCTATCTATCAGTCCACAGTAGTCCATTATATAATCTAGTTCATAGTCTAGAATAATAAATATTTTAGATTAAAATCTATTCAATAGTCTAGTTCAAAGTTCACTTTATAATTCAATTAAAAATAGTTTATAGTTTAGTTTTAGTTTATAATAAGATAATATTTTAGTTCGTCTATAGTTTCCCTCTTATTTCAGTTTCTCTTTATATCTTACTCTCGATCATTATATAGTCCACATTTAGCTGAAGTAATAAAATGTTTCATTGTCTAGTTCATAGTCCAGTTACTACTCCAGTTCAATGTTTCTTTGTTTTTTTTTTTTTTTTTTTTTTTTTTTTTTGATAGTCTCATATAGCATTTTGATATTTCTTGAAAAAATATTAACTCAGTTATCGTCTAAAATTCCTCCAGTGTTTTCAGTGTAAATTATAAAAAAGTAAATAATTAAACAATCAATAGTGGAAAATAGAAGTGAATAATTAATAACAGGAAACTGTGAGTCAAGTACAGTTAACTGTATTTATTTAACAGTAATGAGAAAAACCAACAATATGGAAATTTAACTGCACGTGTGTGTCAACTTTTGCAAGGAAAAATTTGTAAAAAGAAAATATACAAAGAAATATTAAATAAAATTTTATATTCTGGAAAAATTAGCAAAAGAAATAAGCTGAAGAAAAAATATTTTACTACAAAAATAGTCTCAGAATTTAAAAAGAGAAAAGGTCTATTCTTGGCTTTTAATGAACATATATAGATCTTAATTATTATTTCATATTAATCAGAGTTTGGAAAAACACGAAGCAAAATCTTTATTTTCAAATGATCTTAATTTTGAATCTTCATTTGCGAAAATTAAAAAATAAAAAAATTCTTTTTAAATGTTCATTATTTATATTTTATTCATTTTTAAACTCTTTTTTGGATTTCGCTCTTTTTTGATTTTAATCATTTTTTTTAGAATTAATTTTTTTTTCGAATCTTTTATGAAGAGTAAAAAAATACAATAAATACAAATACATATACAAGTGAATGTTATAAGAAATTTAATTTACTGTTGTGTTTTTTATTTAAAAATGCAATAACAAAAACACACAATCATTCATACAAATGAGTGAACATATCTTAATATGTAAGTACGTTTCTGTATCAATTCAAAGGTTGCAGTTTAACAAAAGATATTTTTGAATGACAGCTTCAAAACAATTTGTGCGAATTATTCATTTCCAAACTCTTTTTTGGGTTTCGCTCTTTTTTGATTTTAATCATTTTTAGAATTAAACTCTTTTCGAATCTTTGAATGATACGATTTTATGAAGAGTAAAAAAATACAAGAAAAAGAAATACATGTGCAAATGAATGATATAAGAAATTTGAGAAATATCAATTAGAAATATTTGTCAATAATAACACATTTACTAAATGGCTACGAGCTATAATTTTGGTTCAATAATAAAAGAAAGTAACAAAAAATATTACAATATGATCCGATTCAATTTCGAACTAATATTTAAAGTAAAAAATATTGCAAATAATTTTCAACATCCTTTATGCAAAAAAGGAGAAAGAGAGACAAAATTACAGACAAATTCCCTACACGTGTATGTGTTATCCTGATATGAAATCTTTAATATTTTTTTGTTTTCTTTCCTTTCTTATTTTGAAGTGCTGCTACTAAATATAATGTAACACACATATATTAATTTACATATGTGTGTGCATGTATGTGTTTATTATTTTAATGTCAATCGTTTACAATTTATATTTGATCAAAGAAGTTATTTAGACTTTTGTAAATAGAAAATAACAATATTTAAGATTTAGACGACAATTTTTGAAATACCATTAAGGAGTGAGATCGGAAAAAAACCTTAAAATATGTGAAAGTCATTCTAAGAGCTTAAAATAATAACAAATACATTTAAAAAGAATTATAAAGCAAAAGTTATGTTCAGCTTTTTTTTCGGTTTGCTGAAGGGACCCAAATTTCAGTTAATTTTTAATTTAATGAGTAAAAGATTTATATAAGTATTTGACATCGTCGGAAAGGTAAATACTTGGAAAATAATAAAATGTATATAATAAAGTTTTCAAACTAAATTTTTATAATAATTAAAAAATATATATATTTTTGGTGCAATTTGAAGAAATTTTTTTAATATTTGACATTAAATAAATTCTTTAATTCTTAAATAAATTCTATATAAATAAAGTTATAATCATGAAATTTGAGCACAATATCAACTCAACACGGACTATAAACATATTCCCTCTTTTTGTACCCAAATTTCTATTTCGCGAAAAAATATTAAAAAAATGTATATTTTCAAAGGAGTCACTTTGTCATCACTATATAGCAAACATATATGTGTATTTAATCAAGATACCAGATCTTCACTTTTAGCTTGAACTTGTTTTTTTCCCTGAAGAGATCTTCAGAAAAAATATTAAATTTACGAAATTTTGAAAGGATTAGTGGATGAAATAATTGCTCTAATGATCTTAAACTTTCTTTAAATATATTTAAAGCTAATCTTTCCGATTTATGAGAAAAAATTTAGTTAAGGAAAAAATTAGATAAAATATGACAACACTCGCAAATATTTAATAAAAACTTTTATCGGATAGATTGATTCACAAAAGTTGTTTAGAAAATTGTACAAAATTTATATAACATTCTAAAAAAGTTGTTTTGACCATAATTGAGTCCACCATTTTCAAAAAAAAAAAAAACTAAAACAAATAAGAATGCTATATTCGGCCATCTTGAATATATAATAACCTCCATGACGATCAATTTAGAAAAAAATTTAATAACCTTTTAAAAAATCACCTTGAAGGAGGATATCACATCCTCGTGTGTTGTCCTAAAATTACATGGATCAGATAGAGCATATATTTTGCAGTTATTGTTCCATCCATGCGTCAAATTTCATAATGATTTCTGTCACAGTTTCAGAGATATACGATATTTAAAATTTCGTTTGTAAGGGCAATACCACTTCCCCGCGTTCTATCCAATATTTTGTAGGGGTTTAATATTTTTCATTAAGGCTTTATCTACATACACAATTTCAAGAAATTAAAAGTTTCCGAGATATTCGATATCAAAAGTTTCGTTTATTAAGGGGATTCTCACTCGTGTCCTAAATTTGTCAAGCCTAAAATAATTTTCTATTAAAGTACTGTTCAAGTGTGCAATGCAGTGATTTCCTGCATTTGTTGTATATTTATGTGATATTAAATGTTTAGTTCGTAAGGGAATACCCTTCCCATTTTGCCCTATTCAAAAATTTTAAAGACAATATTGCCTTGTGCTAAATTTCATTTAAAATTTAATAACACCTTTAGTTGTTCAAATTTATCAGTTAATGAGGTGCTTTCGGATATTGATTTTTTCTCAATTAAACCGATTTAGCCGATATTAAATAGGAAGCTTTGCAGGGCCTAAGTATACGTTACTTAGGTAATATATCATTAAGTTCTGCCAATTATTGTGAATGTGACCGCGTCAGAAACAGACAGACGGACATATCTAAATCATCTCAGATTTTGATACAAGAATATATATAATTTATGGGGTCTTAGATAATTCCTTCTTGGTGTTACAAATTAAAAGACGATGTTAACATCATGGTCTAATTTTAGTTAGTTTCATAGTGTAATTGATGTTTGTTTGACATGAGCCAAACTATGAACTGCACTATTAACTATATTATGATATAGAGTTTGAATTGGACTGTAAACTGGAATGAAACCTCCATTATAAACTGAACTTTTGACGTGATTACTTATTATTTTTAGTAACTGTAACTAAAATAGTAGACATATATTAAAAAAATTATAAATAAAAACATATGCTTTAATAGGAATAAGCACCAGTGTATATCATGAACTAGGCTATAAAGTTTATAGTCTTTTTTACATTTTGTAGTCTCTTTGAGGGTTAAGCAGAAGCTGTAGTATCACATTAAAATCTAGTTTCTATCATGTTTTATAAACTGTTTTATTATTTTTTACTATTTAGATTTCTATGCAAAAGTGTGTGTGTGATGGGTGTGTGTGTGCTTACCTTAGTTTTTTAGATAAAAGCAAAATATTCTCAATCATTTGCCATCAAAAGTTTAACTCAAATTGTAGATTTTGTAGGTGGACCAAACTGTTTTGTTTTGACAAGTATAAATTTGTTGAAACATGTTGACAATCAATAAAACACATAAATAATAAAACAATAGAGAAAGTAAATTTATATCGCTCATTTGCTGCATGAAAGACATAACTCAAAAAATCAATATTTTATTGAAATAATATCTGATATATGAATATTTAATAAACAGCTTATTTACTTGCCTCTGATGTTAAGTCAGAACTTGCAAATTTTTTAGTTATGACGATCTTGCAACAAATGAGCATAAAGTGTGTCTGTTTAACTCTTAATTCTTTTCCAAGAACGAAGAAATCTTCCCTGACAAATTGCTTGAGAAACTTATGCTTGAAATAATAAATTTAATAGAGTTTTTTTTGTTCTCCTTATAATTTTAAATCATCAAGACGACTAAACAATAAATCATTTTTATCTTAAGATCATAAAGTAACTTAAAGTTTTATTAACATTTATCACGTTTTTGTTCTTCTTCTTCTTCAAAAAAAAAAAAAGAAGTAACACTCGTAAAACAAACATTCCATAATAGTCTTATTAGTAAAATAAACATTATTTGTTTCTTTAGTATTTCAAGTCACGTCCAGAAATGATGAATAGTGAGCAAAATCTTTGCAAAACTTTTTCATGTTCATATAAATGTGATAATAAAAATTGTACGCAATAAAAATGAGGATTTGTAACGCACACATGCATACATTATTGACACATCAATGACAGCATTTTTTCTATTTACTTTATTTATAGAAAATGAACATCAAAATTAGCTCTTTTATCAACAAAATTACTTCCTGTTCTGTACCGGAAGTTAAAATGTAATTTTGTTTTAAAATATATATTATTAGCAAAAATATCTTCACACCATCTTCCATAATTATCCTTCATACCAGGAATATAAATTCTATTTAAATCCTTTTAATTTGGAAACATTTTTTTATAAATTTCAATTTAATTTGTGAAATTTATTTCTTTACAATCACACATTTGTAGTTATTGGCAGCAACAAGTGTTGTCCTTAATAAATATAGATATTGTAGAAGGATTAAAATAAAACAAGTTACCAAATGACCTTTTCTAAATTGACCATTTGTTGTCCTAAACATAAAATAAATAAAATTGAATTTCGACATAATTTATTTACTCTCAATAATAAATACATACATTTGTATGTGTGAGTTTGTATGTGTGTTCACACATATATTAATACAATTTATTATATTTTTCATTTTGTATGTATTTGTTTTATAGACTAAATATTGGGCTGTGAAAATCATACTTATTTCAAGGTCATTTTATGAAAATATTTTTATATTTTCAACGAAAATATTGTTAATTATAGTCGATGACAACTTAATTGAAAATATTACTAAACTGTTGATAGCAAAAATTTTATTTAATAATTTATTTATGAATTTATTAAACGAAACCATGAACTAAACTATAAAATTGAAAATGAACTACGCTATAAATTAGAATCTAAACTAAACAAGAAATTTAACTGGTAAATAAACCATAAACAAGACAATAAACTTATCTGTGAAATAAACTATAATCTATGTAATGGACTACGTATCTGTTAACTATTATATGGATTACGTTATTAAGCGTCTTATTAACTAAAACATATAGAAGACTGCAAACTCGACTATGAACTTGAAAGTAAATAGTGAACTTAACTTTGAACTTAACTCTGAACTAGACTACAAAATAAGCATTAGAGTAAAATCTAGACTAAACTATAAGGTATATAATACTTATAACCCGTAAATGGTTTAGACTCTAAAATGTAAAACAAGACCATAAACTACAAGATATAGTAGACTTTAAACTCGACTATAAAATATGCTATGAAGAAAGTACAATATGAGACATAGTACACCAGCAGCTATCTCTCTAGTAACATTTGAATCCCAATTTCTGATACCCTTTTCTAGTCTAAGGTTTCCATTAAAAAAATATCAGTCATAAGGGTAACTTCCAGGCTATAACGTAGCTAAAAGAAAATTGCCAATCTATAGTTTTTAAATTAAATAAATTTATAGGCATTTTATGATATTTTAACTAGAATCTGAACTACAAACTGAAATAGAATCTGAACTAGAACTGAACTAAAACTGAACTGGAACTGGACAAGAACTGAACAGGAATTTAACTAGAACTGAACAGGAATTTAACTAGAACTGAACTAGAACTGAACTAAGAATTGAACAGAAATTGAACCAAACTGAACTGGTTCAATAAAACTGAACTGGAACTGAAATAGAACTAAACTAGAACTGAACTAAAACTGAACTAAGAACTGAACAAACCATAACTGAACTAGAACTGAACTAAAACTGAACTAAGAATTGAACAGAAATTGAACCAGAACTGAACTAAAACTGAACTAGAACTGAACCAAAACTGAACTAGAACTAAACTAGAAATGAAATAGAACTTAACTAGAACTGATAGAGGTATGAACTAGAACTAAACTAGAACCTGAACTAGAACTTTTATTTTAATTTTAATTTTAATTTATTTAAATTTAAATTAAAATAAAAAATTGCATAAAATTAAGCTGCATATATTTCGCTACCATTCAAAAAATCAAAATCGGTTCAGTAAAAGAAAGTTATAGGCAAAAATATCACTAATTTTGTGACTCATTTAGTAATCTTTTATATATTTTATGTGTATGTGTATTTCATGTGTATGAACGAAACATAATGTATAAATTGACGAAGGGTATTGAAAATTCAACATATCTAAATATTACGTTCCAGTTACCAGGCTTCTCTTCAATACATGTTTTCCAGTTTATTATTACTGATGAAAGAACATGTGTGATAGTTATGCCTCAAGTTGTTAATATGTTATTAACTGGATTACAATTGGACTATAAACTAGATTGCTTTTGAACTTAATTCCTTAAATTATGTCTTTTTGTTTGCAATTGACATTAAACTCTAACAATTAAAATCACGTGTATCTAATAATTTTATTTATGATACCCTACACCACCATATGGATGACAGAAAAATATATATGTTAACACCAATTTTAAGTATACCGTTCGACTCAGAATCACTTTCTGAGTCGATTTAATGATGTCCATTGCTGCAATTTTAAAGATGAAATTTAATGAAATTTGTCATGTGTTTTGGCCCAAGTACGATGCATATTGATATTGGTTATAATGGATCCATTATTTCACATACAATTGTTCCACCCAGAATGGATATTTAAGGTCACAAAATCCTAAATATAAAGCGATTTTAATGAATTTTGGCTCAAATTTGCTTCATAATATACATAATTGATGTACCAAATTATACAAGGATCGGTCCATTATTTGTCCTAGGTCCCATTCAAAAACCCTTTGACGGACTTAAATCTCACATTTTAAATTTTACAAGAGTCTCCCCACAATTTCTTCTACCTCTCATGATACCCGTAATCCCACATGGATGTTAAAACCGGTATAATACACTGCAGTCTAAAGCATAAATTTAAAAAACCTTTATACCAGGGTGGTTCATTGATTTTTGGTAGCTACCGCTTTTAACCAACAATGTGGTGTAGGATATGAAATAGTCGGGCTTAACCGACTATAACTTCTTTCTTTTTTGTTTTCTTATTATTCCTGTTCCGTTAATTTAAAAAAATTTTTGCCAATTTTTTTTTTCCTCTTTTCTTTTCACTTGATAATTTTTATTACTCCATGATGATTTTACTTCCATCAACTACAATAATAATATGTTTAATGCTCTTAACGAATAAAAAAAATATATAAAAGAAATCATTAATTGAAATCTTTTTTATGTTTATAAAATCCCTCGTTATCGCAATGCAACCAGCAAACAAACGAACAAAAAAATTATCCTTTTAAAGTCAATAATAAAAACATTTGCCAGATCAAGAAAAAAAGGGCATAACATTAAAATAAACACATGCCCTGGGAATATAATGATTTTGATAACAAAATGGACAAATTTTATAACATTTCTTTGTTGGTATTGTTCATATCGAAATAATATTTTTATTTTATTCTTTTTTATCAAAGAGGCCCCAAAAGACACAGACATTAGGATCAACATCATCGTGAAAATCATCAACATCAATAGCAACATCATTATGACCATTGTCTGATGCTTATGTTTTTTTTTCTTTTGTTTTTGCTGGTTTTGAGGGATCCAATGCAGGAACACAGTATGTCCAAATCGTTTCTCTGGGACTATTGAACCGTTAGAGAATGAAAGCTAATTTTGACCAGAGGAAGTGTTATTTAGGTTAGATTTTTATCCGAGCTAAAAACATCTTACTCAAGTGTTTGGTAACCATTACAACGTTAGAACTTGAAGGTTCCCGTTTGATGTTAAAAATTTATAAAAAACTTACAATTTTGAATTTTAGCTGTTTTTTGAAAATTAACATTAATATTTCTACTTTAAAGAATTTTAACATGTAACGATATTGATTTAAAATTTCAATACGATATATAAGAATCTAACCATGTGTTAAAAAATTTAAAAGATTCCCATTTTTCCATGCGAGAATGCCCAAAATCTCAACCCATACAAATCTTATTTGAAAATTTGCCTTTTTTTCACCAAAATGTTCGCCGGTCGCCCGACAGAAAATACTTTTTGGAAGTTTAAAATTTCAATCCGATATATATAAACCTATTCATGTGTTAAAAATTTAACGAGGTTCCCATTTCTCCATGCGAGAACGCCCAAAATCTCAACAAATATAAATCATATTTGAACTTTTGACTTTTTTCACCGAATTGATCGCTATTGATTATAAGGGCCTTCAGGCAGAAGTTTTCCTTATGAAAGTTCAACTTTCATATGGAGTTATAAATGAAGGATAATTTAAAGATGATTGGAACTTTTAGGATTTAAGAAATTAACAAAAAAAATATTTTTTTTTTTTGCTTTTAAATTGACCAATTTTTTGATAGGGCTTTTAGGCACTTTTTGACTCTAATTTCATCCAAATTTTGTTTTCATGCATTCCATTTAAGATTTCTTTATAAAACAATAAGAAAATGTACAATGTCCGGAACCAACAATTGATTTCATAAGCAGAAAAAGTTGCCACCTTTTTGCAAAAAAAAAAAAAAAATATAGAAAAATTATAATTTTTCAAGGTTCCAAATTTAGGTGAACATAAGTTTTTTTACACATCAGTTTTTTTACACTTGACACACAGATCTTTGCTTACATATATGTGAAACTGATGCCTTTAAAAGCGATATTTGGTAGGGGGTTTGTATGGAACCTATGATAAATAACGGACAGAACCTTGCATATTTGATCACATCATTTTGGAATATTAAAATATTTACTTGTGCTAAATTTCCTTTAAATCGCTTTATATTTAAGACTTTTATGACCTTAAAACTTCCATTCCGGGAGGAACATTTGTATGGGAGGTACCTGAAATATTGAATCCAACATGGCCAATTTCAATAGGATTCGTCCTTAGGTCAAATTAGTTAAATGTACCATATTTCAGATATCTCAAAAATTGCAACCTGCCAGCCGGACAGACAGACAGACAGACAGACAGACAGACAGACAGATGGTCATCGTTAAATGGACTCAGAAAGTAATTATGAATCGAACGGTATAATTTAAAGCAGGTATAACACACTTTGTTTCAAACATCACCACAAACACATAATATCCCAACCACCTACGATGGTTTAGGGTATAAGAAAACAAAAAAAAAGACAAAGTGGTCGATTTTTGAGGATCATCGACTATGCCCCCGAACCAAATAGGAGTCTGTATTTCCCCAGTTGAACCCAAAAATATCTCTGCTTTTAACATGTAAAATTTTATTAAGATTTCTTTAACGGTTTAAAAGTTATTGAATTATTTCCCAAAAACATCAAATTAGACACACTGTGAAACATTAAAAGAGGATAATTTTTATAAAAAACCTGTTAAATAGAAAAACACTTTAATGAAAATTTATTTGTTTTATATTTTTCAAATATTTTAAACAATTTAACATTATTTCTGCATTAAATAACATGAAAATGATTTCAGTTTATTAAGCGACAAGTGATGAAAAGGAAAATAAGTTATAAATAAGTTTTAAGGTAAATTTGGGATTTTACTTTATTACACAAAACAAGATAAAAACCCACGAAAAAAATATGATAAATCATATTTCTTGTAGGATTTAAATGAACTTTCAGGGTTCATAACAAAACTTTAACGGTTCGTGTAGACTAAAGAAGGTAAAAAAGGCACTTAAACGTTAAATGTTGAAGATGATAGAGAGTGAGAGCATGTTGTTTGTTATAAAACAAGAGATATTTTCCTTTTTTTCAAGGTAATAGCCTCTAAACTTTGGTTATTTTTAGCACAATGTTTCCGTTAATAGCCATAAATTGTTTAACAAAAGAGACATTTTTACTGTGGCAGCCATAAATATGGTTTCACATTTTATTGGCCAACAAACATCAAATGCGCTTAAATACTAGATATTTTGGTGTTACAACTGAAATTTGTATTGTCAACATTGAAACATAAAAATGTTAAATTAAAAAATTTAAATTTATTATTATTTTTTTACACTGCACAGTGGTCCCAAAACGCCCTTTTTGGGAAATAATTGTGTAAGTTTGGAATCAATGAATAATTTTTAATGAAATTTCACCTGGACATTTTTGAGGTATTTTCTAATTGATTTGGAGGAGGGCACTTTTCGTTTGGGTTGGAAAATGGATCTCCAAAGTTGGTCATCTTGGGTATAACGTTTTTTGAAAAAAATCGCCAAAATTTTATTTACCAGATGGACACTTGTACTCCTCCAGATCAAATCAAAAAGAACTCGGTTCAAATCATGTGATATTTCATTGAGATATTTCTTACGTTTCACAAGTTAAAATATTATTTCAAAAATATATTGTCTTCGCTGCACCATGCAACTGGTCTCAAAATAATAGTGATGGGTACTTGCAATTCGGCTTTGCCAAATAAGTTTTTACCATTTACATGTTCACATGATTTTAATGAAATATTTCGTTTTTCTTGTGTTTTTGCAAAATTTATTTTATTTATTTTATTTATTTATTTACAAATAAATCTATTTATGTTGTTTTTACTTTTAAACCACTTAATGTCCCAACAAGTGAAAAATTTATTTAGAAATATTTATTTAGGACTAAAATGAGACGAATACAAATAACATGTTTATTTACTTAAAAAAAGACTGTTTTACGAAAAAAATATGTGTAGAGATTTGGAGATTGAAAGAAAAAAATTCAGTGAAGTGTTAAACATTTTTGTTGAACAAAATGTAAGTCAGAGATGGAAAATCTAACAAGAACTTTTAGTTGTTTATTATTTAAAAAATCGTTGATTTTGGTTTAAGTTAAAATATGCCATTTCTGTCATAACTATTACGTATGAGTTATAAAGAAATTTGATAAATTTATATTTTACAATATAAATCATACGCCTTCATGAATATTACAATATTTTTGAAATGGTCAATGAAATATTCAAATATTTTAATTTAATTTTTAATCAGAACGCTGGGTAAGAACTGAACAGGAAACTGAGATAGAATCAGAACTAGAACTGAACTGAAATTGAACTAGAACCGAACTAGAACTGAATAAGAACTGAACTAAAACTGAACTAGAACCGAAATTAAACTGAATTAGAACTGAACTGGAATTGAACTAGAATCGAACTAAAACTGAATTAGAACTGAACTAGAACAGAACTGGAATTGAACAACAACTGAATTAAATCTGAATTAGAACTGAACTGGAATTGAACAACAACTGAACTAGAACTGAGCTAGAACCGAACTAAAACTGAACTAGAACTGAACTGAAATTGAACTAGAACCGAACTAGGACTAAATTAGAACTGAACTGAAATTGAATTAGAACTGAACTAAAACTGAATTAGAACTGAACTGGAATTGAACTAGAACCGAACTAAAACTGAATTAGAACTGAACTTGAACTGAACTAGAACCGAACTGGAATTGAACAACAACTGAATTAAAACTGAATTAGAACTGAACTGGAATTGAACAACAACTGAATTAGAACTGAACTAGAACCGAACTAAAACTGAACTAGAACTGAACTGAAATTGAACTAGAACCGAACTAGGACTAAATTAGAACTGAACTGAAATTGAACTAGAACCGAACTAAAACTGAATTAGAACTGAACTGGAATTGAACTAGAACCGAACTAAAACTGAATTAGAACTGAACTTGAACTGAACTAGAACCGAACTGGAATTGAACAACAACTGAATTAAATCTGAATTAGAACTGAACTGGAATTGAACAACAACTGAACTAGAACTGAGCTAGAACCGAACTAAAACTGAACTAGAACTGAACTGAAATTGAACTAGAACCGAACTAGGACTAAATTAGAACTGAACTGAAATTGAACTAGAACCGAACTAAAACTGAATTAGAACTGAACTGGAATTGAACTAGAACCGAACTAAAACTGAATTAGAACTGAACTTGAACTGAACTAGAACCGAACTGGAATTGAACAACAACTGAATTAAAACTGAATTAGAACTGAACTGGAATTGAACAACAACTGAATTAGAACTGAACTAGAACCGAACTAAAACTGAACTAGAACTGAACTGAAATTGAACTAGAACCGAACTAGGACTAAATTAGAACTGAACTGGATTGAATTAGAACTGAACTGGAATTGAACAACAGCTGAATTAAAACTGATTTAGAAGTGAACTAAAACTGAACTAGGACTCAACTAGAACTGAACTAGAAATTTAACTTGAACTGAATTAGAATCTGAACTAGAATCTCAACATTAATCTGATTCTGATTATTTCCAAAAATATGGTTTCGTTATTTAGGACATAATATGGTTGTGCTATAACCATGTTTTCTGTAATTATGGTTGCCACAAGCATTTTCTTTCCTTGTATAAATATTTGGATTATTATTCCTTCGAACTTGACCGACTAAAAATACTCTTTTATCTCTTTTATTGTCTCAAATCTTAACATTTTAATTACTTTACAAATTCACTGAAAAACAATTAGAACTAAGAAATGTGAATACCACATTCTGGGCATTCACACAAAGTCCACTCCACAAAGTCTTCATTCTGTTCTTGCCTTCCAAAATAAATCTTATTAAATCTGCCTGTTGAAAATTGAAAATTTTTCAATAAAATTAAATTTAATAATCAGTGGAATTGAAGAACAATAATTAAAGTTCTTTTTATCATACTCGCAAGGCCAAATTTTATTTAATATTTAATTGATGATAAATATCTACTTATTTGCAAGATAACGCAAACACAAGATTTGGTAGTAAAAGTTTTGCTTTGAAGGTCATTAAATAATTATGGTCAGCGTGAAGAAAACTTTAATTAGATAAGCAAATTTTAGACGTTATTCATAACAGAAAGAATAAAATTTAAAATAAAAATCTTGAGATTGTATAGAGAGTAAAGGAAAGGAATGTAAAAAGGACGTTAAATTGTGAAATTATGTCTTTTAATGAGGAGGGAAATCAATAGTTAGATTTTGAAAAATAATAACTATTGCAATATGAACTAATATAGAGCAGGACCGTATCGAATCTAGGACAATTAAGTATGTCCGTCTGCCTCACCGGGCTCCCTAAAATTTTTTCTTGTTTTTGGACACAATTATGTTACTTTGGAACTACTAAAAGTTCTTAATGAAATTTCATTTGAATATTATTAAAGTGTTTTCCAATTTCATTTGGAGAAATACAGGTTTTTGGTGGAACGAGTGGAGGGTTCTCAAAAAAATTTTGTACAGAATCCACATGATATTCCAGAATTTCTTAAATCTAAAAAAATATTCTTTGAAAATAAGTAAAAGTTTTATGTTTTTCTAAATATGTCTTAAACTACACTGATGCATTTTAATTTAAACGCATTAAAATGTTTCCTCTGTTTTTGTTTTATCTTTGTTTTATTCTTGTGCAAGAGGCAACTTAACGGTACTTTTTAAAGTAAACAATTCTTAGTCTTGTTTTTACGATTAAATGTTTTTAGTGAAATGTTCTTATGTGAAATATTTCTATAAATGCAGTTGCGAAAATTTTCTTTTTTAAAAATTAACTAAAAATAAAATGTTATAAATTTCTGTTTCTTATAAATAAAAGTATATTTTAATTTAAATTTCTCAATTTAACTACAAAAGCTTCTAATTTAATGGATAAATTTCATGACCAAGGGAACTTTTTTCTCCGATAAAAGATTTTTCAAAATAATTTTTTTCATGAAATCATTAGCAAAATTACACATTCCGACCCTGACTCATACTCTTGTTATTAGCCCGATTTGAAATCAAATGATGTTCGTGTGTCAAAATGTAATTTCAGTTTTTTCTAATCAAAATGAATAGCAAAATTTAAGTATTACGAATTGCTGGAAGCAAGTTTGGCCTAAAGAAATGATTCCGATCTTCCCAAAAACGTTTTGCAAATTGGTAGAAGATAATCTTCTCTCTTAAAATAAAACAAGTTTGGCCTAAGAAAATGATTTTGATCTTCCCAAAAACATAATCAATACCAGACTGTATTTTTGGAGAAGTCCCCAACAAAGGATCATCGCACTATTATTTATAATTCTATAAAAGTGATTAACTTGGGTGCGTTTATATGAAAATACCTTTAAAACTGGCGGTCAAACTCTAAAATTAAGTTAAAGTAAATAAAGAATAATTTCCTTATATTTGCAACAAGTAAGAATCTATAGTCTGTCAAGCACGACTATTTAATATATACCTATATCACATCGTCGGTAATCAAAAAAATTGATGAACGACCCTCGTAAATTACATTTTTTGATTTATTCTTAAGTGTGCAGTACATAATTGTGACACTTAGATTTATGTTAAATTTATGCGTTATAAAATTAATTTTTCTAGAATGGACTTTTATGGGAGCAACAAGAAATTGTGAACGGACCCACGTATAATTTTGCACATCGTTTTTGTTTATATTTATCTTAATTTGAACAATTATTATTAAAATACCAACGTATATGTGAGATTTTTGCCTAAATTGTTATTTGGAAGGGGGTTTGTATTGGATATATGAGGAATAATGGACTGACCCTTAAATATTTTGGCACATCAATTTAGAATATTATGAGACTTTCGTTTTAATCGCTTTGTATTTAGGACTTTTATGATCTTAAAACCCCATTATGGAAAGAAAATTTGTATAGGAGTCATCTGAAATATTGGACCGAACATGACCAATTTCAAATGGCTTCGTCCTTAGTCCAAAATAATAATATATACCAAATTTTCATCGAGGTATTTCAAAAAGAGCGACCTGTAGACTGTTCACAACTTTTACGTGGACAGACAGATAGAAAGATGGACGGTGATTCTGAAAGTGATTCTGAATCGAACAGTATACTTAAAGGATTAACACCATTTGTTCTGCATGTTACAAACATCAGCATAACCACATTCGATGGTGTAGGGTATAAAAATGTGAGGAACAATGACAAAATTCGAATTTTTGGGTTTTTTATCTTTAAAGTCCACAGACTTGGAATTTAAGAATAAAGAGGTTAAATTTAAAATGTTGGTAAAAAAAGTGTCAAGTTCTATAGAGTCTGGACTAAGTCCAGATACAAAGTTTAAACTAAAACATTCAGTGAAGCTTTTCAAAATGATATACCTTCTATATATTTACAAGCAAAATTTATTTAAGGAAAAAAATAGATGAAGACACTTTTTCGGTCAAAATAATACAAAAAGATTGAACTTAATCGGGACAATACTTTCGAATAAATTAAAAAAAAACGATTAAAGATCTTGCACAATGGAAGCTTCAAAATTCTAATGTAAAAAAACTCGGAAACTATAGGAGATAAATATCATAAGTTTCCTAAAAAGTCTGGAACTTCTCCCTAAATGAAGTTTCATTTTATGGTTATCTGCACAGTGTTTCAAATGAAAAATGAAATAGAAATAAATCTGTAAATTTCGAAATAGATTTTTTGATACTTCACCGGAATTTATTATTCTGTTTTTGTTTTTCTTAAAAGAAATCCCGCAATTCCCAGAAAAACTTTTGAAAATTCCCAAAAAAAATCATAATTTTTAATATATTTTTCAACCAATATCGGGGCGCAGAAAAGTCTACCCATACGACAAAGTTTTTCATAGGCCTTCACTTGCAGAATCCACTCATTTAAAATCTTAATAATTTATTTAGATATAACGAATCTGGTCATCTTTAATATTTTTATGACCCGAGGTGACCAATTTTGAGTCCCTGTGGATCCAGCCCGTTAGGTGCACAAAATCCAAACACGAAACTTAAACCTGTCTGCACTTCTTCTATTATATGAAATTATCATTCAAATCGGTCCAGCCGTTCAGAAGTTACACTTCACTTTTTCATTTGAAACACTGTGCCACTTGATTTAAATATAAAATTATTTATGTAACAATAAAGTTAATCCTTTTTTATATTTAATCCTTTTTTATTCTCAGGGAAATAAATCAACTACATAAATTTATGATTTATGCAAGAAAAAAAATATTATCAGGATTAAAATTCACACATTATAAATGGAATTAAATTGTCATTCTTATGTATAAAAAATAAGTTAAAGTTTTTTAAAATCATGATTTTTTATTAAATTAAAGATTTACAGGATTTTAAATAGAATTTTTTTAAATATCCTGATTACGTGGATTTGTATTAAAGTCACTTTCAAATTTGTTTAATAGTTTTATTTAAAATACAAAAATTAATAAAATACATGAGACTACTACACTGGTGCATATTTCCTTAAGCGCACAAAATTTTAAGAATTAGTAAAATAAGCAAGAAAATATTTAGGGCGAAAATAATATTTTAATTAAATCAATTAAGACTTACTTCATTTAAAGTATTATTAACTAAAAACTTTTTTTGTATTTCATTATTCCCTCCACCATCATAAGTGATGAACAGGGTATATTAACTTTGTCATTCCGCTAAGAAGGAATCATATCAGATCCCATAATGTATATATTCTTGCATCAAATCAAAATCTGAGGCAATTTAGCTATGTCTTCTGCCTGTCTGTCTGTATGTTCGTCTTTCTGTATGTTCGTCTTTCTGTATGTTCGTCTGTCTGTCCGTCTGTCTGTCTGTCTGTCTGTCTGTCTGTCTATCTGTCTGTGAGTCCGTCTGTTGCTGGTACACTTACATCCACAATAACTGACAGAACTCAATGAAATTTAGCTTGCATATTTGCTATAGTTCTAGGAAGTTTTCTATATATAAAACCAATAAAATTGGTTCACCATACCAAAAGATATAGACCTAAATCTGAGACAACCTCTAAGCTCCAACGAAGAATTTTCATAAAACTTTCAATGAGAAATCGGCAAATTCGAATAAAATTTTAACATAACATAAAGTTATATGTACTTCATTATCATTCCGAAAGTCATCAAAGTCGGTTCAGCAGAAAAAAGTTATAGCCAAAATATAATAATTTAAGACTCATTATGTGTTCCTGTGTTGTGTTTAAGAAAAACGGTTATATAATTTATACGTTTATGAATGTGTATGTGAGTGTGTATGTAATAAACATAACATGTTTCTTGCACTCATTTGAAATGGAGGGTCTTAAAGGTTCGGCATATCCGAATATAGCATTATTTTTCAAGTTCATTTTAGCATTTAGCTCCCATTTCTAATGGGATTTTTCTAAAAACGTTAGTTTATTAGTTTCAATAGCATTATAATTAATGTGTTTATGAACCTTTGTTATGGATTACCTCAAAGATACGCTCTGCCATGATTCCACAATTTTTTTAGAAAAGATCAGAATCAAGTTCTTCCCATACTTTCTTTACTTTTCATTTAGCTCTGTTATGCTTTCGTTTTGGGCATTATTTGAATAAACTTTTCGGGCCATGTATCCTCATAAGTCCTCCATTGGGTTAAGCTTAATATGTATCGCAACATTATCTTGCTGAAGTATGCAATTTTCATCCATAAAAGTAAAACAATCATCTTCCATCAATTTATTATAAATTGATTTGCCAACTGCAACCTTCGAAATAATATTTAGACATCCGACAAAGTTTTATCTCAAATCGTGCCAAGTATGAGTCAGAATCTTATAAATTAAACTTTTTTCGTCAGAGAAAATTACTTTTTCCACTCTTCTGTTCATTTCATGTATTTTCGTGTGAATTTTAGACGAATTTCTTTATACTAAATTTTAAGCATTTGCTTTCATTTAGGCTTCTTCCATTTTCTGTTTTCATCTCTGCGGTAGATGTGAGCAACGTGTTTAGAAGTCTCATAAATATTTAGTTTCTTTTATTTTTGTGTAGAATTTAATTTGTTACATTTGAATACTTTTTGTATAAGATTAATGTGTCTTTTTGTTAATTTTATATTTCATCAAACTTGTTAGACCTCGATATGTTTCTGTTCACCATAATTCTGTTCCTTCTTAAAAAAAAATTACGCTCCACACTTTCGGAATATTTAATTTTACGACCAGTTGCTCTATTGGAACATCCTTGGTCATGAACAAATTTTATTTAGTCCTTTGGACATCTATAAAAGTTATGAATTTAATTTGTTTAAGTGTTAAAAGAAATATTCAACATAAAGAACATTTGATCGCATGAATAAGCCAAACAACAAAACTAAAGTTGAAAGTTCTTCCCTTGAATATAGAGATCATCTCAGATATCAGTCCTTATTTTTTAATATACTATTTTTGCTGGATTTAATTGGAAAACTTTTCAGGGTTATAACAAATTCTCAAGTCAAATTTCATTGAGCCCTGTTAATAATTGTGGATGAGAGCGTGCTAACAACAGACAGACAGACGGACATAGCTAAATCAACTCATACTTTCATTTAATGCAATATGGGATCTGAGGTAATTGCTTCTAACGTTACAAACGGAATGACAAAGTATACACTCTTCAACAGTTGTGGTGGTGGAGGGTATTACACATAATGCTATATTCGACTATGTCGGATCTTCAACGTTCAACATTTCCAATGCGTGAAGCAAATACATTATTTTGTGAGCTTAAATAGTGTTATGAAATACATATTAATTTACAACCTTTCCCCTTATAAATTATAGAGTTTGTCCCAGATTTTAGTTTATATCTTTTATTATACAAAACCGATTTTGCTGGATTTAAATGGGAAACTTCGCCGAATCATAACAAATGTGGATATGAGTGTGCCAACAACAGACAGACGGAGAGACAGTCTGACAGATAGACGGACAGTTAATCGGATTGACAGAAAACTCTTCACCACAAGTGGTGGACAAAGATCTCTTCACTACTTGTGGTAGGAATATACGAAATGTGGTGCAATAACGAATAACGAAATGTGATGCAATTAAAATCTTAAATTTCTTTAACACAGAATTTTCTTTAAAAACTTTAATACTTTCTTTTCTTTTGTCAACTTAAAGTCATAAAAATAAAATTTTATTCTTTAATAAAAAGTTTAACCAAAGTTTTCAACATGTTTTTCTCCCATAAGATGTGAAAATACAACTTTAATAAGTTCACAAATACACAAACAGATAATTTTACACTCTTATGCTCAGAGTAAGAGATCCAACATTTATTTTAAACCCCCATTTTAACACCCCCTCCCCATCAAAAAAGGAAAATATCTTTGTAATGTCTTTAAGTCAATATTATTTGCCGTGAGGTAACAATTATTTTTTTTATACGAAAACAATGAAAAGCAAATAAAAATGATATATTCGTTTAAGTCGAATCTTCAATACCCTTCACCACAAATGCATGTGGTGTAAATACGTTATGTTCGTACATACACACTAATACACGTATACAATATTAAAAAGTTTTTCTTAAATAAACACTTAATGAATCACAAAATTATTTATATTTTTGGCTACATCTTCTTTTCTGTTTAACCGATTTTGATAATTTTTGGAATGGTAATTAAGTATATATAGCTTAATGTACTGGCATATGTTTATTTAAATTTGTCGATTTTTTATTGAAAATTTTATGAAAATTCTTCGCTGAGATGTAGGGGTTGCACAGATATTGGTCCATATCTTTCAATATACTGAACCGATTTTGTTGAAAATTTTAAATAAGGAGCTTCTCAGGACTCTAAAAAATACTCAGGCCAAACTATATTGAGCTCAATTATTGTTGATGGGAGCGTGTCAACAATAAACAGACATGCAGACAGACAGACAGACAGACAGACAGACAGACGGACATAGCTAAATCGACTCAGATTTTAATTTGATGTAAAAATATATATACATTATGAGGTTTAAGATGATTCCTTCTTAGCGTTACACGCGGAATGATAAAGTTAATATACCCTGTTCACCATTTGTGGTGTCTGAAAGGTATAATAAATTGCGACAATTTAAGAAAAATAACAAACAGAAAAATAAAAATACTTTAGGGACAAAATGACATTAATGATAATGACTTCTTGTCCTTGTTGAAATGATTGAATATAATGTTACATCTAAATGACTATTCCGAATTCAATAAGCACATCGTGATAGCAGAGGTAAACTCAACCAGTTTAAGTTTAAAGCTTGAATTTTGTACATCTTTGCTTGTCCGCAGGGTTCCAAATTTGAACACCTCGAGTCATAAAAATAATTAAATTGAATCTGAATTGATTTTTAGGTTTTTAAATGGGTGAATTCTGCTACTATATTTTTTAAAGCAAAACCATTTTTGTATCTCACTAAAAGCGAAGCATTATTTTGTCTAGACCCTCGTAAATTCGGACCATTTTTAAAACAAAAAAATTGAATTTAATTTCTAAAATTTTAAATCTCAAAGCCTGGATTTGTAATGTTACGCTCCTCTGGTATCACTATGTTAAATTTCATCAAAAATCATCCAGCTGCCCCACAGTGCAGTGAAAGTCATACAGCTAGATGTTACTTTCAACAATAATGAAATTTCTTCCCGCACGCACCATACACAAAAGTTAGAGAATTATTTCCCAAAAAAATCGATTTAGACACACTGTGCGGAAATTATGGTCGTTTTGAAAATTCAGTATTTAAGACAAAAACAATATTTATTTTTTCAAAATTATTGCGTATACCTGCTACTTAATATAAGTATTGATTGCGTATACTTAATATGATCAATAAATAATCATTTAATTTATTAAGTATACGACCAGATGTTCAATATAAATTTTATTATCATAACAAAACCAAAATAAATCACATATAACAAGAAAATCCATTTATCACCTACAAATTAATATAATTTATTCTGTTTTATTTGGAAACAATTCGTTAATGACAATAAGAAAAAAGGCGTTAATTGCCACTTTTAAGGCGATCACAATTTAATAGCATTTTATATATTCATTCACTACAATTATCAACAAACTCTTACATATAATCGTTTGTAATAAGACGGTTTCTTTATAATTTATTAACTCTTGTTAATAATAAAAAATATTTGAAATTAAGTCATTTTAATCATGTTAATATGATTTAATTTATCTATAATTAAACGAATTAAATTAAAAGTTCTAATTAAAAAAGTATAAACAGGTAAAAAAGCTTAATACGGATATGACGAATATAAAGTAACCTCTACCACAAATGCGTTATCTTTCGTAAATATACATTTACACATACAGTCACAAACGTATATAATATGTAATATGTGTAACAACACAAGGACACTTAATGAGTCATAAAATTAATTATATTTTTGGCGATAACTTTTTCCTTACTTAACCGATTTTGATGATTTTTGAAATTGTGTTTTATTAATATACTGAACCGATTTTGTTGGTTTTAAATAGGGTTATAACAAATACTTAAGCCAAATTTCATTGAACTCTGTAAATTTTTGTAGATGCGGAAGTACCAACAATAGACAGAAGGATATAACTTAATCGACTAAGATTTTTCAAAAAAAATCTCTGCATATTTTTAATTACATTTGATGAAAACAAAAAAGATGAAATAATTGTTTTTTTATAAAAAAAAATTGGACTTAGATTAAAGTCTGAATATATCTTCTTTTGTCTGATGCCAAAAAGAACATAAATTAAATATTCCAGCATGTAGACATTATTAATGTCATGTGGACATTATTTAGGAGTTGACCTGTCTTTTGGGACAAATAAGTATTAATTTATTTAGAACTGGGTGGAATATGTGAATTTCACAAATTGTAATAAAGAAACATGCCAAATGTTAGAAATTAGGTATTAATATGTGATCTTTAAAGTAACGAAAAAATAATAATTTGGCAAAGGACTCTAATATAAGTTATGGAATCAACTATAAAATAAAAAAGTAATTAAGGCGAATTTTCAAAACCCATAAATTTTTATGAAGTAAATATGTTATGTTTTATACAAACACTCTCAGAAACCTATACATTATTTAAACTTTTTTGTCAAATATAACACAGGAAACACTGAAATAATTATATTTCAGCCATAACTTAATATTATAGCAAAATTTCATTTTAATTTATCGACTCATAATTGGCAATTTTTACAAAAGTTCTTCATTTTAACTTAGAGGTTATCTCAGATATCGATTTATTTCTTTTAATAATTAACCGAATTTGCTAGTTTTTAATAGGAAACTTCTCAGGTCTATAACAGATATTCAGATCAAAATTCATTGACAGCTAGAGATACTGACATAACAAAATCGACTCAAACAGACAGACGGACATTGCTTGATTTGATTTTGATTTGCTGCAACAATATATATACATTATGGGTTCTGAGATGATTCGTTCTTAGTTAGTTAGACCCTCTTCGCCCCTTGTGGTGGTGGAGGGTAGAAAAATATTTTTATTGCTGACAATAACAACTAATAAGTACTTAAATAACTCAACTAATGATTATATGTTAAAGCATAATTTATGTCATTAAAACTATAAATTTTAGTTAAATTAAGTAGTCTATAAATCTGATTATAAATAGAACAATAAAATAGATTACAGAACGTACTATATACCAGATCATAAAATAGTATATAAAATAAAATATAGTCTAGTTTATATTCTGTTTTATATACTATTTTATGATCTGGTATATAGTACGGTCCGTATAAATATAATTATAAACTACATCAAAAACTTGACTATAAACTACATTATATTTTGTAATATAAACTATATTAACTTGGCTATTTATCTAGACTATAAAATCTATATTATAAACAATTTTGTATGAAATTCATCATAAAATAGTCTAAAACTTTAATAGTCTAGTTTTTGTTTACATAATAAAGATTGGACCAAAAACTATAATTTAAACTAGACTATAAGATCTTACACAACTACAACTACATTTTAAAATTCACTAAAAGAGAGTATATTACTAAACTAACATAAATTAGTGGACTTTTTTAAAAGGCATAATCTAAAAACTATATTGCAAACTTGACTATGAATCAAACTATAAACGAAAAAATGACTTGAATAAAAATTGGAATAAGTCTACGTAATAAACTAAAATATGAATATGTTATGAATATGAATATGTTAAATTAATTACGAACTAATCTAGGAACCGGACTACGAACTTGACTATGGACAGGAGTATGAACTAAACTATGATCTAGACTATGAACTAAATAATTTAATGAATTAAGCTATGGACTATAAATTAATTCATCATTCCATTTATAATTCACTAAAATATGAATTAAACTATAAGCAAACAAAGGATTAGACTATGGACTTAATTTTGAAATGAACTCATGTGTAGATTACAAACTAGACTATGAGTTCGACTATGAGCTATTCTAAGAACTAGACTATGAACTAAGTTAGAAAATAATATATGAAGTATAAATAAAACTATGATACATTGAACGTGGTTATAAAAAGACTATAAACAAAACTATAAACTTCATCTTCAACTGGACTATGAGCTAGACTATGAATTGGACTAAAAACTGGCACATAAACTACACTATAAACTAAGCTATGAGTTAGCTTTGAACTATTATTTTTTATAAATCAGTTAAAATATGAATTAAACTTTAAAGAAGACTAAAAACTAAATTAAAACATGTAAACAAACTAAATAATGAATTAGTCTCTCAACTAAAAAAAGCAAAACTATGAAATAGTCTATGAAGAAAACTATTAACTAATATATTGACTATATTATGTACTATGAATTGGAATATTGCCTAGACTATGAATTAAGCTATAAATAGACTATGAAGAATACTATGATTACTTGATTAACTGGATTATAAACTAGACTATTAATTAATGTAAGAACTAGACCATCAAAAAAATTATGAACTAGAATATGAACCAGGCTAAAATCTCAGCATTAAGCAAAATTATGAAAAGGCTATAAACTATAAACTAAAAACTACAAAATTTAATGGACTATGAATTAGACTACGATCTATACTGTGAAGAAGACTATGAACTCGGCTATAAGTTAGTCAATCTGCTATGCTATGAGCAAAGTTATTAATTATGAGTAAAACTCTAAGTTAAAATTAAAGGCTTAAATTTTGAACTAGACTTTTAGGTATATATTTATCAAGACTATCAGCTGATATGAATAATAATTCTAAGCTAGACAAGTTTATTACAAGACTTTACAATAAATTCTAAATCAGACTACGAAAAAACTAAAAGATGAATCTAACTATGAACTGAAATATATTCTGAACTGTGAACTGGACTATAAACTAAAAAATAACTACATTCGGAACTAAACTATTAATAGAGTAAGAATTAGACATTAAAATAAATTTTCTACTAGACCATGAAGTAAACTATGACTTTAGCTTTAAATTAGACTGTAAACTATATGATAAACAAAATGTCATAAGTGGTGTATGTAGCTTTGTGCGCCTCCCTGACTATTTATCTATTTGTCTTACTATCTTCCAGTCTATTTATATGCCTGTCTATCTGTCATATGTCTGTCATGAACTATAATATTTTCTCATAACATTTACTATTTATAATAACATTTAATAACCCTTTAAAAATAGTAAAAAAAAAACTTACAATTTCCTTTTTACCAAGAAATAACATTAAGAAAACTACTGAGATTTATTAGAAGATTAACCGCATACATGAGTAAATTGTACACGTGTGTTAGTCATATCCTTTTTATGTCACATGAGTATTTAATGAAAAATTAAATACTCATAAAATTAAGATGAATTTCTTTCTTGCAGAAAGAAATTCATCTTAAAAATATGTTTATCTAAATACTTTTAGCTCTTAACTCTTCCGTGCAATAAACATTTATGATGTAAAAATAACTTTAATCCCATTTTAAGAGTATAAAAATAAATTTAAAAACAAGTAAAAATCCTATATTCATCTTCAATATTCGTACATACACACTCAAACACATACACTCACAGACATGTACAATATATACAAGTTTTTTTATTTTTGTTATAACACGGAACACTTAATGAGTCGTAAAATAAGTTATATTTTGGGTTAAAACTTTTTTTCTACTGAACTGATTGGAATGGCAATGAAGTATATATAACTTTATATTATGGCAAAATTTTATTCTAATCTGCCGATTTTCTTGCTGACAATTTTACGAAAGTTCTTAGCTTGAGTTTTAAGTTGTCTCAGACATCGGTTTATATCTTTTAATATACAGAACCAATTTTGCTGTTTTTAAATCATACAAACAGACAAACGGACAGATAGACAGACGGACATATCTAAATCAACTCAGATTTTTATTTGTTGCAAGAACATTATGGGGTGCGAAATAATTTCTTCTTAGTTTTACATACATTACACCACATGTGGTGGTGGAGGGTATAAAAATTTATGTATTATTTTCCAAGAAATTGTAAGAATTTTCTCGTGATAAGAAAAAAACAATAACTACAAAAAATGCGAGAATTCCTATCTTTCATATCATATCTAAAATTGAGAAAATTATATATTTTGCCCAAAGCTAAACAGAAAAGGTCAGTAGATGTATTTTGTTTTATTGATAAAATTACTGCAAAGATAATTATAAGATGAATGTTTGTTTCAGGATGATGATTTTTGGGCGTTTTCTTTGTAATCATAACAAAATGAGGAAAAATATGTTTTTCTAGTGTTAATGGAAAAAAGGCTTAAAAGGATTTAGAAATAAAGTGAAATTGATTTCTATAAAAATTAACAATGATGGAGTGGAAAAACAATACAACAAAAAAAGTATCTCAAGAAAATAGATTAAACGATTATCTCAAGTAGATTTTAGTTGTTTTGCAAACACGTGTGTGGAATATGACGCTGTTTTTTGTATGCTCTTTAAAGTACCAAATGTTTCATTAAAGTGAAAATTCTTTAAATGAAATTTTTGCAAAAAAATGACTAAAAACTAGACTGCGGACTGGAATTCAAACTGGAAGCTATAAATTAAGCTCTGTACTTGTTTTTAAACTTGTCTTTCATCAAGTTCTTAAAACAGGATTTGTTCTCTGAACATGACTATAAAATTTGAATAAAACTTTAATGTAAAGTATGTTTTGACCTTAAATTTTGCTTTTGTCTTTGAACCAAAATATTAACAAAGCTTTGGAATAGTCTATAATGGAGATTAAAAAAAAGTAGAAACTAGACTTTGAACCTTAAACTGGACTTCAAACCATGATTAAAACAAACCCCTGTTCAGATTGGAACTAAATTATGAAATTAATTATTAACTAAAGTTAAGCTCAACAATTAGTTATATATTGAACTAGAATATAAATTAGGATTTGCATAGTCTAGATCTATGCTATGGATCTTTAAGACTAGAAATAAGGCCAAATAGTCCCTGAACAAGACTCTGAACTAGACACGGAGGACCTTGAAATATACTTCTAAGAAGACTACGAATTATATTATGAGCTCTATTATAAAGTAGAATCTAAACCAATAATGAACACATCTGTAAACTGGGCTTTGAACTATAAATTGAACTATTAACTGAACTCTGAAATAAACTATGACGTAGCTAATAAAGTAGACTTGAAATTATATTGTAAACTTGATTTTAAACTCAAACAAAAATTAGATCTGAACTGGATTATATTTAAGACAATATACAAGACTACGAATAAGACTCCAACTAGATTAGAAACTAGACTGTGAAATATACTAAGAACTAGATTTTAATTAGCTTATATAATAGACTTTTAATTAGACTATGAATTAGACTAAAAACTATACCATGAGATGAGTCTATGTACATTGAACAAGACTACAAATAAAACTATGAAATAGATTATAAATTAAAATTTGAACTATGTCTATGAAGCTTTCATAGTTTAACTCTCAGTCTAAAGTTAAAATATGAATTAGACTGTGAGTAAGACAACGAATTATATTAAGAGTTAGACTACGAATTGTACTGCAAATTTCACTATGAAATACACTATGAGCAGAACTGAAGTAGAACAGAATAGAACTTAATTATAATTTAACTAAAATTGAACTTGAACTGATTTTTAACTGAACTAGAAATGAACTAGAACTGCACTAGAAATGAACTGGAACTGAACTAGAACTGGACTATAACTGAACTAGAACTAAACTAGAACTGAACTAGAACTGAACTAGAACTGAACTAGAACTGAACTAGAACTGAACTAGATCTTAACTAGAATCTGAACTAGAACTAAGCTAGAAACTGAGCCAGAGTCTTAACTAGAACTACACAAGAACTGAACTAGAACTGGTCTAGAACTGAACTAGGATCTGAACTAAAACTGAGCTAGAAACTGAGCCAGAATCTTAACTAGAACTGAACTGGAATCTTAACTAGAACTGAACCAGAACTAAGCTAGAAACTAAGCCAGAGTCTTAAATAGAACTGTACTAAAACTGAACTGGACTAGAACTGAACTAGGATCTGAACTAGATCTGAACTAGAATCGGAACTAGAACTGAGCTAGAAACTGAGCCAGAATCTTAACTAGAACTGAACTAGAACTGAACCAGAACTAAGCTAGAAACTGAGCCAGAGTCTTAACTAGAACTACACTAGAACTGAACTAGAACTGAACTAGGATCTGAACTAGAACTGGACTAGTACTGAACTAGATCTGAACTGGAATCTTAACTAGAACTGAACTAGAACTGAACCAGAACTAAGCTAGAAACTGAGCCAGAATCTTAACTAGAACTGAACTGGAATCTTAACTAGAACTGAACCAGAACTAAGCTAGAAACTGAGCCAGAGTCTTAATTAGAACTGCACTAAAACTGAACTAGAACTGGACTAGAACTGAACTAGAACCTGAACTAAAATTGAACCAGAACTGAACTAGAACTGAACAAAATATTTATTATAGTTTCATAACTTCCTATATTCCACTGTAATATTTAAAAATAGCTCTAACCACACTTTTTTCTTATTCATGTATGAAAATGCATTCATAAATTCTATTGTTATATTCATACTTACATAATCATAATCATCTTCAAAGAAAAACATTAATTGAAATTTTCTTTTGCATAAAAAGATTTTGCTTTATCCAACGATAAACAAAAAAATCCCTTTGAAACATCACAAATAAAAATAGTTAAAGACTCAAGAAAGGCATAACCCTAAAAAAGACATATCAAGGGAATATTAAATATTCAAACAGACAAGACAAAAGATATTCCCCTACAAGGAGGAATAGAAAGATTTTTAACAAAAAAAAAAAAATGAAAATAAAAGAAAATCATGTTGACAATAGTAACATGAGGTCAATTATTTCATGTCTTTTATTTTCGGAGAAAAACAGTAACAAAATGCAAGAGTTACTTTTTTGGATAAATTTCTTTAAGAAAGAAAAGCTGAAACTGAATTAAAAGCTTTAAAAAAGATACATTTTTTACATCTTTAAGGCATTAAAAACTTATAACTTTGAAATTGAAAAGATACTCAATAAATATTTTTGCTATTTTTAGAAATTCAAGCATTTTTAAGGTGATTTGGGGATTTTGTTTTAAACAAAAACAAAAAAAAGATAGAGAATTTAGGAATTATAAAAAATTGCTTGTAATATTTCAATTATGTTAAAAATAACTGACTAAAAATAAATTTTTATACCCTACACTATCATAGGAGGTGAAGAGGGTATATTAACTTTGTCATTCCGTATGTAACACTGAGAAGAAATCATCAATTTATAACCCATAATGTATATAGATTCCTCCATCAAATTAAAATTTTCCTATTTGAAATCAGCAAAATCGGTATATCAAAAGATATAGACCGATATCTGAAGCAACTTCTTAGTTCAAGCGAAGATTTTGCTGTAAAAGTGTCACTTAAAAGTCTTCTTCTAGTCAAACTAGAAGAAGATTTTGTCATAATATAGAGTTATATATACTTCATTCAAATTCCAAAAGTTATCCAAATCGGTTCAGTATAAAAAAGTTATTACCAAAAATATAAATAATTTTATAACACATTAAGTGTTCATGTGTTGTACTTAAAAATACGGTTATATATTTTATACGTCTGTTAGTAAATGCAGGAGTGTGTATGTATGAACATAACGTATTTCCTTACACGTATTTATGGTGAAGGGTATTGAAAATTCGACATAGCCGAATATAGATTTCTTTCTTGCTAAAATTTTCAATAATCCAAAAAAATTTTTCTCAAATAAAAATATTATCATTATTTTCGTATTTTGACGTTATTTATAACTTTTCATAAAAATTGAATTTTTTGATATTGAAAGCAAAAAAAGGAGTGAAAGCGAAAAAGAATTAACGTACATAAAATTCAGTGATTTGGAAAGAATTAATTTGCTTCGATATTTCATGTGTAAGGAACAGTCATATCTGAGAAATATGTACACATCAATTATAAATTATAGAAATAAATGGAAATTGAGCAAATTTTTACTCCAAGTGATCCAGCTCGTGATCAATTTTTTTTTCATTTAGTTCAAGTATTAATAAGGAGTGAAGTTTTAAGACTATACAAGGGTCAAAAATTTCCTTACAGGAGGGCAGCTAAAAATTTAGCACGAAAATTGAAATTTTCTAAAAATACTCTTGCTATATAATGGATAACGAAACGTATGTTCTGGCAGATTTTTCGCAACTTCCTGATCAAATATTTGATGTTTCTAAAGTTCGAGGAAAAGTTGACGAAAATTTTAGGACCCAAAAGCAGCAAAAAATTTGCCGCTGCGGCAAAAGAAGCCAAATACCGAAAAAAGACCGAAATTTATTTCAAGGAATGTTTATCTAAAAGGCTGCTTTCATTAATTTTCGGCCTGACTTAGCATCCTGTTACTATGTTAATAACGTCCTTCAGTTATACAAGAACAACAATGTGACATTTGTATCAAACTGTCCGGCCTGCGGAAAGATAATCGGTTGTCAAAAGAGAATTGAAGAGCACAGAAAAGGTGTTGTACTACCTGTTCGAGCAAAGTGATAGAAAACACTATAAACACGTTAATGGAAATATTTTCGAAAAATGTTTAAACCGCCTCTCCGTCTGTTATTTGTAAGGCTTTCGAAGATTAAAAAAGATATAGACAAATATCTTATGTAACTCCAACGTAAAAATAATTTATTTTTAATTAAAAACAAACGGATTCGAATAAGATATTATACCGAATCTTCAGTACCCTTCACCACAAATGAGAAATCAATACGTTATGTTTCGTACATATACACTCACAAATATACTCACAGACGTATACAGTATATAAAAGTTTTTCTTAAATATAACACAAAAACAACTTAATGAATCACGAAATTTGTTATATTTTTGGCTATAACTTTTTTTCTATTGAACCGATTTTGATAAGTTTTGGAATTACAGTGAAGTTCTCTTTACTAAGTATTATGGCAAAATTTAAGAAAAAACAATTTCATGGAATTTCATTGCTAGAACTTCGAGGTTGCCTCAGATATCGGTCTATATATATTTAAATGTACTGAACCGATTTAACATGATTTTAAATGAGAATCTTCTCCAGACTAATTGATTATTAATCTCTGTCAATTATTGTGGATGTGAGCATGTCAATAACAGACAGGAAGATAGACCGACACTAAGATTTTGATTTGATCCAGAATATACATTATGGGAAGAGAGATGATTCCTTCATAGTGTTACACACAAATTGACAAAGTTAATACAACCTCTTCACCGCTAGTGGTGGTGCAGGGTATTATAAACATATTTACAGTTAAAGTTCGTGACTATTTTTAATTTTTATTTCCTCTTCCTTTAATTTACTATTTTTGTTCACATTTCCTGTAGTAGTTGTAGCAGTAGTAGTGTAAATTTGAAATAGTATTTCTATTATATTCTGAATATTTAAATATGAAATATTATAATTTTTTTGCTTATTTTAAAAAACTTATTCATTTTGTGTTACTTTTTCGTCACTTTCTGAAGGAAAATTTATGAAAAGTATTTATTTAGGGTGAAAATGTGTAAAAGAGAGAAATAAAAAATATTTACTTTTTTTGCCATAAATATGGAAAAATTTATTGAAGTGTTAATAATATGGAAATTTCGAATAATACTTTTTCATCTACATAAATCCCACATTAAATTCTGGAAAAAATTTTGTAAAAATAAATAGAAAATTTTGTAAAAAAAAACGGTCACATTGTGAGTGAAACTTAAAGAAATTAATTATTTTGAATCAATATTGCACAGTGGTTTCAAAACACATATTCTTTAACGAAATTTAGCATAAATATTATTTAGGTGTTTTCCAAAGAAGAAGAGCACAATTTCTTTTTTGTGGATCCAGGGGTCGAGGGGGGACCTTCAAAATTGATTACCTCGGGAAATGATTTTTTTTAATTGCAAAAAGTTGATTAATGATTTGATCGAAAAAGAACATATAAAAAGTTCTTATAAATCATGTGGAATAAAATTTTAATCCATTTTGGGACTTTTTGTTTTAATTTTTGTACAGAATTTCCAAAAATTTTGGCAAAGCACCATACATCTTTGTGAATGTCTTAAAAAAGTGATATCATTTTAAAATGTTTTCTTTATTTTTTCCCAAGAAGGTGGCAACATTTTGCTATAAAATTCACTATTTTCTTCGGAGTTGTTATTTGATTCTTATAATTCTAAAGAATTCATAAAGCAAAAGCAGGTTAAGTAACTTCGGGATATTAAGAGAAACACTCCCGATTTCGTTATTTTTTATACCGAGTTGTTTTCCTGCCGGTTGAGAGCTCTTTTGAAAATGCTTTTTATTTGGCTTTAGAAACATCATATGCACATTCCTTCTAGCTGAATCAGATTTTCTATCTACAGACAAATTGACTCAATTAAAAAAAATATTTAGTTGTTTCGGGGAACAACTAAATATTTTAACTGAAATTTCTTATCGACTATTCTCAGGTGTTTATCAATTGATTTAAGGAAAACGTATTTTTTGCAGGGCTGGAGAATTCACTAAAGCGAAAATACATACTTTGATGCATTTTTGCAAGACCCAAATTTATTTCTTTGACACACAATAACCCCAAAAAAGGGTTTTTAACACAAAAATTTCACTTTAATGTTTAATAAGCCATAAGAAGTTTTAAAAATTGAAAAAAAAAAAAAAATACAATTAAAAATTTAACATCCGGCTGTGCCGAATCTTAAATACCCTCTAACAATAATTGTGCCGAATTTCAAAAGAATTGTTTTAAGTTTAAAAATCTTTAAATTTAAAGTTTTTACGAGAATGAAACTTAAA
The DNA here is from genome assembly GCA_004302925.2 of Cochliomyia hominivorax. Lineage (NCBI taxonomy): Eukaryota > Metazoa > Arthropoda > Insecta > Diptera > Calliphoridae > Cochliomyia > Cochliomyia hominivorax. Next base: position 15,824,821 of record PYHX02000467.1, read on the forward strand.
TGAAAACTGTAGTAAAATATGGATCGATATTCGCTAAGAAAGTAAAGAAAAGGTTCTATTTCATATAATAGTTTTATAAGTTCAAATCCGTTATTCGGGAAGATGCGTTATATAAGAAAAATATAGACCGATATCAGCTTAGACAGTTAGAAAAATATTAAGACAATTAGAAAAATAATTGAGACAAATTTCAACAGAATTGATCAAAAAGTTTTCCGAGAAGGCGCCTGATATAAAAGCTACTGCAAAATATAGACCGATTTTATTTATATTGATAATAAACATTAAAGACATTTAGAAAAATCATTGTGCCAAACTCTAATGGAATCGTTCTTTGATTAAGTGTTTTATATGCACAAACCCGTTTTTCGGGAAGGATTGTTATATGGGAGCTTGCAACAGAATGGGTCATTGTGTATTAGTTTTATAAGGTCAAAAATGTTTTCCGGGAAAAAGCCTTACATAGAAGCTACATATAAATATGGACTGAGGTTGTTTATATCATTAATATGCATTAAAGACATTTAAAAAAAATCATCGTTCCGAACTCCAATGTTTTTAAGCTCGAACCCGTCTTCCGGAAGAGTTTTTAAATGGGAGCTAATTTAAAATATGAGCGATATTAATACAGTTCATAACAATATTTAGGACAGTTAGAAAATTAATTTTACCAAATTTCAATAAAATTGGTTCATATTTTAAAGTTTTAGGGGCGTTATATGGGAGCTAGGTCAAATGATGACCCCAGCACAATCTTCTTTCTCGCGGTTTATTATATAAAAACAAATATATAGTAAATATCAGTAAAATATCTTAAAAATTGCGACCCATATGACACACAGATTTTGGGGTGTATCAAAATTTTTTTATAATTTAGTCCATAACTTTTCTTTTATTGATGACTTTTTGCAAGATGATGAAGTACATATAAAGTATATTATAAATAAATTTTTGTTCAAATCCATTTAAATTTTATTGAAAAAATAGAACAGTTCCTTTTCGGAATTATGAGATTGTCTCAGATATCGGTCTACAACTTGTTTGCTGATGAATAGAAAACTACTAAGACCATAACAAATAATGTGGTCAAATGTCATTGAATTGGGACAATCATTATAGAAGTGAGAATGTTGCCAACAGATAGACGGATGAAAATAGTTATATCTACTCAGATTTTTCTTCAATAAAAGTATATATAATTAATGGTGTCCTAGATGATATCTTTTTGGTGTTACAAATGGAATGATAAAGTTAATATACCCCTTTCATCACTTGTGGTGATAGAGGGTATAAAGGGAAGACAAGTTTGAGCCCAAACAATTCAATTGTAAATAATAAAAAAATTTCACCCAAAAATACGCGTTGTTAACCATCAACAAAAAGTAGCAACAAACTCGTCTAAAAATACAGCAATTAAATCCATAAAATAAAATTCTTAAGTTTATGTTGTCAAAGTATTAGGATGTTTTCTATATAAGAAAACAAACAAACAAACAACCCAAAATAAAACAAACTTATTCTTGAAAAGAAAAAAGAAACGAAGATGAAATAAGGAAATCTAAAATTTAATGGCTGCTTTTTTTTGTTTATTTTTTGATTTATCCTTTTTAACCTTAAAAATAATTTTTTCTTTCCTCTCCATCACTCTCTATCTTGTTTTACTGCTATAGAAAAGTGTTATAATCTTAAAGAATCCTTCTTTTAAACATTGGAAATATTTGATGTCTGCTTACGGTTTTAGAACTTAAAATTTATTCATTTTAAATTTGAAATGGAAATGAGGTGTGTAATAAAAACCCATAAAAACATAAGATTTCTCTTGCTGGAGGCAACATTATCCTTCCTTATTCTAATTGTTTTCAACCATTTAGAGCAAATAACAACAAACATTCAGCAAGAAACAGACTCATTTATATAATAAAGTCATTTTTTATAGCACACAAATAATACCAAGAATGCTATATTCGGCAATGCCGAATCTATTAAACTCTTTACCCCAAAATGTGTATGAAGTAAATACATTATGTTTCTCATACACACTCAATATATACACTCACAAAGGCATACAAAATATAAAAGTTTTTTTTAATACAACAAAAAAACTGGGCTATAACTCTTTTGCTACTGAACCGATTTTGATAATTTGTTGTACAGAAAGGAGGTCCATATAGTCTAATCCTTAATGGGCGGACCAAAGCGAAACTTTCTTCCAATTTGTCGATTTATACTTGAAAATTCTACCGATGATCCTCTCTTGAATGTATAGGCTGCCTCAAATATCGGTTTATATCTTTTATTATACTAAACCGATTTTACTGGTTTTAAATAGAAAACTTCTCAAGACAATAACAAATACTCAGGCCAAATTTTATTGAGCCTTGTCAATTATTGCGGATGTGGGAGTGACAAGAATAGACAGGCAGAAAGACGACATAACTAAATCAACACAGTTTTTGATTTGATCCAAGAATATAAATTTATACATTATGGAGTCTCAATTGATACCTTCTTAGCGTTACATACCGAATAACAAAGTTAAGTAAACCCTCATCACCTATAGTGGTGGTGGAGGATATAAAAAAGAGAGAGAAAAACATTTTCATAAGACGCCAAAAAATTCTTATTAGAATTTGTAATGAAATATCAGTTGTTGAATTATAAACTTTAGTTTCCCCCTTTTTAGGGAGATAAAATTAATAAAAAATGTATGTAAATCGATTTGGGGAAAAAGGACAACAAAGTCTAGTCATCGGTCTGACCATTAAGTAATTTTCATAATATTTTTATTGACAGATGATATTTATCTCCAAACAATCTTGTATTAATAATTAAAAGAGATTACAAACGATTAGTTGTTAACCTTTAAGGGGTTTTAATTGGTGATGTTAATTTTAAGGTCTTGTTATTTAGATATCAAGGACAATCCTACACGCTTCTCTTAAATGACTTGGGAACTTAATTCTAAGCAAAAAAAGCACAGTGGTTCTGAAACAGAATATTTCTTAATAAAATTTCGCAGAAATATTCTCAACGAGTTTTTCAATTGATTTGGAAGAGTATAAATTCTTAGAGGGTTAAGGGGAAAGCGAGTGGACCTCTAAAGATAGTCACCTCAAGTATTGCAATTTAATAATTAAATATAAGATTGAGCAAGAAAGAATGATAATTATGTTGGGAATATTTCTATTGATACTTTTTGGGAAAGTGATGAGAATACAGTGACATAAAATAACCGAATTCGATTTAAATTAGTCAAATTTTACTTCAAAAAAAATGAAAAAGTTTTGTATTAGAATTTTTAAGTTTGTCTCAAATATCGGTCTATAACATTCAAGTAATTAACCGATTTTGTTGGTTCTAAAGAGCGACCTTCATAGAAACAAAAATAAACCATCTTGTCCAAATTAATTGTCCTACCACCATTAAAAAAGTGAGCGTGCCGGCGATAGACAAACGGGCGGATCATATAACCGTGCGATTCAGATTTTGATGTGATACAATAATATATAGTACACTTTATGTAGACTTGGATGATTCCTTCTTCATTTCAAGTGATGATGAGAGTATAAAATCTCAATCGATTTAGCTATATTCATCTGTCTATTGTTGGCACATCCACAACGCTTAATAAAATTTAGCCTTAGCTTTTGCTATTGTCCTAAGAAAATTGATTGAGTAGAAATAACAAAATCTCTAAAACTGGCAAATTTGACCAACGATCACGACTTAGCGGCTCTTTTAATTTTTATGAAACTTAGTAAAAAATATTTGGATAGGAAATGGGGGAGTGGTATCCCTTTTTAAACGAAATTTTTAATATCGCATATCTTTGAAAGTGTTACAATAAAATTAATGAAAAAAAGTTGTATCCTCTTACAAAATTCCTACAATAATATTTGAATCGATCGTAGGTCCAAAAAAAATGAGAAAATATTGGCTGAATTCTGTACCCAATTCTGTACAGCTGCACAAAGGCAGCTAATCAATCAATTTAGGTAAACTAATGAAAATCGGATCAGTAGAAAAGTAATAGAATTAATGTACTGAAAATTCTTTTCATGCGATAAGAATAAAATTATACCACCGTCTATCTATCTGCGTGATCATGGATTAAGAGTCTTTACTAATCAAAAAACGTTTTTAACCTTAAATTTTAACTTTATTTTGCATTTTAAATTTTTGAAAAAAATTTAAGCTCAAAACTCAATATTAAGATAAGATATGAACAATAACTTTAAATTTTGATTGATCATGGACGACTTTAAATTTCGATTTAAAATTGAATTTTGAATTTTTCAAAAGTGATCATGGTTTAAGCTTAGACTGGTCAAAAACGCAATAATTATGTTAAGTTATGAACGAATTTAACTTTAAATTTCGATTTTAAAATTAATTTTGAAGTTTTAAAAAAGTGATCACGGATTAAGCTTAGAAAGATCAAAAAGCGATCAGGGATTAAGCTTAGATTTCAAAACCACAAAATTTACGATAAAAATTTCGATTTAAAATCGAATTTTAGATTTATTAATGAAAATGATCACGAATTAAGTTTATAAAGGTAAAAAAGGCAATATTTACTGAGATATGGACGATTTTAACTTTAAATTTCGATTTCATATCGAATTTTGTACTTTTAAATAAGTGATCATGAATTAAGCTTAGATTGGGGAAAAATGCTGCATTCAAAAATTTAAAGAGGTTTTTAATTTTGAATGCTAATTAAAGAGTTTTTTTGAATTATTACTTTTTTTAAATTAATATGAAAATTATTTCATGGTGATATTTCATTTTTTTTTTTTTTTTGTAAATAATCGTTTATTTTTATTCGCTTTCGGCTTAAAATAACAAAAAAAATACTTAAAATTTATGTTTATTTCGGTTTCGTGCCGTCTTTAAATAGAAATACAAACATTTTTTGAATTTGCAAATTAGTTTATCAAATTTTCACGTAATTTATCTTCAGGTAACCAAAAATAAACGTAAATATTATTTTCTGAATTTATGCTTTTTTGTGTGATTTTTGTTACTTTTCTTGTATGCGGAATTATTGTTTAAGTTATTTTTGCTGTTTTTGTTGTTGATTTATGACACCTTTAAAGAAAAGTCCATTATTTGTGAAATAAAATAAAGTTGGAAAAGTTGTTTCTTCTCTCTCACTCACTTTCTATTCTCAGATGTTGAGATAAAACCAAATGAATTGAAATAAAATAAGGTACAAAGAAAAAAGTGAAAAGAATGTAAATTTATTACAATTTACAGAGAAAAGTACTCGTGCTGGAACCATAAAAGTTACATAACGAATAAATTCATGTCGAATATTATTGCATAAAGCAAAATTTCTATGGGGAGATTAAGTCATATTGTTAGTGAACATGAAATTTATGATGACATTTTAGATTTAAAAATGGAAAATATATGAATGAGTTTTTGTTTTGCATAAAAATACCAAAACAATATTAATACAGGATTTTGTATTGAAGTTGTTTATAATGTGTTTAAGGAAAAAATATTATTTGGAAATGCCTCTTTTAATAAAGAAAATAATTTTTTATCACTGAATTTGAAACATGATGAATTTTTAAAAATAACGTTATTAATCATTATTGAACTAAATAAGTTTAATTAATGATCACGATTTGCATAATTGAAAATTCTATATAAAAGCGAAATTTAGTGTTAAAATCGTTCATAAGTCAGTAAAGACTACGTTTTCGACCAAGCTAAGCTTAATTCATGATCGCTTTTTTAAAGATACAAAATTCGATCATCTTTAACTCCCTGTTTTTTCGACTAATCTGAGCTTAAATCGTGATCAATTTTTCAAAAATCTACCTAAAATCAATTATTTAATTTACAAACCTCTATAACTGAGTAAATACAGCATTTTTGACAAAAATAATCTTAATTTGTGATCACTTTTTGAATAAAATAAAAAATCGCTATAGCACCTTAAATACAGAAATTTTTGATCAAAAAAAGCTCAATTTATGAGCATTAAAAAAATAAAAAATCGATATACAAAATTAATAATGTCTATAACTCCATAAATACAGCGTTTTTGACAAAAATAAGCTTAATTTCCTGATTACTTTTTCACAAAGTTGAAAAATTAGCATAAAATTTATATTTTAAGTTAAAAATCTCTATGTTAAATAAATACGCCATATTTTACTAAAAATAAGCTTAATCCGTGATGAGATTTTTTTGGATTAATCGAAAATTTAAAAATTTGATTTGTGTTATTTGATATTATTTGCTTAAATATATAAATATAAAGTCAATTCTTGAATTATTTATAATTTTAATAATTAAAAGCCTTTTTACTAAATTAAAGCTATTTTCGCTTTATAAACATTTTTTGTCAGCTGTTTGTGGATGAACTTTTAACCTTTAACTGATATTTTTTCTCTCATTTACTTTCAGAATAAAACAATTAAACGCACCAGTCATTTCGTTAAACTCTAACATGTTTTAATTAAGGGCACAAATGCTTTTTGTTTTATTCTTTTTCTATTATTTTGGTTTATTTTAATTTTTAGGCATCATGTTACCAAATTGAGCAGCCACAATGATGAATAACAAAGAAGAGAAATTTATTTCAAACTTTTATTAAACGTAAGATGACAAGAAAAAGCGTAGAATTGTACTTCAACCCTCTTGTAAATGTACCTTAGTACTTGAGTAAATCATAAATGACCTTGAACATGTGATGATTCATGTCAAAATACTTAATATTCGATTTTGAATTATATAACAGTTAAAAGGAAAAAAACATGTCGACAATGAGTGTTGGAGATGAAAATTAAAGGAGAAAAACTTAAATTTTGGAGTTTTCACACAAATCAGTATCTGTCATTTATCATTACCACCATTTTTTGGCGAAATAGCTTAATCTGTGATCAATTTATATAATTTGAACAAGCTAAATTTAAGTTTATTCTAAACCATGATTATTTTTTCCAAAAATTTATATAAATTCAGGATTCAAAGTAAAAATCTTCTATAACTCAGTTCATCAGCGGTTTTGAACAAATGATCACCTTTGAAGAATCAAAAATCGTTATAAATGATCACTTTTCTAAAAATCCATAAAAAAATCATTATTTAAAGTGAAATATTTTATAAATCAGCGAAAAAGACATTTTTACCCAAATGAGCTTAATCCTTGATCACATCCTTCAAAAATCAATATGACATCAACACTCAATACAGTATTGTCGACCAAAATAAGCTCAATCCGTGATTACTTTTTCAAAAAATTCAAAATCTCTAAGAAATTAAGAAAGAATGCCACATTCGGCTGTTCTGAATTTTAAATATCCTCCACAACTACATAATGTAGGTGAGTTGAAAAAGGCTTTATTTAAAAACTTAAGTGAAATATGGTACTAGTGAAGATTTTCAAAAAAATCGGTACATATTTATGAACCTTTATTGCTTTAAACCTTTTCCGAGAGATTTTAAACCGAATATAGTCCAATAATTGTCAAATTAGTTACAAAGAAGTGAAATCTTTTACAAATATTCGGGATAATTTGTTCAAATTTTATAGCTTAGAACTCTTTTCCCAGAAGGGGCCTTAAATGGAAGTTGTAGCAAAGCATGTTCCCATATTCATTAGATTCATCAATTAGTTTTATTATTAAAAATTTATTAAAATTGGTTCACATTTAACTAATTTCGGAAAAGGGCCTCGTATTGGATCCACTTCAAAATATGGACCAATATTTTTTTAAATTATTAAAGACAGTAAGGAAATAATTGTGTCAAATGTCAATAAAACATTTTCAAATAATAAAACAGTTTTACAGGAAGGAAGCTTATATGGGAGCTATATGAAAACATGGTCCAATATTGATTAAATTAATAACATATTTAAAGCATTTTCAAACATAATTATGCCGAATTTCAACAGCATTGTTCCATATTTAAGAATTTTATAAGCTTAAAACCGTATGCCAGGAAGGTACCTTCTTTTGGAGCTGTATCAAAATAATGGCCAAACTGCACCAAATAAATACTGTTAGAAAAACAAATGTGAAAAATAAAAAAAATGCTCAATATTTAAGAATTTAAAAATCTCAAACCCATTTTCCGGAAAGTGCCTTATATGGGAGGTACATCAAAAAAATGGTTCAATATTGGTTAAATTAATAACATATATTCACGGCAGTTTTAAAAATAATTAAGCTTAAAACCATATTCCGGGAAGGGGCCTTGTATTGGAGCTATATAAAAATATGAGCCGATATTTACCAAAGTAGTTACATACATTAATGGCTGTAATTGTGCAAAATTTGGTTTATGTTTAACACTTTTATAAGTGCAACACCGTTTTCCGGAAAGGGGTCTTATATGGGAGTTATATGAAAATTTTTTATATTCCCTACCTCGCTCCGCTTCTTAGGAATTTTGAGTCTGTATCAGATATTGATCTATAACTTTCCACTTACTTTTAATATTATCGATAGGCTGTTTGTTTCACGCGCTCTTGTAATCAAATATAACCTAACAATTGCTTTCTGCTTACATATTATTTACGTTTTATTTATTTATTTTTAATTCCTAAATTGTGTGTTCTTTATTTCCCGGGTTTTTAATTCCCACATTCACTGTTATCTCATGGTTGCTTGTTTTACTCGCTCTTCTTATCACTCATAACCTCACAGCTGTTTTTTGTTTACATTTTGTTTACATTCTTTATTGTTGTTCTCCGGCATGATTTCTATTTAAACACACAATTGCGTAAATACGATTTTTTTTGTATAAAAATAACAAAATAGAATCCATTTAATACTTCCGAGAAATGGCTCTTCAAAAAGTGAATCTTCTTCCCCTCAACATTTTCAATGTCACCAAACGTCTTTTCCACGTGTCCACCCAAAAATGTAAATCATTTCGTCAAATGTATCGTGATTTTTGGACACCAAAAGATGGTAATCAACCTCCCTATGGTCATTTCACACAAGTGGGAGATCCTGTATTACGATCCCCTGCCGCTGACGTACCACAAGATATGTTGGACAGCAAAGAAATTGATTTGATTGTAGAGCAAATGATAAAAGTTCTAAGAAAATATGATTGTGTGGGAATAGCAGCACCACAGATTGGTGTGTCACTGCGTATTATTGTTATGGAATTTAGAGAAGATTTAAATAAGAAATTCACCAAAGAAGTGTATGAGGCGAGGAAAATGTCACCACTGCCATTGACGGTAAGTTAGAATATTATTTTATTCTCTGTTTTCGCTTTAAGTTACTTAGCCTTTAGCTAAGATTTATTTGGCCTGTGTTCAGTGAACCAAAACGCCATCTCCAATCTCTGCTAGGATTAACTAGCTCAGGTGTCAAGTTCAAGAAATAAGGAAACAATGTAGATCATTCACAGTATCACAACAATCATATTTGCAAACTCCGCCAGTAGGAGGACGCTCTTTACACCCTCACCGGTAAGAAAATCCTATAGATTATCATACCCAATCATGCACTTGTCCCTCTTATAAATTTAGGACTTTTAGGAAATCATGTCGAATTCAATTCACATGAATGCCATTTACAAATAAGTGGGGAAGAGATATTCTTATCCATATGTTTGTGCAGATGTTTGCATCGGATAGAAAAATGGTGTTAGCGCCACTTTTAAATATTTTGGTTGTCTCATCATCAATTCACGTGTTGAATTACCGTTCCGTCCGGATAGCTGTTATGTCAGGTGATGTAAAAGTTGATAAAATATCACACGTATTAGTTTGCTCAAGTCTACTGAATATGATTATATTTGGTCCATTATTTGAAATATCGCCCATACAAATTTCCTCTCGAAATTATGTTTTGAGCTCATAAACCGTCTAAAAGTTAAACGATCGGTAACAAATTTGTTTCAAATAAGTTTTGTAATACTTAAAAAAACTTTTATGAAAATCGGTCCATATATTCTTATAACTCCCGTACCAGACTCACTTCCTAACACGACTTTTAAGTTCATTAATCTCACGTAAACGTTTTTAATATAAATTTTTTTACTTCTTCTAGAAAAAATTTTAATAATAAAGGAGTGTAATAGAAGGTTTATAATGACTGTATAATACCCTACATAATGCCTTCAGCAAGCAAGAAAATCTATGGACCCTTAAAGAATTTAATTTTATAATTTATATTTGTTTTGTATGGGGGCTACGTCGCCTTCTGATCCCATCAGTGCTTCATTGCAGTCTTAATACTCTCACTTCAAAAGTCCTTTAGATATTTGATAATTATTATTTTTGCTTCGTATTAAGCTACGTCTACCCCTGATCTTATCTCTCCCAGTAACCGTACCGAAATTGTTTTTGGACTATTTAACAAACATTAAACACAAAATCGGTCTAACAGTTAAGACGTCTATAAATTCCAAACAACAATACAGATTCATTTATAGACAGAAAAAGAAGATATTTAGGTATGAGTCATTTTAAAGTCATATTTGTAGAACGATCATCTGAAAATTCAGCATGCCGTTTTTGACTAATAATGAACATTTGTGCCAACTTTAGTTAAATGAGTTTATAAGCATAAAATATCATTTAAATGTAGCTAAAATATTGGACCGATCTTCACTAATTTCAGTTAATTTCATAAAAGCTTTCATCAGAATATAATGTGTGTGAATGAGAATATAAATAAGGAACTTTGACCAAACGGAAGGTTGGCGCTAATTACCACTATATGGATAATCAATTTAAGGTCCGTACTATGACAGAATATAAATTGTTTTCCTGAATTTTATTTATGAAAATTTAAAAAACGAAATGTTAACTTTGTGTATGTAAGACATACATGTGGACTATGAGAGATTTTGGCCACTGTGACCAAATGGAAAATTGACACCTGTTATTACTCAACTCAAACTAAGATCCGTACTATCAAACGATATAAATTATTTCCTGAATTAATTTTGTGGACATTTTTACAAAATTTTAAAAATTTCAATTTTGTATATATAAGAGATATATATGGTCACGGGACTAAAGTAGAAGATTCGCACGTATTCCCAATATATGGAGAATAAAGCTAAAGATCCATACTATCAAACGAAATAAATGGTTTTCCTTAATTGTATTTGTGAAAACTAAAATAATTTTGTGTTTAACAGACGTGTATGAGAGCTATTGGGGATTATGATTTATCACAGGTCTATATAAGCCCTACATATAGGCTCTAAATGGACAGTTGGCACGCATTCTCACAGTATTTGGAATGAAGATAAAGATCCGTGCTGTCCGTCACTGGATACAAATTGCATATGAAATGAATAATGAAAATGAAGTTGTATAATGAAATGAAATCCAGCCAAGCGACTTTAATTGATTTTAGGATATTTTTCTGTTTATTATATCCCGGTTCAATATTTTACACATTTTAAAATATCACAATCTGTTTTATTCCATTCTTATCCCAGGTTATGCTAAATCCCACTTTAAAAGTCACCAACTATACCAAACACAAACATCCTGAGGGATGTATGAGTGTTCGAGGTTATTCCGCTGAAGTTGAACGTTATGAATCTGTTACCCTTACAGGAGTTGGTAAACGTAACACACCCAATGAACTGCAATTAACGGGATGGAATGCACGTATAGCACAACATGAAATGGATCATTTAGATGGTAAACTCTATATCGATCATATGGATCGTTCAACATTTTACTGTACCTGTTGGGAGGCAGTTAATTCTAAAGCCGGACGAGTGGAAATACCATTTTATAAATGAACACATTTTTGTATAATTTTTTAAGTAAAAATTTTGTTAATTTCTTTGCTAAATAAATAATTAAATGTAAATAAGAATATTTTATGGTTTGAGTTTGTCTAATGTTTTCAAAGATTTTATCTTGGAATCTTTGAAATTTTATCAATCATTTTTTTCTTTTAAACAATAATTGATAATTATTAATAATATTCAGTTTTTTATCAGTATCAAATTAACTATCGAAGAGAAAAGTTTCAAAAATCGGATTTAAAGAAAAATCTTAAAAACAATTTTCTTAATATTAATAAAATTTAAATATTCAAACATTTTAAAAACAACTTTAAATATACTTAAAAAGATTTGTTAACATTAACACCTTATTAACACTATTGTTCAAAATTTGTGAAGACACATGGATGGAAAATAATGTCAACGTCTTTAAATTAATGAAGTCACCATGAAATAATAAAAATTGATAATGACAAAAGTAATATAGAGAAAAAGACGAATTTATCTCGTGAAATAAATATATATATATATATATTGGTTTTTATTAAGAAATGTGTGATGGTGTGTTCTATTTATTTTAACAACTGTCATTATTGTTAAAAACATAATTTATAAAAAGTACAATAACAAGAAAGTTGCTTCATATCAGATATAAAATCATCAATAAAAGTCGTTTATTTTATACAAAAATATATATGAACGTTTAATATGTTTTCCGTCAAGCAACTTCCCATTAATATCCTTTTTAAAATCATTAACGTTTTAATATTGAGTAACGGAAATATACAAATTGGTAGGTAGAAACTTAAATTTATATATGAGTCATTTCATATGAATAGACATATACCGTCTAACAGCCAAAATCGGTATACACAATCGATATACATATGAAATTGGGAACTTTATGTTCCCGAGAATTTAAGAAAAAATCTGTTGTTCCCGGGAATTTTCTATAATAAATTTGAATATAATATATTCTATCAAACTAATCTTTTAATAATCATACCACCATAGATGGTAGGGGTATTATGCATTTAAACATGTCCGGCCGTTTGTTCGTCCGGCAGGCTGCTAATGTAAACTTTGTATAGGTCGCAGTTTTGATGATATCTTAATGACATTTGTCAAGTACTATTATTTTGACGATGCCTATTGAAATTGGTTATGATCGGTACATTATTTTTTATAGGCCCCATGCAAATGCCCCACCGGAATAAGGTTCTTAGTCCATAAAATTCCGAAATATAAAATGATTTTAATCAAATTTAGCAGAAATAAGTCTTATCATATTCTAAAACGATGTGACAAATTATACGAGGTTCGGTTCATTCTTTCTCCACCCTTTCAAATTTCACTTTCAAACTCATAAAACGCACATGAACGAACGAGAGCTGTTCATAACTTTTTAGCAGATTTTTACAACAAACAATGTGGTGGAGGGCATTGCATGGTCGAGCTTGACCGACTATAACATTTTCACTTGTTTTCTAATGAAAAAATTCTTATATTACAGTAAAAACAAGTTACGATCCTCTCTGCCGATATATACTCCAGGCAAATATGATTCGACATTCATGAAATTCCGATTCGAAGATATTATTTCCGGATAATTTTATAAATATAAAACTCTCTTTTAGGTAGTTGATCTAACTTGGAGCTCATATTCCGAAATTGTTTTCATATATATGGAAGCTACAGTAGAATGTGAATTGATCTCCTCAGAGTTATTTTAGTCGAAATCTATTGAATTATATGTTTTATAAAGTTTAACACCCTTCTACGAAATGGGGCCTAATGAGAGCTTTATAACCAAAGTTGCACCAAATTAGCAAGTTTTAAATAGGAAACTGCTTAGAACAGAAAACAGAAAAGCTGATCAAGTTTCTTTGAATTCTTTGATGACTCCATGTGGCGTTACACAGGGGGCATTATACAGCATGAATATTTTTTTTAGAAAACTTGTCTTTAATTTGCGTGCTCTGTTCTTGATCTCTAAATTTATAGGGGCGTTCCTTTCAGGAACTTTTTTGAGAATTGTATATTTTACGGAATTACCACGGAATGATTTACTTAGTCGGACTTATGATGATGAGAAATTTTAAAAATGAGTCTGTATTTGTTTTTCTTTTCTTTTGGGACTTATAGACAACTAATCTACTGGACCGATTTTGTTGAAATGCAGGATATATAGCCTATATAAATAATAGAGACTATACAATATTTCGGATCAAGAGAAGAGGCACAAAGGATATATTAATAGACAAATACCTAGAGAACTGTTAAAGCAAAAAGTTTTAAAATTTATTCTAAATTATTTTCTACAGGAACTAACTAGACAAACTGTAAAGCGAATAGGATTAGGGGCCGTGGAGATCCATTCAAAGCAAATATAACTTAGCGAGTAACCTCAATTACTTTCCATGAAACTGGACTAAATGTAGGACGGATAAGATCAGGGGCAGTGATAACCCCCATACAATGCAAGTGTTTATTATCGATTATTATGGCGTGAAATAAAATTTTCCCCAATCACTATCTGAAGAAAATGCTGTAGTGTGCAAATATAGGTAATAATACAATAGGGAGTGATACGGTACATAGAACGCGAATATTATCTGAAGTTTAGCAGCTGGAATTCTTAAATTTGAGCCAATTATTTTCCTATAAAACAGTTTTTTTAAGAAAAATATGTGGTAAATAGAAATGGAGGAAGAAGTACAGCTGCCTCACATAAACCAAATATTAAATGTCAAATATTTAAACAACTATTTCATCTAAACTTTCGAATATTTGAGAAACAATTGTGGCAAAAATCTTGCAATATGGTCATATCTCCATTGTATGCAATTTTAAGTACAAGTTGTGATATATGAATCTTTTTCCTGAATTTAGGACGCATATGAAATGACTCATAAATATTTATGTTACAATTTCGATACTTCTTTGTATCTTAAAGTACTAATTTTAATGTTATTTTGTTAAAAAGAAAAACCTACCAAAAAATCTTAATATACTTTAATAAATCTTCTCAACTTCTCTCCCCATTTCCTCTAATAACATTTTTTAACAGCCTCCTCACAAACATTATGGCAAGAACCTTATTTTCTAGATCCCCATACGTTGGGTGTACAATGGCAAACAAAAGAAACAGCTGTGGGTGTACAAACGATTAATGTACAAGAAGAACTTGTAGTGCCATATAAATTGGCCAAAATCAATTATAATGGTAAGAACTTTATTTAAAATAACAATAAACACAAAATAACAATAATTATTTCTTTTGAAATTTATTTCTCTTTTTGTATTCTAAACGAAGGCACTGGTATACCTACCTTGGGAGCCTTTGATATTGGTGACAATAGCTTGTTGGGAGCCAGAATTAATTTAACGGACAATGAATGGTGGATAATTTATATTAACAATATGATTTCTTTTTAGTTGTTGTTATTTCCGTACATTTACATTTACATTTACAGGTTTATTACCATAGAAAAGCGTCAAGATTTTGAGAATCCCCAACAACGTATTTATTTCTTTCAAATCTATATTAAGGAGGATATTTTGTCAACGAATTCAGTGGAACCGAGTTTGTTTATTAAACTACAAAATATATTTGATAATCAACCCACCTTGACATATGGACCATCACCGTGTAGGGTAAAGGTATGTGTGCTCTAGAGTCATGCAAAATAAGGGTCTTGAAAATTTTGAAAACAAGGAATCATACCATGGAACTTTAACACTTTAACAGTTTATGTTATGCAGTAACAGTTCTATGGTGTTTCAAATTCTTAGTTCAGCATCTGAATTAAAAGTTCGATAAAAACTAGTTTTTAGAATTTACAGCTCCCACGATCTTAAGCGAACAAATTTCGGAATCACGCAAACACTTCTCTGTCTGAATTGTAATTTATTAAAATTTAATATTTCACCCTCTAGGAACTTCATTCAAATTACATCACTGATTGCATTTTCACAGTCTATGATCCCGATGGCATGGATCGTAATAATATACGCATTGAGACCCAAGGAAATAATGATGAAAATTTTATATTTACATTTGTGGAATATGGTGAAACGACGACCACTGAAAAACAATTTAAATTAAAGTAAGTTCTCTCTTAAGATGCCCGAAATAGGATGAAATCTCTATTAACATAAATCATCATATACATAGAATTCTACAAGAACTTCACTATGAGGAAAAAGCGATATATAATTTAGATGTTAAGGTATATGATGCTCTTAATAATACCGGTGATATATTTGCTATATTAGAGGTTATAGATTTACCAAATCGTGATCCCATATGGGTAAGACCTTTGACCACGGCCACATTTAATGAAAAACAAGAACAGGTATTATAAAACGCATAATTTTTATAAAGAATTTCATATGTTCAAAATTTGGATTCCCCTAAAGATTTTCAGTTTGAAAGCTATAGATGGTGACACCGGTATTGACAAACCTATATGTTATAGACTGGAATTTGAAGAGGACTGTAGGTAAAATACTGACATTTAGCAACTTTAATAAAATACTTCCTTTCCCATTCCAGATTCTGATTTTATTGCCATTAATTCTACGTCGGGAATTTTACATGTCCAGCCCATAGATCGTGATATCTTGAAACAACAAATTTTTAATTTTTATGTGAGTTCAATCTGGAATTTTAATTTATTCTACAGCTTTTTTTAATCATGTATTATTATTTTCAGACTTGTGCCTATAAATGTGATGATCCTTCCTGGTTCATAAAAAACTCTACCATTTTAATAGTTCAGGATATTAACGATCATAGACCGGAAATAACGTTGGAACCTAAAGTGATAAAAATTTTAGAATCCAAATATTTAACTTTATCTTTGGAAAAGTTCTTCATAGAGGATTTAGATTTGGTAAGTTGAAGAAAAACAAATGAGAAATATCATATTATCTCGGGATCCTTATAGGAAACTTTGAAACAGATTTAGCCAAATTTACAGCAGTGAAATTTAATTATAAAATTTTTGATAAAACCAAATATTATTAGAAATTCTATTTTTACCATGATTTACAATAAATCTATGTTTTAACAAAAATTCTATGTTTTACCAAAAATACTTATTTTGAACAGAAATTCTATGTTTAAAAAATGTTATCATTTTTCAAAAAGTATTTTTAGTAAAAATTGCACTTTTTGACAAAGAAAATATTTCTAACAAAATTTTACCCAAATTCTATATTTTACAAAAATGTTTAATATTTTATTGTTTAAAAATATTTTCATTTTTTTATTCTATGTTTTTAAAAAATTCTGTGTTTTGCAGAAAATTATTTAATTTCTTTTAGCAAAATTTTACTAAAAATTCTATGTTCTTCATTCTTTAAATTCCATTTTTAGCAAAATTATATTTTCTATGTTTTGCTTATATATTTCTTGTAAAAATTCTATGTTTTTTAAAGTGACTTTTCATCGAAAAATTGGCTCTTGAATTAATATTTTTTTCAAAACATTATCAATCAGTAACACATTCAAAATTTTTTTAAAACTGAGACACTCTTTTTAGGGCTCCAATGCTACGTATAACGTTTTCCTAACTAATCCATCTGGGGCCATTAAATATGCTGAAGCTTTTACCATGATCCCAAACAGTGGTTATCAGAGAACGGATTTCTCATTAACTGTTACCCAGGCCGATCAATTGGATTATGAAAATGAGAATTGGCGTAATTTTGAACTGAAGGTATAAAACTCTATATCTTGATCTTGTAAACTAGATTTATGAATTCTAAAACACATGTTTTAAGTACCCTCGATATCAATAATATCTTGGACCTTCGATACCCATATTGATTTTAGACTCAAATTTCAGATCACAGCTAAAGAAATAGAAAATATTCAACACAACAGTGAAGTTACTGTAAATATTGAACTTATAAATTGGAACGATGAATGGCCCATATTTGATCAGGAAAGCTATGAAATAGAAATCTATGAAAATGCAACCAAAGGGACTAAATTAAATCAAATACAAGCCAACGATAAAGATATAGGAGATGAAGTAGTGTAAGAACAATATTGTCATAACCTTAATATTATACTTTTCATATTGGTTCACTCTTTATTTTCAGACATTCAATAGTGGGTAGTGTTGAGGGCGTACATATAGATCCCCTTACCGGCTTAATAACTTTAACAGCAGCTAATGTCTTCGATTATGAACGCCAATCGTTGGTTATGCTACAAATACAAGCTAAAGATACTCTTATAGCGGAACATCATGAAAATTTACATACTTCCTATAGTCAATTACAAATAAAGGTACGCGATGTAAATGATGAGACTCCGGAATTGAGAATGGCAAGTATATTCTTATTAAAAGTAAAACTTTCAAAATGATTTTAATTCAAAAATTTCTAACAGCCCCGTTTTATAGTCAATATAACAGAAAATTCCCCAGCCTTTACTCTCATAACCGATAAAATTGAGGCCAGAGATCCAGATACTACAGCAAATTTAAATTTTGAAATTTTATGGTCTCAATCGTATGCCACCAAAAGTGGACAAGAAGTGGATAAATCTTATTTTCTAAATTGTTTTATAATTGCACGGGAATCGGTCAATAATAATTTAGTATATGGCCAATTGAGAATAAATAAGGACTTTAGGTCTCAAGTAGATTATGAGAAATATGATACGATATTTTTGACTATAAGAGTGCAAGATTTAAATCAGGAAATTAATGAGGATTTTTCAACCGGTAAGAAAAAATAGGAGAACACAAACAAATTTCGAATAATTCATTGTTTTTTTTCTAGCGGTCTTAACCATAAGAATCGATGATCTGAACGACAATGCTCCTCAGTTTGTTGTGGGAACTTTAGAGGAGTCTCGTAGTGTAACCGAAATGGAAGATATACTGAGTACTATAGGTATTTTATCATATTTAAAGACTCGTTTATAGAAATTGTATTTAATTGTTTAAAAAAATTCTAGGTTCTATTGAGGCTTATGATATAGATGGCGCTGGCAATAATAACATAACCTATAAAATAAGGTATATGATTTTATATATGGCTTGAAAGTATTATATTAAAAATTTTTTGATTCTTACAAAGACCTTTAGGCGATCTAACTAAAATGAATTTGGTTTCAATAAACAGCTCCTCTGGAGTCTTAAAAGTAGCAGGTCTTATACAATGTGATATACCAAAAATATATAATCTAGAATATGAAGTTGTGGTATCAGATACAGTACATGAAACCAAAGGAAAGGTATCTGAATGATATATAGAAATTAAGAATTTATATTAAAATATCTTTACAGTTCAATATTTCGGTAATGGACATAAATAATCAAGTGCCCACCATAGATGAATTTGAACAACAAGTATTTCTTTATGAAAATGCTACGACGGGAACTGTAGTGGGTCAAATAAAGGCCCATGACGATGACAGAGATAGTAAGTTATATTTTGTATTTTAAATATTCAACTGAAATATCGTCTAAATAATATACGTTTGTTATCAATAATTATATGAAATGGAAATAGAAATGTATCTATCAAAATCTGGACAGATAGAAATATTTAAATTGTTAAGATTTTTGGTTCTGTTTTAGTTAAAAGGTTCTAATAATAGAATTTTAGACACATGTAAATCCATCCCCATTATGTATAAAGGGATAAAATTAAGGTTCCACCTGTTGTATTCGGACTATCCGATCAGAAATTACAGAATACGTTATTTGAATACAGCAGGCTTGGCGAAGACAGGATTATCTGTGAAATCGGGAAATTCGGTTATAAAATTATTACACGATTTTTAGGTCCCTACATTTATTGTAATGAAAATACCTCTTTGAATTTTTGGACTTAACTATTCAATATGATTCTCTATATATCTTTTCCATTAATTTCTTACCTCTAGGTCCCCATAACATTTTAGAATATACAATAAATAATGCATTGGGAGAGCTGCACAATCTCTTTCAAATAAATACCACTACCGGAGAGATTAAAGTAAATTTAAGAAATGGTTTTATACTTGATCGGGATATGGGCACTACATATCATTATATACCCATAGATATCAGGGACAATTTTAATTTTATTAATACCGGATATGGAGGTAAGTTATTGTGAAATATTGCTGTATAAATTAATTAAATAATTTTATGATTTAAGCCGTAAATCAAAAATCTACATTTCTAAATGTTACTTTAAAGGATGTTAATGATAATGCTCCAATAATGCCAGAGAGGAACCAATATAAACCGGAATTTTCAGAAGCAAATAAAGAGGTGAATACATTTTAATTACATAAACAAATATTCTAAATTATCTTGTTATGTTCTTTTCAGAACACTATAGCAAAATTAGATTTAATGGCCGAGGATCGGGATGAACCCAATACAGTCAATTCTCAACTTATATATACAATATTGGCCATAAAACCGGGTAAATGATTTTAAAAATAATATTTAAAATATTAAAATTATAAATTTGCATGTTAAACAAAATAATAATAATTATGGACTTAACCTTTCTTTCGCTTTAATTAGTTCAAAATTTCAATCCTTCAGTTAGCGATTATGATGATTTGTTTTCAATTACAACTCTACGTAAGAGTTTAGGACGCCTTGAAAACTTTGAAACCTTTAAAAGGTTTTTATGGCTTGTGGGAATTAGAAATTGAAGCCACCGATCAGGGTATGCCACAATTGAAAAAACTCATCCATATATGAGGTCTATATTAAACCCCATAATTTTCATATACCCCGAATTATTAATCCGTCAAGAAAACAATCTATACGAATATGGTAAAAATGAAAGAGATTCTAAAAATTAACATTTAATCAAGATTTTTGTTACAGTTATTCTTTACAAGAACCTTTAAGACCTCTTTATCGGGCAGACTGTGTGACACGTTTAAAACCTTTCGAAGTTTATGATCCCGATGGTGGGGAATATGGTGATGTGCATTTTGAAATATCAAGTGATGGTAACGTTTGGAAGACATTCTCTTTTAAGATAGAAATCTATTCATTTTTTTGATTCATAATTTATTTTTAGCGGGTCATGATAAATATTTTGAACTGGTTAAGGAGTCACGTAATATAACAAATTTTTATGTAAAACAAGTGTTGCCAGCGGGTATTTATACGGTAAGCAAATTAATAGCATACTGGCTACAATTTTACATAAATAACAATTCATTTTCAGATCAATTTACGAGCCATAGATGGGGGTGGTGGTACTTCTTCAGAAATAAGGAATCTCAAAATAGTATTTGTGGATATGTTGGGTAATCCCCTGTTCTTAAAAG
This sequence comes from Cochliomyia hominivorax, assembly GCA_004302925.2. Lineage (NCBI taxonomy): Eukaryota > Metazoa > Arthropoda > Insecta > Diptera > Calliphoridae > Cochliomyia > Cochliomyia hominivorax. The sequence continues at coordinate 15,845,867 of PYHX02000467.1, forward strand.
ACACCTTTACCACAGATTTTACGGGTAATTACATTTATATCTTCATCTATATTACAATTATTTAAATTATTTTTTGCAGAGAATGAACAAGGCCTTTTAGAGGAACGTTTTATACCTCAAGCTTATGATCCTAAAAATGAAGGTTTAGATGATCCCGAAGAAGCTTATAAACTATATTATTTTATTGACGGTAATCTTGAAGAACTATTTTCCTTCTTAGAACTCTAGTAATTTTATTTTTCTTCCAGAAACTTATCATCCAGATGAAGCTAAACTATTTATTCTGCATCCAGAAACCAGACTTTTGAAATTGAATACAACGTTGGATCGTGAAACTATAGAGGAACTCAGCATACGCATAAAAGTGTCTAATAGTGATCAAGGATTAATAACAAATCCTAATAGTGTGAATTATACTTTAATAGTAAATATAACAGTAAATGATATTAACGATAATGAACCGAAATTTACGCAAAATATATATGCAGCAGGTATTACTACCAAAGATTCTATAGGAAAACAAATAATGACATTTAAGGTGAATATATATTACACTGGAAAATCTTTATTCTTAATATTTCAATGTTTTCCATTTTAGGCTGATGATCCAGATTTGAATGATGTGATCACTTATGTCATTTCACCCACTTCCTATGAAAGTTATGGTGAAAATTTGGGTCAACATTTTGAGGAGATTTTATCTTTAGACAAAGTCTCCGGAAATTTAATATTGACTTCTTATGTAACAAATAATATGAAAGGATATTTAAAATTCCAAGTCGAGGCTGAGGATTTAGTTGGCCATATAGATAGAGCTGCAGTAAAAATCTATATAGTTTCTGAAAAGAATCGTGTTAAATTCGTATTCCTAAGCGATATACAAGTGATAAGGGAACATGAGAAATTTGTAAGTTGTTTCTTAATTTTCAAATATCCATATATAGAACAAATAATATATAGCAAAATATGGCCCGATATTCGTCAAATTAATTACATTACAATCAAGAAACTTAGAACAATAATTGTGTCGAATTTCAATAGAATTTGCCGATATTTGAGAATTTTAAAAGATCAAATATGTTTCCCGAGAGGAGTCTTAATATGGGAGCTATAGCCAAATATGGACCAATATTGGTCAAACTAATAACATAAATTCCAAAAAATTTTTGACAATAAGTGTGCCTCAACTGATTTTGGGGTGTATCAAAATTGAGCATATAACTATCTTTCTATTGATCCGAATTTGATGATTTTTTGTCGGATGATAAAGTAAATATAACTGTAATTGTTAAACTCTGTTTAAAGTCACTTATTTTTTTGTTGAAAAATTTAAAGGAAATATTCTTCCGAATTTTGAGGTTGTTTCAGATATCGGTCTACAACTTTTTTAGGACAACAACAAACAATGACGCAACATTTAATTTCATTCCGGCGATTATTCTAGGCGTAAGAATGATTCCAACAGACAGACGGACATAGCTAAATGAACTTAGATTTTGATTTGATGAAAGAATGGGGTCTTCGATGATTCCATCTTGAAGTTACATACAGAATAAAAAAGTGAATATATCCTCATCGCCACTTGTGGCGGTGGAGCGTATAAAGTGAATTTGTGTTTGTTTGGGACGTATGATCCCAATGTTTCAGAAAGTAAATAAAGCTATAAACAATTTTGATAGAATCGGGATTAATTGCTAAATAATTTAAGAACTACTGAAGTGACCACAAAATGTACAACAGATAGAGCCAGGAGCAGAGGTAACCGTCATAGAAAGCAAATATTAATTATCGAATATCTAAAGAACTCTTGCAGTGTGAGTTTAAAGATTTTATCCCAATAAATGAACACTTTATAAGGGCGGTAAATTGCATGGGGTATCAGCTAATTTTATATATTTTTCCCAACTGAATCCCATTAATTGGTATTAATTGTGGATTCAGTTATTGGGTCATATAAAAATCCATTTTAGCTCTTTTCAAATAAGAGTATTAATTCATTCAAATTCATTTATATTTATCCAGCTCCGCGAACAATTACAAGAGATTTATGACTATGAGATCTGCAACATCGATGCCATAGATGATGTCACAAACTCACGAACACAAAAAGCCCGCCAATCACCCACCAACACATCAACGGCTTTTATAACTGAAGTAAAAGTCCATTTTATTCACAACAATGAAGCTGTGGATGCATTTGATATACAAAAAAGATCCAATGATTTAGCTTTCATATCACGCTTACAAAACGCTTTACAATTTCACAATTTAATACTGAATGATATACCCCACATAGAAGCCGAAAAACAATCACCATTTGTGGATAATTGGTTAATAACAGCTTTAGTGGGTTTAAATATAATTTTAGGTCTCATAGCAACTGTAATGATTGTTTTATATGTCATCAAAATAAGATCATTAAAACGACAACTTAAGGCTTTTGAACCAGCAGAATTTGGTTCTGTCGCCTCAAATCTTAATAGAATGGCTGGACCGGCCATGAACATATTTTCGGTGGAAGGTTCTAATCCTGTATTTAATAAACACCAAACAAATGAAATGAAACCTAAAGGAGGAGTGTATGATAATGAAACAAGGTCGGTTGGTTTTTTGAAGTGACTGAAATTTAAAAAGTCTCAATTCAAATGTTTTCTTTTACAGCTCTGATTCGGAAGATGAGGATGAAGATGATTTTAGGAATTTACAAGATGATCCTTTATTCGACATGAATTCTAATAATAATTATGATGATAATAAAATTCTAAATAATGATTTCTTTTCTAAAGAAAATAATTTGGCAAAGGATCTAAATGCAAAACGTTATTAATTTAAAAAAAGTCATTTAATTTATTTATCAGAAATTTTAAAAAACTTTACAAAATTATTAACTAATTAATTAAAAAAACATAATAATAACAACAAAATAAAATTTATAAAAATTTTAGTCCAAAACTATACACATAACACAGTGTATGTGTCATTATTTAAAATAGACCTTCAATTTCACCAGTTTCAGTATTCAAATCAATATCATAAATACAGGGGCGGGTGGGTAAACCTGGCATTTTGGAAATTTCACCACACATGGCCACCACAAATCCAGCACCAGCAGATACATACATATTGCTAATAGTTATGGTGAAACCTTTAGGAGCACCCTTAATGTTAGCATCGCCAGTTAAGGAACCAGCTACCTTGGACATGCAAATGGGTAAATTGCCAAAACCCTATAAAATTATCAAAATGACAGCGTTTTCATTAGATAATGAAAATAAATAGAATTTTTTTAATGTAAAACTTACAGCTTTGGTTAATTTTTCCAAGGCATTTTGTGCTGTCGGTGTTAATTCAACTTTAGCAGCTCCATACATATTTTGAGCAATAATATTCATTTTGTCCAACAAAGGCAATTCCAAATTGTATAAGAATTTAAAGTTTTCGGAATCTTTGCAGGCATTAATGACGGCATCAGCCAATTCAACAGCTCCGGCACCACCCTCACTCCAGTGAGAACAAACAACTGCGGCAAATGCTCCCGCCTTAAGGGCAGCTGATTTAATCAGTTCATGTTCAGCATCAGTATCAGAGCTATAATTTATATATTTTTTTAAAAGATACTTGATTTTTATTTTGTTTTTTTGCTTGAGTTAGTGCCAGTTAGTGATGTGATGAAATTTAATGGTTTTAATGATTTTTTTTGGTTATTATTTTTATACACTATTAATTTTGTTAATTAAAATTAATTTTAAAAATTATATATCACAATTTTAATTCAATTTTCCACTTAAACTTTAAAAAACTCTTGAACTTGTAGACTCTTTGACAACTGTCCCGCTCCAGTATAATTAATCATCTTTAATATGTCAATTAACCTTTTTTGTGCTCTTTAATTCTGTTTCATTTCTTTTTTCGTTTTAGCTTCATAAAATTGGTACCACTGGGCCAATTTTGATGAAATTTACTGGACAAAACGTAGGATGGATAGGACTAGGAGAGGGGTATCCCCTACACAAAGGTAATATTAAATTTCGAATAAAGAACTATAATAGCGAGAGTTCTCAAATTGAGTCCTAACTACCTCCATAAGAAACTGTTTTGCTTGACAAAAAGTTGGGCGGATAAGGCCTGGGGGAGGGGTATCCCCTTCAAAAGGGAAATATTGATTTTCGAATACCTAAAGAACTATAACAGCGAGATTATTAAAATTTTTGCAGCAATTATGCTACTGTGTGACACCATAACTAATAAAATATAAGGCTGATAGGACCAGGGGGAGGTACCCCCAATACAAAGCAAGTTTAAATTATTAATGATCTATTTAAATCGTAAGATAATACTACACTTAAGTTTGCTTAGGACCTACAGCGTAGATTGCCGGGTCTGCCAGTGTCTTAATAAAAAGTACCAACAATTATCATTTGTATTACTTTTGAAAGGATAATCCTGTAACAAATATGTATTGTCAAAGTCTATAAAAACCCATCGTTTGTTAAGAAATTTTTGTTTCCTTTTGGATTCTTGAACAATTGATAGATATACATACAGTATTGTTCGAAACCAAAAGTATTCCTTAAAAAAATTAATCAAAAACTGTCTCCATAAATACACACATTGTCCACATTCTAAGGAGTGAGATCGAAAAATTCTTAACAGTTATCTTTTAAGTTACCTGTCAGTTAATTAAACATAATAACTGACAGATAAATTATAAATTGATTTTCAGATCAATTTACGAGCCGTAGATGACAGTGGTAGCACTTCTTCAGAAATAAAAAATCTTCAAATAGTGTTTGTGGATATGTTAAGAAATCATCTATTCCTAAAAGAGGGTCTAGATGATTCCAATGAAGCATAAAAATAGTATGTTGTTGGTGCTCAATAGAATATTGAAGAAAATTTTATGATCCAAAAGCAGTCTAAATTTCCCTAAAAGTACTTTGTACGGCAAGCAATATGCCGTACGTTAAAAGACCCCAATCGTGTGTTACAACAGGGTCTATAAATACCAAAATGTATATCAAAAAACGTTTACGATAAAGGCTGCTTCCATATATAAGACTTTATAGTATGTCCAACTATTTTTTACCTGACTTGGTATTCTGTCACTATGGTAAACAAGCGCTTTAGTGGTACAAAAACTATAATGTGGTATTTGCACTAAGAGAGTCAAATCCTTAAAATGTCTGGAGTTAAGGAGAAAAATTTCCATTTTTTAAAAATGGTTAAAATAATGTTCATAATTTATTTTGATGACAAAAAATAAGATGTTGCTTTCGAGAAAACAGTTAAGAAGCAAAACGTGTGTTAGCACATGTTAGATCTTATTACTACGATAATACTATGCAGATTATTAATGTATTTCCATGACATGATAAAAAATAACAATAAGAAGTTCACTTACCTGTGACGATTAATGGCCACAACAACGGGCAAACCAAAAGTTCTACCATTGGAAATGTGTTGCAATAAATTGGGTAAACCTTTTTCTAACAATTCCAAATTTTCTTCAGTGTATTGTTTATTCAAAGGAGCACCTGGTGTTACAGGAGCACCACCACCATGCATTTTCAAAGCTCTAACTGTGGCTACCAATACAACAGCATTTGGACGGCGACTCATGGAGCGACATTTAATATTGCAGAATTTTTCCATACCAATATCAGAACCAAAACCGGCTTCAGTACAAACAAAACCATCTTCACCCACCAATTTCAAAGCTATCTCATCAGCTACATTCGATGAACAACCATGAGCAATATTGGCAAATGGACCTGCGTGAACCATAACAGGTGTTCCTTCCAAAGTTTGCATGAGATTAGGTTCCAAGGCGTCCTTAAGCAATACAGTCAAAGCACCAGTTACACCCAAATCATCAGCTGTTACTGGATCTCCCTTGCGATCGAAGGCCACTACCATTTTGGCTAATCTTTGTTTCATATCTGGCATATCTTTGGATAAAGCTAAAACAGCCATAATTTCACTAGCCACCGAAATGGAATAGGAAGTAGTACGTGTAAATCCTTTCTCGGTAGGTGATTGACCAATAGTTACTTGTCTCAAGTATCTATCATTAATATCAACAACACGTTCCCACATAATGGTATCGGGATCAATATCTAAACGGGCAAATCTGGCGGCTTCTTCGGGTGTCAAAGAATCGGGATCGGTTTTATCGATACCCAAACGTTGTAAACGTCTCAATTGGATTTTAGAGAATTTTCTTTCTCCTTTAATGCGGGGAACTAAACGGTCATAGAGAGCTTGATCTTTTTGAGTATTTTCATGGAAAATACGGGTATCCAGTTGGGCGGCTACTAAATTATTGGCAGCTGTAATGGCATGAATATCACCAGTAAGATGGAGATTGAATTCTTCCATGGGTATAACTTGAGCATAACCACCACCAGCTGCACCACCTTTAATACCAAAAGTAGGACCTTGGGAAGGTTGTCGCATGCAAGCAATAGCATTACGATTTCTATGGGCACACAAAGCTTGAACTAAACCAATTAAAGTGGTACTTTTACCTTCACCCAAAGGAGTAGGTGTTATACTGGAAACAAATTAAATAATAAGAATTTGCAATACAATTTTATACACATTTAAAGTTTAATAAAATTATTTCCAAATGTTGCAGATGCTATAAGACATCCACTTACCCAGCAACCACGACATAAGAACCTTCACCTCTCGGTTCCAAACGTTGCAAAACACTCAAAGAAATCTTGGCTTTCTTATTGCCATACAAAGACACTTCATTGCCAAACAAACCAATTTCCTTAGCCAACAATGAAATATCTTTAGGAGTTTGGGAACGAGCAACAACAATATCACTGTGAGAATAAAATAAATACGTGAATTAAAAAGTTTCTCAATAACAAAATTATTATTTAAAATCTCTACCTTGGAACTGGCTTAACAGATCTCAAAGTCAAGGGAGATAAATCCCAAGATTTTTTCAATAATTTCTCAGCCGCTGTAAAAGCTGAACGTACAGTATTTTGCATTAACATAGCAACAGTCATGGGACCAACACCACCAGGTACAGGAGTTATAGCAGAAGCTACAAATTTAGCCTCTTCAAAATCAACGTCACCCACTAAACGGGTACCAGATTTTTTGGTAGCATCTATAAAAAGATAACAATAAATTTTAAATATTAAGTTAACGTTATGAAATCTAAACATAGAATGATGTGACGTAAAAAATAATATTTATAAAAAAATTTACACATGACCTTAACTATCAGTGGGGCCACCAATACAAAAATATATACTGATACTCTTCGCGATGATAAGAGTTCAAATATATGAAATATACGATGAAATATAAAACACGAAATGCCATTAAGATAAGTTTAATTTAAAAAAAAAATTAATTAATTTTTAATAACAAAATATTATTTTCTTTTAAATTTTTTTCGAATCGTATCGAAAAAAAAATTGATTTTAAATTAATGGAGGCAACAATACGGAAGCTGAGAAGAGGGTTTATTGTTTTTGAATAACCTTACATGAACAGACAGCCGGAGAGATGGTCATGTTTAAACCGACTCACAAAGTGAGTGTGAATCGATCGATATACATTATCGTTTAGAAATATTTTATTTCAAATATTTTTGAAAATTCGAAGCTCAAAGTATAAAAATGAAAACATTTTTATTAATAATTCGATCTTAAATTTTAAAATTTTTGAAAATCTTGACTTAAAAAAATATAATGTGTTTCATATATGAATATATAAAAAAGTTCGAAACAAATTTCGAAGTTTTCTTTATTCACAGTTTCCATTAACTTATTTTCGTTTCACTTCTTTCATTTTAAATATTTTTCAATTCGAAAATTTGATCGTAAAATTAAAATCTAATTTTGGAATAATAAATTTACTTGTTTAAAATCGTTCAATATTTTAAAAAACTTAGATTTGAGTTATTTGTAAAAAATATGTTCGAAAATGTTTAAAACCTTCGAGATTACAATTGGTGAAGAGGGTGTATTTACTTCATCATTCCCTGTGTAGAGAGAATCATTTTAGCTCAAAACGTGAGTCGAATTAGCTATGTCCGCCTCTTGATACGGTCACATCCAAAATAATTGACAGATCTCAAAAATATTTCAACTGGGTATTTGTTATTGTCCTGAGAAATTTCCTATTGAAAACCATATAAATCATTTCAATATATTAAAATATATAAACCTTATTTTCTTAATTTAGCCAAATATTATTGCCAAATAACGCATATGTTAGATTTTAGCTCCTCAAAGTGATATTTAGAAGGGTTTGTATGGGACCTAAAGGAAATAATGAGCCGAATTTCGTTAAAATATTTTTATATTTTGGACTTTTATGAGCTTAAAACCCCATTACGGGAGGAACATTTTTATGCAGGCTAGGCGAAATAATAGACTTATAATCACTAATTTCGATCAAAAGAATAACAAGTGCCAAATTCCATCAAAATATCTTTTAAAACGGTAAACTTGTTCTCAAGATTTACATGGACAGCCAGACAGATGGACGGACATTGTTTAATCGGCTTGAATCGAACGGTATACTTAAAGGTGGTGGAAGCACAGCTTTTTTGTCCATTAAAACTGGCATAAACGGTCCAATCATTAATGAAACCGTGGAGTTCGAAAAATTCTTAACACACATCTTTCATTTAAAGTTCTAACCCAAATATTTTAACTCAAGTATTATATTTATATCCGGTAGGAAAGCAGCCTACTAAGCTCAGTGCTCAAACTATTTGGTATGAAATGATAAAGCTAATGCAGATTTAGAAACATATAAAATTTCCTGACATGACCGCTACTAAAAATTTAGAGGCTAAAAATAGAGCACGGAAATTGAAAGTTTTCTAAGAAAAAAGAATTCTTGCTGCTTAATGGTTAACGAAAGGTATGTTCTGGCGGATCTTTCGCAACTTTCTAGTTAAAAATGTCTACTGCTGATGCTCGAGGGAATGTTAAGAAAAATTTATGATCCATAAGCAGCCAAAATTTCCCAAAAAGTTCTTCGTATAACAAGCAATATGAAAATACGGCAAAAGAAGCCAATCATTTGTTACAACGGGCAAAATTCATAATGACTTGGTATCCTGTCTTTAAATTGCCCGGAGCTAAGTTCAGTGCAGAGATATTAGGCTTTTGTTAAAAGATAATTGGAGAGCACTAAAAAGATGTCCAAAAGTGTGGTAGATTCTAAACGGAGATGGACTAAATGTTCAAGCAAAGTTACAAAAAAAGTTACTAAATAAACGTTATTGGAAGGATTTCCAGAAAAGGTACATATTGTCATCACTAGTGTTAAAACTTTAAACATATTTTTTTGAAAATTATTATATCTCACTCCTTAGTAAATGAAAGAAGCTTATATCTCTTTATAACTTTTGTCATTAATTATTATGTTCCTTTATACAAAACAACATAAAATATAACTGTTGAAAAAAAAGCATTTTCATTCATTGTTGCATTTAAGTACTTGGAAAAACTCCAACAAAAACATTGAAAAAAACCTGTCATAACATTCAATTTTGATGAAATAGTTACATACTGATGAACTGAATAAAAGAACTGCCTTTAAAAGCAACAATAAATATACAGGTTTTTAAAATTCAATTTTTTCATTGCACAATAATTGTTACTTTGTGGTTACAACTTTTATAAAACAATTATTTTTAAATTTTGCTTTCTTGGATGATCATAATAAAATTTTAAACTTCATGTTGCTTTTCATCACCATTTGGTCTAACTTTTGTGAGGCGTAGAAAAAGACCTAGTGGAAAAACGTTAAAGTTATCAATCGATTCAAATTAGCTTATTTAAGTATATAATGTTCTGCCTAATTATTCAATTATGCTAAGGTGGATACTACTCTAAATGACCTTTTATTTATTTAATATTAAACAGAATTGATGGCTTTAACAATATAAACATACATATTTAAACCAGCACAATTTAAAACTTTCAAGTTAATGAGTTTCTTATTTTTCAAAACACAGATCAATCTTAAGTTTTCCACTATATCTAACTAATGCTCAACAACAACTAATTTTTCTTTTGATGTTAGAAAAAGTTGTAACTCTTTTTTATTGTTCATCTTTGTACAACCACACAAACATATTTTTATAGTTTTGCACTAAACTTAAACATTCAGAAACATTTCCATTTTTCATGAATCTCTTACCTGGCTTTACATTGATACCACAATCAATTACCACAGCTCCAGGTTTAATCCAAGAACCCTTAACCATTTCTGGTACACCAATACCCACAACCAAAATATCAGCTGTGCGACACTAAAAATTTTGAAATCAAAATTATTATATTGTTTATTAAACGTCTCTTATTTCCGTTACTTACAATATCTTCAATATTCTTGGTCTTTGAGTGGCAGACAGTTACGGTAGCATTATGCCATTTCAAGAGTTCAGCAGCTGGTGTACCAACAATTTTACTACGACCCAAAACCACAGCTTTGGCGCCAGTTATTTCTATACCTGAACGTTTAATTAATTCAATACAACCCCAGGGTGTACAGGGCATAAAACCACCTAAATCACCAATCGATACACGTCCTTCGTTCATGGTATGTAAACCGTCCACATCTTTTTCAGGACTTACAGCATCGGTTACTTTATGTGAATCGATTTTATTAACACAATCCAAAGGCATTTGTACAATGATACCATGAACATTGGGATCATTGTTAAGATGGTTAATCTAAGAAATATTAATTATGAAAAAATATTTCCACTATTATCATCATCATTATTATTATTATTATTATTATTATTATTATTATTATTATCGGTTAAAAATTGTTACCAAAAATTATTGAACGACCCTCGTATAATTTCATTTTCTGATTTATTCTTAAGTGTCCAATACACTATTGTGACACTAACATTTATGTGAAATTTATGAGTTTTTAAATCAACTTTTTCTGGGAGCTAAAAAAAATATGAACCGACTCTCGCATAATTTTTCACCCAAATATTTGCTTATATTTAACTTAATTTGGTCAGATATTATTACAATACCAACGCATATGTAAGATTTATGCCCCTAAAAGTGATATCTGGAATGGGGTTTATATGGGAGCTATAAGAAATAATAGACCGACCCTAGTATATTTTGACACATTGTTTTAGAATATTATAAGAATCACTTGTGCCAAATTCTGTTTTAATCGCTTTATATTTCGTCCTTAGGCGAAGTCCAATTTCATCGCGGTATTTCAAAAACTGCGACCCAAAAATCCCCAAAAAGTTCTTAGTATGGCAAGTAACATGCAGTTGCGCCAAAAGAAGACAATCCGCCAGCAAACAGCCCGCAGCTAAGACCAGGAAAGAGAAATTGTGTTCAAAAATGTTGTAGATCTTAAGAGTAAATGGGCTACCTAATTGAGCAGAGACATTAAGCACTATAGAAGCGTGAATGGACGAGTTTCAAAAAAGTAAAATATTTTTGTTTTGTAATTTATAATTAAAATTATAATCAATTAACAAATGGTAACTGTGAATTTAGTGGTTTCATTTCTAAAAACATATATGTATGTTTAGAATTTTTCGATCTCACTCCTTATTACTTTCAAAAATTTTCGAAATTTTTATTTTAAATTATTCAATTCAAAAATTTATATTTTCAAAATCTTCATTTCATTTTAACATAATATTTTCAATAGATTTTCATAATCATATTATGGTTAAAAATAGGATAGCAAATCTTAATGGTTTCTTTATCAAATTTATATGTTTGGAAAATGTCGATTTCATTTAAGAGCATTTGTTAATTAAAATAATATGATTGTAAAGAACATATTTAATGTTCACTTCAATTATAATATGATTACGGCGGGATAAAATACATTTTTTCTATTTTAATCGATTTTGAGAATATTTAAGTGAAAATTTTATTTAATTTGATTTATTCTTTGTAAATTCTATTAATTTTTACTAAATTTTTAATTTAAAAATTTAATTTAATATAAAAGTAAATAAATAAATAAATAAATAAATAAATAAATAAATAAGAAATAGTTGTGCCATTTACTTACCTTATCTAATAATTCTAATTCTGTTGTATCTCTTGGCAATTTAACATGTTCTACATCGATGCCAATTTCATTTGCGGCCTTGATTTTCATGCGTATATAAACATTAGAATCTTCGCGTCCACCGACTTGAACAATACGTAAACCGGGAGCAAAATTGGGTAAATTATTTTTCCATTCTAAAACTTGTTGTTTAAGCGATTCACGGATTTCACTAATGAATTAAAGTAAAAAGGAATTAAACACTTTTATTTTTATTACAATTTTTTTTAATAACTCACTTGGCCACTTGTGTACCCGATATTAGCTTGGCCTCAGACATATTTTCGGCAGTTGTTATAAAACCAACACTATTTAATGAAAAGATTTGAATTAGATTTTTTTAAATTTATTGAAATAATTTATTTAGTATCATCATTTTTTTAAATTTGAAAATATCACTTTAACCGTTACCCACCAAATGCTTTTTAAGATTAAATAAAATTTTTCACAAGATTTGCCTAAGAGGGCCTGGTTGTATTTCATTGTTGTTTGTATTTCGTATGTCTATGTATCAGTATCAGTTCCATGCAAAGATTATCAATTAATTTCCATTTTTAATATTTTTTGTTGTTTTCGTTTAAGGGTCAATGATGTTGGAAAAAATATTTTACATTATAATTTTCATTCTTCTAACTGATAAGACAGATAACATGGAGATTAACAACAATCTATTATTACTAGATTTGGGTAATGGAAAAACAATGGAAAATCTACATAAATTTAATAAGAAAACTTTTTTTAAGCCAAATTAGCCAAACAAATATTTACTCAACAAAAAAATACATTAAACTTACTAATTTGTGAACCCTACACCATCATAGGTGACTTAGGGTATTTTCTATTTATGCTGATATTTGTAACATTTTCTGACTCGATTTCTGACTCGTTATTATTCCGCAAAATTTTTATATTTTTATTATTTATTTTAAAACATTTTGTCAGAATCATTCTATTCGAAATTGTGCTCTGAAACTATGTTGATCACCTGATAAAAATATGTAGCGCAACTGTATAAATTTGTCTTCAAGTTATCACTTTTAAATGGTCGCATATAACAATCATTTTCAAGTAAATAAACCTTTTAATAAGTCAACTTATGTGAGCAAAAAACAGATGTAAAGAGTTGTCAGAGTTCACCGAGAAAGTAAAAATTATTTGATCCCTATAGTTTTTGTACTGCTAAAACTCCAAATCTCTTTTTATATTACTATAGCATATCTTATGGTCGTATAAGACCTAATATACTTTTTTGATGCGATAATAAAATTAAAAAGTTTTATTCACTATTTCTAAGTAAATTATGAACTGCTATAAAATGTAGTCCAACCAAAATACACTATACTACACATTCATGAGATATGTTGAAAGATAACGTTTCTTCTGCCACACTATCTCGTACTACAACAGGGTGAAAGAACATACTATATACTTATTCTGGGGATCACACTATAATCTGAGTCGATTTCCTTTTATCTCTCCAGTCGTTTTGCTTGCAAACTTTAAAACTAGAAAAAATCGATTCCTTCGTTTTATAGCCCTTATATAATCACCAATTCCTAAAATGATCTCAAATTCCATTAATTCCTCATATATTTGAGTATGAATTCCATATAATGCTAACGGAATTATGTATAATGTAGTCGGTCTTAACCGAATTTATAGTTGAAATCAAGACCTTTCAAATGGAAATTCTCTCTACACGAAAAAACTTAGTTAGAGGACAAACCAAGTTCGGCAATTATAACGTTCAAACTTGTTTTAAAACAAGTGAAAATGCTATAATCGGCTAGGCCGAATCTTTAATAGCTTTCACCAAAAGTAAACACGTTATGTTCATACAAACACACTCACACATACACTTAACACTTAATGAGTCATAAAATTTGTTATATTTTTGGCCATAAAATTTTTTCTACAGAACCAATTTTAACAATTTAATATTTTAGGAAAATTTCATTATAATTTGTCGATTTATAACTGACAGTTTTACTAAAGTTATTCGCTTAAACTTAGAGGTTACCTCTTATAACTCAGGACTATACCAAATACTCAGACCAAATTTCATTTAGTTCTGTCAATTATTGTGAATATAAGCATGCTAACACAGAGAGACTCAGATTTTGATTTGATACATTATGGGATCTGAGTTGATTACTTTTTAGTGTGACTCACGAATATTATCTTAGTTGCTGTGGTCGTTCTTATAGCTTTCAAAAAATTTTGTATTCATATACAAACAAAAACGGCCTTGCCAGGACCATGTTTTCTTCTAAACTAACACAACTTAATGATAGTAGTTATGTTCGATCCATAATCTTAAGAGAATCGATATACGCACATTCTTCTAATAAAAGTGTTCTTAAAAAGTTTCATCTAATTTGTGAGAGATAAAACATCCTTATGGTTTAAATTTGATGAAGGAAGATTTTTTGAATAAAAATTTTAAATAATGAGACCAACAACAGTTTTTTAACAATATTTTAGGCTGAATAAAATTATGCAAAAGCAAATTAAAACTTGAACTGTCTGCATTTGCATCTAATAACATCAAATTCTTTTAAATTTATACCAAAACGGAATTTAAGAAAAAATATTCTGACCATAAAATCTTCTCAAAAGAAAAGAGGTCCCAGTCAGATCTTGGAATTCGATTAAGTAAATTCACTTTGGTGTCAGTTTAACTCTTAAGCTGACACCACATAATTAGTATTAATCAGATATAATGAAAAACATACCTTAACCTCAATAACATTATTAATTAATTAAAGAATTATTTAATTAAATTAATTTAACTTCAGTTACTACAACTAAAAGACTGATATAATAAATTTCTTTTGATTTTTTGCTATTTGAGTCAGCTGCATATACAATTTGGCGGGAATAAAAATAAAAGCTCTTTAAATGCTTTAAAAATGTTTCAAATGCATATTTCATTTGCAACAATCAATAGAAAAGTTTCAATTTCGCGGAATTATGGTTGCATTTTGTAATATTTTTAATCGATTTATTATAACACAGTTGTTAAATTTTGACGTTAATTTCAATTATTATTAACATACGACACAGTGTTTCCAACATGAAATGGTTTGAAAATAATTTGAAAATTCTAAATCTATTGAAATTTCTAATTTGACGATTTATAATTGACGAAAGTTCTTCACTTCAATTTGGAGGTTGTCTCAGATATCGGTCTATATCTTTTAACATACTGAACTGATTACGCTGATTTTAAGTATAAAACTTCTCAGGACAATAGCAAATACTCGGGCCTAATCTAATTACGCTCTTTCAATTATTGTGGATGTGAGAGTGCCAACAATAGACAGACAGACAGACAGACAGACAAACAGACAGACTGACAGACATTGCTTCATCGACTCAGATTTTGATTTGATTATGGAGTCTTACATTATTCTTTCTAACCTGAGGCGAAGAAAGGACTAAAAGTTGTATCTTATCTGGATAATGTCAATATTCTGCTCATAGGAAATATAAGTCCAAAATAAAGTCAAAGGCTGCATAGTACTAGGATGAAGTAGAATAGGGCCACTCACGGATATTAAAGGAGTTAAGTGTCTGAATTTAAGAACTTTGTTTTTCAAACTGTGAGAGTTTAATTAATTTTATAAGCTGTTGGAGAGAAACTGGTAGCCAGTATTATGGATATTCAGTTGTTAGCACTACTTGGAGATGGAGCTAGGCACAGGTACCGTCGATGATAGTTAGCAGTACTTAGAGGACGTCTGGTGACTTCGGATCTATTAAGACTATTAAAGATATTGAAATTAATGAGAAAGCCAATACAAAAATAGTGTTGTTGTTCTGATTCATATCCAGTTTTAACCCCAACAATAAACGTGATGGAGAAACGAAAACTTGCACATTCTCAGGTAGTAAGAACCATAAGTTAAATAAGCACACATGTTTGAAAGGTTTGAACGACCTGGTCAACCTTCGATCACCTCCCATAATGACCTCCAAAAGCAGTCAATAAGAATCTGCTTTACCCTCTACTTCAAAGAGAGCAAGAAAATCATTAAATGATAGAGGTATGCAAGCCGCAATCAACGACAAGAACATCCAGATGGGAAGATCAATCAGAATATATCGCGGCCAGTTGGAAAACTACTGTTCAAGAAATAATTTTAACGAAAGGTATACCGAATGAAGTTATGTTTAGGAGAGCAGATTAGGTAAATATTATCAAAACTGTCAGGTGTGGTAGTAAGGAGTCTTTTGACTTTTCCGGTCATTTTCTCTTTGACATTTCCTATCACGTGAGTATTAAAGTCATAAAGAAGTCGGAAATATTAAATGAAATAATATTTCGAAGAAATTAAACTCCTGGTTTATATAAATTTTCATATTTGAACTTTATTTCTTCATTTTTTTCATATTTTTTTATAATAAAAATAAAACAAAATTCTACTTAAAACTACAACAAACAACTTTAAATTTAAAGTGAATTTCTTAAACAAACCTTTATAACACTATTTCAATTTAATAGCAGCTCTTAATTTCGCTGATCGACTACGACTATTGCGCATTATTTCTTCATCATCAGGAACTATAACATGTTTGTGTAATTGTTTCCAATTAGTAGAAACAAATGATTCTACCAGCTCTTTATCGTGAGTGACATCATGTCCACAATATTTAAGAGGTACAGGATTGGCCAAACCCTCAATGACATTGCCATTAAGGTGACGTTTAACAATGGTATCCTCTAGAGAATGAAAAGTGATGGCTACTAAACGTCCTTCTGGTTTTAGATATTCATTTGCCAATATCATGCCATAATTAATTTCATTTAGTTCATTATTAACAAAAATACGTAAAGCTTGAAAAGTCTTTGTGGCCACATGGGTGGGACGTTGCATTTTATCCATTCTAAAGGGCGTGGTATCACTTAAACAAGAAGCCACTAAATCTGCCAGCTGTTTGGTAGTTTCAATTTTATAAAATGCTGCACGGGCCTCAACAATAGCTCGAGCTATTTTCTTTGCCGCCTTTTCCTCCCCATAAATTCTTAAGATTTTCACTAAATCAGCTTCTTCTGCTCGGGCCAAAACGTCAGCTGCTGTTATCTGTTCAGTATTTTTATTCATACCACGATCCATGCGCATATCTAAGGGACCGTTTTTTGCTATAGAGAAACCACGATCAGCCTCATCAAATTGCATGGAGGAACAACCAAAATCAAATAAAATACCATCCACGCTGTGACGTGCCACTTGGTGTTCTTTCAAAAGTTTAGGTAAATCAGAAAATTTACCCAACAATGGTATTAATCTGCCTTGATATTTCGAACTCATATTTTTAGCCAAATCATAAGCAACCGGATCACGATCTAAAGCAAATACTTTAATGTCAGGATGTTGTTCCAACAATTGGTTAGTATGGCCACCAGCGCCAAATGTCATATCAATAAATGTTTGCTGGGGTAAAGGTTTTAAATAACTTATGGCCTCTTGACATAATACCGGTATATGAGGAGGTTTAGTGACTGTTCCTGTACCAGCCACCGAGCAATAAGATTTGATTAATTGTTTGTGAAACATTTTTATTAATAAAATTAAACTAAGAAATTTTTTATTTAAATTAATTTTTCTTTTTATCCTCGTTCAGGTATTGCAAGAATTCTGAAGACAATACTTGATTACACTGTTGGGCTGTTAGACCAGTGGCTGTGGATTGGTAGAGACGTTGATATTTACGTCCGTAGGTATTGTTGGCTAATCTTTCTAATGAATCAATTTGTTTGGTAATTTTTTCAGTAACTTCTTGTGTTAGATTAGCTGGATCTGTTAAATTTTTAATATGTTTACGTATTTGCTCACCAAGATCCCTAATGATGAGATTATAGGATTAAAAGATCGATTGATTGTTTAGTTAATATAAATTAAACTATTTATTTGATGATGTTAGCCATAATGAAACAGTTGGGTGAATGGATATATAAGGAAAGCAAATAAAAATTATGGTTATAAACGAAAGCGAAATGAAAATGATAATGATTTTAGTATTATTATGAATGAGTTTTATAATAAAGATAACATACCAGAGCTGGGTTTTGAGACAAAATATTAATCACACTTTTCATTCATTTAAATAATATTATGAATGTCAACCAACAACTTTAGTTTATTTTAAAAGATCTTTTTGATAAATTTTAATAAAATTTTATTTAAACGTTGCGAATAGAGACACGTTCATTTTGCAAGAGATCATTCTAAAATAAAAAACTGCCCATTTCAGCGTAGAAAAATCCATGTCGGATAGATCCATACAAACAAAATTCTACATGCGTTTTATAAGTTCTTTTTGTCATTTACGTTCACACGAATACACTTAATGGAAAAAAAAACAGAGAGTCGATTTAAATGAATCACACTTAATGAAAAACCATAACTTTCCCACGAAAACAGGATCACTGTTCCGGAACGACCAGACGACAAAAGATTGTCATCCCAATGACAGTTGTACAACTAATATTTTACCACAACTATAACAAAAATGAATATTCCAACATTTTTCCCAATTTTAATTTTAGAAAAAAATCTTAATTTTATACAAGATTTCATTTTTTTTTTAATTTAGTAAAAATTTAAATTTGAATTTTTTCGAGAACACTTGGATTTTTTACAGAAAAATTGAATTTTTTCGAGAAAACTTAAATTTTTTAGAGAAAAACTTGATTTTTTGGAGAAAAATTGATTTTTTAGAGAAAAATTGATTTTTTAGAGAAAAATTGATTTTTTAGAGAAAAATTGATTTTTTAGAGAAAAATTGATTTTTTAGAGAAAAATTGATTTTTTAGAGAAAATTTGATTTTTTAGAGAAAAATTGATTTTTTAGAGAAAATTGATTTTTTAGAGAAAAATTGATTTTTTAGAGAAAAATTGATTTTTTAGAGAAAAATTGATTTTTTGAGAAAAATTGATTTTTTAGAGAAAAATTGATTTTTTAGAGAAAAATTGATTTTTAGAGAAAAATTGATTTTTAGAGAAAAATTGATTTTTTAGAGAAAAATTGATTTTTAGAGAAAAATTGATTTTTTAGAGAAAAATTGATTTTTAAGAGAAAAATAATTTTTTAGAGAAAAATTGATTTTTAAGAGAAAATTGATTTTTTAGAGAAAATTGATTTTTAAGAGAAAATTGATTTTTTAGAGAAAAATTGATTTTTAAGAGAAAATTGATTTTTAGAGAAAAATTGATTTTTAAGAGAAAAACTTGATTTTTTAGAGAAAAATTGATTTTTAAGAGAAAAACTTGATTTTTTAGAGAAAAATTGATTTTTAAGAGAAAAACTTGATTTTTTAGAGAAAAATTGATTTTTAAGAGAAAAACTTGATTTTTTAGAGAAAAATTGATTTTTAAGAGAAAAACTTGATTTTTTAGAGAAAAATTGATTTTTAAGAGAAAAACTTGATTTTTTAGAGAAAAATTGATTTTTTAGAGAAAAACTTGATATTTTAGAGAAAAATTGATTTTTTAGAGAAAAACTTGATTTTTTAGAGAAAAACTTGATTTTTTAGAAAAATTGATTTTTTAGAGAAAATTGAATTTTTTAGAAAAAATTGATTTTTTAGAGAAAAATTATTTTTTTTAAGAAAAAATTATTTTTTAGAGAAAATTTATTTTTAGAGAAAAATTTTTTTTTTATTTTTTGAATTTTTTTTGAAAAATTGAATTTTTTCGAGAAAATTGAATTTTTCGAGAAAAATTGAATTTTTTCAGAAAAATTGAATTTTTCAGAAAAATTGAATTTTTTCGAGAAAATTTTTTTTTTTTTCGAGAAAAAATTTTTCGAAAAAATTGAATTTTTTCGAGAAAATTGAATTTTTCGAAAAAAATTGAATTTTTTCGAGAAAACTTGAATTTTTTCGAAAAAATTGAATTTTTTCGAGAAAACTTGAATTTTTTAGATAAAAATAGCATTTTTTATATAAAAATAGAATTTTTTAGAGAAAAATTTAATTTTTTTTAGAGAAAAATTTAATTTTTAAATTTTAATTTTAGAATAGAGCTATTTATATATTTTCACAAAAATAAATAAATTACGTGATAAATTTAATCTTGAAATAACATATTTTTTCCAATGAATTCTAAATTTCTAGTAATTAATATAATTTCTAGTGATGATTTAGGAAAAAATATTGAACTGGAACTATTGGGAGTTAAATAAAAATCTTTCTTAAAAAGTTTTGAAAATGAAAGTGTTGAAATTAAAAATATATATTTTCAAAATAAACTTATTACATAAATTGTTCAAAATAACTTATTTATTATAAATCAACACAATGTGACTTAATACAAACCGATAAGAAGGTTTTAAAGAAAATTCTTTTTTGCGTGATTTGAAATTTCCATTATTTAAATAAATTATTTTCAAATGAAACAAATTTTAATAAATTAAATACATTTTTCCAATAAAATTAATATCATGACAAAATTATAAAATTATAAAATAATTTGGAAACTCATAACAACCACGTGGTTTTCTAAAAAATCTCCTGATTTGATATATCAAATCAGGAGATTTTTGTCCAAATAAAATAATTACATAAAATATAAGATTTAAACAAATAAAATATATTTGACAATTAAAGTGATATTTTCTCTTGCTTTAGAGAAGTTTTTATAACACAAAACTTACTCTTGTCCATTACCAAAATTATGTTCTTCACCAATCAATTGATAGGCAAATTTGGAAGACATGATTTTACCTTTTTTTGGAAATTTGCACAAATCAAAAATCACAAGTTCCGAGATTAAAAATAAAACTTTCAAAATTAACAGTACTTTAACAACAACAACTACAACTATAAATTATTAAAATTACAACAAATTATGATTTTATAAAATTAAAAACAAAAAACAACTGGAACCCACGGAATATGACAAGCAACTAATCGATGTTGGATAAAAGACATTTGGTTAAAATTAATTTTTATATTTATATATATATTTTTTAAGTATATCTGATAGATATATTTTGTCAACATATAGTTTTTATACCCTACAATTTCTTAGGTGGCGAAGTAAGTTTGTGGGTGAAGAAATATATAATTAATATAGAATACATGAGGTGTGAAACAAAGGGAAAATCAAACAAGAAAAAAACTACAAATCTTTTGTTTGGTGGAAGATTCACGTTGATTTTATCATAAAAAAATTTGTTGATGGAAAAAACGTTTAAACAAATATTCGAATTAACCTTGAACTATAAAGTGTAAGCAGATTCTGCATTATTGGTTGTAAAGACTGCTACGAAAAATTTACCAAGGGCCCTCGTATAATTTGCAATAGATTATTATGATACCAACATTTATGTGAAATTTATTTTAAAATGAATTTTTTCTAGATAATTATATGGAAGTTAAAAAATTATGGACCGACCCTCGTTAATTTTGTAAAGAGGATTTGACCAAACATTATTACAATACCCACATATACGTCCGATTTAGACGCTTCAAAATGATATTTGGAAGAAATATTGCATGGAACATATGAGAAGTAGTGGATTGATCCTCATATAATTTAGAACATCGTTTTAAATTGTCATAATTTAATATTTGCAAAATTTCGTAAAAATTGTTTTATATTCAGTAATTTTAAACGTCTAAATTACCATTCCTTGGTGACATTTGCATGGGGCCTACATGAAATAATGGATCAATTTCAAAAGACATTGTTTTTATTTAAATATCTTCGAAACTGCCACAATTACTCTGAAAAGCTCTACATAGACAGTCAACCGGACGAACGGGAAGTGATTCTGTGACGAAGTAATTCTATTTTAATTTCTAAAATTATAACTTTATTTCTGTACTTTCCTTTTCAATTCTTCTACTTTAAGGTAACACAAAGGCACATTCAGGACCTAACTGAGTCATATCTGTTGTTTCAATCTTTCATGGCAGCCTGATGACCTGACCTACAAACGGAATGTCAAAGTTAATACACCCACTTTACGAACCGTGTTAGTAAAGGATGTTTCAGATTCACCTTTTCTTAAAAAAAGTAAAACAAAAATAAAAATACCCCTCACATGTTTGTACTATAGTGCTACTACAACTTTTAAGTATTCCACTCGACTCAGATTCTCTGCAATTTTGGAGTTATCTCGATGATGATTTCTTTTCTTCAAAGATCGTATCAATATTTTAGAAAGCTTCCAAAGAAATATCCTTATAAACTCATAAAACTCACAGTTATTAAGACAGTTAAAAAGGTAATAAAATTTTACGGAAAATAGTCCAAATTTTTTAAAATTTACATCATGTGGTAGGGTGTTATAAATTCGTCCTTAACTCACTATTATACATTTACTTGTTAGTTTTATAATCTCTTACCCCACCTCGTCAATTTTTACTAAGAACAACAATAATAGTGCAATGACATACAAAAATCAAACCCCCAAGAAACCCAGCTCAAATTACCCAGATCTTATGAGGAAAGTTATCTTGTAACTCAAAAAGGGAAAATGTTATATGATCAGGGATGATTGAATAAATGTAAATTAATAAAAAAGCATTTTGTTACAATAAAATATTAAAGATTTTAAAACATAATAAGTTATGTATGATGTTGAGTTAATGTTTTTGATAAAAATTGATTTGAAATACAAAATTTGGATTTTATATAGAATTTCATGATTGTTTACCTGCCGACTTTTGATTTTTCTGCTGGCCACTTTTCGAGTACTTTCAAGAATCTTTGGTATTGAACTGACATATTTCTGTTTCCTTAGTTTTGTAGTCAATTTATTAACATTTATTTGGTATTTTTAGAAATTAAACATTTTCTATTTTTCAATTTTTTGTAAAGAATAAGAATTCTCACGTTTCGTAATGTTTCGGCGGTGTTTTAACGAAATGTCAAAGACAGCTGTAGGTTCATGTGTGTGAGCAACAACTTTTAGTACTTAAACAAAACCAAAAATATGTCATGAACACAACCAAAATTTTCAGTGTTGGAAAATGTAAAAATAAATTAAATTTTAGTAACAAAAAATTGGCATATATGTATTTTAACGTACAGTGGTTCTTCGCTATTAAATTTCAACTTTTATTACAGTTTCTCATACGAAAAATACAATAATATAGAAAGTTTTAGCCGATCTCAAATAGTTTCCGAGATATGGGAACTTTAAGTTTTTGATATACAAATTCAGTTCTCTTTTTATATAGAAATCTTTTGAGAGCTTTTAATTAGAGCTCGTCAATGATATACATAATATTTTATATTATTAACCTGTTGAGAGGTAACCATAATCATCGGTATTACTTTTTACCATGACCTTTTTCTAAAATATCGATACATAATTTTCTTTTTAATGAATTAATTGCCTACGAAAATATAAAGAGTGAAATATGGTTTAAGTCCATATTAATGTACATTTAAGATTAAACCCTATTCAGTGGGAATTATAAACGAATACCGTCCGTTAATTGCCAAATTAGGTACCTAAATAAAAAGCAATAAAAAATTAATTGAAAAAATATTCGCTAAATATTGTTCCAATTAAATCTCTTCCAGGTAGGGCCTTTAAATAAAAGCATTAGCAAAATATGAACCAATATTAATCAAACTAGACACATATATTACATACTCATTAAGGAGCCTAATATGGGAACTACATTAAAGCAAGGACCGATATTGATGAAATAATAACAACTAGTTACAAAGCAATGTGCCGAATTTAATGAAATTGGTCTATACCTAAGAGTATTATAAGCCCAAACCCGTCTTCCGTTAAGAGGCCTAATGTGAGAACTATAGCAAAAAGTGAGCCGATTTTGATCAAATTAATAAAATATATTCAAAGCGATTACAAAAGTAATTAGGTCAATTTTGATTGGTCCATATTTAAAAGTTTTATACTTTCTTCACCATTTATATTGATGGAGAATCTAGAAAATGTAATTTTAATGTTTTGTGTTAATAAATTTATAATTTTTCTGGTCCCATTAATGGGTTAAGGGTATATAGTGGGCATCACATGAAAGCTTAAAGAGTTGCCTGATCGAAAATTTTATTATATTGTGATAATTTTATGAATTTAAATTATATTTATGAATTTAAATTATAATAAAAAAATCATAGAAATGGTTCTTGTCGCTCAAAGGCTTAAAAATATAAAATATTCTATGTATCATTGGAAAGGCCTCTTTAAGGTCTTTCATATTGTTTTCATACTTTTAACATGCAACGAGAAAAATTTAATTGTATATCGTAAATTCCAGCCCCTTTAACTCGAAAACTATGGGTTTTCTTAATTAAATTTTTAATTTTACAAATATAATCATAGTTTTTGTAAAGATTTAAAATGCCTATACTTATGTAAAATGTTTTTCAATTAAATCATAAATATAAATTTTTGAAATTTTTAAAAGATCTTTATACCCAACCAGGTTGGAAGAAGCAAGTCCTTCTCCAAATCTATTGTAAAACATCACAAGAATGTCTTTTTTAAATTTCATTAAACATTTTTCTTTAGTTCCAAAGTTTCAGAATTATTTCTATGAAAACATTTTGGTTTTTATTTGGTCAATTTGGCGATTTTTATTTAAATCTATCTGGCACCCCTGTATGTAACGTAAAAGTTCATATCATAATATATTGAAAGAAATAAAAAACGAATCTGTGTGAATGATAAAGAGAGTTTCTTTTAAATATCAAATAAAATAACATATTTTCTTATTGTTCTAAATTTCCTATTGGCTCTCTCATTATTTTAGTACACTTTGACATTTATTGCCATAAGTGCTCTCCTACATTGTCAAATTTTCTACCTGTCTATTTGACAATTCCACGAAAAGTGTCAAATTTTTTATGCAAACTTCACATTACTCTCACGTCGCTTTCGGAAACATACATTGGTGCTGCTGCTGGGTCGCATGTCGACCTAAAAGGGAAAAAGTGAAAGAATTTAACAAAAACGAAAATTTGGAAACTTTTTAAAATTATTTAGAGCAAAAAAACAATAAATTAAAGAAACGAACGAAACATAATAAGATAAAATGTCCGGAATAATATCGATAACGTCGCGACGTTTACCGCGTAATGTGCTCAGTTTGGGTATGCAAGCGGCTCGTAGCCAAGAAGTAAGTAAATGGATTGATTGACTAATGATATGGACTGGACTGTTTTTTTTTTCTGAGGAAAAAAATTTTCACAGAGGGTGTGTCCATACAAAAGTGGGGTAAACCATAGAGTTGTTTAGGCCCCAGAAGTATATATAAAGAAAAAAATACTATTTAAACATCCAAATGGATTATGTAATTATTATGAGGAAAAGTGCTACACTTAAAACAAAACCAATTGGAAATCCAAAAAAATAGCTCTATGGGTAAATGCTAAAGCAATTCGTACGATTCACGTGACTTTTTGGTTCTATAATAATTAAAAAAAAACATTTGTTTTTTTATTATCATAATTTAAAGTGAAATATTTTTTTATTTTCAAGTGTTGTGCAATCATTGATTTTCACTTTTTATAGCTTTTTTTCCTCTTTTTTTTCAAAAGCGTCTGCAGCAAAAATTCGAAATTTGTTTATCTGAATTTTTATCTTTTTTTAAATAAAAAATAATTAACATGGTTGCCAAATCTATATATTCTTTTCTTGTTTTTATATTCCCCTAGGTCAAAAGTGCCAATGTAGTTCGTCAATATGCCAGATTAGCTACAGTCCAAGCTCAACTTTTAGCTGATGCCCAATCCGGTATTACAGCCAGCAGGTAACTATTTGTTTGAATTAACTCTTTCCAAATATACTTTTAATAAATAAATTTTAAATTATTTTTAGACCTTTGGGTGTTATGGCCAGTCAAAATTTCCACACTTCAGTTAGTTTGTGGAATTTGGAAACTATTAAAGTACCTCCTTTTGCTGATTCTGTCTCAGAAGGTGATGTTAAGTAAGTTTTATTAAATCATTTGATTTGATTTTTATTCCTTCCACCACCACAAGTGGTGAAGAGGGTATATTAACTTTATCATTCCGTTCATAACGCTAAGAAGGAATCATTTTTATTCTTGAATCAAATCAAAATCTTAATCGATTTAGCTATGTCCGTCTGTCTATTGCTGGCTCACTCGCGTCCACAATAATTGACTGAGCTCAATGAAATATTGGCTATAGTCCTGAGGAGTTTCCTATTTAAAATCAGACAAATCGATTCAGTATGTAATTGAAAGATATAAAGTGAAGAAAGAACTTTCATAAAATTGTCAATTATAAATCGATAAATATGATGCACCGATTATATGCATTTCATTATCATTCCAAAAATTGTCAAAATTGGTTCAGTAGAATGAAATTTATAGACAAAAATAGAACTAATTGTATGACTAATTAAATATTCCTGTGTTTTATCTAAGAAAAACTTGTATATATTAATGCAACATAACGTATTTACTTCACACGCATTTATGGTGGAGAGTATTGAATATTCGGCACAGCCGAATATTGAATTTTTAAACTAAATTTAATTAAATTTTTGTTATAAAGATTTCTTTTAATTTACTTTTATCAAACATTTTTTGTATTGTGTTATTTTAAACGTGTATTTCGCTTTTTTTAGCCAAGGTCTCAAATCTGGGTCATTGGCTTTTTACAATTTTTTTGTATACTTTTTTGTTGTTATTATTAACAACCCGGTTTTTGAGAAATTCAAATGGTTTTTTATTAATTATTTTGAGAGCATCGTTTAACGACTTTTTATAGGCTGCACCACTTTGGGAGATTGGAGTATTACTTCTTCAGTTCTGAAGTTTCTAATTATTAGATACTCTGTAACTAATGATTCAATGATATCTGTCCGTCTGTCTGGTCAGTAGTATGTTTAGTTTACATTGTTAAAACATTACAGGTCGCAATTTTACAAATATTTAGATGTTCGTAAAGATGATTTTTTTGGCATATCTCCCACACAGATAATTGTTGCTCCATTACACAGCCATTTTTGAAAATCACCTAAGGGAATATTTTAGAATCATGATATTATTTCTTATATTTAAGATTTGTACAAAAAGAAAATAATGTACCAAATTTAAGTTGTTAATGTTGTCCAAGTTTCTTAATTGAGGAAAAAAAACTTCCAATTGTTACAGCTGTTACTCAGTTGACAATCTCTGGCAGACTGATAGTCGAACCGATCTAATAGTCATGGAAACGGGTACAAATCTCTCATTTACAGAATTAAAATATTTTTATTAAATCAATTAATATTTTTATTTAAAATTTTTGTAAACTTTAACTTAATTTTAGAATTTTACTGTTATTTTTAAAAATATTTTCTTCTAAACGTACTTATAACAGTATTTATAAAATTATTAATAATGGGTGGAGGATCCTTTCTTTTGTATTACCTCCAAAATATAGTCTGACATTGATTCCACTATTTTTTAAAAAAGATCGGAATCAGTTTCCTCCCAAATGTTATTTTTAGTTTTAGCTCTGCTTAAATCAATACTGTACGGGCCATGTATCTCCATAAATTCTCCATTGAGTTAAAGTCTGTACTCCAATACGTCCATTTAAACAGAGTTATGCTGTGTTCGTTAAACCATGATTTAGACCGCTTTGAAACATATATCGCAGCATTATTTTCATGGAATATGCAGCCTTCATCATATGAGTCAGGACAGTATAAATTATTTTTCGTCAGTGAATATTACGTCTTTCAACTCTTTTAATATCATTAATTCTTGTAAATTGGCCTCTTTTTTATTATTTAGTTATTAAAATTTAATTTCATTCCTTTTTAATTAACACTTATCTAATATAAATAAACAAATCAATAACAAAACGTCTTGAACCGCATTGAACTGTTTATCGTTTGTAAACACATGAAAGTGTGATTCAAACATATTCACGAGGTCTTAAATAAATACAGACGAATTTGTTAGTTTTGATTATTTTTAAAATTTGGAAATGGGAAAATTAGTTACTGCAATTTAAGATGTATTATGTTGTACAGAATTTTCTAAGAGCCCGTCGTAATTTCAATTATTGTAACTGGATATTGTTGAGCAAACATACCATAGGACTTCTTGAAAATTTTTGACTGCTTTTGGGTCCAAAATTAACTATTCATCTGGCGAAAAATCTGCCAGAACATATATTTCATCATAAATTATTCAGCAAGAATATTGTTTCTTTAGAAAACTTGACTTCATTTTCTTTGGCTCTTAATTTTTGAGCCTTGTATGTTTCTAATTAAATAGATTGATTTGAAAATGCTTAATTTTTTTGGCTTTAGAAACATTTTGTGAACCATGGCTCCTACCTGTATCAGATTTCTATCAACACACAAGTTCTCCCGGTACTTTTTAATAACATTGGAAAAAGTTTGACGGCAGACCTTTGAATGCATCGTCAACTTTTAATGACGCATTTTCTATGAATAAATTTTGAATTAAAAACAAGTTTGAAATTGAAAAAGAAAAAAAATATTTTTTATTTTATATTTGTGTCTTTAAATCTTGAATGAAGAACATTTAATTTGTTAAAAGAAAATCTAGAATTTAACAGCAAAATAATGTATAATTTCAAATCACATGTTTTTTGAATCATTCAATTTTAGTTTATAAAAATGTTTATTTAAAATCTTAAAAATTCACTTGCGTCACGTATAGATAAATATACGTGGATACACATACATAAATATATGTATACATGTATGTATTTTAATGTTTATTATTATAAATACTTCTTTCTCTACTTATTCATACTACGTAATCACATTTAAAAAATTTTCTATATAGACCGTGCACTTCAAATTGATCAAATAAAAATTATTAAGAAAAATGAATATAAACTAACTAAAATTTTAGTTAAATGTCTAATTTATGTATAATAAATATTTAAAATTTTTATTTCTACATTTTACAAGCGGCTTTTGAATGAATCATTTGAATTGCTAGACATCGACGATTTTCTAATTAATTCAGCATAAAAATTTATTTTTTTGTTTGTCTGGGTAAAAAAACCGGCCGCTAAGGTTTTATTTAATACATATTTAATTGAGAATGCTAAACAACATGTGTTGTTGATGGAGGTTTTGGATAATAATTTTTATATGTTTTACAAAATACTTTCACTAGATTTTATTTCAAGTGCTTAACAAAATAGATAAACTTTTGATTATGTTTTGTTACCATCAGCTATAGATGAATAAATAATAATTGATAATATAGAGGGCTTGGTAAAATATACAGCATTGTTATCATAAACATAATAACAATTCAAATGATTAGATTAAATAGAAAAATTCCGCTAACAAAACTTCAAGGTTTAAATAAAATTTAAATATTTTTTATTTCACTAAAATTTATTGAAAAAAAAATCCTTTAAAAATTAAAATTTTTAATTTCTAACTTCAATTACCTTTTTTTCTCAAGATTCACTTGCAAAGTTGGCGACTATGTCAAGGTCGATCAAACTGTTATGGAAATTGAGACCGATAAGACCACTGTCGGTGTGCCAGCTCCCTTTGGTGGTATTATTAAGGAAATTTTGGTTAGCGATGGTGATACTGTAAAGGCTGGTCAACCTTTATTCAAATTGGAAAAGGCTGATGCTGGTGCTGCCCCTGCTGCTGCGGCTGCTGCACCTAAAGCTGATACACCAACACCACCTCCTCCACCACCACCAGCTGCCAAACCAGCAGCAGCTGCTCCTCCACCACCACCAGCTGCTAAACCTGCTGCTGCTGCTCCACCACCACCACCAAAACCAGCTGCTCCTCGTCCTCCACCACCACCACCAGCAGCCCCATCAGCCTCTATTCCATCGGCTTCGATTCCTCGTGCACCTGGTATTGTTCCACCTCAAGTTAAAGTACCACCAGCCGATTATTCTCGTGAAATCACTGGTACACGTACTGAGCAACGTGTTAAAATGAATCGTATGCGTCAAAAGATTGCCGCCCGCTTGAAGGAAGCACAAAATGTTAATGCCATGTTGACAACATTCAATGAAATTGATATGAGGTAAGGATATTATTTTGGAATTCTAAATTTGTTATTTTTATATTTAAATCAATTAAATTGGATTTTCATTTTCTTTATAGTGGTGCTATGGCTTTCCGTAAGGAACATTTAGAAGCCTTTCAAAAGAAATATGGTATTAAGATTGGTTTCATGTCCATTTTCACTAAAGCTTCTGCCTATGCTTTGCAAGATCAACCCGTTGTAAATGCGGTTATTGATGGTGCCGTAAGTAGTAAATTATTTAATCTTTAAACAAATTTATTTGCTATGAAAAATCTAAAAAATAATACTTTTATAGTTTAGTACTTTGGATTAGAGTTTTCAATTTTATATGTTGTAACGTTTTTTTAATGGAAATTAAAAAATATGATTGTTTTCGAAATCACAACCGTGACAAAATCACTATGGCTTCTTTTCACATTAGCAAGGGTACACTGAAAAAGTATTCACAAAATTACTTTTAAGTTTAGCTATAAATACTCACAGTTTGCAATAAAGATGTTTCCAGATGTTTCCGCATTACCATGTGATGTTTTTAAAACTCATGATTTTTTAACTAATTTTTTACTTTAGAAGGTTCTGGAACAATGAAGCCATTAAAAACTGTTAAATTTAATTTCAAATAACATTTCATGACAATATTTAATTTTGAAGAATTTTCATAGATATTTTTTATTTATGCATAGAATACTTCTTCCGCTGCTAGAAAAGCTAATGACTCAAAAGTAGTCAAAATTTCCTAAAAAGTTCTTGGTATGATAAGATTACAAAAAAGGTTTGCTTACGTTCATAAGACTTCATTATGTGTCCACTTATTTTTGTCCTGACTTGACATCCGATCACTGTAGTAAACAAACATTTGATTGGTATTAGAAAATAATGCGGTATTTGTAACAAGAAAAGCAAATCCCCTAAACTATTTGGAGCTAAGTCAATTGGAGAGATTTTGGGCTTTGGCCTAAGCATCTCCAAACTGCTCGTAGCTTGGGGCAGTGAAGAGATATTGGATTCTTGTTAAAAGAAAATTGAAGGGCACAAAAAAGTTGTAAAAGAGTGTAGTAGATAGAAGTTACAAAAAGCATTTTAAATATGTTAATGGAAGGGTTTTTGAAAAATAAAGAGAAAGTACTTTTAAAGCGTACAAATCCTACATATATAAATAAGTACCATAATATACAGCACTCTTAAGCACAAATTAGAAAATATATATTTATTCGAGGGTCTATTATTAATTTTTGATAACTAACATTATTAACCAACATTGGAGTTTTGATTTATCAACATTTTTGTGTGTTAAGAATTTTTCTTCTTAATTGATTGAACTTTTCAAATAATCAATTTATTATGGTGGTTAATTCATCTAAATTATAAGCTTTTAAAGTTATTTAAATATTAAACTGTTTTCTTCTGAAATCCTTTAATTAATCTCAATAATTTCAAAAACATACGACTTCAACGGAATTCTTTCAGAAATAAAATGAAATTTTATAGAAATTGTGGTCGCTAAGTATATTTTATGTTACTTTTGATATCTTTATCTTGAAAATTAACAAGTTTATTTTTTTTAACAAATAGTTGTGTTTTTTTTTCTCTGTTGGTCCCGTGAGAAGCAAACATAAAATCATACGTTCCATACATTCGTATAAATAATTAACTGCATTAACTTATTTACTAAATTAAAATGTATATAAATTTTTGTTATTATTTTGTTTGTCTACGTAATCATTTATTTCATTTGATCTTATCATTATTATTTCTCTTTTGTGTTGTTCTACACGTGTAAATTAACAAAATTTGTTGAGTTTTACACAATTTTGTGAGTTTTTTTGACTGAAATATTTATACATAAATTTTGTTTTGTCCATTTTTTTTAAGTTTGCTGTTTTGTGACGTCACAGTTTTAATGATCAAATTCAAATATTTTTTAAATCATACTGATTATGAGTCACATTTTGAATGATTGAATTTTTTATTACTTTTTCTCTCTTTTTATATTTGTTTATTTCGTTTTTAGCTCTTCTTTTTTTGTTTATGTGTCAAAATTTGAAAGCAGATTTTTTTGTTATTTGGAGATTTGTTATTGTAAAACGAAATTTGTAATTATTTGGAATTCTCAGCATTCGAGTTTTGAAACAAGTTTTCTATTTATCTATTTTTTCGTATTTGATATTAGATTTTTTCAAAATTAATATTGAAATTTTAAATTTTTTTTCAATATTCGAAAATTTTGAATTTAATATTAAATTTTGCATTTATGACTTTTTAAAAGAAATTATTTGGTTTTTTATTTGTATTTAAAGGATTTTTCAATAAAATTTACATTTTTTGAACTTTTAATAAAAGTTTAAAATTTTAAAATTGTATTTCGAAAATGTTAATAAAAAAGAAGAACGAAAAATTCTTACAAACAAAATTTTATACTTTCAATCTGTAGTGATGAAATTTTTGAATCTTTTTTGAAAACCCTTCCATTAACATCTTTATAGTGCTTTCTGTCTCTTTGCTCGATCAGTTAATCCATCTCCGTTTAAAATCTACAACGCTTTTGGACACTTTTATTGTACTCTTCAATTCTCATTTAATGAGAGTCGAATATCTCTGCGCTGGCCTTAGCTCCGGCCCTTTTGTTTGTAATTTGCCTCTTATGGTATAAATACCATAATTTTGTTTTTGTACCACTTAAGAACTTGTTTGCCATAGTAACAGGAATCCAAGCCTGGTCAAAAATAAGTAGATTCCAAGCCTGGTCAAAAATAAGTGATTTAAATTTCAGCACTTATAGAACCCAAAGTAAAGTTTTCTTCAAGTATCAGCAACCTAGAATTTTTGATGAGGAAGTTGCGAAAAATCTACCAGATCTTACGTTTCGTCATCTAATTCCGTCCTCTGTTATTGGCCTCCAAATTTTTAGCAGCGATCCTGTCAAGAATTTTGTGGGCTTTGTTTTTATACCACTATAAGCTTTAAATTTTCGTTCCAAATAGTCCGGGCACTGTGCTAACCGGGCTGCTTTCTTGCCGGATGTGTTTGGAGCTTTTATTTTTGGCTTTTGAATCATGTATGGTCCACATGAAACTTCCACTTGAAAAGCACTAGAACTACAAAAATTTTTTACTTGCCAAATTTAAATCTAAATAAATTTTTTATTTTAATCTTTTTCAGGAAATTGTATATCGTGATTATGTTGATATTTCTGTAGCTGTAGCTACTCCCAAAGGTTTGGTTGTACCAGTCATCAGAAATGTTGAAAGCATGAATTATGCCGATATTGAAATTGCTATGGCTGCTTTGGGTGATAAGGCTCGCAAAGGTGCTATTGCTGTAGAAGATATGGATGGTGGTACTTTTACCATTAGTAACGGTGGTGTATTCGGTTCTCTTATGGGTACACCTATTATTAATCCACCACAAAGTGCTATCTTGGGTATGCACGGTATCTTTGAAAGACCCGTTGCTATTAAGGGACAGGTAATTAATATCTAAATTTAAAATGAACAAATGATTAATTCTTTGTAATTATTTTAAGGTTGTCATTCGCCCCATGATGTATGTGGCTCTTACTTACGATCACCGATTGATTGATGGTCGTGAGGCTGTTATGTTCTTGCGTAAAATTAAGGCTGCCGTTGAAGATCCAAGAATTATTTTAGCTGGCTTGTAAATTCTTTGCTTAGCATAAAATTTTTAATGTCTCTTTGTAGAACAATGAACGGCCGATACTTTTATGTTGGCTTAGACACTCACATATACACACACACTCATATGCTCTAAAGGAAAAGTTTACAAACCAAAAACCACAAAAACAGCTTACAATTGTAAAACAAAGGAATAACTACTATTTAGTACTATTTATTCTTAAATCTTTAAAACTGGAAACAAAGCAAACAAACTATACATTTTTATTTCGTAAATAAATAAAAAGAAAATATAAAAATTTATTAAAAATTACAAAAAAATATTTTATTGTAAAATTCAATTACCAAACAAAACTACCAGCTAAAAGTTCTAAATTCTGTTTTCACTTTACTTAACTTTCTTCTAACTTTATCAATATGCAATTACAATCATCTTTAAATTTTATTATTCTATTAATTTTATGTTTGTGTAATGATTTATTTTAATTTATTTAAAAGAAACAAAAATTAAAAAAATCGAAAAAATAACAAAATTATCTTAAAAAAACACAAAACTATAAAATGTTTAATTTATTTCAAGTTTCAATTTTTTAATTTCTATTTTTTAAATTAATCTTTTCGTTTAGGTGTTTTAAAGCGTATTTTAATTTTATTTTCTACGGTACCCAAAATCGTTAAATCAATAAGTTTTTCTTTAAAAGACCAGAGTTTAATTTTAACAGTAAAATTACATTCGAGTATATAACTGGGTAAATTTTCAGCTTTGAAAAATAGATTTTTTATGTTAATGACCGAATTCTGCAAATGAAAGGGAAGACTTGTTTAAATTAGGAGATTTGTAAGAGGTAAAAATTTTATATAAGTGGAATTTTTTTATGAAAAATAATAAAAAATGATTTTTATAAAAATTTTTAATGTTCGAAAATTTCTAACATATTTTCGAATTTTTTCGAATATTAAAAAATATTTAAAAAATAATGTAAGATGTTAAATAAAGCAGAAAATTTAATTTAAAAAAAAAATTATCAAATTTGAAAAAAATATGTTAGATTTTGGGAAAAAATATATATTTTTATTAAAAAATTGGATTTTTTATTTAAAATTTTATTTTTGTATAATATTGTAATTTCGAAAAGTTCGTACTTAATTTCGAATTTTTCGAACATTAAAAAAATTTTAAATTTTTAATAAAATTATGGAAACATACGTAAATAAAAATAAAAGTCAAAAATCACTATCGAATATTTCAGAAAAGTGCATTCAAAAATTTTAAAGAATAATTTGGCTCAGTGTGAATTGTAATTCCCGTATATAACGATTCTGTAAAAAGTACTGAGATCGGGAGAAAGAAATGAAGACCCCAAAAAACTCGACTTTTTAATTTTAAACTGAATTTTGTAAAATTTTACAATGTTCGAAATTTTCGAACTTAATTTCGAATTTTTCGAACATTTAGACAAATTGAGAATAAGTAGAAAATGTATATGATACTTACATACAACAAAAATTACTTCCTAATATCTGTGCATTTAAAATGGAATTTAATAAACAATTTGACTCAGTGTAGACTTAACAAAATTCCCTTAAGATTTAAATTTTTCAATAACTCACCTTTTTTATTGGACATTCTTTAGGGAAATTTTCCGAATGAAGAGAAATTTCATCGCGAATTAGTTTAATAATTTGCAATAAATTACGATTTTCAAAAAATTGACAAGCATCAATATTTTTTACATCCACCAAAACGAAATCCTCTTTGGTTACACGTCGCAATGCGATCAAAACATCCAGAGTAGGCTTAACAATTTCCTCTGCAAATAAAACATTTAAATTGAAACCTCCCTTATGGACTTCATCACTAATGGAACAATTGATATGGGGAATAAGGGAACTATTGGTAAAACAATTTCCTTCGGTCATGTAAAGTTTAAAAGGTCGCTGTTTGAAATAAATAAATAATTTCAAAATTTTGTTAAAAATTATTAATTATTTTCCCTTAAAAAATTACCCAGGATATGGCAAAATTGTTTATTGTTAATAAAATCACTGTAAACAACAAAATTTTCATTGTTAATGAATTTAAAGTTTCAATTAAACTGTTTTCAAAATGATTTTTTGCAAAATTGAAAAAAAAAAAAACATGTTGAAATACATTAATTAATTAATTTATCAAGCGGAAAAAAAACACAATTTAAATCATTAAAATTTTATTGTTAAATCAAAAAGATCAAAAATATTATTGATGGATTTTGAAATATTAACCCATGAGATGAGTTTATGTTTTGCAATGAAATTTAATTTTTTCAAACGTTTTTTTTATTTACGAGAATTTCGTGTGAATGTCTGATCATTAAGCACTTCCGATCTGACAATTAAACTTGTGAGTAAGATTGAAAAATTGTTAACATACATATATATTAATAAAGAAGTAAAAATGTTATAGTCGGTAAAGCCCGACTATGTACTAATGTTGGCTGTATATGTCGTACGAAAAAATTATAAACGACCCTCGTATAAGTTACTTTCTTTATTTATGCTTATGTGTGCAATAGATTATTATGATACTAAAATTTATGTGAAATTCATGCGCTTTAAAAAAATTTTTTCTGGAGGGTTATAAGGGGATTAAAAAAATAATTATGTAACGACCTTCGTTTAATTTCGCTTAGCGGTTTTGGCATAATTTGACTAAATATTTTTAGAATTCCCACCTTTTTGTACGATTTATACATTTGAAAGTGATATTTGGAAGGGTGGTTGTAAGAGACTTATGAGAAATAATGGACCGATCCTCGTATAATCTAGCACATCGTTTTGGAATATATTAAGACTTACTTACACAAAATTTGGTTAAAATAGTTTTATATTAAGAAATTTTATGGACTAAAATCCCTATTCCTGGAGAACATTTGTATGGGACCTCTTTAAAATAATGGTCCGCTCATAAACAATTTCAATAGGCATCGTTCTAGTGCCATCTGCGAAACTGCGACCTGTTCTTTGCAAACAATCTTTACATGATCAGACAGCTGGACGAACATATTTAAATCGACTCAGGATTTGTTGCATACATTTGCACATACGCTAATACCCCTACCACCTATGATGGTGTAGGGGATAAAAACGTTAAAACTAAACTTACAGTTTTTTATTTATACCCTCCATTACCATAAGTTGCATAGATTAATCGGTTTAGTATATTAAAAGATATAGTCCGATATGGATATAGTCCGATATCTAAGGCAACCTCCATGTTTCGTAAAATTTTTAATTATAAATCAACAATTTTTTTCTAAAACATATAACTGATGCAAAATGGATGACGAAACGTATATTCTGAAAAATTTTACCCAACTTCCTGGACAAACATTTATGTTGCTGGTGCTCGTGGGAATGTTGAAGAAAAAATTTGGGATCCAAAAGCAGTCAAAATTCCTCAAAAAGTGTGTTAAGCAATATGTAATTACGGCAAAAGAAGACAGTCATTTGTTGCAACGGATTCCAGAAATACCGAAATTTACATCAAGGACTGTTAACAAAAAATGCTGCTTTCATAATAATAAGACTTCATAATGTGTCCACACAGGTTGCATACAACCACCCTTCCACATAGTACTTTCAAACTAATAAATCATACAAAAAAGGTGAGTATTGTAAACATATTTAGTCTAATTAAGATAATAAGCCAAAACCGCAGTGTGAAATTAAACAATGGTCGGTCCATAATTTTATCCAAAAAAGCTCTTTTTAAGACGCATTAATTTTACATAAATGTTAGTATTATAATAATTTATAGCAGACATAAATATAATAATTATATGAGGGTCGTTTATAAATTTTTCGTACCAGACATATACAGTCAACAATGTGAAGTAGGGTATTACATAGTTGGGCTTGACTGACTATAACGTTTTACTTGTTATTACATATATGTACTCCTTACATGGGGTCCCCTATTTTCATCCAAAAATCTCCCTAAAATTCATATAATTTATTTCTATTTGATAAACAAATTCGCGATCACACAAATTATTCACTCTCAACTTATTGGGCTAATTATTGTATTTATAACGAAAATAAAATTCTGCAAATTTATTTGCGTTTTATAAAATTCGACATTTGAAATAAAACATAAAATAATGAAAAATTTTAAAATAATTAAAATTATTTAAAAAGTAAATAAATTGTTTTATAATTATTTTTACGCTCCTACTTGTGATTTAGCTTTAGAATTACTAAGGGGTTTCCGAACAATATTTATAGATTCTTAGCGGATCAGTGCTAAAACATATAAAATTGAACCAAAATTTTAAGTATTTCTGAATTTATCACTGTATTTAAATCTAAAATTACAGATTTATTTGCCTGTAAACTGTCTCCCATTTCAGATACAACATTTTTTGATTTAAACAAAAAATGTTTCATTTGAAATTATACCCTTCAACACCGTGGATGTTGTGGGTATTTTGCGCTTGTGTTGAAGTTTGTAACGTACAGAAAAAATAATGCTGTCACAACCTTTAAGTATACCATTGGGCTCAGGATTACTTTCGGAGTTGATTTAACAATGTTCTTGGCATGTGTCCCTACTTTGGTTTAAGAACAATCCCTATTGAAATTGCTGATGAAGGGTCCATTGTTACACTTAACCCCCATACAAATATTTCTACCGAAATGGAATTTTAAGGTCATAAACATCATAAATATAAAGTGACTTTAAATTTAAATTTGTCACAAATAAGACTTATCATTATCATTTATAGGTCCCATTCAATTCTCATGGTAAAATTAAATTTCACATAAATGTAAAACTCGAAAACATAAATGCAAAAAAACCTGTATTCGAGGGCCGTTTATTAATTTTTGGTTGTGGTATTAAATTGTTTCTATGTTTTAGCGTGTCATTAGGCTCAACGATGAGTCGATGTTGATGACCCTCTAATGTACTAAATCGAAAATATAAATAAAAGTAACTTGAACATAGGCCGGCAAACAGGCGCATTATGTGCTTTTCTACCCTTTACAATTTCACACGTACGTACTCTTATATTTTTTTAAATTCACTCAGTCTGGCTTGAGCCGTCATTGAAAGCGATGGTGTTGTCGAATAAATTTTTAAATACACTGAAAAAAAGTTAAGAGTGATATGGATGTATAATCTTCTAAATATTTCAATTGTATTTAAGGCCAGAGGACCTTAAGTAAAAGACTTTTTTTGCCCAAAATTAGAAAGCATTTTTTCTATGTGGAAATTACACTCTGCCAGCTCCGGAACTAGTATGTTATTTGATGTTAAATGTTTTTTGAAAAATCGCAACTAATGACAATAGATATTTCATGATATATTGATGTATATAACTTTTTTCACTTGAATGATCGTTCAGTCATTATGAGGTAGTTACGGCAGAAAATACTTTTTAGGTCTTTACATATGCAGCTATATTGTTTGGATATGAATTATGAGCAGATTTTCTTGAAATAGGAATTTTTGCTGAAAATAGGCATTTCACCCATACAGTCTTCAATGGTTTCAAAAAGTTAAAATGGATAAATATTCTGGTCGATTTTCGTTGACTGTTTATTTTAGAACAGTTATGACAGATTCCTAACTTCAACAATATGCTGGAGTTGTGAGTTTTTGTGGACAAGGAGAAGTTTTACATACCAATCGACAAATCTCTTACGCCTCCCGAGTTCCGGTAGGGTGTAATAATAATTTTAAGAATGTTAATAAATTGTCAATTAAATTGCAATTTATTATTAATTTTCCGTTACGACTAAAAAATCAAATAATACGCTTCATAACCCAAAGAAAAATATCAGTTTTTCCAAAATAGCTAAAATGACAACATTGATTTTCTTGACAACTTTAATAATATCAAGCGAATTCACTATAGCCTGGGTAATAATTCCTTAAACGAAATAATAAATATTTAATATAATAAATATTTTCCATTACGAACTTTTTTAGCGTTCTTTCACCTTTCGTTTTGACTCAACCGAATGTATGCATATCAATAATATGACCGATTTCCTAAATTGTTCAGTGGTGAAAATGAAACGTAATGAAGACGTATTCAATATGCATTTACGTTTCAATGTCGAACTCTTAAAACCAAAATTAGATTTTTTGATAATAAATGAGAGACCCTCGGAAAAAGAATTTGTTTTGGTGAATTTTACCAATGTGGATGGTTGTTTTTTTCTGGAAAATCAAGACACTTTCAATATTTTACATATTTTACGTAAAGAATTTGAAAAATATTCAAATTTGCCCCATAAATGTCCAGTGGAGAAGGTAAGAAGAAATTTCAATAAAATAAATTTAGTTTTAATGAAATTTCTGAATTTTTTTTATTATAGAAAACTGAAATAGTTGTGAAACAATTGAAAATTGATCCGGAAAGTTTTCCTCCTTATATACCGGAAACGAAATTTCGCGTTGAAGTTTATTTAAAAGAAAACATTAATTTGATTTTTAAATTGTTTGTGAGGGGACGTGTGGAGCCAAAAAAGCGTTTGGTATTTAAAAATCATTAAGTGGCACTAAATATAATACGATTCTTTTAACAACATTCAACATAACCTTTTAATTTGGTAAAAGCTTAATAATAATTAATATTAATTAAAACAAATTTGATCAAATTTGCAAAATTTTGATATATACCGGGCTTTAAGCTTATAAAGGTCTTAAATATGGACCAATAAAAATCAGCCTATTAAAATATGGCACAATTTCACCTATAACTTTCATATATGGCTCCTTCATCGAAAACATAAAATCCAAAAGATTACATTTGGAAAAATGATTAAAAATAAACGTTATTTTTGCGATTGGAGGCTTATTATAGAAACTACAACTAATTTTAATTCTGCTAAGTTTTTATATGAAAAAAACGTTTTTTATGAAAATTAATATGAAGACTATTAATGCGAACGGAACTATAACAGAACTAGAACTGAACTAGAACTGAACTAGAACTACAATAGAACTGAACTATAACTAAACTAGAACTGAACTAGAACAGAACTATAACTGAAATATAACTGAAATATAACTGAACTATAACTGAACTAGAACAGAACTAGAACTGAATTAGAACTGAACTAGAACAAAACTAGACCTGAACTAGACCTGAACTAGAACAGAACTAGAACTGAACTAGAACTGAATTAGAACTGAATTAGAACTGAACTAGAACTGAACTAGAACTGAAGTAGAACTGAACTAGAACTGAACTAGAACTGAACTAGAACTGAATTTGAACTGAACTAGAACTGAACTAGAACTGAATTAGAACTGAACTAGAACTGAATTAGAATTGAACTAGAAATGAATTAGAACTGAACTAAAACTGAACTAGAACTGAATTAGAATTGAACTATAACTGAACTATAACTGAACTAGAACTAGGACTGAACTAGAACTGAATTAGAACTGATCTAGAACTGAACTAGAACTGAATTAGAACTGAACTAGAACTGAAGTAGAACTGAACTATAACTGAACTATAACTGAACTAGAATTGAATTAGAACTGAACTAGAACTGAACTAGAACTGAACTAGAACTGAACTAGAACTGAACTTGAACTGAACTTGAACAGAACTTGAACTGAAATATAACTGAACTATAACTAAACTAGAACTGAACTAGAACAGAATTATAACTGAAATATAACTGAACTATAACTGAACTAGAACAGAACTAGAAACTAGAATTGAATTAGAACTGAACTAAACTGAATTAGAATTGAACTAGAACTAAACTAGAAATGAACTAGAACTGAACTAGAACTGAATTAGAACTGAACTAGAACAAAACTAGACCTGAACTATAACTGAACTATAACTGAACTAGAATTGAATTAGAACTGAACTAGAACTGAATTAGAATTGAACTAGAACTGAACTAGAAATGAACTAGAACTGAACTAGAAATGAATTTGAACTGAAATAAAACTGAAATTGAATTGAACTAGAACTAAACTGAGCTGAAATAGAACTGAATCAATTATTAAATCAAGAACTGCGTCAAGCACTGATCAAGAACATAATTAATGAATACCTGAATTAGCAACTGAATATAAAACTGAATTAGGGATTGAAAACAGAACCAAGTTAAGAACTGCATGAAAAACCGAATTCAGAACTGAAATATAAATTGAATTAAGAACTTAATCAAGAACTAATCTTAAATTAATGGGACAAAATGAATTAATAACTGAGTTATGAGCTAAATCATGAACTAAATCAGTGACTGAATCAAGAACAGAATGAAAAACTGTACCTAGAACTGAATCAAGAATTGAATAAAAAGCTGAGTCCAAAACTGAATGAAGAACTTAATCGGAGACTATAGCAAAGAATGAAACAAGAACTGAATGAAAATCTATACCAAGAACTGAAGCAAAAACTGAACCAAGAACTGAATAGGGAATTTAAAAAGCACTAAATACCGAGATGAGTCCAGAACTGAATGAAAACTTGAATCAAGAATTAAACGAGAACTGAATGAATCAAAAATCTGCCCCGATACGAAAAACTTAATATTGTAAATAAAAAAAACACTTTAATATATTTTTTTTAATTTGCAAAATGGTTTGTACAATTTTTATTTTGTAATAAATTAATTATTTTTACAGTTTTTTTTTGATGATGATGATGATTTATAAAAGTTAAATACAGTTAAAAACTTAATTTAATGAAAATTAATACAAATAATAGAGATACTTATGGAATAGATCTTGTAAAAGAGATTGAACTTAAAATTTCTATAAAAACTAAACATTAAAGTATTTTTTTATAAAATTATGATGAGAACTTAATCAAAAAAGAGCTATAAAATGTATATAATACAGTTTCTTGCGATATATTTTTCTAAAAATAGTCAAATGCCACAATTGTCTCATTCAAAATATGGATAAAAAAATTTTAGATAATTAATTATAATTAAAACCACATCTCAAATGAAAGAAATGGCATTTGTAGATCAAATTTTATAAATGAGAGGAATTTTGAGGCATTTTTACAATATCGATTTTTGAGGTTAAATAAAAAATTAATTATATAAAATAATTAACTTAAAACTACGAAAAAAAGGAGATAGAGAGTGCAATTACAGAAAAATAGAAGATTAGAGATATAAAGTTTTTTAAATATAGTTTTTAGAGTTAATTCTAAAATTAAAGTTTATTTTTGTTTATTTTAAAGGATTATTTAGAATTAAAGTTTTTTTTGCTTTTATTTAAATTTATTGTCATCATATATATATTTTATATATGTATATAATTTTCCAGATGATTGCCTTTTAATATAGTTTCAAAATATTTTCAATTTTCTTTATGATAAACAATGAGGATATTTAACCCCCCTTTTTCAGATATGATAATTTTGTAAGACACTAGCAATTACACTGTTTATCCCCTTTTAATGGTATATTGCTACTAGAAAAGAGCATATATTTGCAAAGCTAGTGCTACGCCAAAGTAATGAAATAAACACTTGTTTCTTATTTTTTCATCTTTCAATGAGTTACACAACTGTATTTTGTGATTTGTAACAGAAACAAATTGAGGGGAGGGAAGTATTCCCATTTTTTTTTGGGTTAACAGAGACAATCTCTTTAAAGATCTTTAATTGATTTTATGATTTTCAAATCAAAACCGGAATTATTTAGCAAATTTTGGTAATTGTACAATTAACCATTTGCTGGGAAAAGAATGAAAATTGTTAGAAAATTTTAAAATTGAAAAAATATGAAAATTTTCAGAATTTTCGGAAATTTAATAAAATTTTGGCGGAGTTTTTGAGAAAGTTTGAATAAATTAAGAGGAAATTAGTTTTAATTAAATTTTAAATACAATTTTGGGTTGAAATTTTGCTATAAACTTTCCCATGAAGGATCAAATAATATTATAATATAAGCTTTCCAATGATATATAAAAAAAGAATTTTGAAATCTATTTTTTTGGAAACTATTAATAAAAATGTTTTAGAAATTTTTGGATTTAATTAATAGACTTGGTTTTAATTAAGTGGATTATGGATTAAAAGTTGATATAAACTTTCCCATGAATAATCAAATAAGGTTTCCAATGATATATAAACGATTTTTTAATCATTTTAACACAAATTATTTTAAGATAATTATGATTTGGATTAGAATCATTTTAGTATGAAATTTAAAAATATATATTTTTGCACTTAATTTATAAGATTTCCGGTGATATAGGATATTTTCTTGATTATTTATTATTTATAGAAATATTTGGTGAACATTTTTATTTCAGATTTCTTATAAATTCGCAATCATAAAAAAAGTTCTTTAATTTCATAATGTTCTTGTATATATGATGCAATAATTTTGGTTTTTATCTACAACATTTCCAGTGATGTATAAAACTAATGATTTTAATTCAAAAATTTTGCCATTATTGTAATAAAGAATTAAAAATTATATTCATATGTGTTTTGGTCTTAAAAGGAAATAACTGAAATATATGAAAGTTGTCCAACGATATATAATTTATACGATGATATATAATTTATTTTGTTAAAGAAAATTGACTGAAAGTTTTATGTATAAAAGATTTTTCAATAATAAATTTAATATCATGAAATTATTTCTTAAGTATTTTTTGTATGATGTAAAAAATATAGATTATATTTACAAGATTTCCAGTGATATATAAAAAAATAATTTGAATTTAAAATAGATTAATCGTTGTAGTAAATAATAAAATACCAAATGTACATGATTATAAACATAAATGTAATAAATAAAATTGTATGTACAAGATTTTCAATGATATATAATTTACTAGTTTTAATTGGATAAAGAAAATATATCAAAAGTGTATAATATGAAGGATTAGTGAAAGTTGATAAGGGTAAAATATTAAAAATGGATTTTTTTAAATAAATAAATGTTATTTACAAGATTTCCCAATGATATATAATTTGTAGGTTCTCTTGATGTAAAAAAAATGGTGGGTAAAAAGCTGTATACAGAACTGAGTAAAGATATGAGTGATAAACTGAAAACTGTGTCGGAAACTGAATCAGAAGCAGAACTAAGAATTGATAGCTTAATGAAAAACTGAATCATAAACTGAGTAAAGAACCGCATTAAGAGCTGAACTAATAACTGAGTCAAGAACTGAATACAGAGCTG
This sequence comes from Cochliomyia hominivorax, assembly GCA_004302925.2. NCBI lineage: Eukaryota > Metazoa > Arthropoda > Insecta > Diptera > Calliphoridae > Cochliomyia > Cochliomyia hominivorax. The sequence continues at coordinate 15,890,780 of PYHX02000467.1, forward strand.
AGTGCAGAAGTGAATGTAAAACAGAATTCGAAACAGAATCAAGAGTTAAATAATAAGAATAAAAATTTAAATTTTTAAATTGTAACGAATATAATTTACAAGATTTCCAAATGATGTATAATTTATAGTTTTCATTTGTTGTAAGGGAAAAATTTTTAATGTTAAACAAAAAAGGAATTCTTGAATCTTAAGCTAAAAGGAAATTTTATGAGCTCTATTTATGTCTTAAATTCAAATAATGAAGTTTTATGTTATTTACAAGATTTCTAATGATATACCCTTAATAATTTTTAGTTATAAATGGAAATGTGTAAATTAAACAGTTTAGAATATTTAGGGATTTATGATATATAAAAAAAGTAATTTATGATCCTTTAGATTTTACATAAAAATGAAGTTTTAAATTATTTACAAGATTTTCGATGATATATAATTTTAATTAAAGATATTAATATATTAAAAGTTTCAAAAATATTTCTGAATATTTAAAGTTAAAGGACATTAAAGAAAAGGAATTTTATGAGAATTTTTGTCTTAATTATAATAAAATGAGCCTTAGTTTATTTACAAGATTTTCGATGATATACAATCTATAAAAACAATAAATCTGATATAGGAAATATATTGAAAGTTTTAAATATAAAAAGGATATCAGAATAGGAATTTTGTACAATTATAGTTTTTGTATTAAAATTGAATTAAAGGAAGCTTCAGATTATTTAAAAGATTTAATGATATACAATTTGTAAAACAATTAATTCGATGTAGAAAATATATTAAAAGTTTAAATAATAAAAAAATCAGAATGTGTAATTTTTGTTGTTATTTTAAAGAAATAAAAAGTTTTACATTTTGTATTCCCTTTCCTATAAGATATCGGTTGATGTATAAAAAATATATAAAAAATACATTTAATTTTATAATTTTAAGAAATTTTCAATGATATGAAACGTTTTTATGAAAAATTATATTCTTCGACTAAAATTATTAAAAAATTGTATTTAATATAGTTTAGCTTTTATGCACAAGATTTCCAAAGATATATCAAATTATATTAACTAGTTTGTATTAAAGATTTTGTTCAAAAAATAAATATTTTTTCTATATATAAAACAGATAAGTGAAACTTATTTTATAGTGAATTTTTTAATACGTTTCCCTTGATATATAAAATGAATTTGCTTAAGAGGAATTTGTTGAAATTTTTATTAAAAATTGAATTTCTTTATTAAAATTTTAATGTTATATAGAAATCCAATTGAAATTTGATATATCAGCTGTGAATTTGTTTATATAATTTTACTTTTGAATTTATATATTTATGTGGTTTTGCGTGATATGTCAACTGAAGAAGATAAGTAATTTGTTAAAATAGATCGGTTTAAACATTCTTTAATCGAAATAAGAACCACTTTTACTTCCCGAAAATATATCAATGAATCGGTTTTAATTTTTTTTCACTATCGATTGAATGGAATTGTTTCTAATGATATATAAAATGAAGAGTTTTAAATTTTATTTTTTATTTCAGTATCGAAATCAGTTTTTTGAATTCAAAGACTATTAATTCTATTTGAAATTTGGTAGCTTTTCAATGATGTAAAAATCAATTCAATATAATTTATTTATTTTGTTGTGCTAGCTTTCCAATGATATTGCAAAAGGACTGATAATGCAATTATTTTTATTAGTTTTTGACAGTTTTTGTAAAATATTTTTGTAATTAATTTCAGTTTCAGGGAATAATTTTTTCATTATATTTTTTGAAAATCCAATTTTACCTATTTTAGACCATCCGATTCTATGGAGACAAATCCTTTCAATTAATTACTTTCTGAAAAATGGGGTGTTGAAAAAGCGGATTTATGACCTATTAAAATGTTTAGAATAAAATTCAATAATTGCTTTTCACGGGGTAACAAAAGTCTATTAAAAAGTATATGTATTTATATAACGAGTTTATAATGATTTCTTGACATTTCGAGCTTTCCAATTATATAGCAAAAGTTGTGTTGAACTGATTTTGTATAAAAATATATTTTACTTATATTTTGTTCTCAGTCTTATGGACTAATAATATTAATAACATTTCATTATGTATTATTTTCTTTGGAATATCTAATTTAAGATTTTAAGTTTGATATATTGTTTTTTGGCATTTCCAATGATATAAGAAAGGAAATATATTTCAATATTTGTTGGTTTCAGTTTTATAGACATTTGTATTTTCTTTGTCGCTCTTATTGTATATCATCTGAATAGTTGTCCTTTTCGAGAATAATGATATTGCTTTGTATTATTTAAAGGTTTCCGTTGATGTACAAAAGCATTAACAATTTTCTATTGAAATAGGCAGCATTTAAAAAAGAGTTTTATGGGTCATTGCTTAAAATTTATTATAAAATTTGTACTTGAATAATATTCATATTGGATTTCAGAATTGAATAGATATTTTAAAAAATTTATCTGACATTTAAAATGGTTTTCCAGATACAATTATCGATTAAAGTAAATAATATTCTATTAAATATTGAATTCAAAATTACTTTTAATTTTTTAAAACTAAAAAGAGCTTAAGAAAATATATTTCAGATCAGTAATTCGTTTAAGAGTTATATTTTGTACTTAATCGGTTCAAAATAATTTATGCCAATTTTTAGATATTAAATGATATATACAATGTTAAAGGATTTTATTTCCTGATATATAGAAACTAAGTATAATTGAAGGTTTATAATTTCAGAATATATTATCAGATTTGATTATATAGATCTTTTTTTATAATAATTTACTAACTATTTTTAAAAATTTGTACTAGAAGGTTTTTGAAATTATTTCTTAATTTGAATATATAAATGATTATGGACGGAGGGCTGATATCTGTTAATATATAACAAGAGATTTTGAATTTTCATTACAACGAATTTGGGCTTCAATTTTTATTATTTTGTAATTTTAATAGATTTCTACCATTAACATAAACTATTAAAGATTGTTTTGAATTTTCAAAATGGCGGATTTAGATTATTTTATTTAGAGGAAATAATATTTAATTTGGTTTATTAAAATATTGAATTTTGTTTTATTTTACGATTATGGATTGTTTCGAATACTGTGCAATCAATATATACAAAAAAGAATTTTTTGAATTTTCAAAATGGCGATTTTAGTTTATTTTATTAAAGAGAAAACAATTTTTTATTTGGTTTATTAAAGTATTGAATTTTGTTGGAATTTATTTTTTAATGTTATTTATTTTTTATGCAAAGAAAATTTTGAATTAAAGCCGATTTTCATAGATTTCGCTTAAAAACTTTTTTTATTTATAATGAAATTTTGTTTCTTAAATTTATAATTTTAATTATTATTTTAAGGAAACGAACAAAAATTAGATTTAAATCTTAAATTTAAGATATTTTTTCATAATCGTTAATTTAATTAATTAGATATTTGAGATTAATTTGAAATTTTACTTATTTTTAGATTTTTTACTGAAATACAGTTTTTTTTTTTTTTTTTTTTTTTTTTTTAATTTTGTGTGTAAATAAAATTAAGGAATTTGGAAATTTAGAATTTTTAAATTCTAAAATAATTTTTTAAGAATTTTAAAAATTTCATTTTTTTATTTTGAATATAAATTAATTTTTATTTAAAATTTTTATAGACGATTTTGAATACAATTTAATTTTTAAATAAAAAATTTTCATTTTATTGTTTCTTATACATTAAGAAAGTTTTGAAATATTGTTAAATATTATTTTTATATTTTTATTTGAATTTTTGAAATATTTTTTTTTTGTAAAATGAAATTTATTTTGAAATAATTCAATACCTTTTTATTTGAAAAATATAGTTCGGATTATTTCAAAGTGAACTTTTTTGGAAATTTATATTATTTCGATTTAAATAGGATTTTAATTATTGAAGAATTTGGATTATTTTTTGAAATTTTTGTTAAGAACTACCGATTTATACTGAATTTGACTATATATTAAAATAAATATTAAAATAATAGGATTTCGAATAAAATTTTATATTAAAAATGTTGAAAAGATTAATTTATTGCTTAATGAACTTTAAAATAAAATTTTAACAGGTTTTTAAAATTGAAAAAAAAGTGGAAAAATCTTGTTTGTTTTCAAAACTTTTTTTTAAATTTTATTATTTAAAAATTCTACAATATTTTTTTAATAAATAAAAGAAAAAATGTAACAGAATTAAAATAATATTTTTGGAAATATTTTCAATAAATAATCAATTTCTAGAAATTTTGAATTTATTTATTTTTTATATTTATTCGAATGCATCGAAAGCTTTCAATTTAAATATTTTTTTAATAAAAAAACGATAATTGAATTTTATTTTAGTTTGAGGACTTAAGAAAATATATAATTTTTGATGAATTATTCTTATTCACGATTTTATCTTAATTTAAGGATTTAAAGCTTTACGAAAAAAGCTTTTTTATTTATTTCCATTTGTATTTGGTTAAAACTTGGTTTAAAGAACATTTTTGTAAGCAGAAATATATAATAATGAATTTAAACGTGTTTTTATTGAGGATTTTACATTCAGAATTTAAAGCTTTAAGTAGAAAGCTTTTTTCAAATTATTTCAATTTATATTTGAAATATTTAAAAATGTATTTAAATTTAAAATTTGAATACTTAATTTGATGAAGGGCAATAAAATAAATGTTTTAGACTCAAAATTATTTACGTATTTTATTAAAGCTTTAAAGCTAATTTTTGATTCGATTTTATTTCAGATAGAATAAAAATATGAAGAGGAATCGAATTTAATATTTTCCGAATGCATATATTTTTTAAATATTAATGATTTATTTACTAAACTTTGATTTTAAACCAGCTTAAAAGCTTTTCTAAATATTATTATTAAATAAGTGAGGAATTTAGTTCTATTTATTCCATGAGTAGAATTTAATGATTGAAAAGCTTTTTATGTTTTTTTATAAAAATGATTAATTAATTTATAAACTGAAAAGCTTTAAGTATTAATTTAAACAAAATTTTTAAATTTTGAAATATTTAATTTAGCATTATTTATTACAAATTTTACAGTAGCAATAAATTAAAGCATTAATCATTTAGAAGCTTTTGTAACTGTAAATAAAATAATGAAGTTTGAAGTTTAATTTGTTAATATAAACTTTTTCTTTAAAAGAGCTTTAAAGCTTTTTGCAATTAGTTATTGTTAAGGTAAGAAATGTGAAAATATGATGTTTTAAATGGTACAATATTTAAAGCTTTATTTTATAACAAACTTTTACTAAAAATGTAGAATAGGAAATTTAGTATGTTTTTATAGTATGAATTTTATGAAAAGCTTAATGGCAGGTGAAGAAAAAAATTAGTTTATTTCAAAATTATAAGCTTTAAAGCTTTTGTAATATTTTTATTTTTCAAATTTAATGAAGTAGAAAATAATTCAAAGTATTTTTTTATTTTATTTTTTTATGTTATTAAATAAAAAGCTCTAGTCATTTAAAAAAACTTTTATGAATAGCGAAAAGTGATTTAGTTTATTTTACAATGATGTTATTCAAGCTTGGCAAAATAAAATAATTTCCAAAGTTTTTAGTTTTATATTTTAATAATGCTAACGAAAAGCTTTCGTTAGTTACAAGATTTTGAAAAGAATTAATTTAATCATCTTTTAATTTTTTAATATAAAAGAGAGTTTTCATCGTTTAAAAGCTTTTATTGGAAAGGATAAATTTATTAAATGATTTTTAAAGCTTTTGATTTAAGCTATGTTAAATGAGAGCTTTTATTTTAAGCTTTTGTTTAGAAATAATGTTTTGTTTACTAAGAAAAATAAGTTTGTTTTAGTTTCAGATTTAAAGCTTTTTATAAAAACTTATTTATTTTATAATTTTTCAAAAAATGAAAGTTTTTAAGTTGTTTTTAAAAATATGTTTTTGCTATTTTTAAGCTCTGAAGAAGACAAATTTTTTTAATTGTTTTTTAAAGCTTTAAAATGTATTAACTTTAGAAGAACGTGGTCAGAAAAGTAAATTTAATGAATATTTTAAAAACTTTTAAACTTTACAGAATTAAATAAAAGCTTTCTTATTTATAAGCTTTTGTTGAAATTTGACAAAAAATATTTGAAGCGTTTTTGAATTAAATTTAATTTGTTCAATTTTTTAAATGTTCATTTTTGTGTGTGTTTTTTTAATTTTTTACGAGCCTTAATTTGCGAGCTTTAATTAATTTAATTAATTTAATAATAAGTACTTAAAGAAAGCTTTTGATTTTTAAGAAGTTTAACTTAAATTTTTAATATTAAAAAAATTAAAATATTTATTTTAGTATTAATTTCTTTTATAGCATTGGGGGAGCTTTTTTAATTTATATAAAACTTTAAACAGAATTGTAAAGAAAGCTTTCATTTATAACAAGCTTTATATTAAGATTTAAATAGTGATCGATTTTACAATAATTTCTAAAGAGTTAATTTATATTTAAAAAAATTAAATTTAGACATTTATTTCCAAAAAGCTTTTATAATCGAATCAAAATAAAGCTTTAATGTAAAACAAGCTTCAAATAAAAATTTAATATTGAACAATTTTAACATATTTTCTAAATAGTTATTTGAAATGTAATAAAATTTATTTCCAAAAAGCTTTCTTTCACAAATTTTTAGCCATTTTCCCTTCTTGGCATTATATCCCTTTTCATATTCTAATCAATTTCCTATTCACGTTTCTCAACAACACAAATTTCCAATTATTACCCTTCGAAAATGTTAAATGACTAATATTTTATTATATGGAAGTTATAAAATGAAGACTCTTTGTTGGTGGGGGTGAGTGTGGATGGGTCCTGTAAATGTGGTTTATTGTATTAAACTTTTTAGAGCTTCTGTGTCTCTTATATTTTCTTGGGATTCTTTAGACAAATTATGGCGGCTGCTGACATAAGAAAATGTTTTAACTTCAATTATATTTTCTGTTGGCTTGAAAGACTATTTATGTCTACATAAATAGTTTTTGGTCATAATATTGATAGCAATTATCTTTTGTGAAATATTGTCTAGTTGAGTGAATTTGTTAAATATAAGTTCTTTCTTCATATATTCAATTATTATCAGGGTTAGAGTTTTCTTTTTATGTCATGTCGTTTTTTTAAAGATGATTTTGAATTATAGACAAGTTTTTATTTCGTTAACGTGAAAAAAGGTTTTAACCACAATTGAAGAGATTTTAAAGATTGTTTTGATGTTTTATAGTTTTTTGTTGTTTTTTTGATAAATATTTAAAAGATTTTTATTGTTTATTATTAGTTTTGTAAGGTTATGTTTGTTTTTTTGCTTTGAGAAATTTTGTAAAATTTTAGGTTAAGGTGAATGGAGTGTTATTGACAAGCTTTTTTTGGGGGGAAGAAATATTAGTTTTTTGCTGAGAGCAATTTGAAAGGATTTTGAAAATATTTTGATAATAAATTTGATTAAACAAATTATGAAAAAGTATATTTTTTATAATTTTATTTTGAGGACGTTTTTCGTTAAAAGTTTTTATCGCATTTAAATTAAACTATATCTTTTTAAAAAATAACCATTGAAAAGCTTTGTAGACTCTGACGAAATATTTTATCTTCAAAGGTTAATTTAATGTGTTTTAATTTATTTTGTTTCAGATAATTAACAATTTTTTGCTACTTTTTATGGATTAAAACAAATTAAAGTAGAGCTTTTTATTTTAACCATAATAAAGCTCTGTTTGCAATTCTTATTGCTGGATACTAAGTGTATTATTAATTGTACTTTTGATACTTTAAATACAAGTTTAGTTGAGGTAAATAAAAGTTTATGAAATACAAGTATTTTTAAATATTGAATTTTTTTCAAAAGCTTTTATATTATAATTGAACTAAGCTTTTTTAAACTAAAGCATATTTTTGACGTAAATATATTTTTTATGATTTATGGTTTATTATAGTTTTTATTAACTTTTGAACTTAACAGTTGAAAGCTTTTTTAAGTTTAATATTTTTGATGAAAATAAATTTTTTATTTTGAATTTCATTTAAAAAATGTTTTCTTCCACTAAGATCAGAAAATATTTTCGGATATATTTCTTAGTAGTGGTTTTGCACAATTAAGCTTTTGCTAAGCTTTTAAATATTGATTTTTTGAGCTAAAAATAAAAAATTGGATCAGTAAAGTAAAAAATAATACATTTTCTCATAATTATATCTTGATTTAAACTTTGTGCTTTTGATTTATATATTTTTTGAGCTTTTAAAATAAAATTCTGGTTTTGTTAAGCTTTTGTAATTGAGATTAAGTAAAGCCTAAAGCTTTTTAAAATATTACTTTATAGAAATTCCTTGAATTTGTAAAAATTAATATTTCAAAGCTTTCAAATTTTTTATTGTAGCTTTAAGCTTTTGTTTTGAATTATGATATTAATATGATTAAAATTATATTTTTTTTCGTTTTTTTAGATATAAATTTTAGTAATTTATTAAACGCCGTTTGCTTATATTTTTTTAAAGCTTTCAAACTTTGTAATTGTGCATTTAAGTTTGTATTGAATTTAACAATCATATATAAAGCTTTGGTTTGTGATTTTTTGATTATGAGAATATTTTAATTTAATTTGTTGAATTGGCAGAGTAGCTACATTTAAATAGCTTTAATATTAATTAGTACTTCAAGCTTTAGGATTTTAAAATATATTTTTTGAATTCGTTTGATTTGATTGTCAAATTTATTAAATTTATAACCAAAGTTTTTTAAATACTTTTTTAAAGCATTCAGACTTTTAATATTGTTTGCATGTAAAATTTTTTGCGTTAAATTTTATAAGTTCTGGAAACTTAATTTTGTTTATATATTCTTTAGTGCTTTTCAAACTTTTATTATAATTTTCATAAGCTTTGAAAGCTTTTGGTTAAGTTTATGTTTATAAAATATTTTTTTTATAGAAAAACTAAAGAAAGTTTGTAAAAATTAAATTTTTTTAACTCTCAAACTTTCATTGTAGCTTTAAGCTCTGTTCCTGAATTAGTATGGTTTGTAAAAAATTTTAAAAATTTGATTAAATTTTATATATTTTTTTAAAAGCTTTCTAAATTTTTATTGTAGTTTTCGTAAGTTTAATTAAAGCTTAAAACTTTGGATTATAAAATATTTTTATTTTTAAAGAATTTGTTGGATTTTGAAAATTATTTTTTGGATCGTTATGAGCTTAAAGCTTTAGTTCGATATTATGATTGTAAAATATTTTTTTATAGAATTCGTTGGACTTTTAAAAAGGCTTATCAAAATTAACTTTCGGATCAACATCACTATGATTTTATTTAAAAATTACTTTTAAACTTTAAAGCTTTAAGATTTTAAACTTAAAGATTTTTTTACCTCGTTAATTTTATTAATTTTTAGAAGCTTAATTGCGAACTTTAGGTATTATTGGATTTACAAGAAAAGCTTTGGTAAAGCTTGTTGTTTTCTTAAATATTCCAAATATCTGCTAGAAGCAGTTGATTTTGTAGGAGATAAAGAACTTTCATAAAGCTTTTTCTTATTTTTCTTGGTTCTAAAAAACTTTTAAAATTAAAACAGAATTTGTTGGTTAAAAAAATTAATTGTATTTCAAAAATATCGAATATTGAATTGAATTAGATTAAAGATTTTGAAAATAAGATTTGAAAGGATCAGATTAAAAATTTTAATTTATATTTGTAAACTTTTATAAGAATTTAGTTTTTCTGAAACGATTTTTTGTGATTAAAATTTTCAATAAGATTTATTTTTTAAATTTTAAATCTGTTAAAAGAAATTTAAAAGGTTTTAAAAATATTTAAAAGATTCTAAATTAATTGAGAAATTCTCTTTTTGAAATTCAGTTATTAAGATTTATATTTTTATTTTGTGTTTTTTTATAAAATTTTTAAAATTTTATTCCTGATAAAAAAATTAATTATTTAAAAATTTAAAATATTAAATGTTAAAAAAATAATTTCAATATGTTAATTTATCTTCAAAATTTTTAAATATGTTTTAGATTTGAATTTTTTGTTGTTAAATCTCAGGAATCTGATAATTTATATGAAAATGATTTTAATTTTGAGTTCCAGCCATATTTGAGAAAGAAACCCCTCAACTTTTGTTGTATATAACCCAAGGAGAGGTAAGTTTTGAATCAACTTTTTACACATCTTTCTATATTAAATTCCTTAGATTTTTGTTATATGAAAAACTAGATTTTTTTTAAAAGAAATAACTGATTTTGATGAAAATTTGAATTTTATTGTAAATATATATTGATATTTTTTCAAAACTTTTTTTGAAAACAACCCCTTACTTTCACAGGTACTGGTCTAAGAAGAGGTAAGGTTTTTTCATTAACACTTTTTAGACAGCTTTCAAAAAAGCTTTGCAGGGAAAATATGTTGAGCTGTTTTTGGGGAAAAAATTATGAAATAAAATAATTATTTCAAATATTGAAAAGGAGTTTCAAATATTTTTTGTTAAATTTTTTTAAAGTTATTAATTTTTTATAGTTTTAATTTATATTTTTCCACAGATTTCCTGAAGATTTATTTTACTTTTTTATTTTTGGGATGTTGAAATTTGGATTTTTTTTGCCACAACTTAGGATTTCAAAACTATAAAAATAATTTGAATATAAAAAAGTTTCAAAAGGAAATAAACCATGAGCTTTCAAAAGCTTTTCTTGAGGTTTTAGATATTTTTCGATTATAAAAAAAGTCGCGAAAAAACAGAACAAAATATCCCAACGTGATTAATAAATCGAAAAACAATTTTTATAGATTCAATCTATTTTTAGAAAAAGAAATTGTTTAAAAGGATTATCAGGAAAATAAAACCATGAGCTTTCAAAAGTAAATTCTGAGATTTATCACATTTGTATTTAATTGAGCTTTTAAAAACAATTTAAGCTTTTAGTTTGGAATTCGAGTTTTTTTTTAATTATGAAATCTAAATCTAGAAATTAAACTTTTCATAATTCAAGTTTTAAAATCTACAAATTATTAGTTAAAAGCTTTTGAAATTTTTTAAATTTAATTTTGACACAATTTTGAAAGAGTTAAAAAGAACTAGTTTTGGTGGAAATAAAATTTTAATATATAAATTAAAAAGCTTAATTAAAGCTTTAAAATTTTTTAAAAGATTTAAGTTTGTAAAAATATTGATTTAGAATTGCGGTGCCCAATTCGCGAGGTTCTTACAAGTACACTATAAGCTAATGCTGGTCTCTCGTCGATTCGAACAGAGCTACTCACACAAAGGCAAATGTCTAGGTGGGTGGGTGGTCACCTATGATTTTTAATATGGAATTTGAAATAATAAATTTTTAAATCGATTTTGAGACATTAATTTTATGTTTTACTTTAAACTTGATTCGAATACTTTGAAATATTTTTAAAAAGTTTGAGAATTACAGAAACAAAAGGTCTTAGGATTTATAGCATAAATATTTCTCATAAATATTTAAAAAAAATCAGAAAATAAATTACAATTTAAAATTTTTTTAATTGATTTTAAATTAAATTAAAGTTTTGAATTTGATTATTTTTCAATATTTGAAAAAAATCAGTTTGTTTGACCATGATTTATATATGTTTACCTCAACTAAACTTTTTTCAATATTTGAAAAAAACATGGTTCCTTCAATTATATAAAGTTTGCAGGTTTGCTTGCAGGCTCTAAAGCTTTTGAATTTTCTTGAATTTTAAAAAGTTTTTCAAATAAAAAAATCAAGCTTAATTTTGGTTTATGGAATTTGGAATTTATTTATGAAATAATTAAATTTTCTATTGTTAAATTATTTACAAATTTGATTAGTTAACAACAAATATTTAGTACAAAATATTTAATTTAAAAAATATATCTAAACTATTTAGCCGGATTTTGAAATATTTCTTTTTTATAAAATATTGTTTTCGATATACAATAAATTTTTAAATATTTGTTTTTAAATTTCGGCTTGAATTTTTTGAATTTATTTTGAATTAAGAATAAAATTTAGATTTATTGTTTTAATTATTTAATTTTTTATTTAGTTTAAGAATTTAATGTTTAATTTTGTCATATTTTGAGTTGAAAGAAGATTTAAAATTTTTATTTTATTTATTTTAGGATTTTCAATTGATTTTTGAATTTTGTGTTAAATTGTATTTTTTAATTTTGGAAACTTTTGTTTTGTTATTTAATTATTTTTTAGTTTTTTCTTTAACAATTTTGAGTGCAATTTTTGGTTTTGAATACTTTTATTTTAATTTCGAGTTACATTAATCTATAAAGTTTTTTTATTATATTGAGAAAATATTAAGAGTTTCAATATTTTTCTATTTTAAAATTTGAAATTTTTATTTTTTTTCAAAAAGTTTTGAGAAACAAAGTTTTGAAAACTCGAATTTATAATTTTGAAATATTTTAAAAATGTGTTTTATTACTTTTTATGATTTTAATTTTTATTTATTTATAAAAATAAAATATTGAATATTTTTAAATATTATTTGAATGGTTTTAAAAAATGAATTTATATTTTTTTTAATTTGCAATTTACTCAAATTTTAACAAATTTTTTTAATTAATTTTTTAATTAGTTTTAATTTTTCTTTTGCAAATAATTTTCTTTCTTTTAATTATTTAGAATATTTCCATTATTTCAAAACGAACTTTTTATGTTTTTAATTGTTTTCGTAATATTGATTAAGAGTTTGTTTAATTTGAATGAAATTGGTAGTTAATGTGACATATGTTTTAAAATATTTATTCTGAATATTTTCTTCTTATTTATTTAATAGTTATATAATTTCTTCAATTTTTTATTCATTGTTTTTGCTTGTTAAATTTGGCTTCCATATAACAACATTTTTCATTAATTCTAAACTATTTAATTTAGATATTCATATATTGATAAAGTTTATTTTAATAAATTTGATAACATTTTTAACTGAACATCAACTAGTAATTTTAGCATTCAAAGAAGTTTAAAGGAGTTTTAGTTTAATTAAATATTTAATTGAGTTACATTATTTCGTGATTTTGAATATTTTTTATTTAAACTGTATTGAATTTAGCAAAGTGATTATAGAAAATAAAATTCGAGTATTATTTTCAATTCACAAACTTGTTTCACTGAACTCAATAAAAAAATTTGTTATTTTTATGTAAATTTTAATTAAGAGACGAAAAATATTTTTGTATTAAAAATTCGTATTTTTCTTTTTCTATAAGAAAATGTCTTTTAATTTTTTTGTCAGCCAGATTTTGTTATTTAAAATATTGAAAAAATCTGAATCAATTTAACAATATCGTCTTAGAAATCGGTTTAATAAAAAAATATAAATGATATATCGATATCTGAGTTATTCTCAAAATTTAAAACTTGTTTTTGGGTCGATATATATAAAAAACCGTTTGAATTTATTAGTGTTGGTGATTTTAAATAAATGCATGTTAGTGTATACATTTTTGTGTGTGTTTTAATGGTTTTAGTTAATAAGTGAAAGTGATAGAAAGAGAGAGAGAGAGAGCTGAACAGAACTGATTTCTTATTTGTATATGTTCTTTAGATTTTCAATTATATAAATTTATTATTAATTCAATACATATTTTTTAAGGATTTCGAAATAAATTTAAATATGTTAAATAATGATTTCAATATTTTATTTTGGAATTTAGTTGAAATGCATTTTTTAAGGTTAAGAAGAAGCGTTTTTTTTCAAAACTATTTTAAATGTTAACCTGAAATAAATAATCAATTCTGTATTGAACTTTAAATATTTGTTTCCTAAAATGCTTTTCAAAATGATTTTTGTTAGGATTTTGTCTTTTTTTGGAATTTTATTGATTCAGATTTTGTTTTACGTAAAATATTGAATTTTGAATTATTTTTGTGGAAAATAAATTTTTCTGCAATTTTATATAATTTTATATAATTTTTTTTAATATTTTCTTTTAAATTTATAGCAATATGATCGATTTTATTTTTCTTTAAATGTTATAATTATGGTAACTTAGCCAAGACACAAACCTGCAAACCTTTAGCCTTTTGATGAATGATTTTAGAATATAGAAAAATAGAAAGTTTTATATAAAATATCAGCTGAAGAGTTTTTCATTTTGATTAACTTGATTTTGGTGATAAGTAAAGATCACTTAAATTGCAAACAAAGTATTTTAAATTTATCTTAAAATCATAATCAATAATATTGAATTTCAAAATTGATCTCCATTAAAATAAAAGAATTTGAAAATTTTATTAAAATTGTAAATAAAATGCCTTTAGCGATTAAGGATAACATTTCAATTTTATAAGAGAAAGAGGGACAGATATATTTTATTGATCATCCGGAATCATTTTATACATTATCTTTTAGAGTTCCATTAAAATTTCTAACAGAAATAATGAGAGTGGAGAATAATATAATCTTATTGTTCATGAGCAGATTCGTTTATTTGAAGAATTCCCTGTTAAAGATTATGCTGGATAGCAGAGAGAGAGAGATGTGTTAATTAATAATCATTATTACATTTACTAATTTAAACCAAAGACCGGCAAACAGGCGCACAGTTTGCTTTTGAAAGTCTGGCTTGAGCCGTCGTTGAAAGTGGTGGTGTAGTCGGATAATTTTCAAATACACTGTAAGAAAAGTTCTGCGAGAATATGAATATAGAATTTTTTGAATATTTATTATATTTATTTTTCCTTATTCTTTTGCCTTTAGCTTTGAGAAAAAGGCAATTTTTGCCCGAATTGGTACACATTTTTTCTATGTACTTCAAGAGAACTTAAACATCTCTCACATACATCCTCTCTGCCGACCTGTATAGATTCTCTTTTAGAGAATAATAAAAACTACTTAAGGAAATAATGAGAGAGGAGAATATTAAACTGTTTTGTCACGAGCAGATTTATTTAAATAAAAAATAAAATAAGAGAGAGAGATGACTTAATAATCTGTATTACAAAGGTTAATTTAATTTGTTCTCTTTTAACGTTTAAAGTTTAAAACTGAAAAAGTAATGTTCGGAATAGTTTAAGTGAAAGACAGCGATCAAGATTTGTTAAATAGACTTTAAACGAGGTCAAGAAAGAACAGAGAGAATATTCTAAAGAGATAAAATATAATTTTTATAAAATTACAAAGGGAGCAAGAGAGGGTTTGTTAATATAAATTGCCTACATTTAGGCTTTTAAATATGAAAAAATATGTATTTTTTTGTGAAATGGCGGGAGAAGAAATAATTTTTATAAAATGAAAAAGAGGATGAGAAGGGTTTGTTAATTTAATGCTTAAATTAGGCTTTTTAATGAAAAATAATATATATTTTCTATAAATCGCGGGAGAGTTTTTATTGAATTGCCTACTTTTAGGATTTTTTTAAATTTTTTAAAAGTTCATTTTTATTTATTTTAATCTTCTTAATATTTTTTTATTTCCCAGACTTTTATTACTTTTTTCCTTTGGAGTTATTTATCATTTTTATGGCCTTGTTTTTCTCCCTTATTCCCTTCTTTCTCAATTCTTTAAGAAAGTTCTCTATTTGTTTTTGTTCTTTTTTTCGCAAATTATAATAAATATTTGTAATTTTGCCAAGTTTTTTGGGAAATTTTCCTATTCCTTTTTTGGTTTATTTGTTGAGTTCAGCTCCTTAATCGCTAGTAATATTTCTTATTTTTTAGTTTTTTTTGTTTGTTTGTGAAAATTTCTTTGTCTCTACAAGAGCTTTTCAATGGCGCATTATGACTTCCGTTTTGTGGAGTTCTTTTTCATATAATTTTAACTTTAATAATGATAATTTATTTACTCTAGACCAGTGGAATTATTTTATAATGACTTTACTTTTTCTTATACTGGGGCTTTCTTTTTTTCAAAGAGAGAAGATGGTTGTTGTAATATTAAGACTTAATGGCATAAAGGCGCATAATTATTATTTGTTTTGTATTCAAAGGAAAAAGGAAGATTTTTTTTGGATATTTTCATTTATGAATATTAAATTAAAGTGCAGATAGTAAAATAATTAAATTAAGAGAATTTAAATAGGATTTTTTAAAAAATTTTTTATGATTTTCGGAATTGATGTTTTGGAATGATCTCGGTTTAAATGTAATGATTTTGAACAGAATTTGGAAATTATTTTTAACTGAAAATTATATTTAAGAAGAGTCGTTGTTTTGTTTTTATGAATTTGAAGAGATTTTAGAAATCTGAAAATAATATTTTTGGAACGATTGCAGTTTTATTTTGATGATTTTGAACATTTTTTTTCAATTTAAATTTTTTATATTCTTATAATTTTATTATTTTTCTGTAATTTGCTTGAAATAATCGTTATTTTTAATTTTAGGAACTTTAACCTGTTCCTAACATTACTTTAATTTTAAATATTTATTTACTATAATCCGAGGTTTTTAAAATATCGATTTGTACCAGATCAATGCAATTTTGTTGCTTGATTTTTAATCATAAAAATTAATTTAAAAATTTTGCTTAAGTCTAAATGATTCAATCACTCAGGGTTTGGAAACAATGTTAATTTATTTTTATAATTTTTTATATTTAGAAAACGCTCAGGGTTCGAAAATAATATAAAATTTAAATTTTTAATTTAGGGTTCGAATATAATACTATGATTCCAGGTCTAAATGTATATAAAGTTTAATTTTTTCTGAAAACGTATTTTCTATTAATCTGAATTCGAGAAATAAAAAAATTTAATATTTTTTAATTGTTTTAAATTTATTTCAGGGTTCGAGATTTATATAATTAAAAAATACTTTGTTTAAGAACGTATTTTTATTAATCTGTATTTGAAAATTTAAAATTTCCATATTTTTTACTTGATTCAATGCAATTTTTCAATTTATTTCAGGGTTCGAAAATAATAAAAAAATTTTCAATTTATTTTCTTTTTTGGAATACTTAATTTCTATTTTTTAGTAATCAGGGTTCGAGAAATATCAAGTGTAAGATTGTTTTTGTTAATTGAGTACCATTATTTCAATTATATCAGGGTTTGAAAATTATAATGAAATATTAATTTTTTATTTTGCTTTAAACTTTAATTCATATTTTTTAATAATCAGTGTTTGGAAAAATATAAAATTTCAATATTTTGGAATTGATTTCACATCATAGTTGCAATTTATTTCAGGATTCGAAAATAATTAAATTTAATTTTCTTCTGTTTTCAAAACATAATTATGAATTTACGCAAGATAATATTTTCGTTATTTTTTAATTAATTTAGATTTTTTTAATGTATTTTTATTTGAGAATTTAATTTGTGCTGTTATTAATCAGGGTTCGGAAAAAATAAATGTAAAATATTTTTAAATTCCTTTAATACAATTATTAAAATTTATTTTCGGGTTTGAAAATAATAAATAAATATTAATTTTTTTTATCTCGTTTATTTATTTTTTTAATAAACAGGGTTCGAGGAATATAAAATGTTTATACTTTTCACCGATTTTAATAACTTTATTTAAACATTTTTAGGGTTTAAAGAAATTATGAAATTTTTAAATTTCTTTTTCTTTTTTATAAATCAAATTTCAATTTTTTTTTAATTTTATATTAAACAGGGTTCGAGAAAAATAAGAATTTTCAATATTTTTTAATTGATCTAAATTAAATTTTTTTAATTTTTTTCAGAATTGTTTTTTTACAGATTAAGACGATAAGAAACTGTCTGAAAATGTTTTGAAATTGAAACCGTAATTTTGAAATATTTAGAAAAGTTTCGAATTATTGATATGTTTTAAAGGCTTAAGATATTTTCTTTCTCTCTCTCTCTTACTCTCTAGTTTAAATAATTGAATTTAACTGGCTTTCAAAAATACTGTCATTTGGATTTCAACTTTACTTTTTATTCGAATAAAAATATTTTGAATTTGGGAACTGTAAATTATATTTTAAATTGAATTTTTTTTTGAATCGGTGTAAATGATTGTTTAGACTTTGAATTATTAATTAATTGTCTTATTGGAAATTGTTCAATAGGAGGTTTAAAACTGTAATATATAGTTTTTGAATCATTCGTCTTTTAAATTGCAAAGAAATAAATTTAATTTTTTCTTAATATTTTTATTTCAAAACTATTCGAAAATTAATTAATTTTATATTAGTTTTTTTAACAATTTTGGATTAAATCTGATATTTTTATTTTAAATGCATTAGCAGAGACTTTAACCATTTTAACCGGTTCTAAAATTAAATGTAAATTTTTATTATATTTTGAAAAGAAATTTTGAATTTATTTCGTGGAATTTCAAATCTCTAGAATTATTTTTGGTGTAAAATTCGAAGATCGTGACAGAATTTTTCTCCGGTATTTGATTGTTTTTCACTGAAACACAGATTTGAATATTTTTTTGTATTTAAAAGTGATTTTGAATTTTATTTTGAACAAAAAGCAAATAAATAATTTGGAGTGAAATATTGTTTAAATTGATAAAACTGAATTTTTAATAAAAACTGAATTTTTAATATTTCTAAATTGGATTTTGGTATTTCTTTTTTTAATAATACAGATTTTCCTTAAAATGGATTATTTTATTTTTAATATGGAATTAATTTATAAAAAAAATTATATTTTTTTAAAGAATTTTCAATTTATATAATTTTGAAATTTTGAGTAAAAATATTGTTTTTTTTACTATTTTCAAATATTTAATTTTCATTATTTTCAATATATAAAATAAAAAATTATTTAAAACTCGAATTTGTGAAAAGGAATTTCAAAAGAGCACCATCACGATCAAGCAAGAGTGGGGAATTTTGTATGAATTATTTTAAATAATTTTCTTTAATTCCATTCCAAAATTGATATAAAATTTAAGTTTCTAATACTCTATTTTCAAAATGGAATTTATGATCTGAATGTTAATTTTGAGAGATCGACTTCGTAAAAGAGATCAAGAAAAAGAAACTGTGATTTTAAACAGGATTTTTTTATTTCATTTAAGAACTTAATTTTGGTTCATTTTATCAACATTAATTTTGGGAGGTCAACTTCTTTAGGAATAGAAATTTTGATTATTTAAAATTTAGTAAAATTCTACTATAGAAATAAAGTCAAATTTCGGAAGACAGGGGCAGGAATATATAAACCTAATATTTCGTATTGAGCTAATTAATATTTGAACTCTGGTATATTAGTTTTTATATTAAATAATTTTTTTTTACAAGACTTTTATTTTTGATGGAATCAGAATACTCTCTTGATCTGTACTCAGAATACTCTCTCTCTTAATCTTTTTTTAAGTTATTGAATTTTGTTGGCAAAATATGAAAAATCACTTAAATCTTAGTAATTTTTATAAAAAATCCGGGATTTAAAATTTGTGTGAAAAGACTCAAAATTCTGGTTTTAACGGTTGATCTACATGATGATCATTTTTAGATTCTAACAATTTTATAGAATTTTGAAGATATGAATTTTTCGTTGAAGTGCTGCAGAAG
Source organism: Cochliomyia hominivorax (assembly GCA_004302925.2). Classification (NCBI taxonomy): domain Eukaryota; kingdom Metazoa; phylum Arthropoda; class Insecta; order Diptera; family Calliphoridae; genus Cochliomyia; species Cochliomyia hominivorax. The sequence goes on from PYHX02000467.1 coordinate 15,910,255, forward strand.
TGAGAGAAGTGGATTCACAATAACTTATAAATTTGAATCATTCAGATAATTTTCTTAAAATTTTATAAAATTTTTATTTTGATTTAAAGCTTTTTTATTTAATTTTATTTTAAACTTGATTTGCAGCTTGATTCTTGTAATTTTATAGAATTTTGAAGTTATTGCGTTTTGTTCAGTTTAGAAAGCTGCTGAAAAGGAGAAAAGGAGATTCACAATAATATAAAAAAATTGCTGTTCTGAGATCAAATCATTTAGATTTAGTTTTCATAATTTTAAAAATTTTTATTTGGAATTTAATTTGGATCTTAAATTTTGTTCATTTTTACAATTTTGAGGTTATTAAATTTTATCTCCATTCAAAATTTTGACAAATTTTTATTCGAGTTCGATTTCAATCTGAGTTCTTCTAATTTTATTGAGTTTGAAGTGTTTACATTCCTGAAGAGTAAAAATGAGAGCAGAGAGAAAGAAGTTTTGCAGTCAAGTGATTGAATCATTTAGTTCTTTTATTTAGAATTGAAAGAGTTTAGAATTTAATTCTGTTGCAAGTAGAAGAGGAATAGAGAATGTTGAAGAATTAGAACTACTTTTTCACTTTGGTTCGCTTAAAATATTGAACTGTAAATTGTCATTTATAAGCGATGAATGCTATATTCGGTTATACCGAATCTGTTATACCCTACACCACAGATAATTTAATTTTAATTTGATAACTTGATTTGGAAAAATTCAAATAAGTTTTTCGTCTGAATTTCGACTTTGTTTCAGATATTGGTCTATAACGTTTTTGTTCTTGGACAGATTTTAATGGTTTTAAATAGCAATCTGCTTTGGACAATAATGAAACGTCTGGCCATTTTTTGAATTTGGATGATTATTGTGAACGTAAATATTATCAACAGACAAACATCTAAAATGCTGAGGGAATATATATTTATATTTGGCGTTGCACAGGTTTTAGTAAAAACTGTAAAATTTTGAATCTAATCGGACTTTTTGTTTATATTTTTTAAATTGATATTTATTTAATGGATTTATTGACTTTTAGTTTGAATCTAAAGGACGTTTAAATTTATCAATTTTATTCGAGAAAATGAATTGGAATTTTTTCTTTAAAAAATTGAATTTGAAAATAAATAAAATTATATATTTTGAAACAAATTTAAAGTGAAAACTTTCATTTACGCTATTTTTATTAAAAAATTTCTTCTTAAAGACTAATTTGTTTCCTGAAGAACTAAGTGGCAGAAAGGTATTTTATTAAACTGCTTTTGATCAGAAAAAAGAATTAAAATTTTATTAAATTATTCAAGTCAAAATAATTGATTTTTTAAATTTAAAATAAAAAGTGTAGCATACTTTAAGGTTTGTTATAATAAAGCCTACTTTTAGGGCAATTATTTTGTTTAATGAAATTAAATTTAATTCTTAATAATTTTCTGAAAATTTTTTAATTTTGAATATTCTTTGGAATATTTTTATTTAAATTTTGCGCAGTTTTACTTTTTTAATATTTTATATAGTTTTTATAGTTGTATCATTATTTAACTATATTTAAGTAAGTGTTTTATTAATAATAATGATTTTATTTAATATGACTTGTTTATTTAAATTATGTTGCAAAGTATGCTGTAGTTGATGTTTACCAAAAGTATGCTTCTATTTTTATGAATATTTGTATTTGTTCTGTTATAGCATATCCTTGGGAGTAAGAAAAAGTATCTCCAATAAGTAAATTTGGTTAACAAAATGTTATTTTAATCCAAAATATTTAATTTTTTTTATTTTGAACTTAAATATTTTATAGTTTTTGTTTGCTTCAAAAAATTTTATAAAATTCGGATTATTGATTTATATTTTATGTACCAATTTGTTATATATCAATTTCCTAAATTTATGCTATATAATTCATTTTTATTTATTAAAGCATACATTATGGCATTTGGTGTATAATTAATTCTATATTCCTGAGTCTTTTATATATTTTCTATAAATATATATAAATTTCCTTAAATATTTTTTGATTTCGGATTTAGAATTTTGTTTTATATATCAAACTTTGTTTTGAATTTTGCTTATGTTTTTTTTAACTTTCAAAATTTACCAAATTTTATGAATTTTGTATTTGTTGTAGAGCCAGAACCATTTAGCCAAATTGGTATCAAACATTTTAGGAAATTTGTTTGCTTAGGATTTGAAACCTGCTTGAAAGAAAAGAAAAAAAGAAAATTAATTGAAAAATGTTAAAAAAAAATAAAAATAAAAATTAAGTAAAATAATAATTAATTATATATAAAAATAAAAATAAAATTTAAGGGCCTAATTTGGTAAAACAAACTTAAAAATATTGTTTTTAAAGGCGAAAGAGAAAACTATTTTTGAAATTCTTTAAATGGAATTCGGATTTCTTAGTTTTAAAACTTCCCAGTATTTTCGGCTAAACAAAAACCGTATTGAATTTAATTTTTATATTCTGTTTGCAGATTTGAAATTTTATCTGGAGAAATGGAGTTTTGTCTTCCCAGTATTTTGACGAGTTAAAATTCATTAATTTTTTTTTGTTCTTTTCTTAGTTTTACCGGTATTTTTATAACACTTGATTAAAAAATGATTTGTAACATTTCAATCTCAATTTTTATTTAACTTTTAAACCAAAACTTCGGATTTTAAAATATTCCAAATAAGATGTTTAATTTGGGGTTTAAACCATGTTTTTTATTTTCCAGTATTTTGATAATTTGTATTTAAAATATTATTGAGAGAAATAGAATTCTCCCAGTATTTTACGGTTTCAATATTTTCATATAGATTCAATAAGTGATTTTTATTTTTTCCAGTATGTTAAACATTCCGAAAAAAGAGATCCATTTCCCCACTATTTTTTAATATATCTCAAAATATGAATTTTTATTTTCCCAGTATTTTAGAGGCCCTTAATTTGAACGATTTTTTATAGTGTTCTTCTTATTATTAAGTGTTAAGTTATTTAATTAAGCATAAATATTAAACAAATTAAAATTTATTACCCAGTATTTTTGTTTGTATTCTATTTCAAAGAAATAGTGGTTTTTTCCATTATAGACTAGATTTTTTCTATATTAATATTCTAATATTAAAACTATTTTTTGGTAAAATTAAAATTGAATTTGGTTTTTAAGATTTAAAAAATATATATTTTTTTATTTTAAAAGATTTTTCTATGACGAATTGAATTTGAATTTGGTTTCCAATATTTGAATTAAATTTGAATTTTGAAAAATATTTTCTGGTGAATTGAAATTGAATTTGGTTTCCCATATTCAAATGGAATTTAAACTTGGAATTTTTCTTTTATTGTTACAGTATTTAATATTAAAAAAAATATTATCTTAAAGTTGAATTTGTTATTGAATTTTTATATTCTAAAAATGGCATTTATTTTTCCCAGTATTTTGAAGAATTTGAAGAAGAATTTTTCCCAACATTTTCTCATGATAAGAATTTTGAGAATTTTATTTTAAATTGAATTTTCTAAATTGGTTTCAATTATATTTAAATGTTTCCAAACAGGATTTTAGATTTCCCATTATTTTACTTTTGAAACCAATTTTTTCATTTTTTATTTAAAATGAAATTTTACTTTTCTTTCAATCTACTTTATTATGTTTTAAAAGAGATTTTTCCCAGTATTTTTTTCAAAATAGTAAGTTTAAATTAAATTTTAAAGATTTAAAGATTTCTGATTTCCCAGTATTTCTTTAAATTGAAAATTTTGAAATGTTTTTGAATTTTGTTGTTCTATTTTTTTCTTTATTTCAAATTTAAAAAATTTGGATTTTGAAATAAATTTAAAAATCGAGATTTTTTATGAAAACTGGAAAACAATTTTAATTTTCCCAGTATTTTATGTTCAAATAAAAATATTAATTTGATAATTAAATGAATTTTTATTAAAATTTAGTTTGAATTTTTAGTCTTAGAAATGCTTTTCAGTTTTCCCACTTCATTGATTTGATTTTTTTATTAAGTTATTTTTCCCAGTATTTTATTTTTTGATATAGATTAAGACTTTTATCTTAAGGTCCTTTTAATAAATTTTATTATCAAACTGAATTTTTAAGAAAATTGATTTTTTTAATTTTTAACAGATTTTAATTGAAAACATTGGACTTAAAACTGAAATTTAGTTTTCCCAGTATTTTATTTTGAAATCGAATACTTAATTTTTATTTTGTTTAAATTATTTTTTATATTTTCAACTTTCAGAAAAATATTCTGGATCCTGAATATTGATTTGCAATTTTTAGACTTAAAAGTTGGAAATAAAACCGGTTTTTAATAATTAAAAATAATGAACTTAAATTAGAAAGTATTAGAAACAGGGTTTAAAAAAAATGTTATATTTTGAAAACAGATTTTGAAAATCGATTTAAAGGGTTTTTAAAATCCCAGTATTTTTTATGAGTTCGAACAATTTTTTTATTTTCAAAGTGGAAAATATTTGAAAATGGATTTGAAATTTATTCAAATTGATGTCTGAAAATATCCTAGTATTTTCTTTCAATACCATTAAAAAAGAGGTTTATAATTTTGATGTAATGAAATTAAAAGTATTTGAAAACAGATTTTGAATAAGATTTTTTTCTCAATTTTATGATTTGAAGGTATTTGAAATCTGGTATTGAGAATTTTTTAAATTTGTGTTTTCAAAATGTCCCAGTATTTTTTTTAAAAAATATATAACTTTATTGAAGAAATGTGTATCGAACTTTTTATTTAGTTGTTATTGTAATAAAAAGATATTCATTAAAAGAATCCCAGTATTTTAAGTTAAGGGAAGTATTTCAAAAAGACCGGTTTTTGTTATGCGATTATTTATAGCAATATAATTTGTAAAGAATTATATGATAACAAAATCGATTTTAAAAATGTTTAAATTTATATTTCGAAAATATCCCAGTATTTTTAAGATTTAAAAAAATTATAATTTTATTGAAGAAATTTTAAATTTGTATTGATTTTATCTTATTTAGTTCCTTTTTTTTTAATTAAAAGACTTTAATTAGAAAAATCCCCCTATTTTGAGTTAAGGGAAGTATCTTAAAAAGCTCAGTATTTTTTCATTAAGTTTTGTTTTGTGGTCTCGATGTTTGATGAATTTATAATTTATTTTTTTAATTTGGATTAAGAAAAATATTTTGAAATTAAAAATAAACCAGTATTTTTTATTTTGTTTACTAAATTTTATAAAAATTAAAAGTTTTATTCGAAATTATAATTTTGCATTATTTTGACTTAGAGTAGTAAAGAAAAATGTGGGTTTTTGAAAGACATTCGTATTTGTTTTTTAAATTTAAATTAAGAAAAATATTTCGAAATTCAAAATAAACCAGTATTTTTTTATTTTGTTAATAAAATTTGAGGAATTTTCAAAATTTTATTTGGAATTATAATTTATTGAAGCAAAATTATTTAAATTCCAAGTATTTTGTTTCAAGGGAGTAAAGGACTAAGGAAAATAGGGGTTTTTTTAAAGTCCTTAAATTCTGTTTAATTGTTCTTTAAATTTCCACTATTTTTAAATATTTATTAATATCATAATTACATATGTATGTGTTAGTGTGTATGTTTTGGTATTTATATTCATAAATTATACATTTAAAGCGTTTATTCGTCTATGCCTCAATTAAGGGTTGCAATTTTCTAGTTGCAAAACTTTATGTTGTTGTTATATTACAAAAACAACTAAAAACAAAAACAAACATTGTGAAAAGTAACAAACACTCTTTAAAGGTCAAGTAAACTAGTTTAAACGTTTTACAATATTTTTGATGTTGTTGTCCTTAGCCAGGATATATGGCAAGAAAAAAGAGGTAAATGTCCTGATTTTATTAAATTTAAAACTTTAATATTATTTTCTTATATTTAAAAAGAAATTATAATTTAAATAATTCTGCTCGTGATAAGATTTTCTTAAATATAAGAAAATAATTTTAAATTTTATTAAAAAAATGAAATTTTGAAAATTTTCTAAAATTCGAATTTTTTCAAAAATTTTGTGAATTTAAAAAAAAAAAAATTCATAACTATTTCTCCTTCTTTATTTAAATTTTTGTAAAAAAATCCTATTTTTTGGTTTATTGCAATTTTTGGTGTTTTCTTCTAAGGCATCTAAAAAGTTTCCTTTTTAATTTGGCCGCCATTTTTTTCTTTTATTCCTTTAACCAGCATCTTGTTTCCATCAAGAGGGTGGTGAGTTAGAGGTTAATTTCACAGATATTTGTAAAAAGGGTGGTTTTCATTCAATATTTTTTATATTTCTTAGATTTAAAGTAATTTAATAAGATTTTAAGAAATTTTCGATTTTTTTAGGCTGCCATTGGATGACTTCTCAGATGGCGTAGAAGAAAGGGATGTTAGAAATTATATTAAACGGAATTTTGGTTTATTTAGTTTTATGGAATTTTTAATGAAAATTCATTTGCAATTTTTAGAAAAAATTACAAAAGTTGTAGAACAATTTTGCATACATAACTAGTGGAAAAGCGCCCTCTATAAGGTGTTTGAGGAGAAAATAATTATATTAATTTAAATATGTATTTTGATTTTAAGCAAATTTCTTCATTTAAACTTTATTTACATGACTTAATTTTAATAAATAAATTTTAATTTCTTCATTTCAATATCAGTTTTTATAGAGAAGTTGCCAACCTAATTTAAGATTAAGATTTAATTAAACTAAATTATTTAAAATGATATTCAATATTGAAAAAAAAAACATTTTAAATACTTAAAGAAGTTTCTAATAATATTAATTTGGTGGTTGCCAACTTTCTTAAAGCTTTAATTTAAATTTTATTTGAAAAAAATTTCAACTTTTTTGTATGGAACTGAAATTATTTTAATTCAAAAGTTAAACTTCTTCCTAAAGAAACTGAAATTAAGAATTTAAAAAAGATTTCAAAAGGTATTTCAGCTTGAAAAGGAACTTTAAATTAAATTTTCTTAGTTGCCAACCTTTTTCAATTTCGCTAAATAAACTTAAATAAAATCTTTTAAGAGATTTATTTTGATTGAATTTAGCGCTGCCAACTTTTGACATTTAAGCATTTCAAAAATGTTAAATATTTAACTTTGAATGAAACATTTTAATTTCGATTTTTTTTAATTTTAAATAATTATTAATAAAGATTTGAACATTCCCCAGAGATTTGAAATTTTTTAAAAGAATTTTGAATTTCAAATATATTTCAAATTTTTAAATCAATTTGTAACTTCAAAACTTTTTATTTAAAATTGAAATGATTAATGCAATTTGAAATTATTCTGGATTTTTGCTATTTTGAAAATGTTTTAGATATAAAATTTTTTATAAAGTTCAGGTTTTGAAATTTAGACTTATTTTCTGAAAACTGAAATGAATCTGGACACTGTATATATAAAATGATTATTTTTAAGATATTTCGAAATTTTTATGAAATTGGAAATTTTATATGAAATTTGAAATGCTTTGAATTTTCAATATAATAAATTTTGATATTTTTATTATAATTTTAAAATTGTCTGAAAATTAAAACTTACATTTTCAAGAAATTTCAAAGAAGAAATATTTTATTTTTTTTTCAAAATAATTGTTCATAATTTTATCGAATTTTTAATACTAAATGAAAATTAAAACTTTTATAAAAAATAATTTTTTTCAAATGAAATTTTTATGAATTTATAATAAAAATTGATTGAATTTCTTAAATTTTTTAGGAAATGTAAAATTCTTAACGTGGATTTTAAACGGAACTAGTTTCAAATTTTTTGTAAAATTTTTAATTTGTACTAATTTTTAAGAGTTTTAAGAAATTTTTTTTGAAAGTTTATAAATTCTGAAATTTAAACAAAAATTTGAAAATTTTAAGAAAAATTTATAAATTTATTTTTTTTACATTTTGGAATCTATAATTTTTATTTGTTACAATGTTTAAATTTGTAGTCAATAATTAAGTTCAAAATTAAGTTCTGATTTTTTAATTTTTTTTAAAGAAAATAAATAATTTTGTTTAAAAAAGATGAATTTGAAATTCCAATTATATTTAAATATTTTTTTATGAAATTTGATTTAAATATTGTATTGATTTTTTTAAACTTTTTTAAATATTTTTTTATGAAATTTTAATTTTTTAAATTTATGCAATTTTATATGTTAGTTTTTATTGAAACAATTTTTTATTTTTAGTTTTAAAAGTTGAAATTTTTATTGAAATTTCAATTTTTGAATAAAGTTTTCTGTCGTAATATTTAATGAAAATTATTTTAATCCTTTCTATTTTTTAAATTTTGGCCTAATTCGAAATTAAGTTGGCAACTTTTAATTAAACAGGTGAGGGAGATCTATAAATTAACACTACGAGTGTTTATGAGTGTTTTTTGCCTTTCTAAAATTATTACTTTTTCAGAATTAATGAATTTTGAAATAAAAATATCTTTTCGGATTTCCCTTACTGATTTTGAATGCATTTCATCATGAGATAAGTTGGCAACACTTTATTTTTGACAGAAAACATTTAAAGAAACTATTTTTATTATTTTTTATTGCAACCGATATTTGGCTTTAGTTTTAAAATATTAATTTTTTTTATTATTTGTAATTGTGAATTTCAATTGAATTTGGAGTTATAATAAATAATAAACAACAACAAGAAAATCTAGATTTTAAAATATGCATATAAATTACTTTTGCCAGTTGATTTTTAAATATCATTCTGAAGAGACTTTTCAGAAAATTTAAAACAGCTTTAAGGCTCAAATCAAATTATATATGAATTTGAAATCTTGTTAAAAAATGTATTTGAAAGATAAGATCAAATTGTGAAATATATAAGTAAAAAATAAATATTTTTATTGAAAAGGAAATTTGAGAGCTTTTCAGCTTTTTAAGCTTTTGCTTATTTCTTTTAAAAAATTTATGCTTTATTAAAAATCTTACTTCCTAGAACATTACAATTTAATTTTTTTGTTTAAGTATTTTTTGAATAATCTTCCTTTTTCCTTAAATCCTCAAAAGCTTTTGGGCTTCATAACAAATCATTAGCCTTAATTCTTTTATTATCAAATATTTAAATTAAAATTGATTTTGTTTGAAGGTTAAGAAAGAAACCTTGAGTCCTCAAAATCAATGACATCAGTTTTCAGAAAAGAAAACATCATGTGTGCTTTTCAAAAGAATAAAAAGCTTTTGCTTAAAGGCGATTAAAAGGAAACAAAATAATGTCCATATTTATTTAGAAATATTTAATTTCATAATTTGCATTCAGATTCCGGTCATATAGATCTAAAAAGCTTTAAAAAGTGTTTAATAAAAAAAATTCTTAAAAACGAAAAAGCTTTCACTTTAATATGAGGGCCTCATTTCTTGAGAAAATCATAGACATTTTGAAAGCTTTTTTAAATGTTAAATTTTACTTTCTATTTTTTCAATTTTCATTTATTTTTGAAAGCTTTTTGAAGTGTTAAAATTTAGATTTCAATTTTCAAAATTTTGATTTATTTTTAATAACCGAAGCTTCCGACCTTTTCTAGGAAGATTTTAAGTTTTCTTAAGCAAAGAGCATCATTTATATAATCATTTGCTCAATTCCCATAAATTTATTCAAATTTTAATTTTCTTTAAAAGTTTAAAGTGCTTTATCACCTTAAATCTTTAAAGCTTTCAGGCTTCATTTCCTTAGAAAATCATGGGCCTTTGAAAAATGTTTTAATAAATAAATTTGCTTTTGTGTGTCTTAATGAAAAATTTAAGCTTTCAAAAATCTTCATAGTTTAATTTTGCTCAATTTCCTTAAATTTATTAAAATTTTGAATTTTTATAAAAGTTTAAATAGCAGCTTAAAAGCTCATAACCTCATTAGCCTCAAAATCAGAAAGAATTTATCTCATTAAAAGTTTAAAGTTCAGTTCCTAAGCTTTAAAGTTCTTAAGCCTCATTTCCTCAGCAAATCATGGGCATTGCTTTAGCTTTATTTCAATTTTTGCAAATTTGGTTCTAAAACACTCTTCTTTATTTTATTTCTCTTATTTCTTCAAAAGCTTTAGGGCACAATTAAAGTTATTTTAGTTTATTTTTCGAATTTTTGAACCAGAAAACCGTAATTAATTAAATTTTTTCTTAACTTTCTATTAATTTATAAAATTTTAGATTTCTTCTAAAGTTTAAAGTGCTTTCCAGATTAAAGCTTTAAAATCCTTAGGCCTCATTTCCTTAGAAAATCCCAGACCTTTCGAAAATCTTTTGAAATTTGTTTAATTATTTTTAAAAATTAATTTTCTTTAATTTTTTTCCGCCGTAAAACTCTTCCCCCCATTTTATTTTTTAACTTAAGTCTTCAAAAGCTTCAGAGCATCATGTTTTAAACAATCATTTGCTGCTTTTCTTCTTTTACCAAATTCTAAAGAAATTTCTTCTAATTAATTTTTTTAAATGGCTGAAAAAAACTTGATTTTGTTTAAAAGTTATAGAAAAAAAGGTCCTTGAAATAATAAACCCTTCTTCTTAGCTTTAAATCCTCAAAATCAAAAGGCATCATTTTTTTTTGTTGCGAAAAAAATCATTTGCCCTTTAAAATTAATTTTGGAAAAAAAACTGAGCTTTTGTTTAAAGTTTTTGTTTAATAAGGGTTTGGAGTTTAAAGTGAGTGGTTTTGGGAGATTTGAATCTTTGTCATTAACCACCATCTTAGAAAATTTCTTGACTCGAAAATATTTTTTTGAAAAATAAAAGAAAAAAATCGTGATAAAAATAAAAATTTCATTGATTTATACCGAAACAACCATTTATACCTTAAATCCTCAAAAGCGAAAAGGCATCATTTTGGGAATCATTTGCTCACAGTGTTGAAATATAAAAGAAATTTGAAAGGATAATAAATAAAAAAATCCCTTGAATTTCTTACACACAAAATTCGCTTTCGTTTAAAGGGGTGTTAAACGGGTGAAAAGGATGTAAATTGATGACGTTGTGCTACTGTTTCTGCTGTTGCTAATGATGTCGATGAAGATGTGTTGAACTTTTGGGGTGGCAAACTAAGGACTCTCTAAATGAGTTTGAGTATTAGAATTTGAGCTTTTGCTTTTGCTGTTTTGAGACTTTTAGCTAAAAGAGCCTTAAATGCTGCGCTGCTGCTTCTGCTACTGCTGCTGTTGTGTGTTTTTGCAGGGGTTTATTTTTCATTTTGTAGATAAATTTTAGATGAAGTTTTATCTCAATTTAGATTTCTTATACAATTTCTCCTTGATAAACCAATTCGCTTTAACTTTCTCCTTTAAATTTCTATTTGAAATTTCTCCTGGAGATAATTTTTCTCTTTTTTTCAAAATCAAAGTCAAATTAAGAGCATTTTGTTTTTCTTTGTAATTTAGATATTTTGTTGTTTATCTCCTTCAATTCTCTTCTATGCTTTGTTTGTGTGTCTGTTTCAGGATTTCTTTGAGTTGTTTGTTATTATCCTTGAGTTTGTTTTTTAGTATCTTGTAAATATATTTCTAAGTTGATTTTTTCTATTAATATTTTAATTAAGTTTTTTTCAGTTTTAGGTACTTTTTGTTGTTGTTTTTGTGTTAATTTAAATTTTTGAAATTTTTTTCTTTGTTGTAAATATTTCTTTTAGAGTTGTTTTTCTTTCTTAATTAATAATTTTGTATAAATTTTTATCACATTTTTGCTTCGAAATTTTTATTTGTGAACATTTTTTTCAGGTTTTTGCAGTTTTTTTTTTTTGAGTTTCATCTCAATTTTGTTATTATTTATTTGTTGCTGTAGGGGGTCCTAATGTATCCCATTTTCAAATGATCCAGAGTAGAGTTGCTGAGGTATCCTACAATGAGATATCAAATTTGAAAGATTTATTGACTTTAATTCAAATAGGACAATTTTAATGAAGAATATAATTTAAAATTCGAAACTTATAAAGTACAGATTTTTAATAAAGTTAGATATTTACAAGTTTTTTTATTTTTTAATTACTAACGAAATAAAATTTTTTATAAGATTTCAAAACTTAAAAAAAGTTTGTTTTTATTCAAATAATTTTATTGAAAATGTTGTGATTCTTTTATTGTTAAATTTTTCACAATTTATAAAATTTTAAAGTAATTTTTGAGATCTTAAATATTTTAAAAAAATTTTTAACAAATTTTGTATTTTTTATAAATATTGAAATATTTAAATTCGAAATGTCATTTCCTTCGAATATTAATTTTCAACATTAAAACAAATTTATATATTTTTTATTCAAAATGTTTTGATTTTTAATTTTTAACAAGTTTTTTGCATTTTTTAAAATTTGAAAATAATTTTTTTGAAATTATTAATTAATTGTGAATTTTTCAATTAAGTTTGAAAATTATTATATATTTTCAAAATCTTAATAACTGTTTAAAGTTTTAAGTAAATTTTTTGAAATGTTGAATAAATTTTTAAATCTTATTAAAAGATTTATTTTTATATCTCATGAAATTTTTTACTCAAAAAATTTTCAATAAATTTTGAAATATTTAATTTTAAATTTTTATTAAATTTTTAATTTCGAAAAAAATTAAAATTTTAATAAAAATAAATATGATAATTTTTTTTTTTAATTCAAATAAAATAAAATTAAAAAATATTTATTTCAAACCTTTAATTTATTTAAAATTTAAAAATTTAGTGAAAATTTTCAAAATTATTAAATTTTATTATTTTTAAATTTTTTTTTTTGAAATCTAAAATTATTAACACAAAACGAAATATTTTACATTATTATGGTCACTATATTATGATAAATGTTTTATATGAAAATGTTTAGATTCTTTTGATATTTTTCGAAGTCCTGCCAAAACGTTTTTTCTTATCCAAAATCCTAAAGAAATATTTAGAAATTATTGCAAAAACAGAATAACTCTATTTATTTACAAGGACAAATATTTTATTTGACATTTATATTACTCGGTCCAGAAGGATATATATATTTTTGTATGGATACAGTTCATAGTTGATTTCTGAGATACTTGTCAATAAAAGAGAGGCTTTTAAAAAGACTGAAAAAAACTATTTAATTTCTAATTTTACTAGACAATAAATTATATTGAATTCGTATTATTAACGTGATCTTGGAAATGTTTTAAACAGACAGACAGACGGATAGATTGAAGAACATAACTAAATAGAATAAGATTTTGATTTGATACAAGAACATATATACTTTATGGAGTCAATGATGATTACTTCTTGATGTTACATACTTATTGACAAACATTATATTCCACCCCACTTGTGGTGATGGAGTGTATTAATCCACTATACAAACTAAAAATATCCTTAAAAATGTTTATCTTTCAATATTTTTGTAAATTTCAAATAAATTTAAATTTATATAGTTTTCATGATATAAATTCGTGTTAAACAAAAATTCGACTTCGCATTTAAAAATTTCATTATTCTACATGATACAAAGAGAAAAAATATTATATAACAGAGTTTCTCAACTATTATGTAATATCCACATGGCAATTATTTTTTTTACATTTTTGGGATCCTTTCAAATTTTAAAATCCTTTTAAGAGAACATCTGACAATACAGTCTTAATCAATTTATTCTTTAAATTGTATTTTCTTGAATAAGAATAAAACCAGAGACGGACGAGCGGACGAATAAAGTTAATTTCACAAGGGGCTCTTTTTTGGTACCGAACACATTTTTTCGATTTTATGGAATTATATGCTCTTTAGTTCATATGATGAAAATCGCTTTAATTAATTTATTTTTGTTTAAGAAAACCCAGTATTAGACGTTTTGATTAATCGAATTTTTTGCACCGTACATGTATTTTCGATTCTATAGAAATCGAGGATTGACACATATCGACATGATTTTTACCTAAAACCAAATATTTATTGTTTTGAGCTTTAATTAAGTTTTATATATATTTTTTATTTTTCGCCTGTCAGACACTGAACAACAATTAACTATAATTATATTTTTTTTAAACACGATCTTTTTTAAATATTTTACAATTCACCATATTTTTCATTAAAACAAAAATCTCACTTACCTGTTGTAATATAGAAATAAAGAATATATTAATTACACTGTTCCATATTATTGATATTTTAAGTTTTAATTTCAATAATATTAATTATTTAATAATATTGATTAATTATTTCATTTAAATTAATTAAAATTGATCTGACTTTTGTTCTTGAAGTTTAAACACTATTTTTTTCATATTTTTTTAATTATTGAAATTTTATTTAATTTTATTTTGTAAAATTTTATTCAAAACGAAACAGTTTGCGAAAAAATTAATCCAAAAATAACACTTTTCAAGATCCTTAAGGATCTTATTTTCTTAAACGCGCTGTTAAACATTTTGAAAGTCTATGGAGTTTGCGCTGTCATGATGAGGTGCTGATGTTGGTAAGAACCGTTGAAATGCTGCGTTTGAGATTTGAAATGAAACTAAATGAGTCGGCGCAAAAGCTTTTGATTTTATACGAAAATCTAACAAAAGCAATAAAAGAAAAATCGTTATATTAAAAAAATGAGTGTAATGGTATTCTTTTTTTTTCTTTTGCAGCTTAATATAAAAATTATAGTTTTGCAAAGAAAAGGACACAAAGGACATTGTGTTGTATGATATCGAATTTTTATAAATGTTTTTTTTTCTTTTATTTGAAAGAGAAAAAACTAGAAATTCAAGTTCTTTTTTTTAAATATAAAAAAGGACAATTCTCTCGTTTAAGGATTTCTCATAAAAGCTTGTTGCAATTTTTCAATTGTTTAAAAAAACCTTTAAATTTGGGTGCTTTTTCTGCGATATTATTAGAGTGAATTTTTTGTTTGGTGGTGGTTTTTGTTTTTGTCATAATGATCATGAGAGTACACCTGGTCCAGTTCAGACAAGCTGCTGGACCATTTCATTGTTTACAGCATCAATTGTTAATTGAAACTAGTTTTTGTTTCGTTTCGTTTTCCGTTAAGGGTAACGGATAACAAAGCTTCCGCTTCTGCTTAATATCCTTGACCATTGATCTAAACAATACCAATAAACACAATCGCACTCATACAAACGAACATAAACCAAAACGTCTGCTGTTATGTCCATTCGGTCTTTGTGTCTTGTTTTTTCATATTCCAAACAAGATCCTTTCATTTAGGGATTTTTTCAGGAAAAAGTATCGCTTTTTTCCTCACATTTGGGTGCAATTTTTTCCAAACAAATTTGTCAGTTTTTTTTTTTTATTTTTGATGACGATAATGATTTTGAAAAAAGATAAAAATTAGTTGTACATGACAAAAAACATGTTTTTAACACAGGATGCTGTTGCTTTTTTATTATCCTTAGAATTTTTGAAAATTAAAATGATAAATGTGTACAATGACCCTATAAAATTTCCTAAAATTCATACGATTTTTTTTTTGGGTAAAAAAGTGATCGTGGAAAATTGTGGAGAAAAAACACAATTAATGGTTAGTAACCTCAAATTATTTTGAAATTAAAAGAAATGAAATTTCAGAAAAAAAATGAATTTTTTATTAAAGAAAGCAAAAAAAGGATGTCTGGGAAGCTTTGGGAGATGATATTCAAATTTTGATATGATTGAAAATGAATGAGTTTTAAAGGCGTGTTAAACATTTGTTAAGTTGTTATAAAAGAATTATTATTTTCATGTTGTTTGGACATGATATCTCTAATTTAATTTTAGATATTTCCAAAAAAACTGCATTTGATTAAGGACGAGTTCTCGCTCAAAGAAAGCTCAAGGATTTCTCAGATTTTTTTTGGCAATTATGTGATTTAATTTTAAAAAAATATACACTTGAATAAATTGTTATATACGAAAAACTAGAGCTAAATTTTTAGACTTTTTTATATCGGTTCAGATCGGAATAAGAGTATCAGATAACAGAAAATATTTTTTTCCTTAAATTAAAATTATTTTTTTTTAAATTTAAAGGATAATTCCTAAAACAATATTCTTTCCAAATTTATTTCCTTAATATCCTTGAAATTTTGTGCAATTAAAATATATTTTTGTAGATCACCGTCACTTTAACAGTTGGGTTCTTAATCATTTTTAAATTTATATAACGTAATGTACAGTGCATGCAAATTGATTTTTTTGCCAAATAATTCTTTAACTTTTGATCCATGTTTAGAGCCGAGGACTTTTTGAGTTAATTTACAAAAAAAAAAAAAAAAAAACAAAAAAAAACAAAAAAAAACCTTTTTACTGAATATTATTTGATTTCATTTATAAAAAAAAACTTAAAATTTTTATTTTTTTTATACCCTACACCACCGAAGGTGATTGGGGTATTATGTGTTTGTGTTGATGTTTGTAACATGCAGAAGAAATGTTGTTACATCCACCTTTAATTATACCATTCGACTCAGAATCGCTTTCTAAGTCGATTTAACGATGTCCGCCTGTCTGTTTCTCTGTCTGTCGGACTGGCTGTCCATGTAAACGTTGTGAACAGTCTACAGGTTGTAACTTTTAAAATATCTCAATGAAATTATTATTTTTGCCAAAGGATGAAACCTTTTGAAATTGGCCATGTTCGGTCTAATATTTCATGTACCACCCATACAAATGTTCTTCCCGAAATGGTCATAAAAGTCCCAAACACAAAGTGATTTGAAAGTAATTTGTCACAAGTAAGTCTTAAAACATTCTAAAATGATGTGTCAAAATATGCGAGATTCGGTTCATTTTTTCTCATAGGTCCCATATAAACCCCCTTCCATATCACATTTTAGTTCAAAAATTTCACATATACGTTGGAATCGTAATAATAATTGGTCAAATTAAGATAAATATAAGAAAAAATAAAAAAATTATACGAGGGTCGGTTTACAATTTTTTGTAGCCCTCATGTAACCCGCCTGGAAAATTAATTTTAAAACGCATAAACACTTTACAAAAAATTCTATGATAAAATACCAAAAATATTAATTCATATAATTTATTTATTATGCGTTTGTGCTGTTGTTTGTAACATAAAAAATGGCGATTCACCAACCGTTAAGTATACTGTTGGACTCAGAATCAGTTTTTGTCTATCCGTTTGGCTGACTGTCCATGTAAACATTCAGAATACTCTACACTTGCAATTTTTGAGATATTTTGATTAAAATCGGTACATTAAAGAACGAAGCCTATTAAAACTGTTCATGATCAGTTAAATATTTCAAGGTACCTTTCATGATTGTCCTAAATATAAAGCGATTTTAACGAAATTCGACATAAATTTTTTATAACTTTTTTCATTTGAAAATTGCTTAACTTTCGAAATTTTAAAGTCGATTTAGAAATAAATCTGATTCGCTCTCAAAAAAACTCTCAAAATTTCGAAAAATAATTGAGATGACCTTAATTCGGTATACATAACGATTTTTCACCTATAAAGTATATATATTTTATTATTATTATTATTATTATTATTATTATTATTATTTATTATTATTATTATTTTTTTTTTGAAATACCGAATTTCGAAAAGTTTTCAAATGTTGTAATAGGAATCGGATTTTAAATTTTTAGTGATTGTTCCTTCACATATATATTTTTTTTTAGCAAAAACTTAATTTTCGAATAATTAGTTTAAATTTTTTCAAATTCTAAATAAATTCTTTATTTTAAATTAAAAATTTGAAAAAAAGAAATGCGACTTAATTTTTATTTTCGAAATTTTAGTGAAAGTTGTATTTCTGAATATTAAGTTTATAATTTTGATTTTCAAACTTTTGGTAAAATTTCGAACTTTTTATAAACAAATTGATTTTCGATTTTTTAATAAAAATATTAACTATAGAATTTTTAAAGAAAAATATTAAAATTTCAAATTTTTAATGAAAAAATCACTAAGAAATTTAAACTTTTTATATATATTTTTGGTAAATAAATTAATTTTAAATTTTTAAGTAAATTTTATATTTTCAAAATTGTAGAAAAAAATATTTGTAAGTTTTTAAAATTTAAATCCAAATTTCATTTTTCAGTTTTTTTAAGAAAAATATTATTAGAATGAACAGAATTTGGACTCTTGAAATTTAAGAAGATTCGTAGATTTTTGAAATGTTTTCATTCGTAGGACCTTCGTATGCCCTCTGAACTGAAGTAAACGATTAATATTTTCTAAAATTTGAAATGAAAATTAGAAAAATGAATTCTGAACTTAATTCCGACTTTTGAAATTTTGAGAAATTTTATATTTGAATTTGAAGTAAAACTTTAGTTGAACATTTGTATTTCCAAAGTCTAAAAAACTTTTTTTTTAATTTTTGGCCAAAAAACGTTATTTTTAAATTTTTATTAAAAGTTTTTTTCTTATTTATGTCTTTAAGGAAGAATTGACAAAATAACTGATTTCTGAACTTTTCATGAAAAGTTTTAAGTTCATATTTTCCGTAAAAAATGTTTGATATTTAAGATTTTAGTAAAATAATTTCAAAATAGAAATTCGAATTTTCGAAAAATATGAAATTAAAAAACAGATGTTCGTATATTTCACGTTATCATTCTCTCAAAACAGTAAGATTTTTATAAGAATTGCAGAACGAAAAAAAATCGAAAAATTTTATTTTAAATTTGAAAAAAAAATAAAGAATTTCAATACCCTCCAACACAAATTCAGGTGAAGTTATATACGTCGTATTTTTAGCTATAACTTTTTTTTCTACTGAACCGATTTTGATAATTTTTAGAATGGTAATGAAGTACATGTAACTTCAAATTATGACATTTCATTCTAATTTTTCAAATTAATTTAAATTTTATCAAAGTTCCTCGCTTGAACTTAGAGGTTGCCTCCGATATCGATCTATACCATTTAATATACTGAATTGATTTTGCTAGAAACTTAACTGAGCTATAGCGAATACTAAGGCCAAATTTCATTAAGCTCTGTCAATTTTTGTGGATGTTAGCATGCCAACAACAGACAGGCGTACAAAGCTGATTCGACTTAGTTTTTGATTTGCAGATAATTCCTCCTTATCATATCACACGCAATGACAATGTTCATATACCCTCTTGTGGTGGTGAAAGTTAAACAAGTAAAAATGTAATAGTCGGTCAAGTCCAACTATTTATTGCGGATTGTAAATGCCTGCTATGAAAAATTATGAACGGCCTTAGCTTAACTTGCTTTCGTTGCTATGCTTATGTGTGCAATATATAATTATGATACTAACATTTATGTAAGAAATAATGGACCGATCCTTCTGAATTTAGTATAGTGTTTTAGAATATAATACGACTTATATTTTTACATTTGAAAATTTTATGGGCTGAAAGTTCCATACTGGAGGGACATTTGTATGGACATATAAGAAATAATGGGCCGATCATAACCAATTTCAATAGGCATCGTCCTTGGGCCAAAATAATTGCACGTGCTAAATTTCATTTAGATATTTTCAAAACTGCGACCTGTACTTTGCGATTAAGCTTTACATGGCTTTAAGTGGTGGTTGAACTGACCGTTACAAACATATACGCAAATGCATAATACCCCCACCACCTATGGTGGTGTAGGGTATTATTAAAATCCGAGATAACACTGAACATGTCTTTTATTTAATTTAAATTCATATTAAATTTTTACATTCAAATAAAAGCTTTAAATATACATTTTTCTATAAATTGCATTCATGCTCATGCATGTCTGCATAGATCACCTTCAAATTAAATAAACCACTTCCGGACTTAGATAAATATAACAAAATGTAGAGTAAAAAAATAAAACAATATGTGAACTATCCCATCAAAACATAACATGACCTTGTTCAAAAAGGGGTCATGGCAAATAATGTAGGAAGAAAAAACGTTACCAAACATCTTTTTTAACGCTAATGTGTGCAAACAACTAAACCGAAATATAAAATATACCTTGTGATTTATTTTTTCGGTATTTTTTTTCTCATATTCTTAAAATTTAACAATTTTTTTTTCTAATTTTTTGTTTTTTTTTTTTTCTTCACTCGATGAGAATTAAATTCAACAAGTTAAGGGTTGTTGCAGCCACTTTTTGTGGCATTCATTTCGTTCATACGAAAAAAAGAAACGTTTTGTGTGCAACAACACATTCATAGAAGACCAGCAGACATATGGACAGACAGATTTTTAAGCTAATATAGTCAAGGTTGGAATTTGTTAGTTTGGAAAAAATAGCAACAACAACAACAACAAGCGAATTGTTGAAGTGCTATTAACCCTTAAAGTTTATTGTGATTTTTAAGTTTAACTACGGGTTAGAGGTGGGGTCAACACACAAAATGCCATGACATTTTGCAAACTTTACACGATAAGAAAACACACACTTTTCTAATTCTACAAATGAAATGAATTTCTGTCGTTTTTTCGTTTGAGGGTTGTTGATATAATTCCTAAATGGGACATTTAATAATTCACAATCGTTTAATCAGAGTCTTTTATTAATTGGCGGTTATATTTGAAATTATTAAAGAGAATAATTGTGAATTATACAATTATTTTGTGCTTCAATGAGGGTTGCCAAATTTGAAAGAATTGAATGTGTGTTGAGATTTTGAAATTGACTTAAAAAATCTTTTTCATAATTTATCATTTGTAGTCTTTCTGATTGACTTATTAAACATGATATGGTGAAGATTTTGATTTTAATCATAAAATTTTTACCAAGTCAGATTTAGATCGATTCTTTTTCTTTGGATTATAATAAGTACTTGATTAATTTATTCGTTTAAGTTACCGATTCAGTTTTTGATACTGCTCAAACTCAGTTCTTTATTTAGCTCTTAATTCAGTTAGTGCTTAAGGTATTAATTAAATTCTTGATTCAGTTTCATATTCAGATCATAATTTAATTACAGTTTTAGATTTTGTCAAAATTTTTGATTAAGTTTTTACTTTTTTATTCTGTTCGTGATTCAGATAATGTTTCAATTCTTTTTTCAGTTCTTAACTCAGGTTATATTTCCATTTCCCATGATACAGTTTTTGATTAAACTTCGGAATTATTTCTTAGATCAATTCTTGTTTCAGTTCTTGATTCTGTTCAACTCTTAGTACAGTTCTCATTTCAGCTTATTATTCAGTTCTTAATTCATTCCAGTTTTAGATTCTGTTCCTGATTGTGTTCTGGTTTCAGTTGTTGACTGAGTGCATAATCAACTATTGTTTAAAATTTTGATTTAGTTCTTCCTTCAAATCTAGATTCAATTATAAGTTCAAGAACTGTGTTGGTTAATTTTCAGTCCAGTTCTAGTTCAGTTATATTTCAATTATATTTCAGTTTTAATTCAGTTCTAATTTAGTTCTAGATCAGTTCTAGTTCAATTCTAGTTCAGTTCTTGTTCAGTTCTAGTTGAATTCTAGTTCAGTTCTTGTTCTGTTCTAGTTTAGTTCTAGTTCAGTTTTAATTTAGTTCCAGTTGAGTTCTAGTTCAGTTCTAGTTCAATTCCAGTTCAGTTCTAGACCAGTTCTAGTTCATTTCTGGTTCAGTTCCAGTTCTAGATCAGTTCTAGTTCAGTTCTACTTCAGTTCTAGTTCAGTTCTAGTTCAGTTCTAGTTCAGTTCTAGTTCAGTTCTAGTTCAGTTCTAGTTCAGTTCTAGTTCAGTTCTAGATCAGTTCTAGTTCAGTTCTACTTCAGTTCTATTCTAGTTCAGTTCTAGTTCAGTTCTAGTTCAGTTCTAGTTCAGTTCTAGTTCAGTTCTAGTTCAGTTCTAGTTCAGTTCTAGTTCATTTCTAGTTCAGTTCTAGTTCAGTTTTATTTCATTTCTAATTCAGTTTTAGTTCAGTTCTAGTTCAGTTCTTGTTCATTTCCAGTTCCATTCTAGTTCATATCAAATCTTTTAGGATCGTTCCTATATTCTGGTTGCTTTCAGCTGATTCTGTTAAATATTTTTGAAAGAATTCTTTATGATTCTTATATTTCAACACCAAATCATAAAGTCAGCTCTTGTTAAAAAAGTAAAAAATTTATTGATATTAAATATTCTTACAATGTTTGTTCGTTCATTTGATTGTGTATGTTAAAATATTTAAAAGTTTTAAATGTGTGCGTCAACATTCGTATCCTGCAGTTCTTATTAATGTGTCAAAATAGTGTAATAAAAAATTTCAATCTAATGCAAATTCCAAAAACAAAAACTTCACATTTATTTCTACTTCAAACGATGAATTCCAATTTCAAAGGCGAGACTAAATTCAAGCTCTTTGACTAAAGCCTAGACCAAAGTTGGAACTAAGTTCACTGTAGAACTTCTATCTATTCTATAATCTAGTACGACACAATATAAATTTTTGATTCTTAGGCCAAATTTGTAGGGTGTAGTTTTCCATTTTTGTAAAGATGAATGTGTGAATGTGCTTATAAGAGCCTTGTATTCTCACATACATACTTATATACACATATATATAAGTCTTTTATTAGTTGGGTTAGTTAGTGTTAAATTTGTTCTTCTGTTACTACTTTTTTTCTTATCCTGTTACTTTTTGGTTACTTTTTTTGTGTAGTTTTTGGTAGCAATTTTCATAAATTCAAAACATTTTGTTATTATGTTTTTGTTTGTGTGTATGTGTTTGTTTTTTGTTTAAGTTGTATATGTATGCACTCTTAATTTATTATTATTTTATATTCAAAGCTTTTTTTTTATTTATTTCATATCTTCCATTTTATATAATTTTACTTACACAGATACATATATGAATAAATATATATATAAGAGTTAATATTATTGGAGAGTCCTTTTTTCTTTTCTGCAATCTACATATATCCTTGTTAAATTTCATTTGAACATGATGTAACATATTATAGAAGTAAGTAAATATATATGCCTGTATGTGTGTTATAAGAGAGAGGAAAAGAAGTTGAGTAAATTTAGGAGACTTCCCATATATGAATGTATATGTTTGTGTGTTTATAGTCATATATTCTAGGCTAAGTTTATATAGATGTTTAACTTAGTGATGATATTCTGTAGCAATTTATGTAATTTTTTTTCGGAGAAAAAGGAACAAGTTTTTTGTAGTTCTATTTTTGGTCAAGCAAGGCAATCGGAAGTAACTAGAAGAAATAGTTGAATGAAATTAAAGAATAAATAAACAGTGGTGTTGAAAAGTTGGGAATAAAGATCAATAGATTGATATACTGATATATAGACGGATCGATAGATCGATATATCAATTTTATTAAAATATCAAAAGTTTGATTCATCGATAGATAGATTGATGGATTAATATTTAAATAGATTGTTGGATTGATTTTTAATAGAGCTTCAGATTTATATATCGCAAGACTGATGTATCGATACAACAAGAGAGAAAACGACAGATTTCTATTTTTATAGATTATTTGATATAACTATAAATCGACAGATTAATATATCCATAGATCTGTGGATCGTTGATAAAAGATCAACAGATTGATATCGATATAATGTAAGATCGATAAAGAGATGGAGTGAGATATTATTAGATCGAGAGATGTATTTGTATATATATAGATTGACAGATTGATATATCGATGTATAGGGAGATTAATATATCAGTAGAGCAACAGATTGATAGATATATCGACAGATTTATATATCGACAAATTAACAGATTGATATGTCAAAAGACTGAACGACAGATTAATATATTGATATAATGACATATTGATTATAACGATACATTGAATGAATTATTAGATTGGCAGATTGATATTTCAATAGAGTGACAGATTGACAGATATATTGGCGCAAAGGCAGATTTTTATAAGAATAGTTCATGAGATTTTAATATATATAGATAAATATTTTGATATATATACAAACTGATATATCGATGGATTGATATAATGTTATATCGATTAAGGGACAGATGGATATATCTTTTGATCCATCTGTCCCTCAATTTATTTTTAATTTATTTGATTTGAGAAATTGTTAAACAATTAAATAGTTTTTCACACATTTAAATTGTTATTTTATTATTTAATTTCGTTTTATAAAATTTTAACCCTCCACTGTTGACTTCTTGTCCTTAATTTGCATATTTTTGTTAATTTTTCTCCAAATTTTAGTTTCATTCATTTTTTTCATTATTTTTTTTTTATAAATTTTTATATAAAAAGTTTTTGAGTTTATAACGAACAGGAAATACTTAAAATTTACATTTATTAGCAAATAGTTTTCGTTATTTTTATATGTGTGTGTGTGCATGTGAATAAAAAACAAATAAAAATAAAGTTTTATTATTAAATTGTTTTAAATAAAAACTGCATTTTCTTGATAATTTTGAATAAAAGTCATCTTCCATTTCCATAGAAGTATTGGAATATTAGATAAAAACAAATGTTTAAGGTCCTTAATATGAAGATTGCTGAAAAATATATTTCGTTCGATTTCTGTGAACTCGAGGGCCATTCCGTTTAAATCTTCCATTAGAGTTTTTCTAGTCTTTAAGCCATCTTCTTGCTAATTCACACCATGTCCATATCATTTGAAAATTATGGTATATTGGGAGACATTTACTTGATGAGTTTGAAATTATCTTTCATGTCATTTTAACTTTCGTAACGGTATTATATGGTTCTGTTTTCTTTTCGAATCAAGTTGCCAATAAAAATTAAGGTTTTACCATATTTAAATCTTCAACTAAATGCACTTGGACTTAAACTAAATTTTAAAGTTGATAACCTTTTTTGAAAAACAAAAAAATAAGTTTAAGGAGCTTTTGTAAGATACGAGTAACGATATATTATATATACTATATTTTAGACAAGTAACTGATGTATTCAGACTTCATGTACAGGCTAATAAATCTTATACCGGTAAAGGTATACTTAAATTTATTTTTGAATGGACAAAAGGACAAATCAATGTTGGTAGCGAGAAAAAAAGATATAAACGATTAGTAAAACCAAAGTTATATAGTTTTTGACACTATAAAAAATAAAATAACATTTACTTTTAATTTCTTATATGTCAAACCAAATACATCAGTCTCGGGTTAATAACTGTTATATTCTACCGTTCAGATGGACATCATTTTTTTTAACGAAAAATCCATTTTTAAGTGATTTATTAATTTTCCTTTAATATACGAAATTAGTATTATATTTACATTATTTTATATCTCAAACCAAATGCATCAGGCTAACCATTCTTATATAAAGGTATATAGGACCGACAAAATTGAATCATTCTGTTTAATGAAATTAGTGGAAACCAATTATTTTCTATACTCTCCACCAAATATGCGTGTGAAGTAAATACTTTGTGTTTCGTACATATACACTCACAGACGTGAAAAAACTTCAGTTTTTCTTAAATATAACATAGATCAAGGTCATAAAATAAGTTTTACCTTTGGCTAAAATTTTTTCAACTGAACCGATTTTGATCATTTTTGGAATTGAATTGAAGTATCCATTATTTATATTATTTCATTCTAATTTGTCAAATTATAATTGACAATTTTAAAAAAATTCTTCGCTTGAATTTAGAAATTACCTCAGATATAAGTCTACATCTTTTAGTATACTGAACCGATTTTTCTGGTTTCTGTCAACAACAGACAGGCAGATTAAAAGACAGACACAGATGGGTAGACAGACGGATATAGCTAAATAAAATTCTTCGCATTTCAATAGTCTTCTCTAAATGAAGAATTAGCCAACCTGTTATCGTTCAATCGACTCAAGAAGTGTTTCTGTACACTTAAAAAAAGTGGCACCACTATTTTATCTGCCTGTTACAATACCTTTTCCACTTATGATGGTGTAGGGTATAATGATTGGAATATAACTTCTGAAAAAAGTTAAAATGCAAAATGTTTTTTAAATTTTTTTTGGATCTCACTCGTTGCTTTTTATATTTGGTTTCATCACAAAAATAAACATTGCAGTCGGTGAAGCCCGAGTATTTAATACCCTATACCACATTTTTGATTATACGTTGTGGCTACCAAAATTTAATAAATCATCCTCGTAAGGATTCATCCTCTAAAAGGATTTATTCTGTGGACGTTATATGGGAGCTGGAAAAAATTGGAACAACAATGGTAAAAGTGATTTTTGGAATAAGAGTTGCATGAGACCTATGAAAAATATGTATAATTTTGCACATCGTTTTAGAATATTATAATTTGTGCCAAATTTAATTAAAATTACTAATGGAATTTATACCCTTAAATCCTAATTCCGGGAGAAACATTGGGGTTAGGTAAAATAATCATCATCAATTTAAACAGGTACGTCCTTGGCATGCCAAAATTCATTTAAATGTCTAAAAAAATGCGACCTGTATTTCGTTCACAACGTTTACATGGACAGCCAGCCGGAAGGACAGCCAAACGGACGGACATCGTTAAATCGACTTACAAAGTTATTATAAGTCGAACAGTAAAGGTGGGTGCTACAGCATTTTTGTTACAAACATCATCACAGACGCATAATATCTCAGTCGCCTACGGTGGTGTAGGGTATAAATATATAATTGAATTAAAAAATCGATTGATTTCATTTTCCTACATTAAATAAGTATTTAAGAATCAATTTTCTCCTATAAATATTTCCCTCTTTTCCTTCTTCAGTTAACCTTTAAAGTAGTTAATACTAAAAGACATAATTTTTATTGTTTGTTTTGACATATAAATTTTATGTATAAGTATAAATATTTACATATAAATCCATCTATGTATGTGTGTTTTACCTTTACCAATACATTTCCAATTATTTATAAAGTTAATCAAAAATTGTTTCCTTCAACCAACAAAAATATATTCACCAATGTTGTAATTTAATATATGAGGAGTACCATACGGCTCCTGCATGAGTTTATATTCGTTTTGAGTTTATTTCTTATATAATATTTTTTGGGCAGAAATAAACTACACCTACAACATTTATATGTACTAAAACACAAACACTTACATAAATATTCAGTTGCAAAGACATTTAAAAAGACACAAACTTATTGTCTACATAAACACATACATATGAAATAAAATACACATAAAAAATTCATAAACTCCCTACATAAATTTAATATGAAATTATATATACAAACACATACATAAATTTATAGATACACATATATACATACATTCATAAATATATGAAAAGAAAAAAAATAATAAACAAAACTTCCATTTTATAGCAAAAGAGTACTACAAGGATTCTTATTCTATATATTCATCCTTACAGACATACATACATGTATATATTTAGAAAATTTTCATAAGTACAAGGATATGTTTGTTAATATATTAGTATGTGTTTGTGTGTATATATTTGTTATAAAACTTAAACCAAAATAGTAACAGTCATGTGTATTCTTCGTTAAAGTTATAGTGTGGTCTTCTTATGTGGGTTATTTTGGTTGTATCTATTTGTAAGGATATTAATGTATGTATGCTTTTGCGTGCATGTATGTGTTAGTAATTTTTTAAATTTGTTACATAGGTTTTGGTGTATGTTTTGTGTATGTATAAGTAAAAGAAGAATATACATTTGTCAAGACCATAATAAGAAAATTTATGAATACATATTTGATTTAGGACATAAGTTTTTGGGGCCTGTTACAATATAAAAGTCATATATATTTTAAAACGACATGTATTCGAAACAAGAGACTTTTTAGTAAAAATTGAAATTTTTAGTGAAAATTGAAATTTTTAATGAAAATTGAAATTTTTAGTAAAAATTGAAATTTTTAGTGAAAATTGAAATTTTTAGTGAAAATTGAAATTTTTAGTGAAAATTGAAATTTTTAGTGAAAATTGAAATTTTTGGTGAAAATTTAAATTTTCAGTGAAAATTGAAATTTTTAGTGAAAATTGAAATTTTTAATGAAAATTGAAAATTTTAGTGAAAATTGAAATT
Source organism: Cochliomyia hominivorax (assembly GCA_004302925.2). Lineage (NCBI taxonomy): Eukaryota > Metazoa > Arthropoda > Insecta > Diptera > Calliphoridae > Cochliomyia > Cochliomyia hominivorax. The sequence goes on from PYHX02000467.1 coordinate 15,938,116, forward strand.
TTTAGTGAAAATTGAAATTTTTAGTAAAAATTTAAATTTTTAGTGAAAATTTAAATTTTTAGTGAAAATTGAAATTTTTAGTGAAAATTGAAATTTTTAGTGAAAATTGAAATTTTTAATGAAAATTGAAATTTTTAATGAAAATTGAAATTTTTAGTAAAAATTTAAATTTTTAGTAAAAATTTAAATTTTTAGTAAAAATTTAAATTTTTAGTAAAAATTGAAATTTTTAGTAAAAATTTAAATTTTTAGTGAAAATTGAAATTTTTAGTGAAAATTTAAATTTTTAATGAAAATTGAAATTTTTAGTGAAAATTGAAATTTTAAGTGAAAATTGAAATTTTTAGTGAAAATTGAAATTTTTAGTGAAAATTGAAATTTTTAGTGAAAATTGAAATTTTTAGTGAAAATTGAAATTTTTAGTGAAAATTGAAATTCTTAGTGAAAATTGAAATTCTTAGTGAAAATTGAAATTTTTAGTGAAAATTGAAATTTTTAGTGAAAATTGAAATTTTTAGTGAAAATTGAAATTTTTAGTGAAAATTTAAATTTTTAGTGAAAATTGAAATTTTTAGTGAAAATTGAAATTTTTAGTGAAAATTGAAATTTTTAGTGAAAATTGAAATTTTTAGTGAAAATTAAAAATTTTAATGAAAATTGAAATTTTAGTGAAAATTGAAATTTTTAGTGAAAATTGAAATTTTTAGTGAAAATTGAAATTTTTAGTGAAAATTGAAATTTTTAGTGAAAATTGAAATTTTTAGTGAAAATTGAAATTTTTAGTGAAAATTGAAATTTTTAGTGAAAATTGAAATTTTTAGTGAAAATTGAAATTTTTAGTGAAAATTGAAATTTTTAGTGAAAATTGAAATTTTAGTGAAAATTGAAATTTTTAGTGAAAATTGAAATTTTTAGTGAAAATTGAAATTTTTAGTGAAAATTGAAATTTTTAGTGAAAATTGAAATTTTTAGTGAAAATTGAAATTTTTAGTGAAAATTGAAATTTTTAGTGAAAATTGAAATTTTTAGTGAAAATTGAAATTTTTAGTGAAAATTGAAATTTTTAGTGAAAATTGAAATTTTTAGTGAAAATTGAAATTTTTAGTGAAAATTGAAATTTTTAGTGAAAATTTAAAATTTTTAGTGAAATTTCAAACTTTTAGTTAAAATTTAAATTTTTAGTGAAAATTGAAATTTTTAGTGAAAATTGAAATTTTTAGTGAAAATTGAAATTTTTAATGAAAATTGAAATTTTTAGTAAAAATTTTTGTAAAAATATTTTTCATAATCTATGATTGATTTAAATAGGGGCTCAATTTCCCTACTATTTATAAAATATTAAAAATTCACATTTCTTATTATTTTAAATTGATGCGCCAAATTATTCGAAGATCGGTTACTTCTCACAGTTCCCATACAAGCGCCCTTTGAAGGACATAAATTTCGTATACTCGTTGGTATTGTAATAAAAACTGGTCAATTTCAGATAAATATAATCCAAAATCGATGTTAGAAATTATAAGAGGGTCGGTCCATAATTTCTTCTTGCTCTGAAATGTAAGTATCATAATAATGTAATTACCACATAAACATTAAAGTAAACTATACGAAGGTCCTTCATAAATTTGTCGTAGCTGTCATTTACAACCAACATTTTGATGAAGAGTAATACATAGTCGGACTTGACAGTCTATAACAGTTTTACTTATTGTCTAATATATTTTTGTTGTCTTTAATAACCTTTTTAATTTTTAAAGGCCCCTTTCTAAAAATCACTCTGACTCACTCATATTAATCGTAATACACTCTTTTTCGGTAGTTCAACTTTTCTACAAGTTTAATTCTGTCTTGGTCTTCCTCTAATATTTTGTAGTAGTAGTTGTTGTTGTTGGCTGTATGGCTGCAAAAAGGAATAAAACCCCAAAACTAAAAGTGAGGGTATCCTTCTGTGTTTAAACAAGTTTAGATAAACGTACAGACAAACACACACACATAAATCTATTAGGATCTTTCCACTACTTTAAGTGTGTATATGTTAGTTTATAGCATATAAATTTTTACATGTATGTGTATAAAGGTTTATTTTGTGATGAATTTATGTAAATGTACAAGTGTGTATTTTATTGTTGTGTGTAAAATTTGGGCTGTTTCATTTTGGTCATATTTATTATTTGTGGATCCTACTTTACTTATGTTTCTTTCCCAAAAAATGCCTAAAACATGACACAATATTTACAACAAACACAAACAACAACTACAACAATAATAACTTATAAAAGATGACCAGTTTTAAATCAAGTAGTGAGTCCTAAAAACATTTATATTCTTTATTTCCTTTTTTTTGTGTCTCAGTATTTAGTTCATTTCTAAAGCTTCTTGGCTTTTATGCTTAAAAAAGGATTCTGCAAAGCATTTATGTGTATATGTGTATAAGTGTATGTATATATGTAATAATATGTACATGTTTGTTATATTTAAATGTTGTTGGTTTCATATATATTCTTAATATAAAACTTTTATTATATTTTTTGGGCAGATTTTTTTATTATAAAACATTATTATATTCTGACATATTCCTTCCTTTTTCTGCAGTTTCTATATATTTTGGGAGATTTTTAAAGAGTTGTTGTTGTATCCTCACATTAAATATTCATATTTGTATAGATTTTTTTATAGATATTTAAACATTTTTAAAAAAGATATATATAACTTATATATAAGGACATTTCTATTTTTTTTTTTGTTTTGCAAAAAGGGAAATACTGCCTATATAACATCGGGTAACAAATGAAAAATACTATACTTTGCTATTCATAAGTACTTTACTGTGTTTTCAGTATCGGGGCAATATTTAAGCGCTTTCAACACTACTTGCATAAAATTAAAATCTGAGTCGATTTAGTTATGACCTTCTGTTCTTCTCACTCACATCCTAACGAATGATCAGAGCTCATTTAAATTTGGTTGGGTTTAAGGAGAAACAAATAAAATATAGACGTAAGTAAATTATTCATCATTTTTCCAAAAATGATCAAAATCAGATCAGTTATTAAAAATATCACACATTAAATGACATCCAACAAAAATATTTTCGCTATGAGAAGCTATGAGAATTTGTATTTGTCAATGTGTGTGTAGATCTATATGTTTATGAAAGTATCCTAGTATAAATGTGTGATGCAACATACAAGTGCATGTGGTGTAGGGTATTGAAGATTCGGCTCATAGCATTCTATCTTGCTATATATTTATCGTAAATTTAGTGCATAACTCGAACCGGCCCTGCAAAGAATTGACTAACTAGTTAAAGATATGTCACAAAATTAGGGTTGATTTGACTCAGACCTTCTCACACCTTCATGAAACATATTAAAATATTAACCTTTCACAACTGCGAAAATTTTATTTTTGGTTACATTAATATTATGGTACATTAAGTTTATTATTCCATTTGTAATATCAAGTAGGAATTAATCTCAAAACGAATATATATTCTTGCGTCAAATCAAAATCTGATTCGATTTTAATATGGCCTTCTGTCTTAGAATAAAATTTTGGCGGAAAATTAATCAATATCTACCCATTATCATTCCAAAAATATCAAAATCGGTTTAGTAGAAAAAAGTTAGAGCCAAATTTATGATTAATTTTTTTATGAAAACTTTTATTTATTGTACATGTTAATGAGTATATATGTGAGCATTACTGATTCCGCATGGCTAAATATAACACCAACATCACAAGTGGTGACGAAGATATATTAACTTTGTCATTCCATTCAAAATTTGAGTCGAGTCTCTGTCTGTCGGTTTATTGAAAATTCAAAAATTGTTTATTTTTTTCCCTACAAAAATTAAAATAATTTTACGTCATAAATTTTTTTTTAAAATTACATGTCAACACTTTTCAACAACTACCAAATATTTGCTATTGACTGTATATTTACCGGACAGCACACTTTCCGCTAACAACCGTAGTTTCTGCACAGCACACTTTTTGTGAACAATCGTAGTTTCGCTACACAGCACACTTTTGCTAACAACTGTATTTTCTGCACAGTACACTTTTTGTTAACAATCGAAGCTTTGCTGCACAGCATCCTTTTTGCTAACAACCGTGATTGTGGTACACCACACTTTTCGCTAACAACAGTATTTTCGGCTCACAGCACACTTTGCGCTAACAACAATATTTTTGGCTCACAGCACACTTTTTGCTAACAACCGTATTTATCTGTACAACACACTTTTCGCCAACAACCGTATTTTCTCCACAACACACTTTTTGCTAGCATTCATTGCACAGCACACTTTTTGCGCTGGCATAATTTTCGCTAACGACCGTATTTTTGCTTCACAGCATACTTTTCGCTAACGACAGTTTTTTTCTTTGTAATTTTGTATAAAGTTTTATAATGATTTATACTTCTTACATACCTTTCAGTAAAGCAAATATCGGAAAAGATATTTTTGACAATCAAACTCATTGAATGACATCTGGGAAACGTAAATTTATTAAAAGTATTAAAAATTTTGATACTTGACGGAAAATTTGGTTTTGGAAGAAAAAAAGTTTACAAGATATTGAAAGGAACAGGAAATATGATATAATTTGTATACTCAAAAAAATGTCTCATGCTAGAAATTTGTTAAAATATCTCCACAAAATACCAAAATCCTCCAAATTATCAGAAAATAGACCCAGTAAAGGGATTTTGGTCTTGAAAAAGAGAGAAAAGAGATTTTTGTAAATTAGTCTCGATGGATTCCTGAGCTATTTGTGGACCGTAGCTTCTGAAATCTTTTATACATTTTTTGCACTAATAAAAACGTATTAGTGACAGATTTATTTGAAAGATTTTCTTATCTGTGTTATTCGCTTAAAATCCCGTTCTCTGAGGGCATTTTATGTAAAATAAAGGACCGATCATTGCAAATAGGCTTCGTAATTGGCGCGGAAAAATTATAAATTCATCATTCTAATGACTTGTAGAATGATCACAACGTTACATGGAAAGAAAAGTAACCAGACGGATGGACGGATATCTTCAATATGACAATGAGAGTGATTTTGAATCCAATTGTATAATTAAAAGCTAAGCACATAATACTCTAATCATCCATGTAAGTTTAGGTTATACAAATTGGAAACTGAATTACAGGATACAATTTTTTAATTAAGTCTAATTTTCTTCAATGTCAAGATTAGACATATTAAACATTCTTTGAATAAAGTTTTTATTTCTCTATTCCATATTCAGCTTGAATCCTTTTAAAATTGTTTATATACATTGATATATAACAAACATATGTATGTACATAAAAATATCCTTCATAAATTGTTTATTCATTTTATACTTCATTACTCATAGACGTAATAATAAATTTCTATTTTGCTTATTTTAAACTCCTTTGATCATATATTTACACTTTATTATTACTCCATGTTCCATCTTCGTCCTTTTTATTGCCAAAATATATTTATGTATGTGTATATAAATATATATGTATGAATATAATCAATTTGAATATTATTATTGACACTTCCACTTGATAATTAAAGGGGCTGTAACTATTGTGGGGTTTCTGTCTAAGGACTATTTTGTTCTCTTACCAAACAAATAATCTGGTAAGAGAACTATAAAATTGTACATTCTAATGTATTTGGAGCTTTATAGACATTAATTATAAGATTTTATAGTTTTTAATTAAATTATCACTGTTAAAAAAAGGAATTACTACAAAATCGGTTGACAATTATAATTATAAAAAAGGAAAATTTAATTTTGTTTCAAAAGAGAAAAAATGTTAATATTTAAAGTCGTTTTTAAAAATTGTAAAATAAAATAAGTTTTAAAGAAGAAGCAGGACCTTCTGAATCCTATACTTTCATTATAGTCATTATCTTATTTATACAGTTGTTTTAAGTCTTTGTTTCCCCCTTTTCCCCCAAATTATAATATTTATTAGTAATACCCTCCACTACCATTTGTGGTGAAGAGGGTATGTTAACTTTGTCATTCCGTGTGTAACTCTAAGAAGTTATCATCTAAGTCCCCATATGATATATATATTTTGGGCATCAAATAAAAATCTGAGTCGATTTAGCTATGTCCGTCCGTATGTTTGTATACGTTTGTGAGTGTATGTGTAAGTGTGTTTATACGAAACAGTTACATATTAACTTCACAGGCTTTTATGGTGTAGGGTATTGAAAAATCGGCATAGCCGAATATAGCAGTCTTACTTGTTTTATTTTCATTTAAATCTCGTTTAAAAATATTTTATTTTGCATTTGACACAATTTTATTGTTTCACATTTGTTTAAGGACTCAAAAAGATATTTAATTCTATTTTTATGATTTGGGACGTTAAAGATACAATAAATTTAGAAATAAATATTTTTTCCTTTTTTCGTAATGCGAAAAGAGAAAAGTATTTAAAACCCTACACCACATTGTTGATTATTAATGGTAGTTATCAAAAATTAATGATCGACCCTCGTACAAATATATTTTCTAATTTATGCTTAAGAGTGCAAAATATTATTGTATGAATAGACATTGTCCTTGGGCCAAAATATCGAGGTATATTTTGTTCACAAGGTTTACATGGACAGCCAGCCAGACAGATGGACATCATTAAATTTACACAGAAAGCGATTCTGAGTCGAACAGTATTATTAAAAGTGGTTGTAGCAATATTTTTTTCTGTGCGTTAAAGCACAAACGCATTATACCCCACACACTTTTGCTAAGAGTGTTTAAATTGTATTAAGAGAAAATAATTAAGGGAAAAGAAATGATATAATTTATTAAGGATATTCATGTGAAGTTGAAAATAATTAAAATACTAAAATTTAATTTGATCAATATTGAGGCAACAGATTTTCTGAACTCTTTAATTCGAAATATTTTTTAGTTTCTTTCAGAGCTATTTGGAGGGCTGCCTTTATTCGACAAAATTTTAGAAATAAATTAATCTCTTTCTGAAAAGGATACATGGACATTTTATAATTCAATAAGTTTATGAAATAATTTTGGATGTTAAATTATAAATTGTAGCGTATTTATTTGCTAAAACTTTGTTTATGTGAGAACTTTATGAGAAATAAAACAAGAAATAACACAACATGATAATATTAATAATTTTCCTTAAAAAGGATATATAAGAAAAAGTTCTATTTGAAATATTTTTAAGTTTCTTTTGGAACTGAACAATTTGGAGGACTGTTTCTATCTGACAAACAATTTTAAAAGTAAATTTATTTTTTTCTTAATAAAGAACACATGAAAGTTACATGAACCAATAAATTTACAAAAGAAATTTTGTTGTTAATATTTTAAGGATATTAAATTACGAATAGTGAAGTATTTATTTGTTTAATTGTCTTTATAAGGACTATAAAAGCAATGAAAAAATAACATAACGTTAAGAAGCTTATTGACTTGAAAGTCTTTTTAAAATAAGATTAAAAATTTCCTTAAAAAGGATATATGGGAGAAATTGAAACCAATAAGTTTATGGATAAAATTTTAATTTTATTTTGCAAAGGACTTAAAATTACAAATTGTGCGATATTTAATTGTTAAAGAAATAATTTTTTTTGGAAAAAAAGAATAATTGGAACAAATATAAATCTTTATGTTTATGAAAAAAATAATAAAATTGTCATAAATGCAAATATTTTCACAATTTTTTTATATTTTATAAAGTTAAGAATTAAGGAAATTTAAAAAATGAATTGAATCATCAGTTTAAAAAATTTAATTTTAAATAATTTTAAATACAGACAAATTAAAATTTATTTGCTTTAAATTTGCATTTTTTTGAGAATATTTAATTATTTTGAGAAAAGGATATATGGGGGACTTGTAAAGAAATAATCTGAATAGAAAAATGTTATGATCCCCGTTTAAAGGACTTAAAACTACAAGTTGTGGCATATTTATTTTACTAAATTTAGAAAATATTTTCTATAATTAGAATTTTTAAAAATTTATATATATATTTTTTAAATAATATTTCAGGTTTTTCAATTGTTGTAAATTAAAATTTTGAAATTTAATTATGAAATAAAAATTATTGTTTTGTTTAAAAACAATTTTAGTGAAGGAATTTAAAAAATTATTAAAAAAGGATGCATGGACAGATCAGAAACCAAATTTTTCATAATAAAATTATAAAGGAAAGATTTTCTATTATTATTTTTTAAATTGGTTTACTTACTAAAAATTAAATTTTAAATTTTGTTTTGTCTAGAATTAATGTTGTTGAAGAAATTTCGAAATTTTAAAAAAGGATATATGGAAAAATCAATAATCAAAGCATATGGGACAATTTTTTATTAAGGAATTATAAAGGATTAAATTCTAGAAATTGTCTTTTTTTATTTTTCAAAATTTGTTTATAAAGTTCAAGAATTTTGTTGTATTACTTTTTCTATTCAAAACTAAACAAAAAATATATTTTGTTTTGTCTGGATTTATTCTTATTGACGAAAGAAGGATAAACGAATGATCAGAAATTAAAATATTTAGGAAAGTTTTCTTAGTATGGAATATTTTAATCCGTTATAAATTTCACGAATTGTATTAAATTCATTTGTATATTAAAAATTAAACTAAGAATGTGCTTAGCTTTGACTAGAATTGGTTTTATTATAGAAATTTCGAAATTATAAATAAAGGATATATGAGTAGTTCAGACACCGAAGTATTGCGGAAAGTTTGTTTATTACAGGACTATTAGGGATATGAGACTAGAAGTTATCTGTTATTTATATTTTACAAATTGTTTATAAATTTCAAGATTTTTTAAAATTAATTTTTATGTTTAACTACTAGTTGATTAATATTTTATTTAAAATTCTGTTATAAATAAAAATTATTACTTTGTTATTGCTTTGTTTATAATTATTTTAATAGAAGAAATTTTGAAACTCTAAAAAAGGATATATGGGAAGGTCGGAAATCAAGGCATTTGGGATAATTTTTTTATTAAGGATTTATGAAGGATATAGTACTACAAGTTTTCTAATATTTATTTTTTAACGGTTGTTTGAATGTTTCAAGATTTTTGATAAAATATATTTAAAAACAAAATATTGATTAAAATGAACTTTTTGTTAGAAAGATTCTTTTTAATCTTAAATATTTGTCAATAAATTTTTTTAAGAATTAAATTTATTTGAATATCCTTAATATTAATCTTTTAATACGACTCCAACAAAGTTTATAAAAAGAAAATGAAATACTTGATAAGGTTAAATAAAATCCCACAAAAAATATATTTTATAAAAAATCCAAAACAATGGCCGAGAAGAAAAGGTTATATTAAGGTCACAATATTTTTCTAAATAAATAATACTAAAAAAAGAAATCTCTCATAAAATTTTATAGCATGCTATAAAAATTATATCCTTTCTTACGTCAATACTTTTCCCTAATGGACATTAAATTCTCATCTCAAATAAAAATAAAAAAAAGGGTGAGTTTATGTTAACAAAAAAAACGGTTTATGTTTAGTCCTTTTATTTCTGTAATATAAAATGGTGGCAGATTTCTTATTAGAATTTTCTTTTATCGTCTTGATAATATTCCTTTTGAATGAACTAATGCTCCTGTTCCTGCTGCTATTAAATATTCTTGTTTTTAACAATAACAACAACAACAATAAAATGTGTAGGAAAAGAAGGGTGAGTTTTATTTAATGTGTTGTGTGTTTCTGTTTTTATAGCTGCCTAATGACTGCCGGTCATACGTACACATACACACACACACGTACATATTCTAATATAAAGGAATAAACAACAAGGTTTGGTAGTTGTTATGTGTGTGTGTGTTTTTTGTTTCAACAACCACGCCTTATATCTTTAGCTATAAGGACATTTTATGTTAGAATCCTTTTTTGTTTTGCTCTTGTGTTTTGTGTGAATATTTATGTTTGTGTGTGTGTTTGTGTAAATGTTTATTCATTTTATTTATAAGTAAAATTTTTGTTTAAAAGTTTCGTTTATCAAGTTTTCAGTTTAATATTTAAATATTTTTCTGCTCTTGCTTGAGCCTTTTGTCCTTTATTTCGGTTTTTCAAATGTGTACTGTACTTTTTATATTCTCTTTCCTGCTGCTGCTGCTTTATTTAAGCCTTTTTCATAAGATCTTGCCGGTATAGTCTTATAGAAATATTTTTAGGCAAACATATAAACAAAAGCTTTCACCATAAAATTTTCTCAAAATATTGATTTTTTCTTGTTGTTGTTTTTTCAAAACCTTTTGTTTTACAAGAAGGATTCTTTATTTTCCAGGAGGTTATTTGCTAAAGGACATTACAAAAAGTTTTCATTTAAGTTTATTTATTTTTTATTTTAATTTCTGTTTTTATTTTCTGTTATAAATTTATTTTAGGTATTTGTGTGTGTGCGTGTATTCGTATTTGTATTGTGTTTTATTAACATGTGAAGAGTTTTGCATATTTCTTGTTAAATAATGACTTTGACAAGGGTTTAAGTTTTATTAAAGTTGTTGTTATTATTCTCCATATATTTCTTTTGTGGTTTAAAATTATTTCCATATAAGTATTTTAATATTATTGATTAATGTGATTTCTTTCTATATCCTTTAATAAAATTAGTTTGATAAGGATTAATCTGATCTGAATCAAATTAAAGGAAAAAAATATATTTAATCAGCAATTCTTTGAATATGGAATCATTAACATTTTCCACTAAATAATAAATAAATAATGACAAAAGGATATATGACGTACATATAAATCCTCTAGTTTACTGAAGAAAATTTTTAATAAATATATAGAGGATTTTAAACTGCAAATTGTGACAAAATATTTTTAAATATATATTAAAAATGAAAATTTTATTTATGTTCAAAAATGTTGTTTTCAAATAAATAATATTTTTAAAATCAGAACTTGTTGTATCAAATTTTGTAAAAAGGATATATGGGACAAACATAAATACTTGTATTTACGAAGAAAATTTTTTTATAAATTTATAAAGGATTTGAAACTACATATTGTATTATAATTATTTTTTAAATATTTTGCAAAATTAAATTTCTATTAACGTTCAAAAACTTAGTTTAAAAAAATGACATTATTCATTAATTCAATCAAATTATTAAGTATTATTTTTTATTTAAATTTTAGTTTTATAACAAAAAATATAACTATTCAAATGTTTTCGAAAAAGGAATATATAAAGGATATATAGACTTTAAGATTTAAAACTAAATTTTAAATACACTTTTTGTGATAAAATCCAATTTCTTTGACAAATAATAAGTTGCTACAAATAACGCTATTTATTTTACACGAAATCCTCACAATATTCCAAATTTTGAAAAAAGGATATATGGGACACATATGAATCCTTGAGATTATAAAAGAAAATTTGACATAATAGTATAAAGGACTTTAAACTGCAAATTGTACTATAATTATTATTTTTATCTTACAGACTTAAGATTTTCTTTGTACTTCAACAATTGTTTTTCCAATTTTAATTTATTCATCGAATAAGTTTAAATATTTTGTTAGTATGAAATTCTGTTTTTATGAAAATATAAATATATTTAAAAAAGGATATATAGAGCAAAAATAAAACTTTAGGGTTTTCATATATGTATAAAGGATTTATACATTGTACCATCATTATTTTCAATTTTAATCAAAATTTATTTTCAGGTATGCTGAGAATGTTCATAAGAAGGACATTCGGAATGTTTAAAAGCTATTAAGTTTTAAAGAAACTTTTAAGATAGATGTGTTAAGCTCGCAATGTTGCAAATTATGTCATATTTATTTTACATATATTTTAAACAATTTAGGTAATAATTTCATTCTTAAAAAAATTTAAATATTTTTGTTTAAAAATTCGTTAAAATTAAAAAAAAAATTATTATTAATAGGACATAGAACGCTTATAGGGGCAATATAATCTAAAGAATTTGCTAAGAATTTTAAAATATTCCTAGAAAAGGATATATGAGAAATATAAAAACTATTAAGTTTTAAAAGAGATTTTTATCGTTAATGTATTAAGGACTAAATATCAAAAATTGTTACGTATTTACTTTACACAAATTTTTGATAATTTAAGAAATTTTTAGGAAAAAGTGTAAATTAGAACTTCATTTAAAAAAAATTCTACATGTATTTATTTAACGATTCGTTTATATATTAAAAAGGTAATAATGAGATTTTAATGGGGCAATATATAGCTCAGAAAGTGTCTTTTTTTAATTTTAAAATGTTTCCAAGAAAAAGGATATATGAGCAGTATAAAACCGAACATGTTTTTAAAGCAATTTTTATCATAGATGTGTTAAGGAATTAATATTACAAATTGTTCTTTATTAGGAAACATAAATTTGAAGTAAGAATTTATATATGTTAAAAAATGTTTTATTTTTTATTAAAAATTGTTGAAATATAAAAATTATAATATTACAACATAGAAGATTCAATATTTTGCTGAAAATTAATTTTCTAAATAATTTGAAATTTTTCCTAAAAAGGATATATGGGAAGCATTTAAACTAATAAGTTTTTTAAGAAAATTTTGATATAGATATATTAAGGTTTTAAAACTACAAATTGTGCGCTATAATTTTTTCACATGTTTGCCACAATTAAATTATTTTTTAGGAAAACAAACATTTTAAATAATTATTTCATTTAACAAAATACCTACAAATATTAATATAAGTCTCTCACGAAAAGGTTCATTAGATCTTTTTTTTCTAAATTTGTTATTTAAAGTCCTTAATCTTAGTAAATTTTCTTTCATTATAACTAAATTGCTTGAAATCGATTGAAATTTAAATTTTTTAAATATTCATTTTTTTAAACGCTAAATTGTTAGAATATGGACAACTAAAAGTAGGAGGAAGGTATAAAATATTAAAAGCAATTTAGCCATACTTTACAAATGCCTTAATGTACAGCTTCAGGCAATTTCTTATGCTTTTTTACGAGCAAATAAAATCCTTAAAATACTGAATGCATATAAAAAACAACACAAATACATATAAAAGTTTAAGTAACTTCAACACTGACTTGTAAACATGTTCTTTTTCTATATAAGAATTAAAGGATATAATTGAAAGGTCCTCAAAAATGAGGCCTTTTTGCAGCATTCCATGGACTTTATAAATTAATTTTTAATTTATGTTGCTTTTTTAAGAGAATTTGAAATAATTTTGGAACTAAACATATTTTTGAAATTAAGGAATATATCCTTCTTATAAACATCCTTCTAAGGCCTACTTAGAAGTTTACCTATTTATGCTATATAAACTCCTTCAATTCTTATAATAATACATAAACATTTACATGCATACATACATACATGCATACATACATACATACATACATACATACATACATACATACTGTATATGTTAGTTATTTACCAACTACTTTAGATTCTAAATTTCTTCATGTATATAAAACTTTCTCATTGTAACATAAGCAAATGTAAGTGTATTGGTGTAGAAATTAAACTTCTTTAAAATTTCTAATGAATTTCCTACCAATACCAACACACTAAAAAATACAAGGAACTAACTTTAGACAAAACTTTTCATTTCTCTAAAATTTCTAAAATATTTTGGCTTGTAGTCAGTCCAAAAACAAAAAAAGGACATGAGGACTAAGACAGAATGGAAAGAAAGAAAGAAATGTCTTGGCAAGGTTATATTTTTCTACATACATACATAACATACAACATTTGTTGTTTAAACACTTCATGTAGTCAAGGATTCCATTTTATAACTATAATCCTTAATAAAGTACAACTTTACTCTCTTAATGGTAGAGAAACTTTTCTTATCATCATTTCTAGTTGAATTTCTTTTTGTTGTTTCTTTTTCCTTTTTTTGGATTCATAGAAAATTACATAGTTTTACTTTGGTAAAAGTATGAGGTTTTAGTTCTTTTATTTTATTATTATTTTTTTTTTTTTTGAAAAAATATAATAAAATAAACTTTATTTCCAAATAAGAAAAATCTCATTTATTTTAGCAAACTAAGTTTTTTCTTTTGGTTTTGAAATATTTTTCTACAAAATAAGTAAAAGTTCTTAGTTTTTTGTTAATTTTCTCTGCAAACCAACAACTGAATGAAAAACAAAATAGAATCCTGTGAAGGAAATAAATGATGTCAACATTTGCTGTTGATGGTATTGGCTAGAAGAGAGAAAAAACTCAAAATGTCAAAAGTTTACAAAATATTTTTGTTGAAAATTTGCTATATTTTCTATTGCCACAATAAAATCTTTTTGTTCAAATGACTTTTTTGTATCTTTCTTTTATTTGTTGTCATTTTCAAGATACGTACTTTTCATTGCTTTTTTTAATTTTTATAGTAAATGAGAAATTAATATTGAACTAGAACTAAATTTGAATTGAACTAGAATTGAACTAAAATTGAACTAAAATTGAACCAGAACTGAACTAGAACTAGAACAGAATTAGAACTGAACTAGAACTGAACTAGAATTGAACTAAAACTGAACTAGAACTGAACTAGAACCAAACTAGAACTGAATTAGAACTGAACTAAAACTGAACCAGAACTGAACTAGAACTGAACTAGTGCTGAACTAGAACTGAACTAAAATTGAACCAGAACTGAACTAGAACTGAATTAGAACTGAACTATAACTGAACTAGAATTGAACTAAAACTGAACTAGAACTGAACTAGAACCAAACTAGAACTGAATTAGAACTGAACTAAAACTGAACCAGAACTGAACTAGAACTGAACTAGTGCTGAACTAGAACTGAACTAAAATTGAACCAGAACTGAACTAGAACTGAATTAGAACTGAACTAGAACTGAACTAGAATTGAACTAAAACTGAACTAGAACTGAACTAGAACCAAACTAGAACTGAATTAGAACTGAACTAGAACTGAACTAGAACTGAACTAGAACTGAACTAGAATTGAACTAAAACTGAACTAGAACTGAACTAGAACTGAACTACAACTGAACTACGACTGAATTAGAACTGAGCTAGAACTTATCTAAAACTGAACTGGAATGAATGAATGAATCTAGAACGAAATCAAGAACTCAGTCAGAAACTAAATTTAAAACTGATCTATAAATGAATAAAAAAGAAAATCATGAACTGAATCCTAATTTATACAGAACTTAATCAGAAATTGAATCGAGATATATATCATGAACTGAGTCAAAATCAAAAACTAAATTAAGAATTGAATCAAGAACTAAATTAGGAACTGAATCCAGTGCTTATCAGAATCAACTGAATCTGAAACTAATCAAGAATTGTAACATGTCCTTAATCAAGAACTGAATTTAATACTGAATCTAGAACGTAATCGAGAACTAAATCTCAATCAAGAACTGAATACAGAACTGAATTAAGAAATGAATCAAAACTAAATAAAGAACTGAAACAAAAACGGATTCAAGAACTAAACCAAGAACTGAATTAAGAACTAAATCGTGAATTGAATCAAGAATTAAAAATTGGAATTGATTAAGAATTGAATGAAAAACGAATCTGAACCCAAAATCAAATACCAAATTAAGAACTAGATCAAGAAATGAATCAAAAAGTAAATTAAATACTGAATCTAGAACGAAATTTAGAACTAAATCAAGAACAAAATCAATAATTGAAGGAATAAATTAACTTAGAACTGAATCTAAAACTTAGTCAAAAACTGGATCAAGATCTAAATCAGGTCCTAAATCAAGAGTTGAGCCAAGAAATGATTTGAGAACTGAACCTTCAGTTGAATTAGGAGCTGAGTCAAGAACTGAATGAAGAACTTAAAGAAGAACTGAATTACGAATTGTATCAACAACTGAACTAGAACTTATGAAGTGTAAATATCTGATTAGAAGTCGTACCTTTTGTTATCATGCTCAATCTAAAAAATAATAACGGCATAATTCCATTTTTAAGTTTTAGACATTTTTTGTTATCCTTCTTCTTGCATCGTAAAAACTCAAAAATATTTAAGAATTTTATTTAAATTATTTTGTGGTCTCGTCAATCTTCATAAATATTTAAATTTATGGTATTTTTATATTATACTCTTTCCTATATTTTATGATACTTTACGTATAACTAACTTAAATATAATATTGCTTTGGTCCCAGGACTCTTCTTTGTTAAACAGCATTTCATTACAATAATATCACACCAGTTGAGTAAATGCAATACAGTCACTGGAATTTTTTTTAACTTTTTTTGTTCTCTTGATTTTAAAATTAAATAAAAATTGCTAAAAGAGGATTTAAGTCAGATATTTATTCTTTATTATTAGCAAACAGGCTTATCCTGTTTCATTATAATTTTATCTTAATTTTAGGATGCAATCAAATTTCCCATCATAAGATTTAAAAAAAAAATCTAGAAAATTTTCTTTAAAAACTGTGAGAAATTTTCTTAAAATTTAACCTTTGACCAGTACATGCAGGATTCTTTTAAAGAAAAGGATACCCCTTTTTGTAGCAGCATCTAGTTGATGGTCAAAAAAAAAAAAAGATGCTGCAGCTTCTTTAAGCAACAACTTTGTTAGGTGCGTGTGTGTTTGTGTGAGAGAAAAAAGGGGTTGAAATGTCCAGTTAAAAGAATTTTGTTTATGTCAAAGAATAAGGAAAAGGGTTTTTGGACAATTCTAAAAGTAAAAAAAAAATTAAAATTGAAAAAATTATTATCCCAAAAAAACAAGTTTTAATTTGAAAATCATTTGAAGAAATTAAATGATGAGGTTTTTTTTTGGATTTTGGGTAGAATTTTTGAAATACTTTTTTCTTAGAAAAAAAGGAGATTTAGAAAAAAGGAGATTTTTAAGGATTTAAATATTTTTTATATTATTTTTCAAAAAATTCTGAGACAATTCGAGGAGTGTATACATAAGAGAAGATATATTCGTTGAAACCTGATTATAAAATATCCTACACCTTAATGCAGGCATGAGAAATGATAGGACGATCCTTCTGGAATTTGATTTTATTATTTTTACTGTATTTATTGAGTTTTATGTTGTTGGAGACGACTTCTGGAAGTGGAAGTTACATGAGGGATATAGGAAATTTTTTACTAGTTTCCGTAAAAACTAGTTCAGTATTTTCGGTTTGTATTAATCTTAATTTTTTAAACATTTATCTGGTTTTCGGAAGCAGACTTGTATTGGTGCTACATGCGTTAGTAAACATATATTTTATTCAAATTTTAAATGAATTCAGATTATTATTGCGACCATGAGAATATTTTCAACAGACAGATGGATATGGTTAAGTCGACTAAGATTTTATATAATGGAAGGATATATATGCTTAATTGGTACTTAAATGATTCTTTATTGCCGCTACATATGGAATGACAAAGCTTATATACCCTCTGTTACTATTTGAAGTGGCGGAGTGTATAAAATATTTTTTTTGAGGAGTTTTATGGAAGCTCGAAGAAATTATTGACCGATCTTCATATCATTTCGAATATCGATTTTTTATATTTATCTTAAATTTGTCAATTAGTGTTCCAATACCAACGTAATGTAATGATCCCGATTATGGGCTTAATTAATAAAATAATGAATTGATCCTCGTATGTATAAAAAATTAATGAACGACCCTCGTATAATCTAATTCCTTGATTTATGTTTAAATGTGCAGCATATTATTGTGATAACAAAATTTATATGAAAGAATTTTTCTGAGGGGTTGTACTGGAGCTTAAAAAATTTAAGACCGACCCTCGCTTTATATTTTTGACTTTTATGACCTTAAAACCCACTTCCAGGGGAATATTTATAATAGACAAGTGGCCAAAATTAAATTTAATGAAGATATCTAATAAATGCGACATAAAATTTTTTCTCAAGGTTTACGATTAACAACCTAATCACATATCATGGTGTAGGGCATACAAATCATCTGCCAGATGGACGGACATTTAATAATTATTCCTTGAGATGGTGATGGTGCTATTAGTCCTGTTCATTACAAACTTTGGACAAACGCATTATTTCTTAAGTATAAAATTTAGTGTAGCATACAATATTTAAATGTTACTGAGCAGGTAAGTCGTTCATAACCGACTTTATAACAAATTTCATACTGGAGACATGAAATTTTTATTTTATAACTGTTATGGCCAACATACCGTGTGTTAGAGTCGATTTGTTTGGAAATAGTTCTGTAACTTTTGAACTTTAGATATTCCAATGAAATATTTTCAAAAAAAAAGGATATAAAGCAGCAATATAAACCAATAGTATTACTAGAAAAAAAATATTATGACAGTTTAGAGGATTCGATACTTCAAATTGTGGCTTATTGATTTAGTAATTAATTTGCCAAAATTAAAATTTTTAATTAATTTAGATTTTCCTTTTTGAAATTTTTATAATTGTTTTGGAAAATTCATATTTTTTGAAAAAGGATATATTTTTGAAAAGGATACCGCTTTTTAAAGGCCTTAAAACCATAAATTTTGCAGTATTTATTTTTTATACATTTGACAAATTGAAATATTTGGAAAAAATTTTCAATATTTATCAGTAAAAATGTTATTATTAATGAAACATTTAAATTTATGTAACAATAAGAAGAAAAAATAAAGTATTTTTTTAACAATTTAAAATTTTCCTAAAAAAGGACATATGAGAAGCATGAAAACTAATAAGTTTTTTAATAAAATTTTATTATAGATGTGTTAAAGATTTAAGATCTCAAATTGTGGCTTATTTATTTGGCACATTATTAAACAAATAAAAAATAATTTTCAAAACAAAATATTTTTAAATAAGGTTTGTATGCAAATACTTGTTTCAAGTAGATTCAAACATCCTTCATAAAGATACTTATTAAAAAAATTATTAAGTTCAGAAACAAATGTTTCATCAGAGAATTGATGTTACAGTCTTTTTGTAAAATAAATGCAAAATTTTCGACTTTATTGCAAAGTTTCAAATAAAAATCAATGTAACCTTTAAATGGTTTCATATATTTCTATAGGTAATGCGAAAAATGTTATATGTTTAATTTATTTAAAAAATCAGACTGTTTCTTAACTTTGTTAAACTACAACTGACACTTTGTAACGAAAAGTGTCACTTGTTTTAACGAATTTGCTAATCTAATATTTTTTCGTTATTTTAATTTATTTTTAAGTAAAAATAAAATAAAATGTATGTTCCATTCATATTCTTAGTAATAAAACCATCATTATGGATAACATTTTACACAGTTATACATATCCTCGCAATGCAGACTACACGAAAGTGACTTCAACGGTAATTATGGGATCGCATAATGAATAAGGTAAAATGAGCGATTTCTTTACAAGAAAACAAAAATATAATTTATTTATCAAAACTTCATATTTGCGACATTAAGTTCAAATTGTCATTTTTTATCTGTTGACGACCAAATACTGCTTTTGCTACTAGCAGGATTTTGGTGACAGTCCTCAACTAATTATCCAAAAGTTTAAAGAGCGACGCCACTGTTCAGTTTAATAATCTAACTAGTCACTTTGATGGGTTAATCAATTATCTCTTTTATAATATTTTTAATGGAATAATATGCACCTACAGTCTCCCTACTACACATCATGTGAAAATCAAGTGATTGAACGTATTGCATCTTATTACTTTACTACATATTTTTGCGGTTGTTGGGGACGAATGCTTACGTAGAAGTTGTTGAATGCATTAGGGTTTTGCTCTGTGTCCAAGGAAAGTTTTATTATCGTTTCAGGGTCGATTGTCAAAAAAGATAAATGATTTTGCCTAATTTTGAACAGCTTAGATTTGGCCAAGGAAAAGGTCATACTGTTCCTCAACAGAGATTTGAAAAAATCAACGAATTCCTGTTACAGATATATTCGCTAATTTCTTTTTTACTTTTGCAATTAATGTATTTTTCAATGCATTTCGAGATGCACTTATAAATTTTTCTTAAATTCTTTGAAATTCTTCACCACTTAAAAAGGATGTATCTTACACAAAGAATTTTTTGCTACTGTGACCATACTGGAGTAACGTTAACTAACGATACTTTTAACGACAAAAATAAGAAATATTTTTTTCAGAATAGCAGTTTACGATTAAATTAACTAACGAATTTTCGAAACTTTATGACAATTTTTTGTCGTTTAAGAGTTATGGATTCGCGCTACTGAAGTAAATAATTCGTAATTTTTTGCCTTCGTTATTGCATTGTTGTTTCCTAAAATGTTAGGAACTTAATTAATTAATGAATTACTTCAAAACAAGACTTGTAATTAAAATCAAGATGTTCGACACATTGTTTTTCTTAATTAATTCATAACTCGCTTCTCTCCAAATATCTCATTCCCCATTAAATACCATTGATGTACTCAACTGTAATTAATACAATAACATTTTTAAATTTCTACTCAATTTAAACTTTTAAAAATTGCAAAATTTATTTTTAGACAGCCAAAGCTAAGAAAATTATATAACACCCCTAAAGAAGCGTGGGGTGTTATGATATTAAGAATATTTCCATCTTATTTTCAGATACATACAAAAATCTACTATCATATCTAAAAATTTCACTCATACATATATAAGGGTTAAGTTAAGCATAAAAAAACTAAGAATATTTGCATAACTGACAAAAATAGAAAACTAAAAACTAAAAACTGAACATTTTTTTCGGAATACAAATCGAAAATATAGGGGAGACAAGAGCTTTACATATTTTGGCATATGTAAATTATAGACATTTTCCAAAGAAACAAATTCTAAGAGTTAAAAATACAACTTTTTTAACCAAAACCCTTAAGCATACGTATTAACTACTGGGTATGAGTGTATATGTGTTAAAAGTAAAGAAAAAGGATTTTTATCACATTTAAAAAACACCCTCTCTAGATACATTATATTGACCAAAATAGCAATGTTTATATGTGTGAGTAAGTATAGTAATATTTTTATGTACATAAAAGATAATGATGTTGCCTTAAACTTTTGGGAATAAATAATAGTTTTTACTTATGTTTTATAACATTAATAGAAGAAAGAGAGAGAGAGTATGTGGAATACATCTTATAGAGATTTCTTGAGTATCCTTTGGTCAGACATTCATATTTCAATTTTTTAGGGTGGCAAGTTTAACAATAGTTGTGGTTATTATCTTCTAAAATAGTTTTTTTCTACTCATCTGTACTTTATTTATATATGTGTGTGTAAGTATGTGCTAAGTGTGTTGATGTTGTGTATTATTGTGTAGTTAGTCTATGAAGATAATACAAATTTCTATTTCTATATTTCATTATTCTGATTTCAACGGATATTTGGGAAAAATATTTATTCGAATATTTAAAATCGAATTGGGACTGAACTAGAACAGAACTAGAACTGACTGAACTGGAACTGAATTAGAGCTTAACTAGAACTGAAAAAATGCTTAGTTGTGTACTAAATTAAAAACTGAATCTGGAACTGAATAAAGTACAGAATTCGTAAGAGCCTTATCCAGAACTACAACAAAAGTTTTATTAGGAAGTTAATCAAGAGCTAAATCAAGAACTAAATCAGGAACATAATCTAGATTTTAATATAGAACTAAATCATGAACTTAATTTAGAACTGAATAAAGAATTGAATTAAGAACTGAATCATGAGCTTAGCCTAGAAGTAAATCAAGAACTAATTTAAGGGCTGAGTGAAGAATTAAATCAATAACTAAATCAGCAATTAAGTCAAAAACTGAATCAACAATTTTATGAAAAACTTGATATAAAACTGAATCAAGAAATGAATCAAATAGAACTGAATTAGCACTGAATTTGAACTGAACTAGAACTGAATTAGAACTGTACTAGAACTGAATCAGGAACTGAGTAAAGATTAAAACGTGAAATGAATTAATCAAGTACTAAATCAAAAACTCGAAAGGATGAACTGAATCAAAAACTACAAGTCAAAAACAGAATAAAATACTGAATCGTGAAGTGAGTTAGCAAATAAATCATGATCTAACTCAAGAATATCGGTTAAAAGCTGAATTATGGAATGTGTCTAGAATTTTATCAATGATCGAAGCGGGAGAAGAATTAGAATCGGAATTATAGAACAATTATAAACTGAATCAAAAAATGAGACAAGAACTAAATCAAACATGAATCAAGAACTAATTCAAGGACTCGGTCAATAAATGTATCAAAGTTTGGACAATGATTTCAGCAAGTACTAAGTCAGGAACTGAATCACAAACTGAATTATATACTACATAAGAAATTGTATCAGAAACTGAATCAGGATTTGAATCAAGAACTGAAGCAAACCGAATCAAGAAATGTATCAAGAATCTAACCGGGAACAATGTAAAAATTAATTGAAAATAGTCGACTAAATTTACATATTAAATAGCAGCACTAATAAACACGCTTTAGTAGTTCTTTGGGCCAAAAATAAATGTGTGTGTGTATGTATTCGTGCAAGGAGTGCGGTATAAATTTCAAAGCTTTTGTATGTTTTAACAAATAAATAGTACAAGTAAATTGTAATTTTCTTTATTTCTATTTAGTAAAGTTGTTTTTCTTGTTGTTATTTAGTTGTGTGAAACAAACTCTAAGTGGAAAAAAGGGTTTCAAGGCCTTAAGCTTATAATTAATTGCATGTTCGGTCGAGACGAAATAATCCTTGAACATTGTTAAAAGAATTTTTGAGAAAACTAATAACAAAACGAAATAAAACGAAACTATATCTAATAACATAACCAACCCTCTAATAAAAATTGTTTAAAACTAACTTTTGCCACCAACACTAACAACAAAAAGTGAAAACACTACTTTTCTATAGAAACAAAGAAAATCATCACCCTTTTTATAGGCTTTAGAGTGTTCAACATTCACCCCCTCCCCCTCTGCTATTCTATTGATTACTTTCTTTGTTTCAAAGCAGCCATGTTTTCTTTTCCTTTAGTGGGTGTTTTTCTGTTGTTGTTATTATTGTTTCCATTTCCTGTTGAGATGGGTTCCCGGTTGTTATCAAAACAATTTCTTGTTATACAACCTAATTTAAAGTTAAAATTATAAACTTTTTCTGTTTTTTTTTGGAAGTTTCTAAATTTAAAATGAAATAAATTTGAAATAATATTTGTGTTTATATTTATTTTATTTAAGGTCCTTTAATTTGTAAATTTGTATACAATTCAGTCATTTTCGTTTTGTTATTTTTTTCGGTAACAAGGAAGAAAGAAAAACAGAAAAGATCCCAAAAAAATATAAGTTTTCATAATTTGCAACAATTATTCTTGTAAATGTTTGTGTGTTCTTTCAGGACACACTACAGGTCATATACATTCAGTTCGGTTCTACTTCGGACATAAAATGTACTGAAGAGGAATTGAACTAAAATTGAGCTCCATTAAATGTGAAGTGCCTATAATTCGTTATAAACTTAACCTAAATAAATGAATCCTTTTTTAAACACTTAAATATGAAATAAGATGTGTGTATATATATGTATGTATGAAATGTATGGACTCCAAAACGGCTGGACCAGTTCTGATGAAAGAAAAATTCCGATAGGGGCAGGGATCAGGGGGGAAAAACAATAATAACGAAAGTTTTCAAATTTGATTCCAATTAGTTTTTCAAGAAGTTGCTTACAGGACAACATGTAGGACGGATAGAAATAAGGGGCGGCGTTCCCTTACGTTGCCAATTTTAATCATAGAATATCTAAAGAACTATTTCAGCGAACGTTTTAAAATTTGTTCTCATTTATTTCAATTTGGTCAAATTTTCATTGTATGATTTTTTATTAATGTCTCGATTTTTGAAATTATTTCTGAATCAAGGACGGAAAATTATTTTTGTGCAGCAAAGCGCAACGGGTAAAAGATAGTATTCTAATATTTCCAAATATTATAGCTGCAAGTCATTTAGTTCTTTTCCATTTCGTTTGTTTTGACATTGATTTCATTCATCTCTAAAACCTTTTTATTGGAGGGAGAAAAAAGGTCGAATTACCAGCAAAATATTCCTTGGCTAAGTCATAGTTGCTGTGGTGTTGTTTTAGTACTGTGTTGTGGTTTTATGGTTTAAAAATGTTATTAAAATTGATGAATACGCTAATTTATAAAATAAATTGCCAAGACTTAAATGAAAAGCTTAAACGAAAAAGGTTTCGGTCTTTGTTGTGTTCAGCAGCAGCGGCAGCAGTAAAAAGGGAAAAACTAGAATAAAATTTATTAAAAAACACAAAGAATTATAATGAAAATTAATTACAACTTAAATTTCATTTGAAGATTTGTCTTTACGAAAAAAGACAGAAATAAAATTAAATTAATTTGTATCATAAAATCGTTTTAATTCCTTTTTCTACTTTAGTGTTATTAAATTTTGCTAAAATTGATTTTAAGTATTTTTTCTTTAATTATAGGAAATAAGAACATGGTTCCATGTATCATAATAGGAACACTAAATATCTTTTTTATATAGACTGTTCATTGATTAATTTTTTTCTTTTAACTTAGTATTCGGATAAGTTTTTAATTGATTTTGTTCATTCAATTTTTTACTCAGTTCATGGTTCAATTTTTGGCTCAGATATTGATTAAGTTCTTGATTCAGTTTTGATTCTTGATTTAGTTTCAGATTAAGTTTTTGATATAGTTCTTGATTAAGTTTTTCTTGATTCAGTTCAAAACTAAGTTTTGAAACAGTTCTGGATTCAATCCCTAATTAAGTCCTTCATTCAGTTTTCGATTTAGTTCTTGACTTATTTCTTGATTCAGTTCTATATAAAGTTCATCATAAAATTTTTCATTCAATTCTTGACAAAATACCAGAAAAAGTTTAATTGATTTGTTCTTCACTCAGTCCTTAAATTAGTTCTTGTTTTACTTCTAGTCTAAGCTCATGATTCAGTTCTTAATTCAATTCTTCATTCAGTTATAGATTCAGTTCTTAATTTAGTACACAGCTAAGTATTTTTTTAGTTCTCGTTAAGTTCTGGTACAGTTCTAGTTCAGCTCTAGTTCTAGTTCAGTTCTAGGTCAGTTCTAGTTCAGATTTAGTTCAGATCTAGTTCAGTTATAGTTGAGATCTAGTTCAGTTATAGTTCAGTTATAGTTCAGTTCTAATTCAGTTCTAATTCAGTTCTAGTTCAGTTCTACTTCACTTCCAGTTCAGTTCTTGTTCACTTCAAGTTCAGTTATATTTTATTAACAAAATCAATAATAAATTAAAAATTCATTAAAAATAAATTCCTTACAATTTATTTCTTAATTTCTATAAATTAATTTTATTCTCAACTAAAGAGCTTTTTATTAAATAATTCCCAATATTCCTAAATTTTTCATTATATCCTTGATTCCCTTGCTCTTACAACCAGAAGATAACAAATCTTAAAATAAAATCCCAGATAAGAAAAACAAAATTAAACAAAAAACATCAACACTTTAACTAAAATGAAAATCATTTGCCAAAGAAATATACTTGAAAAAAAGAAAAGAATAGAAAATAAAGGAAAAATTATAAAGGACAAGAGACAAATGACAAAAAAAAATAACAATAGACATTACAAAGTATGAAAAGTACATTCACATGTATGAACATTTTATGCACAACAATAAATATATCCTTATATTCATACGTATATGTGTATGTGTGTTAAAAGTATATATTCTTAATATTTCATGTACAGTAGTAACATAAGCTCGTAAATATTTAAACATAAGATGTCCTTTACAGACTTTGTTCATATGTATAAGTTTTGTTTATTTTTTTCTGAAAAAAGAGATACCCTACATTAATTTAGGTGAAGAGTAGATTTAAAATAGTTTTGATGTAAAAAATTTGTGGAAGACTGAATAATAATCATATCTTGACTTTTAAATGAGAAATGTATCCAAAGAGTTGTAGTTTCGGATCGATCCTTTATGGCCGATTTCATTTCTGGGAAGTTTGCTTTTTAGAGTGTTTCCAATTCGTTCAAATATATTTTGCCTTAACAAACATTTTAGTCTGGAGTCTTGTTGTTTTGCTGTTTGCTAAAGTATTCAAACTCTACAACGACAACAACAGAAGGAAGATATACTTTCAAATATTTTAAGGACTTTAGAGACATTAAAAAAGAAATAACCAAGAATCTTTGGTTTATGTTCATTTTAAAACAGAAATGTTGGAGACATGTTTTACTTTCTTTTTATTTTTAATACAAACAAATTTACAGACATACAGAGGAAATAATAGGATTTCAGACAGAATATATATAAGTTTTGAATGTAGAATTATTATTATATTTATTGAATTTCAGGAGTTTCATAATAGAATTTGTGGTGATTTTTTGTCGATTCTCTGGTTTACCGATTTTACATTCCACAAAAATAGATATTTGAATAGGACCAAACTGTTGGATATATAAGAAATTTTTGAATAATTTTTGCGAGTCATCAGACATGGTAGAGGCTCGTTCAAACGTATAAATTTTAATTAATAAAAATTATATTAATGAAGACCATAAACCATCATCTGTACTGCCTCTAGGAGTATTTTTGGGAATTTCAAGGAGTGATCTCTATTATCCAGCTTAGCGAGCTTTTAGAAATACTGATTTTTTGTTTGCATTATTATTTGTCACTCTATTATTTTCAAAAATTCCTTATTAGAAATGCCTTTTGCTTTTTTATTCTCTTATTTGTTTGTCTGCTTTTGTCTTATTTATGGTATCTGTAATACAGAGTCTGTATTTATGTATATTTAAGTCCATTTTTTGTGTAAACTAAACTTTTCAATTAAAATTTTATTACTTTTTTTCTTAATTTTAGTTTCTGGAATTTTATATTTGAATCTTTATTTAAGATAATTTTTTTTTAAATATTTAATATAAATTTAAAAAATTTAAGTTTAAGTGTTTAATTCAATTTAATAAATAACAAAGAACAACATATAATCCAATATCAGTTTAATTCGGTTTGGAATTAGAAAAGTGAATGTAATATTCTCACCTGATCGAATGGGCTGATTTCAGTTATGTATTAAACTGGTTATTACAAAGATGACTTTTTACTTCCAATTTTAATAACTTTTTAGGATTTATTTAGGATTTTAATAACTTAAACATTTTATTGAGTATTTAGGGAGTCAGTAATTTGGATCAAATTTAATTGAATATTTCAAAAATTAAATAATGTTGTTCATATATCTGCCAGAAGTTTTTAAACTAAAACCATAGAGATTGAACCATCCAGGTAATGTGTGCTTTAGAAATTTTTTACTAATTGGAGGTATTTTTAGTTAAAAGTGCCTTCTTGAAAAGATCAAGTTAACTCTCATTATTATGTTATTGATATTTATGAGAGATCTGAGGAATTAAACGAAAATCTTGGCGCTGTGGCAGTTATGGGAATTAAGTATCCAATCAGTGTAAAAATTTTAATTGCACCAAATTTTTGGAAAATAGTATGAAAGCCTTCAACAGAGGTTCGAGTAGTACACCTCCTCTATATTTTTATATCCTCCACCATCATAAGTTATGATTATGTTTGTTATTCCATGTGCATCACCAAAAAGGAATCACCTAAGGTCTCATAAAGTTTATATATTCTTGCATCATAATTGAGTCGTCTGTCTGTCTGTCTATCTATTTAATGAACAACTCTCGTACAAATTTATTTTCTGATTTATCGCTTAAGAGTTCAATAAATTGTTATGGTACTAACAATTATGTGAAATTTATTTTCCTGGTAGTTTATATTGAAGCTATAGGAAATTATGGAGAGACCAAATAGAACATCGTTTTTAAATTATATTTATCTTAATTTCAAAAGATAAAATTACAATACCAACACATTTGTGAAATTTTTACACTTCAAAATAATAGACCGATACTGATATGATTTGTTTTATTATATCACAAGACTCATATGTGATAAATTTAATCTTTTTGTTTAAAATTTTATGAGGATATAGTCCTATTCCGGGATGAATATTTATATGAGGTCTTGAATCATCACCATCGTCATATTAATAATGACATCTGTGAAATTTCATCAAAAAACTTTTAAATTGCAATCTACATTTTGTTTCACAAAGTTTACAGGGTCATCGTTAAAAAGATTCAGAAAGTAATTCTAATTAAAGTGGCGGTTTTTTCGCCCATTACAAATTTCTTCACAAATGCATAATACCCCAACCATCTTTGGTGGTGCGGTTCAGTATATAAAAAACTGATTAGAAAATACAAAAATATGACTAATTTTGTTACTCATTATGTGTTATTGTATGTGTTTGTGAGCCTTTATGTCAAGGTGTATGTGCTAAACATAATGTAATTACTTAATTCGGATTTTTTTGGGAACTATAGAATATAATATAGACTTCTTATTTGGATTTTTTCTACTTTTGATGGTTCAGAGTCAAGCCCGTCCGTTTGGATGTCTATCTGTTCTTATGAAATTGTGAACACATTACCAGTCGCACTCTTAGAGATACAGAAGAGTACAGATAATATAACAAATAATCGATCCAATATTTCTGATGGATTAAACACAATTTTAGAACAATGAATTTCTTATTGATGTAGCAAAAATGTATGGATCGTCTTTGAATTTAATTTTACATCGAAAATCGACGATATGGAATAGAGTTCTGATATTGAAGAATAACCCGATTTTTTGAAGGCAAAATTTTCAATGTTTTGATACACATGTTGTCATTTTTTTAGCTCTCCAGAGATTAATAAAATTTGAATCATTGTGAAAACACAAATGTGACAGAATGTAATTTCAATATTTGTAAAACTCATTGTATTTCTTTGTCGAAACTGCATAAAACGTGCCATATCCATACTTTTAATAGAAAAACATCTAGTATATAATATTTCACTTCCATTTTACAATATGATCCATTATTAGCATTTATATATTAAATTTTGTGAAAACTTAGATGTTTTTTAAAAATCCTGGTTTAAATTTTCCCATTAAATGTCATTAAATAAAATTTAATTTATTCCTGCAGAAACCTCAATATCCTTTAATTTTTCAAAATGTTTCATAACTTTAATCATTCTCATAATTTTACAATTTTCCCCCATTTTCTCCAACATTCTCTCACTTATTCATCATATCAAATTTACACATCTTCTGCTCATCCCCAAAACTAAATGACTTTTTTCTACAATCAAAATTTGTTGATCTTGTTCTTGTCATATGATTTCTTACACATACATATATGTTTGTATATATTTTCTAGTAAACTTATATTATCCTTTCAAATTTTTAGTGCAATTACAACAACTACTACGACTTAGACAATTGCTCTTGTTGTTACTGGTTTACAGTTCATTATTTACAATTGTATGCAGTTTTTTCTAGATGAGTTTTGCCAAGTTTGTCTTTTCAACTAACACATATGCAATTGTGTATATTTGTGTGTGTATGGGCATGTGGAAATAACACTTTTCCTTTTCTTCCTTGCGGGAGATATAGATAGACGAATATATGAAATTTTTGATGCAATTTGATCTACGAGTCTTCTCAAGTATTTTCTTGTTGCTTAAATTGAGGGAGAAGATGTGAAGAATATTTTTATATTATTTGGTCCAGTAATATTAATGTTTTGAATTAGATAAAAAAGAACAGAGACGTTTTTCCCTTTTAGGGGACATTATTTTTAAACAAGCGCCATTTTGATAAGATGATGTTACAGTCAATAGAAATTGCTTTGATTTTAAGATGTCTTTAAGACCTGCGCAGTAAAGACTTGATTCAAGGAGTTTTAACTTAAGTTAGAGATATGTTATAGAGGGCTTATTTTTGGAATCGAATAAAGCTATAAGTAATGAATTTGTTAATTCAGTAATTTTTTCAATAACTTTCTATAGATGAAAAACTGAATTATAAGATTGGATTTTATGCCTAAATCTATTTATGTTATTAAGAACTAAATATTGATCCATATACCGATAAAGAAATCATTGTAATTAAAAAATTTTGTTAGTTAATTCTATATATTTTCGTTCTATATATAAACTATTTTTTCTATTCAGTTTTTTTTATTATGTTTTCCAAAAATTAATATTCCTTCCGCCTCTGTTCTCCGTAGCAATTTTCATCAACTTTTGTACACTTTAACTAATTTCAGTAGTTAACTTCCTTTGGTTTTCATAGTTAACTTTCAACTTGTAGCTGAAAAAATATCTAGATGGAATGCAATAGAAAAAATCACAAAAAATGGAAAAACTAGAAAATGAGAAAAATCAAGGAAAACTTTATTTACAATCAGACAAAATCATAAACTACAGTTGAGATTAATTTTAATCAAAATGTTTAGAGCGTATGATTAATATAAATTATAATAAGGAACAATGTTAGTAACAATTTTAAATATCCTCCACCACTTACATTATGCGAACATTCGCTTGGTATAATATCAGAAAATAATTATTTGTTCATCGGCCTTAAACGGAAGCTATAGTAAATTGTAGCCCATTATTCGTTAATTCACTAATATATTCAATGCAACTAGATCAATAATTGTGCCGAATTTCGATTATTGCATCGAAATAAGTTTATGTGGCAAATTTCTGAAAATTATTTTAAAAATTGCGATCTACATGGCACACAGTTTTTGAGGAGTATAAACTTTTTGCTTATTTCAGCCTATAACTCTTTCTCTATTGATTCGATTTTGATGAATTTTTATACGACGACGAAATAAATATATATGCAAGTTAGATGATAAAATCAACTGACTTTTTGACAAAATAATAATAATAATAATAATAATAATAATAATAATAATAATAATAATAATAATAAAGTTCGAATATAGATAAATCGATACAGATTTTGATTTGAAAAAATAAATGTATTTAGGAGGCTTCTTGAAGTTACACATGGAATGACAAAGTTAATATACCCACATCACCACTTGTGCTAGTGAAGGGAAAAAAACTGTGGACAAATCATAATATCTGATAAAAAATTAAATTTTCAATACAAATTTTTATTTAAGGTAAAAAATATAATTTTTTCTGGAAAATAAAATAAATGTTTTTTTTTTAATTTTACTTCTAATTATTTTTGATGAAAATTAAGTTTTTATTGAAAAATTGAATTTTTAGTGAAAAATTGAATTTTTTTGTGAAAAATTGAATTTTTAGTGAAAAATTGAATTTTTTTGTGAAAAATTGAATTTTTAGTGAAAAATTGAATTTTTTGTGAAAAATTGAATTTTTAGTGAAAAATTGAATTTTTTTGTGAAAAATTGAATTTTTAGTGAAAAATTGAATTTTTAGTGAAAAATTGAATTTTTTTGTGAAAAATTTAATTTTTAGTAAAAAATTGAATTTTTAGTGAAAAATTGAATTTTTTGTGAAAAATTGAATTTTTTGTGAAAAATTGAATTTTTTGTGAAAAATTGAATTTTTTGTGAAAAATTGAATTTTTTGTGAAAAATTGAATTTTTAGTGAAAAATTGAATTTTTTGTGAAAAATTAAATTTTTTGTGAAAAATTGAATTTTTTGTGAAAAATTAAATTTTTAGTGAAAAATTGAATTTTTTGTGAAAAATTAAATTTTTAGTGAAAAATTGAATTTTTTAGTGAAAAATTGAATTTTTTAGTGAAAAATTGAATTTTTTAGTGAAAAATTGAATTTTTTAGTGAAAAATTGAATTTTTTAGTGAAAAATTGAATTTTTTAGTGAAAAATTGAATTTTTTAGTGAAAAATTTAATTTTTTAGTGAAAAATTGAATTTTTTAGTGAAAAATTGAATTTTTTAGTGAAAAATTGAATTTTTTAGTGAAAAATTTAATTTTTTAGTGAAAAATTTAATTTTTTAGTGAAAAATTGAATTTTTTAGTGAAAAATTTAATTTTTTAGTGAAAAATTGAATTTTTTAGTGAAAAATTGAATTTTTTAGTGAAAAATTGAATTTTTAGTGAAAAATTGAATTTTTTAGTGAAAAATTGAATTTTTTAGTGAAAAATTGAATTTTTTAGTGAAAAATTGAATTTTTTAGTGAAAAATTGAATTTTTAGTGAAAAATTGAATTTTTTAGTGAAAAATTGAATTTTTTAGTGAAAATTGAATTTTTAGTGAAAATTGAATTTTTAGTGAAAAATTGAATTTTTTAGTGAAAAATTGAATTTTTTAGTGAAAAATTGAATTTTTTAGTGAAAAATTTAATTTTTTAGTGAAAAATTGAATTTTTAATGAAAATTTTAATTTTTGGTGGAAAAAATATAATGAGAAATTAGAATGGTCATAATATTGTTTCTCCAGAAGTGCCAAATTACTCCTAAAATGAGAAGTAATTCTGTAAGAGTGTTCTGCTTTGGTCGTAACAAATGATAATTAAAAGTGGAAAAATCGAAATAAATGTCCTCAATTTTGGTAGAAAATTCGATTCTTCGATATAGGTTTCCTGGGAAAATGTGTTTCGATATCAACAGTTCTGTTTTGTTGCAATGGTGTCCTGCTTTTTATATTGAATTTACCCCTTTTGAAAATGTATATTTCGATAATATATTTTAGTTTCGATAATTTTTTGTTTCGTTTCGGTATTTTAATAATAATATTGTCCAAATAGAAACACTTAACTTTCGTATCATATATTTACAACATTATGTTAATTTTTGATCTTCATTGTTATTTGTATAAACTTTAATTTAAATGCATAAAATATTAGCAATTATGTAAAAACTTTAGTTTTTCTTCTTGGTACTTTTTTATTATTTATTTTAGTCTCTTTTCCGTTGCCATCTCTCCTCTTCTCTTTCTCTACAGGACTTTTTTTCAAATGGTTAAAATATTCTTGTTGATTTAAAAAGAACAACAGAAAAAAATAAAATAATAAAAGTGAA
Organism: Cochliomyia hominivorax; assembly: GCA_004302925.2. Lineage (NCBI taxonomy): Eukaryota > Metazoa > Arthropoda > Insecta > Diptera > Calliphoridae > Cochliomyia > Cochliomyia hominivorax. Next base: position 15,970,978 of record PYHX02000467.1, read on the forward strand.
CTAATAAACGAATATTTGAACACTCTTTTTACAGAATTTTGCAATCTTCTGAAGGTCCTACAAAAAATTCAAAACTATATAAAATTATTCTGTTAATAGAACTGATATTTTACATAACACTTAGTGATTAAGAAAGGGGTATAAGGATAAACAGTCGAGAAATAGGCAAATGTTATGGAACTGAATGAATATAGCGATAACATATAGCTTGTGCAAGTGAAGTAGGAAAGTAGGAGGTTGAAGAATTTTAGGTTTCATGCATACAATAGTGACTCTATCGTAAACTCCTGTATCGTGGCTTTTAATACGATAAAAGACATATAATTTTCCAATCTCACAATTCGCAACAATCTAGCTTCCCTGCTCCCATGACCATCCTAGAAATCGTATCCCTGGATGCCTATGACCGGATTACTAATTCGTTTCCATTTGACTAGTATTGATCGTCCGGGATCTTAGTGATGTAATTGATTTCAAGCTGTTTGTTCCGTCAGTCATTTCTATAATCAATAGTTTTAGGTGGTATGATTTGTGTTCCACTCTCCCATAGCTTGGACTCGGAAATCTGTAAAGGTAAACGAACAGAAAATTCAATGGGCTGTATACCCATTATCGTTTCCAATGGTCTGGACCACATAGTTCACTTAGCACCACTTATTTATAAGTAGCACATTCTTTGAACCTTTTAACAGATCTTAATGTTGCGTTTCATATCTGTCGATACCCACTATACTACTAAAGCCTAAGTAAGTATAAGAATAATTACATTCCTGTGTCATTCTATGACGGAAACTGGAATGGATTATTGTATAAGTCGAAACATTGTGGAAAGAACCTTTACTAATTAGTATCCTTGTCATTAATTGACTTTTGTATGTGGTGGATGACTTCATGAAGTCCAGTCTTCATTGGCATTCCCTTGATTTATGCATGTGGGTTTAATCTCATCATCTAGTATATTTTGTTTGAACATAGTATCAACTATGCGTTCCATTGTCTCAAGCAGAAAAAGATTTGTCCTATTGGACGAATAGCTTTAGATGTAAGGTAGTCATAACTAAAAAAATCTATTTTTTTAGGAGACGAATTTTTGGCTTTTTTGACTAAAGTATATTTCATGTAATTCTGAATGAAAACAATAAATGTGGTTAATGTTTCAATAACTTATTTGAATTCTGTAATGTAAACTGCAAAAGACCCGATGATGACCTTGCAGCAAATGAGCGATATCATGGTGGAAGCAGTCATGGACAACTGTATTTCCAATGGAGCTTATAGGATTGATTAATTCTCTGAATTCTTTTATTTACAATAAAATTCTTTATAAATCTTAACAAGTCCTAAATTATGTCCCTTTCCAAAGTAGAGTATCATGAGATCAACATGAAGATAGAGAAACAACATCATCAACTTGCAACACCAACTACAACCAACAAATAAAAACAACAAGCCAAAAGAATAAAACTACAAAAAAAAAACTATTTATGTGAAGAAGATGAAGGAAAAAAATCATAATTACCAGCATGTAAAACACTTTAGAGAAACGACAAAGTTAATAAACCAAGTAATGAGTTATGAGGCCAAAAAGTTTTCTTCCTTTTTTTCAGTTCTCCAGCTGCAATTTCTCCAGTTATTTTTTTATACATAAAATAAAAATAAATAGAAAAAAATGTTAATCATGTGTAAACATGATTGTGTAAGCACGTATTTGTTTACAACAATTTATTAGAAAATATGGTAGTTCAATATTATGGTTTTTCTTTTTTAGATATTTTACAACAATGAATACTACAAAAGTAGATCCGGCTGTGGTAAATCATGAATTACCTACATTAATTCTGGATGTACCCGAAAATGGACATCCAGAATGGAAATGGATGTGAGTTAAGAATATGAAAATGTTCTGAAAATCCTTTTACTTTACAATGAAAAATTATAAAAAAAATATTTTATTTCTTTCAGATATCGTTCTATATAATGCTGAATAATCTAAAAAAAATCTGGCTAAATTTGATTGACATCTTTTTAGTATTAAGACTAGAAGTTTTCAAAAGTCAGGTAAAATGAAAAGCAAGGCAATATCCATCAGGAATAAAATATGGACCATTGATTAATACTTCTTAGGGTTTTAAAGTATCCTACCATTTCTTTTAACAAGTAGTGAAGCTCTTAAAAATTTTGCCGTAATTTAAAATTATGATAAGAACCGATTGCTATAGAATACTTGTGAAAGAATAAAAAGCTTGTAAAACTTTATAACCTTCAAACCCATTTCTATGGTCTACAATTTCTACGGGCACTTAGTTGTTGTAGCTTTCATTACTTGTATCGCTATCATTGCAATTTATTTGTTATTATAGTTGTTGTGTGTAGATGTTTTCTATTTTGCATTAAATAACATTAAAGACCATAAATATTAAATGTGATACAAGCCAACAAGAACAACAATTAAAAATGAGATAGTTTTAGTTAAATTAGCTATATGGGTTACATAAACTTTACTTTGGTAAATTACAGAAATGGGCAACCTTGTACAATGGGACAAGTCATTAATAAAAAGTAAATAGTCGAGAATACAAGAACTAGTGATGAATCCTTGTTAAATATATATAATATGGCAACTAACAGTTCAATAAGCGATACTTGGTACTCCTCCAGCATCGATTTCTGACTGACAATAAGCTTTTCTAATCAGACTTCTTATGCTATGAAATATAAAGATATTATAGCTCTTAAAACTTTTTTTAAATAGTGATATTCATTAAGGATAATATTATATCCTTATCATACCAGACTTCACGAAATTATGCTAATATTAGAATTCTGAATTCTTACTCCATATCACTTTTATGTGGAAAGAAAAGAGTCTACACTCAACTTCGAAGAAGCCCATCATCGTTGAGTTACCAAAAGATGGAGACTTGAAAGATTACAATCACTGGGAAAGAATTTCTAACAGCATATACATAATAACAGGTAAAAAAATGAGCTGTTGAGACCTATATAGCACTCTTCGCATATGATACAGATTAATCCCTTGCGTGGCTTACTCTCCTGGTGTTTGTGGATATCAAGAAAGTCTTTGACACCAACAGATCGAAATCATACAAAAATCTTCTGAGCTGTATATGAGAATACAAAACTGTGTGGTCTGCACAATGATGAAAATCTGAGTAGTTGATCATATTTATCAGTCCACCATTTCACGTTAATGCCGGAGTTATACAAGGATGTTTCTAACGTCAACTCAAGGATTTGGTTTATGGAACAGGCAAATCAAATTTGAATATTTAGAAAGGTTGTCAGGCAACGTTGAATTAAAGATAAGTTTCAATAAAAAAGGTCATGTGAATTAATAACGAAAGCACAGATAACATTACGTACCAAGGTCAACCGATCGAATATTATCCATATTATCCACGAGAAAAACATAATTGTATAAATAAAACCTAGAAATTGTAGATGTTACACCATTCTATTGGAAAGCATCCTGCTTGAGCGAAAACCTCAAGATCCAAGGAGCAGTGTTCTCTCTGTGATAATTTGAATATTCCGATATTTAAGACAATGCAATCTTACTGTAAAACAATAATATTCTCTCAAGAAAGGTAATGGAAAATGTATATTCTAACTGTGGAAACTAAAACTAATTCTATAATATATTTGAGAAGTACGAGCTTTAATTATAAATTTTAGTCCATTTTACCTTATTTGATTTTTGAGATAATGAATGAATCAATTTATGATACCTTTTTCTTGAAGGGAAATGTATTCCAGAAAGATCGTTTTGCAGTGATTGCATGAATGGATGTATAAAACTATAATACGGCAAGTTTCCCTTTCCACTTTTTTCAAAGAGTCTTTTTCCTCTAACTTGCGGCCGCTTGTTGTTATGATCTATTATTTATTAACTAGTCTCTTCAATTATATTCATATAGGTGCACATGATTTCCTAACTCCTAATAATATTGCAAATACTTCTTGAGTTGGACAACAATATACTGACTTTGTCTTTTTTTGCTTGCTGCACCGAAATCAAATACATTTGAATGAAAGTTGATGTTTCTGAAACGTAAGCTTCTATGTTTTCCAATTACTTTTACTAACAGAAATAGAATCAGTAAAATACAGAATAAATGATGCGGAAAAATTCATCATCATCACTTTACAGAATAAATGTACAAAATCTCTTTAATTGGTTTTCCAAATTTAAAACAGTTTATTCCTTTCAAGTGCCTCATAATCCTCCTCTCCGTTTAATATTTATATTCTTCTTGTTTTCATATTTCATTTAAACGTAATTTTCTAAATAGACAAAAACAAATCACCATAAACTTAATAAAATATTCTTAGAGCATAAACACCAAAAAACAAGCAGCCGCTTCCTTTGGCATTATAAACAAATATCTACACTTACATGTGTACATAGAACTAAAGGTATCCTCGGATATCCTTAAGTTACAAAAAACAAAATCTAAAATTATACGAGACTTGCAACAAAGTTTTAGTGAATGCAGGTTCATTTACTCTTGTGATGGGGAAAATTAAAAAAATAAACAATATTTGCATAATAAAATAAAAAGGTGTGCAAAAGTGTGTGTTAGCACTTATGTATGTGTGTATTTCTGTTATATATAAATAACGTATTTTTGGTTGAATTGACCGCAAATTGTAGTCAAGGTGAGATTGTTATTAGCTTTTACTGTATGGGAAAAGGTAATATGTTGCATTCGACAAAAATTATGTTGCAATGAGGATTCAACAATGAAAATTCGGGTAATTGCGATAAAATATATGCAACATTTATTAATTTGTCATAGATTTATTTTAGTAACTTCTTTAACTACAATGTCCATATCTGCTAGGCTAAGTACAGGTTTGACAGTAAGGTTTGACGATGATTCCCCATAATACTCTTATATATTGAAATTTCCATTGATTCTAGCAAAGATATATCAGATTTGAAACCTATTCTGCCTAATTTATCTGCTCGTTCATTAATTAAATAGTCTCGGTGTGTGGAGATACGCATTCAGGTAAAAGTCATACTTAGACCGCCAATGACTTCCCGCTGGAAGTCTTCAGTAACACAAGAGACACAGGAAAAGGAAAACATTTCTGATTCGAAGCTTCAGCGCTGAGAATATCAAACACTTTGGCCTAGAAAACACAGCATTTATCCGGAAGCCGTTAAGCAATTTTCGATATCAAATGTTCTGAAAATACAACACTTCAAAGTTCGCTTCTATCTTGAAGCTATTGGTGTATATTCTGATATTATATTTATCCAAGAGGTTACTCCTATTCCACTCAATCGTAGAGGGAATGGAAATTTAAAATTTCCTGTTGAGATTGTTTTGTCTAATGAAATCTGAGTGTGGATAGATCGAGAGCATGAAGACACGTGTGTTCAAAATATTCGCATGTATTTGTGCTATCGATTTTTAACACCTAACCGCTCAGGGTGTAACCCCACTGCTAGGCATAGTATGAATGTCAATTGGAATAGAATCATCTTTTTTTCTTGTTGCAGACCACCATATCAAAAATCCATACGTGAGGATGGGACGTATTATAGCCGTGTTCATCCATTTGAGCCAAGTACACATATCATGTCGAATTTTTTCAAACAGTTACAGTAGGTTTCAGTAGCCTTGTCGTGATGTCATTCATAATATACTAAAAACCTACTCGAAACAAATATCCTCTACTGACCAGATTCGAAGGCATATAGAAAGTCCAAAGAGATTGGACCATCCTGGGGTGTTCATTTACTGACTGACTTTGAAATACAGCTTTATCTCAGGTTTTTCGTGACTAGTCGAAATTTTAGCATGGATTCCTACCAGTTACTGACATAACTCTCAATATCTATGTTGTCTATAGCCTCCCAGACCACATTTCTGAGCAGATCCATACTCCTAGTCATGATGTTGTTCATCACTTCCAGAAACCTTATTGAAACAAGTATCACAATATCGTTCGCATAAGTCTCCACTTTTATCACTTAGCCGTCCAGATTCGAAGACATATAGCAAATCAACGCAGAGGTGATAGTATATCATCCTGGAGTGTAACTCTATTGAAAGAATTTTAAATAAAAATATTACAGAGATTCGCCGTGAATGGTAAAGAATTCTGGAGTTGAAGCAGTTTCTAAAAGAACTCTCAATATAAAGGCTGACTTAAGCATCCAAAATTGTGATCGGAGTCACTTAATTGAAATCATCTTCTTTGTTTGATAGAGTTTAGTGTCTAAATTTCAGGGATTTGAATATTTCTCGCACAACCTCGAATAGAGCGTCTTCGTAGATCTACTCTTTTGGTTGGTAAAAAATTAGTTACTCAAGATGTTTAATTTTGTGGGTCAACCTCACACACTAAGGATCTGAGTCAGGAATCGAAAATACAGATCTTAATTTTGAAATTATTGTCCTAAGTTATTCGAAGAACAGTTTTTGCGAAATTGATTAAATTTTAGGGTTTTGAGAAGTTCGTTTTAATACATCCAAAATGTTCACTTTGTACAATCAGGATACTAAGGTCATGTGTTAACTTATACAGATATGTTGTAACTATTTAGTTAGTAATACAACAAAAACCTTAAGGGAATTTTGAATGTTTACTAATAAATATAGTTATTTGTATTAAAATTTTAGTAAATAAAATTTTCGAGACAAATGAAGTGGAATAATAATTAAGAACGTGTTGATTTTATAAATTTACACGTGATTTGAAAGAGAATATTTTCCGAACAAGTAAAATTAAAATTTATTCAGAAACTAAAATCAAAACTAAAAAATCGCATGCTAGAAAAACATACTTCTAAAACAACCCCCTTTCCATTTCCTCCAAAAAAATCCTTTAATTCCCTTTTTAATAAGACTTCAGTCGTTAAGTAACAGAGAAAAACAGGTTTTTCCTTTTAACAACTTCAACCCTTTTTCTATGAGTTTTGGTTACTTGTTAGAGACATCAGCATCCTTTTTTAAAAAATATCTTTACGTTTGGTCATTAGAAAATAAATTTTAGTGTCCAGTTTTTTTATCCTTTTTAAGAATTTTTAATTTTTATAGAAAAAATATTTGTGTGAATTTTTATGAGAAAAAGTAACAACATTTTTCAGCATCTTCTTGCTACAACATCTTTTGTAAACGGGTTTAATTTTATGTTTTCTTCTTTTTCTTCAGGACTTTCTGGCTGGTTTCAATGAACTTTGGAGGTTGTAGTTCAAAGGTGATTGTCCGAGATGATAAAACAGTTGGGAATGGATGCAAGAAGAGTTTTATAAAAAATTGTCTGCAGATGAATAAAATGACTGTAGTGTGAGAAAATTTTGGGAAAGGATTTAAGGATGCTTCTAATATTATTAAAATTTAACCAGTTTAAGAATGAGATTGTACTTATTATCATGTTTCTTTAAATATATATATTTTTTCTCTTTAGGCTATATACCATTCTTCCTTAAAGCGGGGATACACTCTTTTCTGGAAGCAATTGAAATTTCAAAACTTCTGCTAAACTTCATTTGAGGTCTAATGGTACCTGCGTTTAAAATTTTTCGCTTATTTAAATACTGTTCAACTCTTAAAGTTGGCAGCATTGTGTCCGCACTATTAGCCGATATAGCCATTTTGTGAATATCAAGTTAAATAGAATGCCAAAGATCGTAACGCAGTTGTATTTTCTATAGATTCTGATTTTTGTACTTTACATAGCTGATCTACAACATACATACCTTATTATTGTTGCAGTCTATCATGCCAAAGTTCCGCAGGTGAAGATGGAATATGATATAACCGTGTTCATCCACTATAGTTGGGTACATTCGCCTTGTCTACCCTTAGCACTATGTTCGCTTTCCTAGATAACTTCGAGCCAAGAATGGTACTTATGTATTTGGCATCCCTCAAAATAGGTATTTCGCAGTCCTTAACAGCAGTAGTCCGAAGTAATATTGGACTAATAGCAAAAATTTAGTTTTACCTAGATTAAATTTATTCACCAAGTAACAGTGTAGATTGGAATCACTAGTCATGATGTCGCTCATCATGTCCACAAATTGACTCGGAACAAGTGTCATAAGTCCCTACTTTTACCACTTAGCTTTATCAAATTTGGTACACGTTATTATTTTAGTCCAAGGACGAAGCCTATTGAAATTGTATATAAAGCGATTTTAACAAAATTTCGCAAAAGTAAGTGTTATTATATTGTAAAACGATGTGAAAAATTATTCGAGTGTCGGTCCATTACTTATTATAGGTCCCATATAAGCTCTCTTCCATTAAATTATTAGTGAAAATTCAAATTTTTAGTTAAGTTTTAAGTAAAATTTGAAATGGTTTGCAAATATTAAAATTTTTGATTAAAATTTATCTTTTCACTAAAAATTGAAATTTAAGGTAAAAATTCAAATTTTAATAAAAATTTAATTGTTTTTTTACTAAAAAATCATATAAATAAAATAATAAAGTTTTATAAAATTCAGAATTTTTCATAAAAATTTTTATTTTTTAAGTAGAAATTCAGATTTTTAATAAAAAATTAAAGATTTTTATTTAAAAATTCAAATTTTGGAAAAAAAAAACATAACATTTTTGTAAAAAGCAAATTATTGTGAAAAATTAAAGAAAAAAATAATTTTCCACTTAAAAAGCGTATTTAAAGATTTTAATAAAAATTTGGCAGTTTTACAAGAAAATTAAAAAAATAGTGAAATGTTCATTATTTTTAATAAAACATTTTTAATTCAAATTATAATAAAAATGTTTAATTTAGTAAATAATATTCAAATTGTTAGAATACAATTCAAATTATTTAAAAAAACTAACACTTTAAGCAAAAAATTAAAAATTTTAGCATAAAATTCAAATTTTTAATAAAATAATATTTTTAATTAAATTATTTGTAAAATTATTATTATTTTTTCTTTTTGTAAAATTCAAAAATTGTTATAAAAACTAATAAGTCGGCAAAGCCCAATTATGTAATGCCCTTCACCATATTTTATTAACGAACGACCATCGTATAATTTGGTTATCTAATTTATGCTTAATAGTGAAGTGTATACAACAAATATTATAGTGAGATTAATGCGATTTAAAATGGGTTTTCCTATGGTAGGATAACATATAAATAAAAATATTTTATGACCCTCGTATAATTTCGAACTGAGGTTTTTGCTTATATTTTTATCTTAATTTAATCAAATTATTACAAAATTACTAGAAATAATACTGAATCTATACAGTTACTTTTTTGAAAAAGTTTCGTACTCGAGTTGACCATATTAGAGGTCTACTCCGCAATCTTAGGACCAACTGGGAATATGTTCTCTTCCACATCAATTGAAAAACACCTCAAAATCTTCCATGTGCTACTGCACTTAACAATATTCAGTAGTTCCAAAGTTACAGAATTATTTCTGAAAAAATCGTTTTGGGACCACTGTTTACTGTTCGACTTAAAAGTATATTTTTTCTGTTCGATTCAAATACTTGTGATACTCTAGCCTAGACTGTTTAATATCCTTCACCATAATGTTGGATATAAAGTGTATAAGTGTATAGTATATTACTGTTACAATAATATGTATGTGATATTATACGTTTTTAAATTAAATTTATAAATAGTTATGCACGACCCTCGTATAACTTTAAACACGATTTAGATAATATTTGTCTTAATTTAACCAATTATTTCAATACCAATGTATATGTGAGATTAATGCCCTTAAAGGTGTTATGTGGAAGTGGCTTTGTATGAGACCTATGAGTAGCAATGTACCGACTCTTGCATTATTGAAAAAAAAACCTTATTTTGGAAGATCATTTCTTCAATGTGTTATAATCATCAGCATAAACACATAATATCCAAACCACCTCGGTGGAGTAGTGTAGAATGAGGTAACAAACTGTATTTTCAGTTTATAATTAACTGTGGTAATAAAGTACAAATAAAAATAATTTGAGAATACAGTTTTATTTATTTATTTATTTATTTATTTATTTATTTATTTATTTATTTATTTTATTCAATATAATTCACAATCTAAATTTAATTATATTAATTAATTTCAATTAATTTACAAACTTCGTATTTATTTTTTTATAATTAAAATTAATTTTCCGTTACTTAAATGCTGCCAACAAATATGGGCTTTATTATCCTTAAGCATCCTTCATACAATTTTAATTTATCTAGCCACCTCTAGATGTCCTTAGTGTTGAAATGGTAACGCCGTTCATTGTTATCCTTTATCCTGTTAAGAGAAATAGAAATAGAAGTTAATTTCAATTTAGGGGTGTAAACTTATTTTCTCTTTCTTGTTTTTATTATATTTAATGTTAATCATAGAAATAAGTAGATTTAAGGACGGATAAAATTTGGATAAAATAATAATTATAATGAAAATTCTAATTTGAATGAATTAATTGGAAACAGGGTGTTCCATAAAGTAAGGAAAATTTAAAGAAATGTATAGAATTTATGAAATTAAGATTTAAACAAGTAAAACTTATAGTCGGTCAAGCCAGAAATTTTAATACCCTACAATACATTGTTGACTATTAATGGTAGCTACCAAAAATTAATGAACAACCCTCGTATAAATGTATTTTCTAATTTGTACTAATATTTATGTAGGATTTCTGCGAATTAAAGGGACTTTTTCTGGCAAGATAATACGGGAGCTAGAGGAAATTATGAACCCTTCGTACTACGATTTTACTTATATTTATCTTATTTTGAACAATGTGAGATTTAAGCCCTTTAAAGTGATATTTTTTAGGGGGGTTGTATGGGACGAACCTCGTATAATTTGTCACATCATCTTAGAATATTATTAAATTTATTTTGTTAACTTATTTCGCCTAATTTCGTGAAAATCGCTTTTATTAGTAACTTTTATAAACATTCACATTCCGGGAAGAGATTTGTATGGGGGTTAGGTTAATAATGGACCCATTATCACCAATTTCAATAAGCATATACCATAGGCCAAAAAAAATAACACGAATTTCTTCGAGATATCTCTAAAAGTGCGAGCAGCATTTTGTTCACAAGTTCAAGGACATCGTTAAATCGGTATATTTAAAATTACAACATTTTTTGAAATTATTTAGTTAAAAAAAACTTTAAAACGAATCTGAATCATAATTGTAATTAATAAATTAAGGGCTCGACCAAGTTTCTTTTGGAAAATTCTGTAATATAAATATCGATCATTTACTATCAAGTATAATATGTGACTAATTGATCGTTTCTATATACATTTTACTGGTTTTGTTTGGAATAAAATTTTAGTTTTTCGCCTTTTATGAATTTAATCGTCTTAATGATTTCGATATCATTCATCTATAAGAGTTATCTTCAATGGCTACTAAGAACCTTCCAAAAACATTGAATAATTTTACGAACTCTTATTCGATTGAATATTCTATCGAGTCCATAATGTAGAAACTAGTTAGATGAACCAAATGTCATAACTATATTAACCGTCATGATGTTATTAAGAAAATTCACACTTAAATTCTTCAGTTATTCACTTACAAAATAATCATGAAATTTCTGAATAGCAAGTTTTTGGAAATGTATACCGATTTTAATAAAATTTCGAACAGTTTAACAAAGAGTAATAATTTTATAAGAAGAAGAAAGATAGTTATATTTGGCTTCTGAATTTCTAATACCCTCCACAACGATCAATTTATAAATAATTTTTTAAACATATTAAAAATTTCATTTTTTTAAAACCACGTTGTCTATAATATTCTAATATTATTGCTCTAATTCGCTTCTAAGGGGGCATACTACTTCCAATTTTTGTTCGTTAGGGGATTCTACATTCAATATTTTTATACCCTCCACCACCACAAGTGGTGAGGGTATATTAAGTTTGTCATTCTGTATGTAACGCCAAGAAGGAATCATCTCAGACCCAACAATGTATATATATTATTGCATCAAATCAAAAACTGAGTCGATTTAGCTATGTCCGTCTGTCCGTCTGTCTGTCTGTTGGAAACATGGAATAAAACTTTGCCACATTGTTTGTTATTGTCCTAAGCAGTTTGATATTTAAAACCAGCTATATCGGTTTATAAGCAAGGAAGTTATAGACCGATATCTGAGACAACCTCAAAATTTCGAAAATGAACTCTTATAATTTCTTCTAAAAATGTAATTGGATTTAAACAAAAAATTAACTTTAGCATACAATTGCACGTGATTCATCATCATGCAAAAAATTATCAAAATCTGATTAACCGGAAAAAAGTTATAGGCTATAATATGCAAAATTTTGATACACCCCAAACTCTTTGTGTCATATGGGCCGCAATTTTTCAGATAATTTAGTAAAATTTGTCATAACTAATTTTTTAACTATTCTTAATATATGTTATAAATTTTATTAACATTGGTCCATATTTTGATATAGCTCCCATATAACGCCCCTTCCCGGAATATGATTTACAGCTTATAACACTTTTAGATTTGAACCAATTCTATTGAAATTTGACACAGTTAATTTTCTAGCTATTTTAAATATGTGTTATAAATTTTATTAACATGGGTCCATATTTTGATATAGCTCCCACATAATGCCCCTTCCCGGAATATGATTTATAGCTTATAAAACTCTTAAAATTGAACCAATTCTATTGAAATTTGGCACAATTATTGCTTTAACTATTTGAAATATATATTATGAATTTTATTTACATGGGTCCATATTTTGATATAGCTCCCATATAAGACCCCTTCCCGGAAAATAGTTTTGAGCTTATAACAAGCATATTTTTTTATACGCTCCACAGTACAAGTGGTAGAGAGAGAATATTAACTTTGTCATTCTGTTTGTAACGCTAAGATTGAATTATTTCAGACCCCATAATGTATATATTCTTGCATCAAGTCAAAATTTCAGTCGATTTTCGTCAATCTCTTTGAGCTCAATGAAATTTGGTAGAAAAAAGGCAGTTCAGTAAAAAATTTTATAGCCTAAATTGTATCTAATTTTATGACTAATTAAGTATTTCTGTGTTATATACATTTGTGAGTATATGTGTGTCTATGGAACCTAACGTATTAAATTTACACGAATTTGTGGTGGAGGGTATTTAAGATTCGGCATAGCCGAATATAGCATTCTTACTTGTTTAGTCTTTAATAGTCTGTTATTAAGGCATTATCAGATATAGATTTACAACTTTTTTCTGCTGAACCGGTTAAAAAGATTTTAAATTATTGTGGATATGAGCGTGCAGGGAACAGACAGACTCCTGCTGATAGAGGGTATACAAAATTTGTGTATTAACTCTTTGGAATGTAACTGCAGCGAAATTACTTTTCTGGCCATTTTTATAGCCTTTATCAACACAAGTGGTGAAAGTGGTATATTATCTTCGTCAATGCATGTGTAACGCTAAGAGAGAACCATGTCAGTCTCCATAATGTGTATACGTATTCCTGCATCAAATCAAAATCTGAACTTTGGCATAGTCACATCCATAATAATTGACAGAAGTCTAAATATTTCTTACTGTCCTGAGAAGTTTCCTATTTTAAACCGCTTAAATAGGTTCAGTATGTAAAAGGATAGAGACCAATATCTGAGGCAGCCTCTAATTTCATGCGGAAAACTTTCATAGAATTTTCAATTATATCAGCGGTTGATTAGATCTATATATCGTCAGATTATAAAAAAATTTTGAATCTGCTTGATATCATATATAGAGGGTTTTAAGCTCATAAAACGAGAACACACTGTGACGTAAATCTCAAACCGTGTGAGCATTTTTATGGAAGCTATGTGGATACCCCACTAGACAGACATACGGCGGAAATCGTGATTATGCTCAGGGTTTCGATTCAGATATTTCGATAACATATAAAACTTTAATCATCAAAGGTGAAGTACAGGGAAACTATTTTTCTAACTTCCATTCAAGACATCCCTATAACGGGTGATCAACAAAGAGTAAAAAATCAACTAAAACCTTTCATTTTTCCAACTTCCTTATATCAGCAAAACTTTTTTGAAAAAATGATTTCAGCAAAATAATCCAAATTAAGTTTACATGAAATAAATATTTAATTTTATTCATTACTCACATTTAATTAAATTAAACAGGAAGGACTGTGAATGGAAAACAAACAATAAAAAAAAATAAGGACAACACCACAAATTCAAACTCTTTCGAAAAGGACTGTAGAACAACAAATTCTCAACTAAACCCCCACTCAACGATCCCAAAATTATACCCCTCACAAATACAAACATAATATATAATAGAAATACACGTAGAGCTAAAAACACAAGAAAACTTTAGTAGAAACTTGTAGTATTATTGGCGAAGAAGCTGGAATAGAGCCAAGTCAACCTCAAGTCAAGCCAACCAAACGTAAAACATCTAGCCAAAGAATGGTCAAGCGATTTTTGTTTTTGTTCAAAAGGCGGTGAAAAAAATAGAAAAATAACGAGGAAGTAAAAGAAAATAATATTAAAATAAAATAGAGAAAAAGATTAAAACAATTTGAATACAAGTTAGATATATAAAAACACACACACACACATACACACTCACATTTACAAATACATTTTCATTTCAAACTGAAAAGGAAACGAAGGCAAAGAAAAAGTAGAATTTCTAAATGATTTTTATACTTAAGAGAGAAAAATATAAAACTGGAAAAAAGAAGGAATTTGTTTTTTTTTTAATTTTCTGCATTTCTTTATTAAAATAAATGAAAAAAAAAACGAATAAAAAGGATGAGAACCAGCTCCGCCCATTTTTAAAATAAGATTAAAAATTTTTATTTTATTTACATATGTATGTATATATGTGAGTGAGTGTTGGTGTGCATTAAGGATTAAAACTAAAGAAAAAGCAAATGATATTTGAAAAATAACATTAAGATGCCCTTGCCACTTCCTTCACTGAACTGCCAACACATTGTAGAGGAAATTGAGAATATTTGCTGACGTTAGAAAAAGTTGCATTCTCCTCTTTTTGTCCTTTCTAACATAAAAAGAAATGAAATGTTGTCTTTGTAGCAGGAAAAAGAATAAATATTTAAATGGACACTTAAAAGTAAAAACTGACATTTGCATCTACTAAAGAAGATTGGAAAGCAGTCAGACAGATAAAGACAGTTGACAAAAAATTCTAAATTAAGATCAATAAAAAATTGTTGGGATTTTGAAAGAACAAAATTTGTGATCATTTTTAATACAACATTTTCGGCCAAAATTACTTTAATTCATGATCACTTCTCAAATGATCAAAATATATATTCTTAAAAGTTTAATATGAAAAATCAGGGGATTTAATTAATTCACGATCACTTTTTCAAAAATAAAAAAATTTTATTCGAAGTAAAAGAGTTTAAAACAATCAAATACGGAGTTTGATTAAAGTAAGAAATTAAAAATTCGTGATCACTTTTTCAAAAGTGAAATTGAAATAAAAAAATCAAGATCACTTTTCAAAATCGATATAAAATCAGATACAAATAAAAGTCTATAGGACAATAAAAACAACTTTTTTACCTTTAAAGCCTTTTTTCACAAATTAAAAAGTTAAAGTCGGTCAAGCCTCGTTATGTAATACCCTTGTAAATTTATGCGTTTTAAAGAATTTTTTTCTGGATAATAATATGTGAGTTATAAAAATTTGGAACCGACCCTCATAAAATTTCTCACAGCGATTTTACCAAATACTACTACAATATCTACGTATTTGTGCGATTTATGAGTTTTGAAATGGAATCTTGAAAGGTGGAATTATGAGAAATAATTCCCATACAACCAAGTTTTAATATAAAACATATTCTAAAAGTGATCGTGGATTAAGCTTATTTCAATGCAATTGCTAAATTATAGAAGATTTTATTTATACCCTACACCAATATAGGTGGTAGGGGTCTTATGCAGAAAAATTAGTACTACCACCTCTTTTAAGTACAGCGTTTGACTCAGAAATACTTCCTGAAAATGCTTAACATTTTCTGTCCGGCTGGCTGTTCGTAAAAAGCTTGTTCGCAAAATACAGGACAGGAAATTTGGCTCAAGGACGATGTCTTTTGAAATTGGTTATGATCTGTCCATTATTTCATATTGGCCCCATACAAATGTTCCCCAAAATGTGGTTTTTAGTCCATAAAATTCTTAAATATAAACGATTTCCAAAGTTGGGAATATAAGCATTATTATCATTACTCTTAAACGATGTTCAATTATACGAGGATGGTCAATTTTCATAGGTCACATACAACGACCCTTCCAAATATCACTAAAATGTCCATAACTCAGTAATTACAAATCTTCTTCTATAACTACTTTATATTTCATGCAAATCCATATATCCGATAAAAAGTTCAAAAATTATTTCCAAAAAAGTCTCTTCTGCCCCAATGTACGATATTAGGAATCTATAACATTATAAAGATTTAATAAAGAAGAGAAAGTATTTTCCATATTTGTGTTTGTGATTGTTTGCTTGTATTTGTAAGCAGTAATTTTTTAGCGTGTGGAAAATATTCGAATCTTTTTTCTAAGTGTATTTTCATTTATTTAGTTTTAATCTAAAGGAAGGACGTTATAGAAAAAGAAATTTCATTAAAGTTTATTTGAATGTGTGTTGTTTAATATGTATTTGTATAAACGTATGTGTATGTATATAATATCCTAAAGCTATTGAGACAAATGTTATTAATATGAATGTATGTGTTTTCATTTTAATCACTTAAGGACTAAATGTTTAAAATATTTTTAGAAAATCCTATTGAAAGGTGATTCTATAAAAACAAATTTCACAGTTCGCTGAAGAAACAAGAGGACCTAATCTGTTGACCTTTTTCTTGGAAATAATTTACAATGATACTCCAATGAGACTCTTTTAATTTCCAATTTCTCTTTATTTCTTATAACTCAATATTCCTTAATGGGTTAATATCCACTCAACAACAATTTATCGTTAACTCTCTAAAAGGAAAGAGTAAGAAATAAATAGAAAAATAGCAAAAAAATTATATTTAAAAAAGGAATCGAGAAACAAGAAATTGTTAAAAAAGTTTTAGGCCATAAGGATGTAATCGAATAACTTCGATAAACCTTAATGGTTATGAACATTGAGCCTTTAGTAACAAATTTTAAATGCTGACAGTCACTTCTGACATCTACACACACATACCTACAAAGTCACTTAAAATGACACCTACATTCCTAAAAACTCTAACACATGCAAAGAAATACAGACATTGAGATAAGGATGAAGAATTTTTATAGATATAATACTTGAATTTATATTAAAGCATAATTGTGTTTGTGTTAATGTAAAATATAGCAAAGTGTTGGTAATAGAATGTCAATAAGTCAGCATAAATGTGCATACGTATTTAAAAAAGCAGGTGAATAGATAAAAAATTAAAAATTATATGTATATAAGGATATAGAAATCTTTTTTTTAACAGGACTGTGTAATATTTTAGAGAATTTTTAAGGAACCTTTTAAGGACATATATAAATATTGTCAGTTTAAATAAATTTAATAAAGACTAAATTATTCCGTGATCAATTTGCCAATAAATAAGGAGTGATTATCTTTGATGCGATTTTCGGAAGTGTGGTCTTTGAGGGTTATAGAAATTTATAATACATAAATCTACCTTCGACAAATTGAATTAAAATATCTTAATATCTATGAGTTTTAAGAAGTTATATCCCTATTCCAGGAGGATATTTTTATGGGAACTACCTGAAAAATCGGATCGAACATAACAGGCTTCGTCTTTTGTTCCAAAATTTATCAAGATATCACAACAATTATGACCTGAAGAGGGTTCACAAACATAAGCAAAAACGCTGTAGGGCATTAAAAATTATATTAAATGTTAAATATGACTATAATTAAGTATGGTGCTTTCAAAGCGATAATTCTGTAATAATTCTCCAAGTTAACTTGGAGGAGTACAAGCATCTATATGGGCAGAGACTAATCGATAACTTTCCAAAGTTGCGCACCACGAGTATATTAATTTTTAAAAAATGGCTAAAAATTAATTTATGAATTCAGTTAACAGACATATTGCTTATGTATAGTCCTTGTTAATATTTATATAATAAGTGATTACATGTGCAGATTATCTTTTATAGTTTCAGAAATATTCAAATCGAAATAAAATGTTTACCTATTTGGCCTTTGAAGGTTTTAGAATTTTTAAGTCAGCGGGCTTAATAAAGCACCTACTTTTTCTTTATGTCAGATTCGAAATTTTAAAAAATATTAATTTTATTATTACATACATAAATGAATCCCAAAAATTTTTTTGGTATGTTTCTAAAAAGGGGGCAGCATTGAAACACTGTTAAAATCGATTCTTTGTTCTTAAATATATAAATTTTTATATCATTGATTTATAAAAAATCTTAATGGGAAAGCCCTTTCGGGTCTTATAATAACAATGTGATCATTTATGTGAACAAATGATCACCTTGTTATTTATACTTATTAGTATTTTGGGTTTTTCGCATGGAAAAGTGAAAACCTTTTGAATTCGGAAATTTATAGACAAGTTGATATACATTACTGCCTAATATCAGATATATTAAGTATCATTATTCGTATCAGTTTTGAAAGGTTTAAGTATTATTTTATTCTCCAAAAAATATATTTTTTTACAATTAATTAAATTTCACTTAATTTTTTTTTTAAACTTTGAGTCTTAAGTTTTCACAAATACCAAATATTTGTGCAGGAATGAATGAAAATCCTATCTAATTTAGGACTCCTCTAGTCAAATTAAGCTATTTTCATTAACTCAAATCAAAACAATTAAGAAGTTATAGTCGGTCAACCTCGACAGGATTTTTTTATACAGGATTTACAAGGTTTTTTAAGGGACTTAGAAGAAATATGGCTCGTAAAACTTCACACATCGATGAGAAGTAATGTATCTATTGTTGTTTATTTAAGCACGTCGTTTAAAAATATTATAAGTCTTATGTGTGTCAAATTTCATTAAAAATGCTTTATATTTAGCACTTTAATAACCTTAAAACCCGGTTCCGTAAGAGAGCAAGGTGAAATACCATCATCAGTTCATTAAGTTGCAAAGTAATGACACTTTTCACTAAAATATCTCTAAAATTTCGACTAGCAATTTATTCACAAAGTTTTTATGGACAACCAGTCAGTCATTGGCTCATAAAATGATCCTCAGTCGAACGGTATATATAAAATGGTGATAGCAAAATTTGTTCTGCCCACTATATACTTATGCAACATCGCAAAATACCCCAACCATATATGGTGGTTTAGGATGCAATTACTTCAGCTTTGATGATGTGAAATTGCATTATGTTAACGGTAAAAATGTTACAGAATTATTTCGAAAAAATTATTTGCAAAATTGTGTTCAGTAAATATCAAAATATCAGATCAAAAATGAAAATCTATATTTTAATCAGTTAATAATCTTAAAATATGTTAATGTTTGGAAAAACATTTATAACTCTGTAATTACAGCTTTTTTGACCAGAACAAGTATACAAAATATTTATCGCGAACGTAACATTATCCATGAACATTCTTTCGATACCCAAAATTCCATATTTATGTTAATTGGAAAACCTCTACAAGCAAAATTTTTTGTTTAAAATCCATTATCACTTTATTCAAATTGCAAAGAAATTGTTTGCTGGGTATTATTATAAATATATTTATATATTCATGTGTTTTATAGAAAGTGTTTTTGGCACTCACTTGCTTTGTTTTCAACTTCTTTCAAGCCGATTTTTTGTCTATATTTTTTATTTTATTTTGTTTTCCTTCTCTTTTTTAATATTTTTTGCATTATTTTTCGAGCATCTTCCACTCTGTAACCGAGTACTTAAAAATTTTTCAATTCAATAATGATTCCCCAGATAGTCGTCAGCAAACCTACTTCATTGTTAACACCAACAAAAACAACAGACAATACATTTATAGACATACAAACACACACACATACATACATGTACTATAACACGTATTAAGTGTTGTATTTATGTTGACTAAAGGATAAAATCCAAAGATATTTTTTAAAAACGTACGAAGGTTGTTTCAAAAGTTTTTAAAAAGTATTATGATAAGTTTGTTCATATAATTAAAGATTTCTCTCTTTAGCCTCGTTTTGTAGAAATCATTGTTATCATTTTGTTTTTCACTTTTTTTTCGTTATTTTCATATGACTTGTGCCATTTTTCCTCATTCCTTAAAATTGCTTGAAAACGGTAAGTATCTATAGAAAAAAGGCCTTCATTGCGATGGAGCTTTGAGTTTGCTCTTTCTCTTTTCTCTTTTACTTTTAATTCACATTATTTTAATAGATGATTTTTCGTAGATTCAGACAATCATCGGCCAGTGTTGTTAAAGTGAGGCGATTTTAATTTGCATCCGTTTGCTTTTGGCAGTAATCATTTTATATATTTATTCCTTTTTTGCTGTCTGCTCATGAGTTTTGTAGAATTTTCTTCCTTCATTTTTTTCGATATTGTCGTCTCATTGTCCTTTGGGTTTTTTGTCGATGTTGTGTGTGTGTGTGTTTTTTTTTTTTTTTTTTTTGAGAAACGTAATTTTGTTAAGTCAGCCATAAATTTGACTTAAACTTGTTTCCATTTTTTCTTATTGTGTTTTGGACATATTTGCATAATTGTGCAAATAATTTGCAAATGTTTAGGAATGAAACTGAGAAAAAAAGGAAATAAATTAGAATAAATGATATAAAATGGGAAGGGAACTTATTTAAGTTTATGTATATAATATTTGGATGGTATGAAGAATTTGTTATTTTTTGAATTTAAGGATAATTTTTAAGGGAAAATTGTTCTAAATTTTTTTTGCTAGAAAAAAGTATTTTTTGCAAGGATGTTTTACTGAGCATATCAGAGGTACATCTCTATTTTTTAGCTTTCCTGGCTATGTGCTGTTTTTGCGTATTTGGCAAACTTGCTATTTCATGTGGGTTGTAAGTGGAGTTTATCTTTTCCTGGTTTTATTGTTTCCGGGAATTTAAAAAAAAACTGTCATTTCCGGAAATTCCCAGGAAAAAATTGGCATATTTATGTCGACGTTTAATGAATTTCTAATGAACAAATACTTAAATTATAGTAATAATAAATATGAATACCATATGCGGTACTGCCAAATGTTAAATATCCCCCATGGAAATGTGATTCGATATTCATGAAATTCAGAGATAAATACTTTCCTGATTTTATTAAATACTTTGATTTTATATTTATGTCAATTTAGCCACATTCTATTTTAATATTTAAATTTAAAAGTTTGTTAAGCTTAAATTCTTTTCTGGAAAATGAAGAATTATAAATGAGCCGATATTCATGAAACAATTATATCTACGACAATTAAAATACTTATACAAAACTTTTTCCACAAAAGAATTTTTGAAGATTAACTCTCTATTCCGAAATAGAACGTAATCATTAAATGAACAACAAACAATTAATTACAGTAAAATAATTATTGTGACAAATTTAATTAGAATTATTCCATATGCATATTCCGTATTCCATATTCCTTGTGTCGGAGCAAGGGAGAGGTCTTATATATCGGTTAATAACCATTTTGCTATTGGAGCGATAAAATAGGTTTAAAATAAGAAACTGCTAAGAACAGAAACAAACATGCTGGCCATATTTCTTTAAACCTTAGTTGATTCTTTCTGCAGTAACCACGGAGGCAATTAAATTACTTCCCGAAAATTCCCGATAGAAATTTCCTGGCATTTAAAAAAGTGAGTATTCCGAAAAAATCTCGGTAATGTTTTTCCGTCGTAAGAAGCTTGTAGATAAGACTGATGCCTTAAATATATTACCCTGGACCTCAGTTACTCTCGACTTACTACTACCCAAAGACTTCATCGTGGCAATAAGAAAAAAACTTACTGTCAAATTGGTTCAAACACATCACATATGGGAAGATTAACGTTATGTGGGTTTGGATTTTAGAATTTTGGACATTTAAAGGTTTTGAATATTTTTAACAAAAATTTTTGATACCTGTAGAAATACAAATAAATATTTTTTCCTAAATATTATTTGATATTTATATCATAATAATCGATCACCAAATTTTTTATGGACCTTTAACATAAATGGATGTGTGGTATGCGGCTTCAATCCAAGTAGAAAGTTGTAATTTGGCAAATTGACTCGAAATTATTATACAAATTTGGGCCACCCTAATGAAGATGTTTTAAAAGTGGAAGTAAAAGTAGAATATTGGAAAATAAAAAACTAAATTTATATTATCTGTTACGCTTATTAATATATAGAGTTCTGTTCTTAATCCAAATTCAATAGAATTCAGTTCTTTTACTTAATTCAACATGTTTCTGTTTATATATTTATCTTATTTTTACTAAATATGAATATAATGCCAACGTATATATGAGATTTATATACTTTAAAATGATATTCGGAAGTAAAGGTTATATGGGAGCTATGGGTAATAATGATGGTCCGATACTCATTAAATTTGGTAACAATTTCATTTGTATGGATCTTATATGAAATATAGAACCGATCGCAACCAATTTCAATAGGTATTTATAAAAATATTTACATAGACAGACACACATGCAAGCACACAGGCAGATATACAGACAAACAGGCACAAATTACACGGAAAGTACTAAATTTTTTTAATTTAATTCTGTCTCAAATAATGATTTATAATCCTTTTGTTTAGTTGGCCGACTTTATTATAGTGGTTCCGTACATGTTTCTATTCATTTCTTATTTTTAAACAGAGTCAGCACAATATTTTCCAAAGTCCCTTGTATACGAACCCATTAAGAGGTTTAAATGATCATTCCGTATTGGAAAATTGAACGAAATATAGTAAATCCAATGGAGAAATTGACCCAAGATTTCATATAATCAATAGAATTGTTAAAATGTGGTCAGACGATTACAGAAGACCTACATAGAAGGCAATTGTTTAGTTTGAAGGGAGAAATTAACGAAGAATAACCAGACATGAGGCTCTAAAGGACAAAACCATTTAAAAAAGCGTAAATGGAAATATTAGTTCAGCCAATTTATAGTTAAGATCTTGTATATCCTGACATCGATACAAAATGAAATTATTAAAATATTCTTTACTTTGGAACATAAATTATTAGAAAACCAATGTAATTCTTTTGGGTGGGAAATTATATATTACTGGAAAAAAGGGGAAGAAATAATATGTACTTAGTAATATTTCTTTAACTTCAAAAAATTCTTTAAATTTCCTCTTAACAAAATATTCCTCATTTTCTTTATTCATTATTTATATCTTTGGCATAAAGAAGAGAATACGAAAAAAATTCTTAGTTTTTTCCAAATACATTTCGTTCTTTATCTCTAACTTTTAATCCAATTTTATGCAAATATACAACATTAATTTATCATCTTGTAAAAAGGACGCCATTTTTGTTTAATTTAACAACCCTTTATTTTATATATTTTCACTTTTTTCTATATTATTTTGGTCCTTGTCCAGTAAAAGAAATACAAAATTATACACAAATGCTCTCATACACATATATCTACAACCCTTGAGTATCTCTAAAAAAACACTAACATATTCTACTTTTCCTTTGGAGCTACACACACACACACACAAACACACAATAGCATTTCATCTTCTTATAGAACAAATTTGTATAGAGCAAAGGAGAGCATAGTACCGGATACCAGAAGCGTCCATTGTGTGGCTCAAAGTAGAACGTGCCATTCTTACTTACACTTACATTAGCAAATGACAGGGTGTCTTAAATCTCCAAGGATATTTTTTGTTGTATGTATATATATTTAAGGGTTTTGTGTGAGTGTGTTTATATAAGAGTTGAATATGAAATGTATAAAAATAAAACTTTATCCTTTTTAGCTTGAATTCAATTTTGTTGTTGTTGTCGTAACTGTTTAGTTCTTATTCCCAAATATATGTAGAACTTTTTGTTGTTGGTTTGTTTTACTTTAGGGTTCTCGTTTTTTTTTTTTTGCTCTTTTTTGTTCAAATGTATTTTTTTATTTTTATATTATTCAACATTATAAAATATTAAAAAAATTATATATGAAAAGACGAAAGTGAAGTAGAATAGAGAACAGTGGGTAAAAACAAGAATAAGTTTATATTTGAAAAATTCACACACCTGAAGAAGTCGATACATTAAAGAAACCGAATACTGACTTTAACTGCATTTTCAACGTTTTAACATCGAGTTAGATGATTTTAAAAAGAAATGCTCCGAGTCAAGTTAACTCTGACATCACGTTCTGAAGTGCAAATTACCCATGTAATGAAGTTCTTTATAGATTGAAACAAATTAATACTCAATTCTTTTTCATTGATTGTTTTCAATGAATCGATTGATTATCAGACCCGGTTTTAAAAACTCATAACACTAAATAAACTGCTTGTCCTACCAAACACGATGAGTTACTTTGGCGCTCAAGATTTTAAAAACGTTCGGCTGACAAGTCTTTTCGTGTCATACGTGTCGAAAATAACAGTTTAGAATCACGCAAGAAAAAAAACTTATTTAAAATCTACATTATTTCAACCCACCGTCCTTAATTTGAAGTACAGCCACAGATGACTACTACGACGTTGTCATCGTCGCAGTATATTTTCCTTAAGCATAACTAATGTCCTTCTTTTTATTTTAGTTTAAGTCATGAAAATGTGAATTTCAGTTTTTTTGTTACAGTTGATAGAGAAAAAGTTTTGCAAAAAAACTACAAGTAAAAAGCTATATTCGGTGAAGTCCGACTATTTAATATCCTACATTAATATTTTTAAATTTGTGCTTAAGAGTGCAATATATTATATTGGTTCTTACATCCATGTGAGATTAGTTCATTCTAGAAGGATTATTTTTGTGGGCGTTATATGGGAGCTGTTTTTGCTAATATCATTGTTATTTCAACGTAAAGTGAGATTTAAGTCTTTTAAGGAATTTTGAAGAGGAGTTGTATGGAACTAATGAGAAATAATACATTTTGTGACCCTAAATTCTAATTCCAGGAAATTTGCCCTAAGAAAGCGATTCTGATTCTTAAAGTGGTGGTTGCGATATTTTTCTGTGCGTTACAAACTTAAGCAAAAACGTATTACACCCCAACCACCCATGGCGGTGTAGGGTATAAAAAACAAAGAAAACAAATTTAGCAAAACTTTATCTTGGTAACGGTAGAAAGTAACCCTTTATTTAATATTTGGTTACCATTACACCGCCCTCAAACTCTTTAACTCTAACTTGTGAGGGGAAAAAGGAAACTTATTTATTTGGAGGTTTTTATAAGCATCACATCAAGGAGTTTGTAATGAAACACTCAGAGAAAATCTAAAAACTTGTTTCCTATGCGTTTTTAATGGATTCACCTCAAGTCAAGAGTTTTCCCTCCAAATGTATTATCTGATTTAAAAAAAAGGTTATTAGTTTTGTTCTAAACTAAGTTCTAAATTTATATTTCGAGCCAGTTTTTGATTTTGTTTCTTAATTAGTTTCAACTTTAGTTCTTAGTTAATTCTTGATTAAGGTTTGGATTTAGTTCTTGATTTATTTATTTCTTAAATCAGTTCTCACATTCAGTTCTAGATCCAGTTTTTGATTTTGTTCTTGATTTAGTTATCAGTTCAGTTACTTGATCTGTTATAGACTCAGCTTTCAACTGAGAGATCTCTATTAAATTCTTGAGTCAATCCTCCATTATCGGGACTTAAATTTCGTTCTTGATTCAGTTTATTGTTTAAATTTGGATTAAGTTTTGGTTCAGTTGTAGTGCTTGTTCAGTTCTAGTTCATTTCAAGTTCAGCTCTAATTCAGTTCTAGTTCAAGTTCAGTTCTAGTTCAGTTCCAGTTCAGTTCCAGTTCAGTTCTAGTTCAGTTCTAGTTCGGCTCTAGTTCAATTCTAGTTCAGTCATAGTTCAGTTCTAGTTCTATTTTTATCAATTTTGTTCTTATAATTTAAATTTCTCAGTGTATTTATTTTAACATTTAAACATATCCTTTTCATGGTTTGTGTCATGAAGATAAAAAGAAAAAGTTTTGTTTTTCTTCTATTTTGCAAAATTTGTTTTATTTTATTTAAATTGTTTTTTTCTATAGAAACTTTCAGCCAACAACCCTCAATGCAAAAATACAATTTGACTTGTTTTTTTTTTTTTGTTTTTTGATAAGCACTTTTCTAAAGATATAAATGTATATATGTTTATACATATATAAAATGTTTTATATAACACATTCTATATTCTTTGTTTTATTATTTGATTTTCTATATATTCCATCTTTTTTTTTTTTGGTACATTTTAAAATAAAACAACAACTTTCTTTAGAGACCTCTGAAGTTAAAAGACATGACTCATTTTCAACAATCTGGGGTATAAAAACACTACCACCCGCTTTTGGCAGTTATATATGACTTGAAGTTTATTTTTGCAGTTGTTGTGTTTGCAAACTATAAGATAAATGCCTTTTGCTGATTAAAAATTTCTAGAGAAAACAAGTGAGAGAATTATGTGAGACTGAAACGAATTTTGAATACCCTTGAGGAGGAACAAGAGGAACTGTAAACTTTTGGTTCACTTTTTTTACCTCGAAGTCAGAGTAGTTCTTTTTATGTAGAATCCATATGATAGCAGAAATATAAAAATGTAATGTTTAATATTTTATATACTTAAGGATATTATTAACTTGCATATCCAATTTGATGACAATATTTCGGTCTCGCTTTTTATTTAACTCACTTCCTTTTTAGGGTTTTTAAAACAGCTTTTTTTAAGATTCACAAACTTATTATAAATTAATTTGTATATTTTGTTCGTGTAGCTTACAAAAAGGATGTTGAAAAAGATCCTAGAAATAACAGAAGCAAATAACATTTGCTACAAAATAAATTGTGGTAGATGGTAAGCAAACATAATGGCTGACTTTTTCTATATACATCCTTCCTTTCTTTTTTTTTTTTTGAGTTCCATTTGCCAACTTTTTTGTTCTTATTTTGGTATAAACCATTTTCCATATAATTGCAAATAGATTCTTCTTTATAGACACTTAACGAGAAAAAAAGGGAAAAAATTGTTGGTAGATTTTTCATTTCGAGCAAATTTTTGTAATTGAAAAATGTTTCACTAATTATTCTTGAGTTCTTCTTCGTTTTTTTTTGGAGGTTTTTCATTTTTATAAATGAAAATTGATTTTAGAAGGATTTCAAAACATTAATTTATTTTTCAAATAAGTGTCAGTTTGAAATGACAAATATAAGAAGATAATTTTGAAAAAAGTAAGACTGTTATATTTGGCTATGAACTAACCAAAATGCTTGGAAAGTAAAAACTCTATGTTTCGTACATATACACTCTTACATACAATCACGAAAATTAGTTATATTTTTGGCTATAACTCTTTTTCTTCTTAAACGATTTTTGGATATATAGCCCTTGGAATCTGACCTGAGTATATGTATATACTCAGGTCAGATTCCAAGGGCAACAGACAGATGGGGAAGTAGAGGAATATAGCTTAATCAAATTGGATTTTGATTTGATGTAAGAATGTATATACATTATGGGATCTGAGATGATTCTTATAAGCGTTACACACGGAATGACAAATGCTATATCTTCAATACCCTCCACCACAAATACGTGTGAAATAAATACGTTATGTTTCGTACAACCACACTCACAAACGAATAAAATATATAAAAGTTTATTTAAATATAGCAAGAAATAATTTGTCGATTAATAATTGACATTTTTTCGAAAGTTCTTCTTTTGAACTTAAAGGTTTTGTTGGTTTTAAATTGGAACGTCTCAGGACTATAGCAATTACTAAGACTAAATTTTAGTAAAATCTTCAATTATTTTGGATGTAAACATGCTAACAACAGACGGACCGACAGACGATCAGACAGACAAACACACAATCGACTTTGATTTTGATTTAATGCAGGAATATATATATATTCTTTATGGGGTTTGACATGATTTCTTCTTAGCGTTATATACAGCATGTTAGAGTTATGCTGCATGACAAAGTTAATATACTCTTTTCATCACTTGTGGTGGTGGAGGAGGGTAAAAACATTATTTAACAAGATATGTAAAATGTTTATAAATGTTTAAATATTTTTTGTAGAAATAATTTAAATTTTTTACTTAAATTCTTAGAATTATTTCAAAAATTATTTAAAAAAATAATTATGAATCTGAATATCATTGTTATTTTAAATAATAAATCATATAATTTAATAAAATTATATTATTTGTTAATTAATTGTTATATCAATAATAACATTTCACATTTACATATCCATACACATACATACAAACCCATACATATATATGTATATAAATATTTTACATATATTGAAATTAAATCAAGTGTAATGATTTATTAATTTATTTAATGATGATGATGTTGACCGATGATGATGACCAGTATGAGTCATGATGTTCACAAATAATGATGCAAATGACACATTGAATGCAAAAAAAAACACACACAAACAATAATAAAAAAAAGGAATGCAAAAGCCGGTTGGGCAAACAACTGTTGCATGTCTGGGTAAATGAGTAATACCAACACATAAACACTTATATTAATGCATGTACATATATACATACACATATAAAATTATTGCCAAAAAAAGTCCAAGAAAAAAATAAATAAAATGTTAAACAACGAAAATCACAACACAAGCATAAAATTCAGAAGAGGAAAAGTATTTATTCTCTCTCTTTAAAAAAAAAAAAAAACTATAATATTTGAAGGCATGAAAAGCAAAGTGCGCTTCAACATGAAAAATTATGTACCGACCCTCGCATAATTTTATATCATGATTTCTGTTTGTATAACGCATACTTATACGAAATACTTTATGAAAATCTCAGATATTTATATTTATTTTATATGAAGGTTATAGAAAATTGTGGACCGATTCTCGCAAAATTATTTGGGATAATTTCACCATAACATAGCAATACATATATGTTATCGTCTCACCAAAAATTATCAAAATTAAATAAATTGGAAAAAAGATCTTGGCTTAAATATAAAAAAAATTTTTGATACCCATCAAAATCAGTGTGGCTGTAGATCGCATTTTGAAAATTAAATTTCTGACATGCACGTGTGTTGACATACAAATAAATTATGTTTAGTTGGATTAGGACCATTATTTGGCGTAGAACTAGTAACAAGCTGCATAAGGTGGAAATACTTTATAGAAGACCTATGTGTGGTGATGGAAGAAACGCGTATGAGTTATATCCAATAATTTAATTAAGCATAGGTCCTGGTATCAGCTTGAAAGCAAGAAGCTTTTTTTACTTTTTTTAAGTTTTTTGTATATTTTTTTGCATATTTATAACTTTGATTACAAAGAAGATACATGGAATGTTACATTTTTATTTAACATTTAAAGGATCTATGCCTTTTCAGGATGTATGAATAACTAACAAACTGAAGGGTTATTTCAAATTCATTAATTGATATATTTGAAATTTAAATCGGTAACCTAATGCGACAGGTATTTTTCTATGATTTTAGACAAATTAGCATACCTTAACATATTGAACACTCAATCCATTTTTATTTGAAATCTTTCTGCCTATATGACTGTTCTTTCGTCTGTCTGTCGGTTCCTATTTAAAATCGGTTCGGTTGAAAAATAGTTATAGACTGATATCTGAGACAACTTTAAAAAAAATGAAAAATGTGAATATCGATTAAAATTCTGCAGGCTAATATTTCATTTAGTGGAATACTATAACGTTTTCTGGATAAGACATGTGGGAGGGGTATCCCCCTTTACAGCGAAACATTTAATATCGCACATCTTTATAATTAATGCAGGAAATCTCATTAAATTTTCAAATGAAAAATAATTTAATAACACATTATTGTCCACAATTTTCGGATAGAGCAGGGGCGAGCAATTGAAATTTTTAATATCGCATTTCTAATTAAAATTACTAATTTCATGAAGTTTTAGATGCTAAAATAGTTTTGAAAAGGAAACGGGGGAGTGATATCCCCATTATAAAAGAAATTTTCAATATCATATATATTATAAAGAACGTAATTTTGGGATATGGTACGGTGGAGTATTAATCCTTACAAGAGGAATAGTTGTTATTGTAACAGCTGGAAAAAATAAGTACATTTATCAATTTTGGTTCATGTTGTTGCTCAATTCCAGTCCAAGGAATCTGGCAAACTCGATCTGTTGAGTTCATAGATTTTCAGGACAGATTAAGGTTGGATTTGAATGGCAGTTGAATAGATGTCGTGAATCATGTGGTTCTTCATCACATGCAGGGCATAGATTTGGGACGGCACGGTCAATAAAGGCGTTGAACCTGTTGCACCATCCCGATCTCAGATTTGCCAGAACTGCACTTGTTGAGCCGACAAAATATGTCGACCAAGCATGACAATTAAACGGTAACCGCAGAATTTGAGGCGTCTCTGTAAATGTCGTTCAAAAAAGGGAGGATCTTTATTTCCTCATGTAGGGGTATTTGTATACAGTTCATTATGGTTCTTGAGGCTGCATTATGACAGTTTTGGATATTTTTCCACTGGTATCACTTAGCGATACCGTCCACAATGGAGCAGAATAATTCGCCAGTAGTCGGCAAATCGTTTTATATGTGGCCAATAAGGTTTCTTTATCCATACCAAAAGTACTGCCGGCTAATGCTTTGTGGACCTTATTAGCATATGCTGAAGAAGTGAATAGGCTTTCAAATGTAACTTTCAAAATTTTTGGGTGCTTAACTGTCGGAATTTTTCAATCCATCGGCCGTGATGCCTAAATTCATATTCACCTCTTTTGTCCAGGTGGTGAAAAGTCTTGCAGTTGATTTCGCTGGTGAAAGTTTCAAGTTTCGTGCAGTGAAGAAGTTGTGGATTTCACTGAGATAACCCTCTACTAAACCACATAAGCCATCAGTTCCTTTGATAGGAAGAAAGAAACCGAATAGTAATATCTGCTGGAAAGTAATTCAAAATCGATCATGGTGGAGGGTATTGTAGATTCAGCTAAGCGGAATAAAGAATTTTTTCTTGTTTATGTTTATTTTTATGGAATTGTGAAATATACTATAAATAAGTTTTATCCTGCATAATAATTAAAAAACAAACTATAAATTTAATTCGATTGCTGCTTTCAAAGATCTGCTTTTTATATTGACTGTCCTTCACTAAAGAGCTGCAGTTAAATATGAATTAAGTCAATTCAATGCGATTAATTTTTTTCTCATTCTTATTTTTGTTGAATTATTTTTATTTTTTATATATTGTTGCTGCTGTTGTTGTTGATTTTTTCAGTTTTTTCCTTTTTTTGGAAATTATATGAACCCCGATTTTTATTATTTTTATATGGATTTTTTTAGTTTTTATTTTTTATTTTCGGTTGCACTTTTGTAGTTAATGAATGAATGTGTATTTTTTTCGCACCCAAAAAATCAAGAAAAAAAGATGGAAAGAGAGAAAGAGCGAGAGAAAATGGAATGAGTAAAAAAAACAAAAAACGAGTGCGTGAAAAGTATGAATGAAAAACAATGCTCGTGTATATGGGAATGTATATGCGTAATGTTTAAGTGTATAAGTATGTGCGTTAATATTCACACGTATAAACACACAGACATATTTAAAAATAACTCAACATACACGTGCAACTGCATACTCACTCATATGCACACATGCATTCATATCAATAACAACAACACGCAAGTATCCTACCAGCAAATTCTCAACAACAGCAGCTCATCAATGTAGCATACTTTTGGGAGTCACAGTTTTTTTGTTGATCATATTATTTTAAACGGTGCGTGTTGGAGTTTAAGCATGTGTGCGAATGTTTGTGTGTTTGCTAGAGAGTGAGTAAGTTTATGAATGCGTGTAATATTTGTATGTGCGTATATATTTATTATTGTTTTTTTTTTTTATTTTTCAATTGGTGCTATATGTGCAGTTTCAAACCGGCTTCATATGTTGTTTTTTACAGTTTTTTTTATTTTTATTTTTTTTCGGGGGTTTTAATGTCCTGTTTTAAGTGGTAACTTTTTGCTTTTTTTAATCATATTTTTTTATTTTGTATTTTTGGTGAAAGTGATGCTGTTTTTTTTTTTGTTTATTTATTTGTGTATATTATTATATTGTTGTTGTTTGATTTCTGTTGGCATTCACACAACAACATTATAAACTGCATATTATGTATAATACTCTGCCAAAAAAAAAAAAAAAAATAAATAAAAATAAAATAATAAAAGTCGAAATAAAAAACGAACAAATTAACTGTTAAAAAATTATTTTAATTCTAGGTGAAGGACACGTTGAATTTTTTTCTGTACCTTTTTTATTTCGGTATTTTGTTTGTTTATATGTTTATGTGTTTGTGTGTGTTGTACATATAATTAAAAACATGTTATATGTATATGTATGTTATCTTTTTGATTTAAGCGCCAAAAAATATTGAGTAAATATTAAATTAAAATTAATGTTTATTTGATATTTTCATAATAAAAAATTATTTTTAATTTTTCATAAAATAAAATTATTTATTGTTTCAAAATTTTTGATTTTTTATCACTTTAGAACAAATTTACCTTTAGAAAATAACATTTAGTTATATACTTATATACAACTACACACACACTACAGGAGTTTCACACATAGGATTTTTTTGAAAAAAGTCAGTAAAAAAGGTCTTAACAAGTTTTATTAAGAAATATACATGAAAATAAATTAATACGATTAACATGAAATGTAAGAAGAATAAATTAAAGCGACTTCATTCGAAGTTTTCAAAAGACACGGATATAGCAATGTATTGATTTAAACCAGTCTTTTGCCAAATTATCAGTTTCTAAGGACATTTTGAGCTTCTATATATTACACTACATGTATGTTGGTGTTTCTTGCCACCTCAGTATTTGGCACTTTGAAATGCAGAGTTGAAACATTATAGACTGCCTAAAATCGGAGTGGGAATCGCACTGAGATGTAAAGTATGATTTAAAGTTGCTCAGGTTTTGAATAGGGAATTAAAAAGGAGGAAATGGAAATGAATTTTGTTGTCAGTTTTAGATTCTGGGCATATTATGAAAACTTACTAATAAAAAGGTTTTGAAAAATATTGCATAAAATGTTTTTTTAACCTTAACAATACGAAATTCTTTATAATTTTTAAACTTTTTTCTCACCATTGCTGTGCATTGTAATCACAGTTTATCTGATGATCTGTATTTCGATAATAATTAATGGTAAAATTTGGGTAAAAAGCGATATAAATCTTCTTTGTTTTAGCAACGATTTTCCCCTTGATGTGGGGTTCCTCGTTGTAAGACAAATGTGTCATGTAAAATAGCTTTAAGAGAATTTACTCCTTGACTTTGAAAATCTTTTGATATATAGCTTTCTAAAGCAAAGAGGCACTAGTAAGTGAAGACCCTTTTTTTGGTAAAATGCAAAAAGACGAAACTTGAGATTATTATAGTATTAAATGTGTATGCAATATTATCAAAGAACGTATAAAGAAACGAAATTATAGGAGGCTCATGGTAGGTTTTTATAAGGAGGAAAGATAGATTCGTACATGCAAGGCATCTCAAGTATATTGCCCAACGTAGATGATCCTTCTTGGAGACCTCGTTACTACAACTTGTCCACAATTTCAGCTTTGCCTTTTCGACAAGTGGATAATATTAAAGAAATACATATACAACTGAGTTGGCAGGATCAATAATAAGTAAAAATTTAATGCAGAAAATGCTGGCTTATTATGTCACAATTGGGTTACTTCTTGTGTAAAAAATTATAAGCGTTTTTGATGCTTTAAGATTAACATTTTTACTTTTAGAAGTTAGCAAAGATTACTCTATGCACTTTAAGGCCAATTAATTTACTAGAATATTTGACATCTAGATTTAATTGAAATTATTATAAATGATTGCATTATAGACTATTTTTTACCAAACACGGTGTGTCCAAATCGATCAAATAATAATGTATGTAATGTTTAGAGCTGAGAATTTTTTGGTTTATATGGAGAAGAACAAATCCTATGAGGTCAAGATAGTCAGCAAACCTCAAAGTGGGTAACATGGATTGATTTTTTTTGATTGAGACAAATCTTCCTTGTAGATATCTATAAAAAGTTTGCTTGCATTTAAGTCAAAGTCTCAAATTTTGTTCAAAAATATGTGCCAAATTCTCTACAAAGTTTAAAAAAGAAACTACTTTTTCCTACCCAATATATGATTCCATTCTGATGTTAAAAATTTTAAAAAATATCATTATTATTTTTCCCTCAGATAATAATATTTTATAAAGAAATCTTCAACAAGGTGAGCATATACTAGACTTAGTGCTAGTAACTCTCACAAGTCATGATGTTTCTAGAGCCAAAAGAATAAAAAGACATTTTGAAATGCTGGCAGAAAAGCAAACCGGTAAGCTTAGTGCTCGAATTATTTAAAAAGGCACAAGCATTCAAGATTACCCAAATACTACTTGGTAGTTCCTGATAAGCTATACGCTTTGCGTCAAAAGAAGACAAACATTTGTAACCACATGCATATTAAATACTGAAATTTACAACAAGGAATGTTTACGAAAAGGCTTATTCCATTAATAGGACCTCGTAATGTGCTAACTAATATTTGGACTGATTTGGCGTCCTGTTACTATAGTTAACAAACCATTAAGTTCTACAAGAGCAAATCCTTCAAACTTCCTGGAGCTAAAGTCAGTAAAAAATATTGGGCTCTTTTTAAATAAAATAAAGTTGAAGTAAAGTGATTTCGTTTTATAAATTCTAATATAATTTTGTAATCGAATTTTTCTTTTAAATCGAAACTAAACAAAAAATAAAAATATATCGATTTTTTTTCTAAAAATGGTTGGAGCATATTCCTAGGTAGAATCTAAGACTGTTGCGTAGAGTTGGTGGAGCTAAAGTTTTATATGGAATTGCATTACAAAAAGATAATTTGAGCCTTCTAAATATGACATATGTGTTTGTATTAGTTTACTATAGCAGTGACTGTTTTTACCAAAAGAGTGGTGATAATATGCTGAGTAAAAAGGTCGTCTTTATGATCCACGTGCAAGGTTGTCTTTGTGGTTCTCTAATCTATAATAAGACCCAAATGAGATATAGCTAAAGCTTGTTATTAGAAACTATAATTTATTTAATTTAGGCTTAGAAGAACTTTTGGACGAAAGTAACATTTTGGCACATGTCCAGGTAATTTTTGCTCAAAATTAGAAAGCAAAGAACTAATGATAATTACAGATATTGTTCAAGATATTCTGGAATCCCAAAAATTTTAAAATAATAATTATCATCTCGCGAGCAAGATTTGATTAAAACACACTACGTATGAGTAATATTAAATCCCGAATAATATTTCTAATATCACTCATACGCCTTCACAATTTGTTATTAAGCAAAAAATAAAAAATCCAAAGTTACGATAAATTTTAAAATATAAACTCATTTTATCATATAATTTTAATAAATTACCACATTTTTCACAAGTAAGACAAATGTAAAGCAGAAATCATTTATCAAGCTTAACATGTAAAAGGATATAAAAAAAGGGATCATGGCGGAAAAAACACCAACCAAACGACGAATTTTTCTTTTTTAATAATATTTAAGTTTGATAAATGACGTTAAAAAACGTAAAGGAAATTTGTTTCAACAATATTAAACTTCAAAAAATATTTAACAATTTTAAAAAGTTATTTTCAGAAATTTTTTTAATTATAAAATAGAAACGAAAATTAAATAAAATTTTAAATTAAATTAGCAAAAAGTTGTATACAACAAAATTGAATAAATTACTGCTGACAGAAAGTTGGCTACAAAATTTCTTTTTTTTTCATACATTTTCTCTTAACATAATATATTTTTGTTAAGACAGAGTAAGAAGGTCTTATATTATTGCAGTAACTTAAATCTTTTGTACCGTAAATAATGTTTAATAAATGATGCAATGTTTTTTTTTTTTGTTTTTATTTTATTTTATAATTTTTCTCTTAACGTTTTATATATTTTATTTAAAACCATTATTCTACATCTACTCATACTCTAGTAGCAACAAAAAAGGCTCATGATGTTGCTTGCCAACACTTTAAAATAATAGAATATGCGGAGGGGAGCAGTAGGTGGGAGGGGATATAAAAATGTAGAAAAGAGAAAGAAAAAAAGAAAAATGGACGCTGCTTTTATGTCCGCCATCATCTGTTTAAAACGGAAGTTTTGTTAATGAGTTCGTATGTATTCAAATACACAGACATTAAAACCTTAAATGAAATACTTATTTTTACTTGTATATAATTTTTTCGTATATCCTTTTGTTAATGTTGTATATAACAAAATATATTTTTTGTATAAAGTTAAACAGTGGGTCATTAACTGAAAAAATATGATAATACTGTACTAGAAATAGTCTTCCTTGAATGAAATGAATTGTTAAATAAATATAATAATCTAAAGACCAGTTAATAGTTTCGACTATAGAATAGTAGACTAGTTCGTAGTCTCGTATATAGACTTGTTCATAGTCTTATCTATTAACTAGTATTAAGTTCTATCTATGGAAAAAAAATTTATTAAATATAAAAAGAAAAGATATAAAATAGAAAAGATTTTCGCTTTATTTGTGGAAAAGATAAATGTCTCGTTTATAAAGTAGTCTGCAGTCTCGCCATCAGACTAGTCTTAAAATAACTATAGTCTTCACTTAAAAATGTCTATAATCTCTATTATAGAAAGCTCATATTGATTGTAGAATACCTATAGTCAATACTATAATCTATAGATGTCTACAGTCTCTGTAATCGAATGTTTATAGTCTTCACTATCGAACGTTTATAGTTCGGCTATAGAAACTCTATAGTCTCTACTGTGGAATTTCAATAGTCTCGACTGTAGAATGCTTCAAGATTCTGTTTACATAGTCTCCGTTATGGAATATCTATAGTCTTTAAAGTTTATAGTCTCGACTTCAGAATGTCTATAGTCTCGACTATAGAATGTCTATAATCTCGACTATAGAATGTCTATAATCTCGACTATAGAATGTCTATAGTCTCGACTATAGAATGTCTATAGTCTCGACTATAGAATGTCTATAGTCTCGACTATAGAATGTCTATAGTATCGACTATAGAATGTCTATGTCTCGACTATAGAATGTCTATAGTCTCGACTATAGAACGTTTATTGTTGTGGCTATTAAAAACCAAGAGTACCGAAACTCTGTAAATCCAAATATTAAGCGTTTATAGTTTGAGAGTGAAATACCTATAGTCTTGACTATATATACATTTATAGTCACCATCATTTGTAGCTTGCGACTCAAAGTCCTGATTTTAAAATATCTCTACTTTTAAAAAATTTCCTCACATTTCGTATGTCTAGCCCACTGTTCTTAATATGAATATATTTTTTGTTCGGTTTTTTCTTCTACATCCTTTCCTTCAGTTTTTGTTTCAAAATTTTATTTATTTTTACATAATTTTTCATTTTAATGCGTACATGTGTATACGTGTCCAATGTATAAGTAAGTGTTAGTAAGTATGTATAGTTTTGCTATTACCATAATCATTATTATTCCTCCAATGTCCTCTCATACTTAAAATATTTACTTCTCAATCTTCCTTCTCACAACTTTAGTTATTTTTTCATCTTTCCAAGTTGGCATCTGTAACATCACCATCAGTGGACATTTCACAATATATATGTATATGTGTATGTCGAATATGTTGTAGAAATTGGATGTGGCAGCATCAGTATAATGTGGTCATATTATGTACACATGTGTATTGCGTGTACACGCAAATTACTCGTACACTAACTCACTCACACATACACATGTATATATATTTATTTTATTTATTTTTTGATGTTGTTGTTGGTGTGTAGCATTCATTTTATTACAATGTGTTGCTAAATGAGTATATGCGTAAGTATTATTTTATTTTTTCAATGTGTGTTTAGTGTGTGTATGTGTAAGTACTTATTTTGTATTTTTTATTATATACTAGCAAATATGTAAATACTATGTATGTGTTCGTATGCGTGTGTTCCTTTTAATCATTTACTTTTTTGTTGTGTTATACATAGACTTTTTTTACATAATGATGTTATTTATATATGTTGGTTGGTGTTTTTTTTTATTGTGTATAAGTATGTGTATAAAATATATATATTTTTTTATGTATTATAAGGGTTTTGTAAATGTATGTGTGTGTATGTAAGTGAGTTTTTGTTTTAGTGCGTTAGCAAGTGTTCATGTGTTATTTAAGTATATAATACTTGTGGGCCTATTTTAACGTGTTATTTATAATGCTACTTATGGTTTCGTCTTTATGAGTTTATTGTATTCATTTTTTCTCCATATGTGTATTTATTCCCGTTTGTAGCATATATTTAGTTGTATAAGTGTGTGTGTGTGAGTATGTAAATAATGGAATACCTTTGTTTCCTAACAAAGCTATTTCCTTAAAACTTTTTAATTTTTTTCTGTGGTTAAAAAAATATTTCAACTTAAAATTTTTTATAAAAAATTAACGAATTTTTTAGTACAGACTGTAGTTTTCCATAAAACTATTTATAGACTTTCTATTTATAGTCCACACGTAGATCTCTTTAAGTCCAGAATATAGATTTTTATTTTTAAAACACTTGTCCTCATATATTCATATTTGTATTCATGTGTAGTTGAAAATCCTGTATATATAATCAGATCTTTCTATTGCCCCGAATAGTATTTATGGTCTAGAATATAGTAATTATAAAATCGAAACTCTGGTTTATCAAAATGTGGTCCAATATTTCTATAATCTTTCTATTTTTAAAACACTTGTCCTCATATATTCATATTTGTATTCATGTGTAGTCGAAAATCCTGTATATATAATCAGATCTTTCTATTACCCCGAATAGTATTTATGGTCTAGAATATAGTAATTATAAAATCGAAACTTTAGTTTATCAAAATGTGGTCCAATATTTCTATTGTCCAGATTGTAAAAATTTCTATAATCTTCAATCAGATCTTTCTATAGTTAAGATTCTTGTGTTATTTTGTCTTTTAGACAGACTGTTGTAGTAATTCCTATATTTGGAAATTTCCTGACTTTTATCTTTCTATAGACTTGAATCCTAGTGATTTTATAGTCCACTCTAATATTTCTATTATTTGGGGCTTGAACTTTCTATTATCAGTTTTATAGCCTAGAAACTAATATTTGTATAGCTAAGGATCTATTTGTTACTAGATCCATGTGTTTCAATATTTCAAAATTTACACACCTTTATCTTTATATAGTGTTAAATCTGATGAATAATGAGCATATGTATAGTCTAGATTCTGGTGATTCTAAAATCTAAACTTTAATATTTTTATAGTTTATGGTTTGAACATTTTACACTCATTTTTTTTATAATCTAATCTTAGCTAAGAATCTGGTTTACCTGTAATCCAAGATCCTGCCATTATAAGTAAACTTCAGTAAAAAATAATAATATAACTTTCTAAAGTTCAGACTCTGATCTCTTAATAGTTTAGGTTTTCTGGGATCTGATGATGGCATAGTTTAAAATCTAGTTATTTTATAGTGGGAAGTCTGGGTGTTCAAAAGTGATTCTATTTTCTAGGTCCTAAAGCACATACTTTTTGTAGTCCTCTTTCTATTTTTCCATAGTGTAGGATCCGTTTATTTATTCTAGAATTCAGTATCTGTATTTCTGTAGTAGATATACAGGTCTTTCATAGCTCTTGTCATTTTCCAACTCAAATGTCCAGATATTGATTTTTCTAGTTTATAAATTTCTCTTATAGAAAAAATTCCAAAACTTCACTTTTAATTGTCTTTGTTTCATCACTATCAGAAAAAAGTAATATCCTTTTTATCTTTGTCTCCAAAACGATTTTAGGTTTTAATTCATTTTACAAAATCATGATTTTTATTAAATATTTCTAGACATCATCAAAGTTTATTAGTAATCGTATGTATATATACAAGTTTATGTCATTATATCCTGTTTCGACACTCAC
Organism: Cochliomyia hominivorax; assembly: GCA_004302925.2. Taxonomy (NCBI): domain Eukaryota; kingdom Metazoa; phylum Arthropoda; class Insecta; order Diptera; family Calliphoridae; genus Cochliomyia; species Cochliomyia hominivorax. The sequence continues at coordinate 16,011,120 of PYHX02000467.1, forward strand.
ACATACACACACAATTTCATGTGATTATATTGACCATAACCCATTCATTCCATTGTGGTTTGTTGTCTTGTCCTATGTGTAACAAAATTTCCAATTTTTTTTTGAAATGATTCTGCTTCGGGTCAAACAGACGTACGCAATTTGGTTACAAAAACTGACGGACTGGCTGTACATTACGTTACGTAAATAGTAGCAGTTGTTACAATTTGGTTTTATGGTTTGTTGCACAATATTGTCAGTTTTTTTATTTAAGTATTATTATTATTGTTGTTGCTATTGTATTGTATACTAAAATTAAATGAACATAATTATATTGAAAAAAAAAAAAAAAAAACAAGAGAGAAGAGAAATACCAAATATAAGATAACATAAAGTTAGCCACACATACGCATATTTATATGTGTATTGGTTGTTATGGTTTTATCATAAAAGTTTATTTAAATTAAAGTTTGGTTATAAATATATGGAGAGGTTTTTGGTAGATTTAGAAAAGTAATAAAACTATAGAAAATAACTGTTAGTTGGACTTTAGTTAAAAATTATACTTAATAGCAATTAACATTTTAAACACTCAGAACTGAATTTAAACAACACTAGAAATAACTAGAACTGAACAAGAACTGAACTAGAATTGTTCTAGAACTGTACTAAAACTGTACTAGAACTGTACTAGAAGTGAACTAGAACTGAACTATAATTGACCTAGAACTGATCTAGAACTAAATTAGAACTAGAACAAAATTATAACAGAACTAAAACTAACTTCAAGTGAACTACAACTGAACCACAACTAAACTAGAACTGAACTACAACTTAACTAGAACCGAACTTGAACTGAACTAGAACTGAACTAGAACTGAACTAAAACTGAAGTTAAACTAAACTAGAACTGAACTAGAACTGAACTATAATTGACTTAGAACTGAACTAGAACAAAATTAGAACTGTACTAAAACTGTACTAGAACTGTACTAAAAATGAACTACAACTGAACTAACACTGAACTAGAACTTAACTAGAACTGAACTAGAATTGAAATTGAACTGAACTTGAACTGAACTAGAACTGAACTAAAACTGAACTAGAACTGAAGTAGAACTGAACTAGAACTGAAGAGCTAAATTAAGAATTGAATCAAAACTGAATGAAAGCATCATGAATTGAATCAAGTGCTAAATCAGAAAGCGTTTTAAAAGTGATCACAATAGAAATCCTTTATTAAAAAACTGTATTCAATATTTTATTCACAATATCATACCATAGAAAGAGAGCAAAAACGGAGTGAAATAAGAAATAAATTATAAAGGAGATAATATTTGCTATTAAATACTTAATTAATTTTAAGAGAAATTCTTGTAATATATTTCTTATATGTATAAAATTTAATCAATACCTCAATGATTATAATTCTACTTATTTTTATTCGTTTTAACACACACACATGCATGTGTAACTATTTTAAATAGTTTTCAACTTAAATTCTACTCACTTGACAATTCACACTCTTGCGGCTCTTCATCATCAGCTTCTTGTGTTTCATCTTAAGAGTTTTCCAACAGGAAAAATAAAAATCAACAAAGAACAGATGAAAACAAAAACAGTTTACGTGTGAAAAAGGGAGTTTGTTGAAGTGTATTCGTACATACATATGCATGTGTAGGTGTATATACGTGTGTGTACAAGTGTTTTACTTATATGACGCCAACAAATGTCGTTATATTTAAGACCATAAATCATGAGCTTTTCCTGACTGTCCATTTCAGTTTTTGTTGCAATTTTTTTGCAACAATTTTTTTCCTTTTTTCTTCATCTACATCTTGTTTTCGTATATGTTGTTTATAATCAGTGCGTATGTGTGTGTGTGTTTTGGCATTTTTCGTTATTTTCTCTTTTATTTTTTGCGTTAAACTTTGTATTTATTTTGTTGTTTTTTGTTGTTTCTGCCACTCAGTTCAACTTCTTAAATTCCTCTTTTTTTCAACTTTCGCCACTGTTTTGTTGTCATTTTTTCAATATTTTTCTCTTGTTTTATTTCATTTATTTTCTCTTTTTTTATTATTTGTATGTGAGTTTGTTTTTGCTCAGGTTTTTTCTTGTAAAAACGAAATCCATGTGTTTGTTTGTGAGGACGTGTGTGTAAGTGTTTAAGAATACATGTTTGTTGTTTGTAACACCACAAGTCATCCTTTTTATCCTGTTTATGGAGTTTTTATCGTTTGCTTATGGTTGTTTGTTCATATATAGGTATGAGTTTGAGTGTGTTTGTGTTTTTTATATAGTAGAAGCCTGCGTGTCTGCAATTATATCATTACAAAAAAGGACATGTTTTAGTCTAGGATATAAAAAAATATAAATATATGTATAAATATAAAAAATGTGAAAAATAAGTCGCCATTTTGTTTTTTATTTTATTTTCATATTATTTTTTTTTAATTCATTTACAAATACATACTTATACTTATAATGAGCTATGTTCATGTGTGTGTGTTAAACATATCAATTGTTTGTTTTTAATAATTAAATTAGCTATAAGGTTCACATTTAAAATTGTAAATATTTATTTTCTTAAATATATAATCAGATCAAAAATGTTATAGCATTAGGTAGTTCCGCTTTCGGAAATTGTATTAAATTGTAATAATGTAGTCAAGGGTTTTAATACGATCTTAAACTTTATATTAGTTTCGTGCAATTTTCTACGAATAATTTTATTGTTGGTCCAAAAAACACATTGTCCCTCATCAGGACTGAGGCTTATAATTTTCACAGAAAACTTTTATTTAAATTAAAACTTGTTATGGTTGAAACACACTGATTATATCCTATACTAATTTAGGTAGGAACAGAAGTATACAACTTAACGAATTAATAATGCTACCGTTTCCCGGATCGATTTAATAGTGTCCTTCGGGCCTGCTCTTTGAGCACAAGCTTAACTAGAGCAAGTCAGACAGACTGAAATCTTTAAATCGACTTAATAAGTGATTCCAAATCGATTGGATTAATTAAAATAGTGGCATTTTTATTTCTTTCCATTTCAAAACCTGCCCATAAATTTGCCAAATTTTAAAAAGGTCGGACCACGGATACCTGTCATTTAAAATACATTTGTATATTTTATATTTTATGAAACAAAAAAATTTAATTTTTTAATAAAAATTTTAATTTTTTAATAAAAAATTCATTTATTTATAAAAAATTCAATATATTAATGAAAATTCAATTTTAAGCGAAAAATTAAAATTTTTGTGAAAAATTTTGAAAAATACAAGTTTTAGTGAAAAATTCTATTATAAGTGAAAAATTGATTTTTTAGTGAAAAATTGATTTTTTAGTGAAAAATTGATTTTTAGTGAAAATGTGATTTTTTAGTGAAAATGTGATTTTTTAGTGAAAAAGTGATTTTTTAGTGAAAAAGTGATTTTTTTGTGAAAAAGTGTTTTTTTTAGTGAAAAATTGATTTTTTAGTGAAAAAGTGATTTTTTAGTGAAAAAGTGATTTTTTAGTGAAAAAGTGATTTTTTAGTGAAAAAGTGATTTTTTAGTGAAAAAGTGATTTTTTAGTGAAAAAGTGATTTTTTAGTGAAAAAGTGATTTTTTAGTGAAAAAGTGATTTTTTAGTGAAAAAGTGATTTTTTTAGTGAAAAAGTGATTTTTTAGTGAAAAAGTGATTTTTTAGTGAAAAAGTGATTTTTTAGTGAAAAAGTGATTTTTTAATGAAAAAGTGATTTTTTAGTGAAAAATTGATTTTTTTGTGAAAATTTGACTTTTTTAGTGAAAAATTGATTTTTTTAGTGAAAAATAGATTTTTTAGTGAAAAATAGATTTTTTAGTGAAAAAAAAATTATTTTACAGTGAAAATTTTATTTATTTATTTATTTATTTATTTATTTATTTATTTATTTATTTATTATCATTGTTATTATTATTAATATTATTTTTGTGAAAAGTAAATTCTTAATTTAAATTTTAATTCATATTGAAAGTTTCCATTATCACTAAGAAACTTTAAAAGTTTTGCAGTATTGAATTTGGACCCTCAATTCGGCAGTAAAACTGTATGCTGACGGTCAAGTGCCACGTATCCAAAACTAATATAATTGACTTTTGTAGGCCTTATTTCAACAGGTCTTCTCGTTCACTATAACTGGTGATGATACGTTTCCTTTGGATTACAAATTTCGTCTATCAGGAAAGCAACAAATATTATCAGAATACAGAGCACATTTACTTTTCTTGGAATAACGTTGCTGATGGATCACCTGGATCAGGTTCAGATCTCAGGTCTTTAACTAAATCGATAGTTTGCTAACTTTGAAACCTGATAAAGTATAGTACAAACAAAATAGTTCGTCCAATTGGTCGCATTCTTGTACGATATCTATATAAAAACAAACTACATATTGGGCTCTCTTTCTAGGAAATCACGAATGTATTGTAAGAAGAGAGAAGAGTGATCTTCTCTCTTCTTACCGGATGGTTTAATAAAGAAATCACGCAATCAGCAGCTAATAACTTTCAAGAGTTACACAACTTCTGATTTAACGTGAAATGTCCATAGAATACTGTTCTCGGATTTTACAAATTATGACTATCAGAGAGTAACCCTTAACTTATCTCTCTCTTTTTTAAATCGCCCGAGGTAAAGTTAATGTTTTTCGTAACTACTATTTTTAACCAAAAATGTGGTGTAGGGTGTAAGATAGTCAGGTTTGACCGACTATACATTCCTCCTTCTTTTTTTGTAAATTGTTATAATATTTTCTATCAAGTTAAAAAAATAAAACTGTAGTTTTCGTGATTTCGTTTTTATTATACGTATGTTAAGAATTTTTCGATATTACTCCTTAATACCACCTCTTATGGTTCTGATGGGTATAAAAGTGTTTTTAAAAATAACGTTTTATTATTTTTTATTTTATAACTTTAAAATTATTCTCATGACTTTTAATATAAAATATCAAAAAAAGGCTGTTAGCGCAGTAATTATGAATTCACTATAAAAAAATATTTAAATCCCAAGTGTTTACTTTAATGTGTCTGGGTACACTCGTATGAACGGAAATTAGAAATTATATTAAACAAATTTAATTTTTACTAAAATAAAAAAAATAACAAAAAATATATCCCATATGAAAACCTAAATGCATAGGTATACGTGTGTGTGTTTATGTAACATGTGCAAATGTATATTTATGTAAATTTTAAGTAAACAAAAACCATTTTTATGTGGTTGCGTTAATACAAATAAATGACGCCATAGTGCGTACCACGACTAGAACCGGCAAACGGAAATGAGTTGGAAAAAAGTCCATAACATGCTGCTAATAAAGTTAGGCAACACAAATTTATGTGGGAAACGCAAATGGTGTTGCCACAAAAAAGGCGTTTTTTGTTGGCATTTAATTTTTTCACCTTTTTTTGCATATTTCTTTAAAAAACATACAATAACAACAAAGTATTATAATTATGTTTGTACAAAGTGTTTCGTTGAAAAAAAATGCGAAACAAAATTCTGAAAAATAATGATTATTATTGTATTTAACAATATAGAAAAACCCCAAGAACCAGTAAATGTTCACATGTATTTATATGTTAGTTCACATATACATGCATCCACGATCCCCAACCACAGACGCGTCTATATATTTTATATAATTTTCTCTATTTTTTATTTAATAAGTAGTTGTGTTCAAATATTTTTTGTTATATTTTTCAATTTATTTTGTTGTTGCTTTTGTTGCTACATTTTAATGCTAAAAATCATAATCATATACTCATTTGGAATATAATATTCTACAGTGTATTTTTTTTTTTTTTTTTTGATTTTCAAAAACATTTCCAGTTGTTGGTGATTTTAATGATGATGTGTGCATAATTTTTGAACTGTTATTTTCATATGATTTTTTACTCTTTTTAACCAATATTGTAGGTTATACACATACATTGTTATTTACATATATACATATGCAGAACTTCATATGAAAGGGAGAAATAAGTTAGTGGGAATAGTATATTCGGTGCTGTTGAAACTAAAGTAGCCTCTATTATGAACGCTTTTGATCCAATTAAGCATATACCGTAGCTGACTTTTGTGGCCTTTCTTAAAAATGTATCTACTTAATAAAATAAGAACTCTACCACACTTTGAATTTGCACTTAAAACTTAATGTTATATATTGCAGCAATGTGCATCCTTAGATTCTGTTTTATAGAGGGCAGAGTTTCAATCACTCTATAAAATAATATAAACTACGACAAACTTTATAATGATAATTTTAGGTTGAGAGATTGAGAGATTACCGCATGTAAAACCATAAACAAATACATAAAATCTTTACGGCAACAAATAATCACATTTAAATTTTTGAGAGTTAACAGGAAAATGTTTATATTTATGTTAATATTAAAAGTCTGTAATAAATAGTAAAATTAGTTTTCTCTATAGATTAAATGGGACCAGAACTGATGCTTTTAAAAGGTAAGAGATCAATTTTTCGCTGTGTGTTCCATAATCCCAACAACACTTTGGTGTTCAGGTACCCAAAATATGTGTAATCTTTCATCCTTGGAGTTTTGTTTCTAAATTTGGTGTACTAGATGAAATGACCTTTATATTTATTTGGCTATTATTGAAGATATTCTAATCCTTAGAACACATGTTTGCTGATTCCCCTAAGACCAGATTACGGCCTCACCAGCCGCGCGTTCCTCTGCTTAAAGAATTTTATTGTGGTTCGTAAGACGCAGCGATATTCGATCAGTCTTGTCCTATCAAAATATTTAGAATCATCCGTATAGAGGCAAATCCCCATGGGGAATTGTTCATCCAGAGGGCCTATTACACACCGGTGATATGATTTGTATCCATGATTTAACGACCCTCCCAAAAATACATATTTTAAATATTTTCATGGGAAGATTTTCATAGGTGGGGATTATATGAGGGTTATGAGAAATTATAAAATGACCTCTGAAAAATTTGTTGTAGCTTTTTTAGTTATGTAAGCCTAGAATATATATATATATATATATATATATATATATATATATATATATATATATATATATATATATATATATATATATATATATATATATATATATATATATATATATATATATATATATATATATATATATATATATATATAATAATATATATATATATATATATATATATATATATATATATATATATATATATATATATATATATATATATATAATATATATATATATATATATATATATATATATATATATATATATATATATATATATATATATATATATATATATATAAATCAACAATTTTAAATGTTCGGAGATTTTTGTAATTTAAAGAGATTTTTGAAAACTGTATGGAAGCTACATTCATTTGTGGATCGATTTTCTTAAAATTTTGCAAGCGAGTTTAGATTAGTACCGATTTTTAACAAATTTGCCCCACGGTGGTTAGAATATTTTGTTTTTTTCGCAGATGTTTGATGCGTACAGGAAAAAAAATGCGCTCCCCATCTTTAAGTATTACTATCGTTTCTGTATATGTTCCATCTGGCTGCTCATACACTACATTTAGCTCCTTTATGGATATTTTACTGGAATTTACTATATTTGAATTTTTTGGGCTAAGGACGAAGACTTATAAAATTTAATATATTAAAAAATGTATATTACTCCAAATCAACATGCAAAATTTTAAGAAGATCAGTCTACAAATAATGTACCTCCTATATTATGGTGAATACATTATGTCCAGTTAAGATTTATATATATTTATATATACACTGCACTTATTTGTTTGATAATCGGTTAATAATAAATAATAGCTCAGATATAATCTTCATTTACGAAAATCACTATTAAGATGTTTTAAATAACTTTGTTTTACATGAGCAAATACCAAAAAATTGCGGGGAATGGTTCAAATGTTCTGCCTATAGTATGGTATGATGTAAGATAATATATTCTGTACACTCTTGTTTATTTTCTATAAAAAGCTTTTTCTATAGGTCCATTCATCGTACGTGATGTACCGATATGAATTCTGATAAACATAATTTTGAAGTTGACAAAAATCGATTCTCTCCAATAACGTAGAATTTTAGTCAGAAAGACATTAAGTGAATTGATCTTTTGGTACAATGATTTGGTATATAGAATCTGGATCATTTTAAAAATTTCTATAACTTCAAAACTTTTAACTTGAGACTCTATAAAGAGGTTCTCATTAGGTCCACAAAGTTCAAACTCAAAACTTAAATTCGCCTTCATATCTACTATAACTTTATAAAACTTCACTGAAATTCGAGTGTCCTTTTAGATCTTGTAGATTTATTACAATTTAATGAAAGGCTCATATAGATGATTTTTTTAACCCATTATTTGGATATCTGAAAAAAGATATTTACAATAATATTTTCCAAAATCTCTAAAACCTTTAATTTTAATTGCTTTATACAATTTGAAAATAATCCCATACATGTTTATATAAATTCGATTATAATTTCTTAAAATATAAACATTTTAATGTATTTCAGATTAAAAAAGTTGATATTTTCACTAATTAAATTTTAAATAAAATTTCGATGTTAATTTTCTTTCTGAAAGTAGGGTATACAAGCCCTAATCATATTCTTGCATGCTTATAACAAAAATACACCTACACCATCATCACTTGGTGATACGTATGTATTGGTAGTTCTTATTTAAATACAACAAAAAACTTTTACTAACACATAAACATAAATTTTATTTCACTCTTTTTGCAAAATATTATTTTTCAAAGTTCACTTTTGTATTTTTCATTCATTTTCAAAAACAACCTTTCTCAAACCAGTTCTTTCGCATCCTTGTTTTCCTTCCTCCCTCCACCCTTTTAGCAAAAATATTTTAACAAAATAAATATTTTAATTTTCTTCTTTTTTCATAATATTTTCTAGACTTTTTTCTCGCAAAACAATAAAAGAGGCAAAAAATTGTTGCCCCGCTTTAACTTACCTTCAAGTGTATAATCCAAATACAAAATGTAATGAATTTCGTGGGGAGTTGGGGGTTTAGTTCTCCCCACTTTAGAACTCAAACTTCTATATTTTTAACCAATCCGCTGGCAGTTAAAGTAGGTGGAGCTTACAAAAAATCCAAAAAAAAGTGGAAATTCACGTTTTTATTTTTTTCTACAGAGTTTTTTTTCTTTTGCATATTTTTTATATGTTGTTTTTGTTGTTGTATTTTATTTTTCTCCACACAAAAGTTTAGCATGTATACAAACACACGTACTCAAGCACATATATATGGAACATATACATTTGCCAGAGAAATAAAAATACAACAGCAACAACTTTAGCTACAAAGAAAAAATTTCTAGCAACAAAAAAGAAAAAGCGAAAATTTTCACTAACATTGCAACAGCGTCAACAACAACATTTGCCAGCATCATCAACATTTTTCGCTTTTTTTTGCAATGTTTTTCTATACACACAATTTATTTATTTTATTTTCTTGTTGTTGTTGTTATTATTGTTATTGCTTTTGTAGCACAAAACATTTGTGAATAAGTATGTGAGTTTGGGTGTGTATGTGTTGGTATACTCTGGATGAGAGCTTTAGTGTGTGTGACATTGTTGCTGTTGTTGTCAGTAGATATTATGTATACTACAAGTGCTATAACTATATCTGATAATGATTTTGAACAGTGACAAAAGTAATTTAATTATTTTTTCTTGAATTTCACAGATGTAAGATATTATAATTATCTAGGATTCGGAATTTGGAAAAGATCCTTGAAATTCACATAGAAGCATACATATTTTGTGTTGACATCATCACTTATTTCCAATGTCCTTGCATTTTAAGAGTGCAAGCTTCTTGTGTTTTTCTTTTTTTGCTGAACTGCTTCTCTTCAAAGAGGCTGAAATTGTTCCTGAACTGATGTTGAAAAGGCAAAGATTCGCAAATATTAGAGTTTCTTACATGTAACGTAATTGATAGCGTCATCTTCAAAGATGAATAATTTACATAATGAACAATATACAAAGTTACGAAGATCTTGAGAAGCCAAAATATATAATGTGGTGACTGCAAGCGATTATAGATCTCATTTTTAGATAACCGAGTTATTTGATATCAAAAAACCGGTTAACCTGCTTTTGTTGTATTATTATAAATTTATAGAAAAAATATTATTTAATAGGAATTTAAATACACTAATATAAACCTTTATCGTAAAATGTCCTGAAGACAAAATAATGGAATCATTATTTTGTCTTCAGGACTTTAAAATCAAAATATGTATATGTTTTTACCTAGAAAATTGATAATTCCAGAATCTCATTTAATTGTTTTTAAGAATGTGATTGATGATGTCTAAAACAGCCAAATCGACTCTGATGATATGATGTCTAAGAATGCATCCAGTACTTTGCTCGTATTACACAGGAAAATATACATTATTGTTTATGGTGGAATTCACAAAAATGAAGCAGAATTTATTAAAGCAGTTAACCGACTAAAAAACCGGCATGTCGAATAATTCGACAATAGGAATTTTTTGCAACCGGTTGGTTTTCTGAAATGCAAAAACGGACCGGTTTTTGGCCGGTTTTCTGGCCCCAGATAGAGATATGACTAAATTTGACGAATTTGGATTTTAATTTAAGATTTTAAGTATTTGGAAACTTTTAACAAAAGTTTATCAATTTCGTAATAAAAATATTATTTAAATATTTTTTAAACTTTAAATCAGTTAAATATTGTGTTATATTTTTAATTTATAATTATAAAATTTTATTTCAAATTAGGAATTTAGGCTTATAAAGCTATGTAAAGCTTTTTTGAATATGGTCGTTAACATTTATTAAAAATTTAGAAAAAAACGTTGTCATATAATTAGATTATTATTAAGGTTTTCAGTACTGCATTAGAACATTAAGGTTAAGTTCAAAATATCGTTAAAGTAGGGGTCACATTGTTTAATATAAATTTCAAACCATAATTTTTTATGTTTTAAACTGCAAATATGTCTTTAGAAAAGTTTTTATTTAAATTTTTTTTAGATGAGTGCAGATTGTAGTTTTTAATTTTATTTACTTTTGGACTGATTGAGATATTGACATTAGTTTATTTGTTTGACAAATAAAAAAATTAATATTAATTTAAATTTTAATAAAATCCTGAAAATATCTTGTATCCATATAAAAATCTGATTTAAAATCTTATAAAGGTTAAAAATTCAAATAACTTGAAAACTGCATCAGCTAAATAACACCTGCAGTCATGTTATTCAAAGACTTCAAGACATTAAGATGATGACAAAATTTGATATCCAATTAAAAGCAAAAATTCATTATGCGTCTAAAAAATGAATAATATCTTATTTTGCATCCTTATTAGTCCGTGCGTGGAGTCTTTATGTGGTCCAATCTTTCATAATTATAATGTTACGCTCCTCTATTGTAGCCGATCAAAAGTTACAAATTTATAAAAAAAATCAAATTTGTTCCAAATGTAATACACACAAAATAGTGTGCAAATATCTGATGTGTGCTTTTGCCATTATTTTGCTTATCACTGCTTATGGAACTTAAATAAATAAGCTTTTTTAATAACACCTAACACTTCAAGTGATGAATGAGGAAAGGATAATCACCTAAGTCCTCATATATTTGGAAGGATATGGAACATTCAAAATATATAAATAACGATTACAATATCAGTTTCAGCTAACACATACGAAATTGTTTTAATCATCCAAGGATAACGTAAAAATGTCCTTTGGAAAATGTTTTCACTAATGTCCTTCTACATTTTAAGTAAAATATTTTGACTGAAATTTATGTTAAACGTTAATACATAAAACATAAACACATTTTAAATTACAACAACATTGAAAAATACAAAATATTGTGTTCGATTTCGATCAGAGAGTATAAATATGATCATACATTTTCTCCAAATTTATATGATATGATTTCTTAAATATGATATCCTTAAAAGTTGAAAGTCGATTTAGAAAATCGGACCCGATATCAAAAGTATTTTTGTTTTCAATTTTATGTGTAAAAAATAAAGCTTAATTAAAAAAATGTTCACAAAAATTATTATTCTGTTCCACTGTTAAATTTTATAATTTTTCACTAGATCCTCTCTGAATAAACTTATACACATACATATATACACCAACAACTATATATACATATCTGTATGTATGAGTAAACTTCATAATCATTCCTTCATCACGTCAAAATTATTTTGTTGCTGTATTGTTGTTTTTGCTGCTATTGTTTTTTATGTTCATTGTTTTGTAGTTGTACTAGTATTACAAAAAAAAACATATATATGTATTGAGTTGAGTTGCCCTTAACAACAACATACAATTGTACTCACTCATACATTAATACGTTTTTTTCCTTTTTTTTGCTAAAAACAAGCAAATATTTTTTTAATTTTATTTATTTTGTGGAGAATTTTTATAACATATAGAAAAGAATTTATTTTTTAATAAAATCGATAGATTTTTGATTAAGACTAGAATTTAATATTGATTTCTAAAGGATTAAATTGATTAAATTATAAATAATGTGAAGGGAGTAAAATGAAGTGAACATAATTGAAAAACTGAAGCTGATTTAAAGAGAGAATTAGAATCTAAAGTGAAAATTCAAATTCATATGTAAAATGGAGGTCCAGCCAAAATGCCTTATAAACATATAATGATGATTTATGAGAGAATAACAGTGTATATATTAAGTTTGTAAAACTCTATCCAACTCTCTATGCTGGTTACATGGACGAGGTTTCAGAAAAAACGGCTTTAGATGAATATGCACAATTTTTCAGGCAATAAAACATTATAATGTTATTTAATCAAGAATAACTTGATTTAAAGATTTGACCCACAATCTACTAAGTAGTTTGCTTTCAAAAATATTGATTTCTGAGTCAACCTTAAAATCCAAGGCGAAATACATGTTTAAGCTTTTTAATCTAAATCGATTTAATAAAAAAATAGTTCTAGGAAAAATTTGCAAAAAAGAAGGTACCAAAATAACTACATTAGCGTTTCACTCAATAAATCTGTAATAGGCCAAAGATCTTATAACGGAAAGGTGAGCAGTTTTCTGAAAGGGCTTGTTTAACATAGCGACGCAATGCCAAGACAGGCCAAAAATAAGTGGACACTTTATGAAATCTTATGAAGGGAAGAAGCCTTCTTGGTAAACATTACTTGATATAAATTTTGATATTTATGGAGCCCCTGCATTAGCTTTTCTACCGGGTATGTTAGACGATGTTTTGAAAATGCTATCTATTTTCAGTTTTAGAATCAGGTCACCACTTCATCTACTCTTTAATAACATTGGAAACAGCACGAAAGGTCTTTGAGTTCTTCGACGATTATTTGTAAAACCAAGTTGGTTTTTGTTGAAAAAATTTAATAATTTTAAAAATTTTTTCAACATATAAATGGACGTTTAGCATCCAGTTCCATTCGAGATATATACCATAACTATTCCATAAAAATTTGGGCCAGCCTTTAGACATATTTAATAATCTATTTCCTATAAATTTTTAAAGTTTTTAATTTATATTATTTTTAGAAAATTTGTAGACTAAACTTTTTTAAAACAAATTCATTTAAAATATAAAAGTTTTTTTTAATTGAAAACTTTATATAAAAAGCTAATTAAATTAAATTTGAGTTAGAAATTAAAATACATTCACATATTTTAAAAACTATTTACAAAAATACATATACACATATACATAAATATTCTTACAATTATATAAACAGCCATTAATTAGTAAATATTAAAATATATACAAAACATTTATATATAGAAATATTTATAGTGGTAGTAATTATGTATATGTGTGTGTTTGTATAGATATAAAATTCATTTCATTACAACACTTTGTAATGTTCATAAAATAAGTTTAAATAAAATTAAATATATTTTTTAACTACTATTTATGGCTTCTGGATATTAGTAAAAATCCACAATTTTATATACCAATACATATACAGTTAACTAATTTGTATAGCAAACAACATAACATTTATTAGCTGAATTTAAATACACTAGAGTCCCAACTTGCGTCGTCCCGATTTGCGTCGTATTTTAGAGACAGAAAAAATTCGATTATCGTCATTGCAATTTCAAATGCGTCGCTGCAATTTACATCGTTTCCATACCGATTTGGATCGATTCCATTGTGTCATTTGATTCCGATTTGAATGGTCCGATTATACGCTTAATATTTGGATTGCATGAAATAATAGGAATTTCCCATTTCTTTAGTTAAATATAAGAGATATAGTGTGTGATTCGCAAAAGTACATTAACGAAGTAAAGAATAATTCAAAGTAAATGAAAAGTAATAAGTTTGTAATAAAAATTCGACGTAGTAAAACGTTTTAAGTAGATATAAAGGCTGTTAATATAGAAAGAGCACCTGTAAGAACAATTTGCAACAGAGATAGTGATGAAATAAATCAATTAACTGAATTTGTCAGAACTCAACAATGTAGACAAGTTACTATTAAATTTGGATACTTGATAAAAGTGATACTAAACAAGGACGTAATAAAAAATAAATCTCTTTTTTTCTGTAATTTCAAGAAAAAATACATCTTTTACACACAGAAAAAATACACGAAGCAAAATCAACGTTGAACATAGTTGATTTGAGATTGAATAATATTTTTCATTTAGGTTAAATTAAACGTTTTTACATTGTGAAAAAATATTACACATATTAGAATCTTTCGATATTAATATACAGAATTATTCAACGCTACATTTTTTAAATTATTTAAAAATCTAAAAATTTCAAGAAGTAACATTTTAAGAACATTCTCAAGATACTGTGTTTACCCTTCAACAATATTATATATTCACTTTTTATCTCTGAAGCAAAATCGTAGCTGAAAAAAAGTTAAATTATTTCTATTTGATTGATTTTACAGTGATTTTTTTCTGTGTGTAGTAATGGAAATTCTGATGCTTTTGAAGCCAGCAACAGTTGGATTAACTTGCTTTTTTTGTGAATATTGAATATTTTTTTTTTGCATAGTCCCGATTTCTCCGGTCCCCTCCGCGCAAATCGGGGCTCTAGTGTATGTTTAAGAGTAGAAAAAAAAACTAAATACATGATTATGTACATATATTCGTAAAATTATTTTAATGTTTAAATGTAATTATTTTTAAACAACAAACTTTAAAAATTTCATACAGATTTTTTAATATTCTCGGGGAAGAGGGAGAGAAAAGTTATTTAATAGAATAGAATGCTCGTTATTGCCAAAAGTTCATTGAAATATTGAAAAAAAGATTACATTAGACAAAAATTGTCTGAAAATATAAATGAGATTATGATATTTAAAATATATTGACTCATATTTAGAAATAAATAATTTAAGTAATTTTTATCTATTTAAAACTGTTAGAAAATAGTTTAGATTAGTATACAGATTAATCGTGGATAAATAATGTGTAGATAAATACTTGGAAAATAATTAAATTTTTGAATTTAAGTTTCTAAATGAACAAGAAGCAATGTATTTGATGGCTTTATAAGTAAGCGGTTGAAAATACTTTTGTCTTTCCGTGTGTAACATCGCAAAGATACATGTCCTTGCATCAAATCGAAATCTGAGTCGATTTAGCTGTGTCCGTCTGACCCAGTGTTACCGTTGCTGCGACTATTCTATATATATATATATATATATATATATATATATATATATATATATATATATATATATATATATATATATATATATATATATATATATATATATATATATATATATATATATATATATATATATATTGTTTTTTATATTTTATTATATTATATTATATTATATTATATTATATTATATTATATTATATTATATTATATTATATTATATTATATTATATTATATTATATTATATTATATTATATTATATTATATTATATTATATTATATTATATTATATTATATTATATTATATTATATTATATTATATTATATTATATTATATTATATTATATTATATTATATTATATTATATTATATTATATATTTTATTATTATTTTGTTACTTGATTTTTTGTTACCTTTTTATCCTTGTTCCTATTAAACCCCTTCCAGGAATGTGGTTTTAAGCTTAAAATGCTTTTAATTATGGATTAATTCTTTTTAAACTCAGTGCAATTATTTTTCTAACCGTCTTAAATACTTGTTATTTTCTTGACCAATATCGGTTCGTTTTGATATAGCTTTCATTTTCTTCAACATTTCAGAACATACGTTTCATCATATATTATGCAGCGATAATATTTTTTCAATTTCCGTACTGAGATTTTGGCCTCTAAACTTTTAACAGCGCACTGATCTTATCGGATGTGTTGGGAGGTCTTATGAAAATTATCATGTGGACCACTCCTTCTACCTGAACTTGGAAATATTTTGGCTGAAAATCTTTGAACGCTTGGTCAACTTTTTGTAGGATCATTCAAATATTTAATAATTATGTTAATACATTTTAAAGGCAAAAATGTGGTAGGAATCTTTTCATCTTACTTCTTATATAAAAAATTAAATATATAAGAAAATCAAATTATGTATTTAATCCATTTTTAAAAACTTTTAATTTTTAACGGATTTAAAGCACTTTGATGTACTTAACATTCTGTATATTTAACCATCCAAAAAAATAATTATTAGTGAAAAGTTCATTTCAAAAAAAGCCAGGTGATATTCTCAATATAAAAAGTTTAACAAAAATTAAAATAATAAACAGGATTCTTTTACAAATTATATATTTTGCAATACATATACACAAATATATTATGAATTTCTGCAAACAATAGGGGGTTGAAAAATTGCGTTACTTTTTCAAATTTCATTTTCATTTAAACACAAAAGAATGTTTAAGGGATGACTTGGGTTTGAAATTCTACTTATAACCATCTAACACTCATCCCCTTTCACAGTATTGGTCGACTTGGAAGTCTAAGCAAAAGATCCTTTTACAGATTTGCCATCAAGTTTAAATGTGTAAGTGTATGTGTATGTGTGTGTATGAAGTAAATAAATTTGTACATGTTTTTCAAATGAATTTTAATTTCAGTACAAAGACCAACGAGAAATCAGGATAATAATACTGGTGGTGGTGGATTCCTCTTTTTAGGTAGGTATAAGAAGAGGTTGCATTAAATTATTTGGGTTTTCTGAAATAAGTGTGTATGATTCATAATGAGTATGTCTGTGTGTGAGTGTAAGCGTGTGTTAAAATTTGTATGTTTTGGGCCATATGAAACAATAAGAAAAAGGATATTTTGGAATATTAATGTTGGTACATTTGTTGTGTGTATGTTTTTGAATGTATTAATGTGTTTTTTGCTGTTATTTTATTTGTGATTTAGAGAAAATCATGGCTGCCATTGTATCCCGTTTTCTTTTTTTGGTTGTGACGTTTTTGCTTAAATAACTTCGTGTTTTTTCTATGCTTGGACAAGGGTAGACGCCATGTTTTCCCTGCTGCCACAGGGAAGAAAAATTATTTGTTTCTACACTCTTATGCCACATGCGTTTTAAGGATTCATCATTCATTATTAATCTCTTTGTAGACATTTTCTAACAAATGGAAAACGTGCAAAAAAAGGAAACCCAAACTTCAGCATTATATTCTGAAAAAGGGTTCAAATAACTGTCTAAAGCCTTTTTATCATTCTTCATTTTTTAGATTTTTATGTTTTTATTTATATATTAATTCATTTGTTTAGGCTTAAGTTTTATTACTTCATCACTATATTAAGTTTGTTATGCTGTAGGTAACAAATAACATTGCAAAGAGCAATGAACTAGACTTCTAATAAACTAGTCTATTGATCAGACAATAAATTAGTCGATAGGGGAGGTTATAAATTGGTCTATAGAGCAGGATTTAAACAAGTCTATAGAGCAGACTATAAACTATGGAGGACACCATAAAATAATATTCAATATAAATCAATTGATAGTCTAGATCTCTATTCTAGCTCAAATTAGACAATACAAATTAAAACTGATCTCTAGACAGTGTAAAATAGTCTTTTAAAATCCGGAATATAAATCAGTTTTTATTCTGAAATACTTATCAGTTCATAGTTAACTTGTGGATATAGAATATTCAAAACTACTACATAGAGGGGAGAATCGATGAGACTTAAAACTGCCGAAGAGTGGAGATTATAATATGATCATTCAGTGAAACCATATCTAGTCTATAGAGGAGATTATAAATCAGTTAAACGATGATGCCATGCAAATAGTTGATTCTAGTTTGAACTACAAACCAGTTCATATTTTGTACTACAGATTAGTTCATCTTATATACTACATATCAGTTTATATTATGTACTATAAATCATTTCTGGATCTACACTTTAGGACAATTCATAGTTTAGACTATAGATCAATGCATTGCCTAGACTATATATCAGTTTGTAGTATAGACTATCGATCCTTTTATATGCTAACCTATAGATCAGTTCAAGTCTACACTATAAATTAATTTATAATCTGGACTTAAGACTTGTTCATAATATAGATTGTGGATTAGTTCGAAATCTTGATCAAGTATCTGTTTACAGTCCAGACTATATATTGTTTCTTAGTTTAAATTAATAATCAGTTCATATTATAAACTATAAATCAATTCATAGTAAAAACTAGGAATCAAAAGTGCAGACCATAAAGTAGTCTTTAGACATTCAAAAATACTATTCTTTAAACTATAAACTGGTCTGCTGAAAAGACTCCAAACTGCAAATGAGACTAAAAAGCAATATGTCGATGAGGCTATAAAAGAGACTGTTGATTGAATTGAAAACTGGTTTATAAATGACATCGTGAAAAGTCTACACGGCAGATTATAAAGTGCTTTGTAGGGGATTATAAATATTAAACTTTTGGTGGTGGGTATTGAAAATTCGTCTTTGCTGTACATAATATCCTCTATTGTTTGTACTTGTTTTTGTTGTTTTTATAAAGGTGAGTTAAAGGTGGGAGCATTATGAAAAAAATTTACTTTTCATTACAAAAACAAAAACAACAATAGAAAAAAATGCTTTTTGACACATGTTCGTTCGCTTAATTCAACATTATTTTCCCGCTTTTGTTTTAAAGCTTCGCAACTTGTAAATTTTGCTAAACAAAAGGTGAAGGTTTCTAACTTCACCTTTTGTTCTTATTATTGTTGTTGGGTATAGTTGTTGTTGTAGTACAACCCTTAACCTTTTGTTTGTTAATTGGAAAAATCTTATTGTTTTATTTTAAATATTATATTTTTTTGTTTGTGTATTAATTTCCTTTTTGTTTAGAAAAAAATAATAAAAACAGCTTTAATAATTAGTTAAGCTTTTCCTCATTTATTTTTGCATTTGAAAAATTAACATTTTATTGTTTTGCTAAAAAACAAAAACAAAAACAAAAAAAAAAATATTGTTGCTTAACCCTTTAGAGCTGTCAGTTCATGTGGAATTAATAAAAACTTTTACACATTTTTCATGTTTTTTAAAAATTTTCTGTTAAATAATTACTGCGGAAAATTGTTTATTATTAATAAACTTCTTTTTTGTTTCATTTATCTTTTGAAAGATTGATGGAGGTTTCAAATGATGCCACATGCGATCGCTAGCGAGAACAATAATTGATAGAGATTAAAACTTTCATAAACTTCCTAATGGACTGAAAGCTTTAGTTTTTAAAATAATATGATGATCTGAATACTTAAAAACGCCATGAATATGAATTTTTTGAAAATTACGGATATACATCAGCTCATAACTGGACTGTTGATCAGTTCAAAATCCAGACATTATATCATTTCATAATCGAGACTATAATTCAGTTCATAGCCTGGACTACAGATAATTTCGTTGTCTGCACTATAGATCAGTTTATAGCCAGACTTCAAATTAATTCATAATCTAAATCATTGTCTAGACTACTGATTATTTTATAGTCCAAACAATATATCGATTAATGCTTATTTTATGGTCTAAAGAACAGATAATTCAAAGTTCAGATATTTAACAGTTCATAGTGTAGAACCAATTCAATTTGCAGACTACTGATCAGATTCAGGTCTAAATTATAGATCAATTTAGGTCTTTGAACAGTTCATAGTCCGCTCGATAGTTCATGGTCTGAACTATAAACAAGTTCATAATATGTACTATAAATAAACTTTCAGTTTAGACTATATATCACTTTATATAGCCTTAACTATAGTTCATAGTCTATAGAACTATAGATCAGTTCAAAGTCTAACTTATGTTCTAGACTATAAATCAGTACTTAGTGTGGACTACAGATTAGTCCATATTTTATATCACAAAACAATTCAAAATCTAGACTATTTAACACTTCATTATCTAAAATATATATCTCTTCATAATCTATACTATCGATCTGTTAACTGATCTATAGTGTAGACCAAAGGTCAATTCATATCAGTTCAAATTCTGTACCAAAGATGAGTTTTTATTAAAGATTATAGATCAATCTATAGTCAAAACTGTAGACCAAAATATATAGTCTGCAATATAAAGAGTCCGATATAAAGAGTCCGATAAAGAGTAACTTTTTATAGTGTGTTCAATCATTTTGCAAATCTAGTCCATCTCCGTTTCACATCTACCACTTTTGGACACCTATTTTGTTTGCTTCAATCCTCTTTAAACAAAAGCCAAATATCTTCCACTATCTAGCTGCGGACAGTTTGTTGGATTTATCTCTCTTGATACAAATATCACAATACCATACTGACATGATGCCGATTCAGGCCAAAAAAAGTGGACACATTATGATGCAGCCGTTGTTGTAAATTTTGAATTTAATTTCCATGCTCTGTGTTTAGCTCTAAATGTTAAGTATGAGCTTTAACTTTTCATACCAAATAGTCCGAGCACTGAGCTTTCCTACCGGGCGTGTGGCGAGTACTTTTAAAAATGCTTTTTATTTTTTAGCTTCATTTGGATTAATCCTTCTATCTAAACCAGACTTTCTTTCAGCAGACAAGTTCTCCCGGTACTGTTTTATAACATTGGAAACAGTTTGACGGCAGAACTTTGAATGCTTGGGCAACTTTTAGTAGGACCAAATTGGGTTTTTGCTTAAAGTATTTTATCATTATAGTGCGTATTTTTATACCTCTGAATTAAACGTAATAATTAAATAATATAAACTAGATAATTACTACATTTTAATATATTAAAGAACGTAAGTTATTAATCGCTAAAGTTCTTCAAAATTAATACTTATTACATAACTAACACCCGTATAAATTAAGCTTAAGTTCTTAAAATGGCTCTTAGAAGTCCTGGTAATCTATAGAAATCAGGGTAGTAAAATATTTTTCAACAAATTTCATTTTAAAAATACTCCCCCAATTTAAGGTTTCTTTCTCTTTTTATATATTATAAAAAAGTCTAATTCCATAACCTTGAAAAATCCTTTAAAATATTTGCCATTTTGTTTTACTTCTATTTTTTGCTGTTTTTTTTTTTTGCTTCATGTTGCCAAGCATTTGAAATATGGACAAAAGGAATCTTTTCCACAGCCAAACACACACAAATGAAAGAATGTAAAATATTTACATCCCTTGAGTTCACACATATAAAAAGGAAAACTAAATAAATACAAAAACATAAGAGAAGAATAAAAAAATTAAATTGAAATTGTATTTTCTTTTATGTGTGCATGACTGGTCCAGGAATGACTAAATATTGTTTATTTTTCTGTTACCCAAGTAACAATAATCATATATATTCTGAAAATATTACACACACACACTCATATATTCTACCACCCACACATC
This sequence comes from Cochliomyia hominivorax, assembly GCA_004302925.2. Lineage (NCBI taxonomy): Eukaryota > Metazoa > Arthropoda > Insecta > Diptera > Calliphoridae > Cochliomyia > Cochliomyia hominivorax. The sequence continues at coordinate 16,032,979 of PYHX02000467.1, forward strand.
CTTTACTAAAAAAATGTAATGGTCTTTTATTAAATCTATGATAAAATATAAACATTTTAATGTTTCAAGTGTATGTGTGTAAGTAAGTGTATTTTGATATATAAATGTGTAGAGATATGCATACAGAATATAAGAAAATGAAGCCGGTTTTATTTATATAACTTCTTTTCCTTAACCCCTTTGGATTTGAATTCATTTACCTTTGAATGAGTATAACAAATGATGCTGTTGGTAGAAACATAAAATATTGACTCGAACTTTGAAAATTATGTTTTTGAAATATTTTATTTAATGTCAAATTTGGAATTTCACTCGAAAATTTTAAAAGTTTTTTACGGGAAGTACTCTTTTAAAGAATTTATCAGGACTTGACTAAAAAATATAGAATATGGATTTTTAATAAATACAACTAGTAAACTCGAAATGTTCATCCAAAATTTTAATAATTTTATTGAAATTTTTTATAAAAAGGATTTTGTTCGAAAAAATTTTTGAAAATATTTTTTCTTTAAAAATTTTCTTAAAGGAAAAAATTTTTTATAAAAAGAAATTTATCAAAAATTTCTTGAAAACTTAATTCATATTGAAATATATTGAAAATGGTTTTTATTTTATCTAAAATTAATTTATACAACTGTTTTTCATAATTTTTTATACGAAGAAATTTATAAAACACTTTTCTAAAGGAAATTAAGAAATTTTTCTTTAAAACTATTTTTATCGATACTTTCCTCCAAAAACATTTGGTCAAAAATTTACTTAAAAAAGATTTATTTTCTTCGAAAAGAAATTATATCAATTTTTTTTCAGAAAAAAATTATGTCGTAAATTTTTTCCAAAAAGGTATTATGTAAAAAATTTTCTCTAAAAAAAAAAAATTATCAAAAAATTTTCGTCGAAAATTTTTTCTAAAAAGGAATTTTGTCGAAAATTTTGGAAATTATGCTGAGGTTTCTGCAAAAAGAAATTTAATATAAATTTGGAGAAATCCAAAGAGAAATTTTATAGAAAAATTTTCTCCAAAATGAAATTATATAGAAAATTTTTTCAAAGTAAGTTTTGTCAACATTTTTTTTTAAAAAGTAACTTTAATTTAAATTTCTTCGAAAATTTTTTCCAGAAAGAAATTATGACGAACATACTCCCCAAAATAAATTTTAAAGGCAATTTTCTCCAAAAATACATTTTATAGAAAAATATAAAATTTTATAGAAATTTTTTTTCAAAAAGAAATTTTGTAAAAAATTTTATCTAATGTAGCAAATTTTTAAACAAAAAATTGTATCTAAAAGGTTATTCTGAAACGAAATTTTGAAAAAACGCGATTTTGCTATAAAAAGAATATTTTCTTATATTTTCTGTATTTTAAGACAATTTTGTACAAAAAGAAAATTCGTTGAAATTTCCTTTAGAAAGTAAATTTTCGAAATATTTACTATACAATTTTTTAAATAATTTTACACAAAAAATTTTAAAGAAAAAATTAGCTATAAAAATGTTTTCCTATAAAAAAGAAAATTTATAGAAGATTTTCTTTTACATGAAATTTAAAGACATTTTTTTGTATAAAAACTAAATTAATAGAAATTTTTTATAAAAATTATAATTTTTGTAAAATTTTCTAAATAAAAAATATTGTAGGGACTTTTCTATAAAAACTAAATTTACATTTCCTAAAAACTAAACTATTTTCTATAAAAAACAATATTATTGAAGTTTTCCTATAAAATGAAAATTTTTCAATATTTTTCAAAAATTATTAAAAAAGAAAAATAACGGAATAATTTATTGAAAATTTGATTTCCGATTTGTAAAATTATTTATAAAAAGTTTAATTTATTTAAAATTAGGATATAAAAAAATAATGAAAATTGTAAAAAAGGACAATTTCTTGAAAAATAGTTTATCGATTATTTTTTATTTAACTTTGATTCAAATTAAAAAAATGTATCGTAAATATTCTATAAAAAATAAAAATAACAAAATTTTTTGAGTGTATTTTTTTGATAAAGTAAACTGAGTAAAAGTTGTTGGTGATTTTATGTATTTATGTATTTTAGTAAGTCTATAAAGTCCTTATTTTAGTATGTGTGTGTATGTAAAATACATTAAGTGTAAGTAAAAATTGTCATTTTGGGTGAGTAATAAACACTTTATATAGAATGATTTTTCAAATACATAAACGTAAAATAAAATTGTCCTTACAAAATCAAAAAAATATTCATTTCAGAAACAACGCTTAACAAAAATATGTCTACAAAGGGTTTGATTGTGTGCCATTGTTCAAGTGCTAAAATGAAGTTAAATTAAAAAAAAAAATAAAAAAACAATGAAAAAATATATGTTTTATTCATATAAAGATTTTTAATACCGTTTAAAAGGGAAGTTAAACTAGAGCCCAAAAATCATAAGTGTTCGAAAACGCATTATTGTATTATTGGTATACTTCTTCACTAAAAGCTTTCACTTTCATTCCATTCGAAACACTTTGCTATTCATAATCTTCATTCTCACCTTCTTTCAATTATTTGACAAACACACACAATTTTCTGTTACTTCTGCTCTGGCAATCGGTAATATTGTTGTTACTAGACTATGAGTTTTTAACCAAAGAATATCATTATTTTGTTTTTGCTTATGTGTTGGTTAAGTCTTGTCCTTGTTTATGTTTTCAAAAAAATCCGCAACAAACCATGAATTATCTTTCAAGGAGGAATGAGTACATTTTACTCAAAGAAATGAAAGTGAAATATTTTTGTTTTGCAATAATGTTTTGTTTCAAACTGTACTTTATTTAAAAAATTAAAATTAATTTTGATTTTTTAAAGAATTCACTTAATTCTTTGTTTTCAAAACTCTGGTAACTTCTTTTCCTAAAATTATTCCAATTATGCTAATTAGTATGTTTAATTTAACCCTTATTTTCAAGAACTTTTGTTTAGGTGTCTGAAAGCTTTTTTTGAACAAAGCTTTTAATGTTTGAAAGGTCTTATTTAACGTTTTCTAATAAGTTTCCTTTATATGTTTTGTATCCTTAATATTAGAAAATAAAGGGTTGTAAAGGAATAGTTTTACTATTTAGCAATAGATGGCATTGAACAAAAAGGATTTGTCCTCCAGTGTGTAAGTATATATAAAAGGACTTGTACAAGGACGTCAACTATCATACATAAACTTTTATTTCAATTTGCAATAGAATGAAATTTATCAATAAAATTTGAATTTTATGAGAGAAAAATTCAAAATGATCGAAATATAAAAGGACTTGTACAAGGACGTCAACTATCATACATAAACTTTTATTTCAATTTGCAATATAATGAAATTTATCAATAAAACTTGAATTTTATGAGAGAAAAATTCAAAATGATCGAAATATGTTCGAAAAAGAAAATTTATCGATGTTTACTATAAAAAGTTAAATTATAAAAAATTTATATATAAACGTAAAAATGTAATGATTTTAATGCTAAAATAAATATTATAACTTATAGAAAATATTACTATAAGAAGGAAATATTTCCTTCTTAAAAAAATCCATATGAAAAGTATAAAAAAAATTATCAAGATTTTTTAGTAAAAGGAATTTTTTTGTATAAAAATAAAATTTATCAACATATTGATAAAAAGAGAAAATATATCATTTCCCTTTAGAAAACAAAACTTCGAAAACTCTCTTATAATTTTAAAATTATTGAATGTCCTATGAAAGGAAACTTTATTCAAAATTTGTCAAAAAAGGAGCAATTAAAAAAAATAATATAAAATGGTATTTTACAACAATTTATTGAATATTTCCTATAAAAAGGAAAATTTTGAATATTTAATATAAAAAAAATTATAAAATTTTTCCAACAAAGGAAAAATTTATGAAAAATTCCCTATTAAAAGCATAATTATAACAATTATTCTATAAAAAAATTTATAAAAATTTTGACATAAATGCAAATTTTATCATCATTTTACTATAAAAGGAAAATTTATTAAAATTTTACTATAAAGGAGAAATTTATCAGAATTTTCCTTTAAAACGAAAATGAATCATAATTTTACTATAAAAGGAAAATTAATAAAAATTTTATGATAAAAGGGAAATTATAAAAAAAAAAATTTATTTATAAAAAAATAATAATTTTCTTTCAAAAAGAAAATGTTTCTATTAAAGAAATGTTAATCAAAATTTTCCTGTAAATTGAAAAATTATGAAAATTAATAAAAAATTTCTAACATACAAAAAAAAAAAAAAACAATTACAAATTTAACACGTAAAATAACTTTCCCGTTAATTTTTTGTAAAACCAATTTTGTCACAAATTTCCTATAAAAATGTATCGTAAATTTCTTATAAAAAACAATTGAATTTTCAATAAAACACAAATTAATTATAAATTTCCCATAAAAAAACAAATTTCGCATAAAAATAAACTTTATCGTAAACTTGCTATAAAAATTAAACTTTCCATAAGCTTATCGTAAATATATAAAGTTTAATGTATCTTTGTTTGTACGTATGTATATATTCTAAGTTTCACTGAGAAAAATATAGGGTATATAGGATCAGAAATCATACAAGCTAAATATAAATGTATAAATATCTTAGGAATTATTGTAGTGAGAGTGTGATAGTTTCACCAAAAAATTAGGACCAGTGCGTAGGATCAGGGGGCTATCTCTTCAACTGATCCTAACGTCCTAATTTTATCAAAATATATGGAGTATAAAATCAAGGGTAGCCCTATGTTAAATTAAATATATAATGAACTATTACTGCGAGAGTCTTAAATTTTTAAAGCAGTGATGCCACTATGCTTATCTAAAGAACTATTACAGTTAGAGTTTATTATCAATTATCTGTAAAAGTATTAGAGTCAGAGTTTAAAAATTTTGCCTTAACCACTGCTTTAAAGAATAGCTGTAGTGAAAAAATGGAATAGAATCATGGGAAGGTGTTCCGTCCATACAACGCAAATTTAAAAAAGAATAAAATTTTATCGCTTTTTTACTTAAAAAAATTGTAAAAGACGAGGTCAGAGAGACCTTCAAAGGTGGAGGATAATTTTTGTGCGGTAAAGCGCACTGGGTGAAATCTAGTTGACCAAAAAGTGTGAATTTTATATGAAATTATTCTTTACAAAAATCATTTAAAAATTTATATAAAAGGGAAATAAATTAAAAATTTCCTATAAAAAGAGAGATTTCAAATTGAAGTAAAACTCATGAAAAGTTTCTTATTAAAAAAGTATATTTAAAAAATTCTTATAAAAAGGAAACTGTCCTTTAAAAAGTATATATAGTGCAAATTTCGATAATGAACAATTTATCGCAAATTAAATGCAAATTTCTTATAAAATGCAAAAACGAAAATTAATCGTAAATTTCCTATTTAAAACAAATTTAGCGTAAAAAGGGGTTTTGTTATATAAAATGTCTTACAAATCTCAAAATCAAGAAATATTGAAAAATTATTATAAATAAAAATAATATCGAAACATAATCCTAATCTGTCGAAAATTTTTGGAAAAATTCCCCACAAATATACAAATTAACAAAAATGTACAATAAAGAAGGTAAATTTTTTAAATAATTAAAAGATTTTCGAAATAAAAATATTATAGCTAAATTATCCCATAAAAAGGAAAATTAAAAAAATGAAATTTTATCCATAAACGAAAACTTATCGACAATTTCTGTAAATAAAAATATAATTGCAAAAAGGAATAATGTCCAGTTCCACAAAATTTTGGCAATCCGAGCAATATTTGAGTTGTAAAGATTTCTAATTTTATACTTTAAAAAATATATATTCTTAATATTAATATTTTTATACTTTTACCATTTTCCAATTGACATTATTTTATATCTCCAATCTCTTTGCTTTTAAATCATTTATGTCGTTTTTGCTGAAAAATCTCGAACTTTATTAAAGCGAAACCAAAATAAAAGCGTTTTACACATAAATTTTAATTATAGTAATATTACTTTTTTATTTTTCACTTCATCTTTATTAATTTATTTTAATATTTTTTTTCAAATTACAACTAAAGCAAAATTAAAAACTACTTAGCAACAAGATAATGAAAAAAAGCCATTAACTAATATTTCAACTACTTTGGCGTATAAAAAGCATTTGAAAAAATATAATTAATAATTAAATATTTAAAAAAAAATATTAAACAATAAAACTTTATTTAATACAAATAATAAAAGCAGAAAAAGCATTAAAATATAATTTAAAAAGTAATTAATTAAAGTCTAAATTAGAATTGACGGGTTAGTAAGGCAGGTTACAGCGTTAATATCCCCTAATGATAGCGCGTACTTTCTGCATTGGAAGAGCTGTAAAGAGAGAATTAAGGAAATAAATTATAATTTATTATATTTAAATTTGAGACATATTTAAAATAAAACTTAAATTAAAAACTGAGATCGAAAAATTATTTAAACACGTTTTCAATTAAACTTTTAATTTGATTCTCCTTTTCATTACGTTACCTTTGCAAGTCATGTTAGTTATAAAGTTTTATATGAAACAAATAAATATATTGTCAATCTGATTAGAATCAGTGACCAGAAAGAACTTGGTCCTAAAAACAGTCAACCAAGCATTCAATAATGTTAAACAGTACCAGAATTTGTCCGTTGACGGAAAACCTGGTTTAGGTATCAGAAATTGTCTAAATGAATAAAGCCAACACATAGCAGCCCTGTCAGCTCAGTTCTTGGACTATAAAGGTACGAAAGTTAAAGCTAATACATTATCTAAATCATTTAAGGTTCAACAAATCCCGGACAGGAACACAGCTAAAAATTTAGAGGTCAAAAACAGAGCATAAAAATTGAGGTGAAGCAGATTTTTTGTAACTTCTGGATCAAATCGAGAAAATGTTGAAGAAAAGTTTAGGACCCAAAAGCAGTAAAAATTTTCTAAAAATCTCACTTGCTACAACGGGCTCTATAAATACCGAAATTTACATCAAGGAATCTCAAATGGTACTAATACAATGATGCGGATTTTTGAACAAGAGTGGCAGTGTAAGGTCAATGGAGAAATATTATGCTCTTTTTAAAAGACAAAAAAGAAAGAAAAAGGTGTCCTAAAGTCTGATAGATTTTAAAGTAGGATGGACTACCTGTTCGAGCAAAGTGACAGAAAGCACTGTGAAAACGTTAAAGGAAAAGTTCCAAAAAAGTTGCAGCAATTTTATCACTAGTGATTAAAACTATAACAAGTAAAAATGCCATATTCGGCTATGCCGAATTTTCAACACCCTCCACCACAAATGCATGAGAAGTAAATACGTTAGTATTTACTCTCACATACATTCACTATCCATTTTGTTAAATATATCACAGGAACACTTAATGAGTCATAATATTAGTTATATTTTTTTTGCAATAACTTTTTTACTGAATCGATTTTGATAATTTTTGGAAAGGGAAATGAAGTACGTAAAGCTTAGCAGTAAAGCAAGATTTCATTCTGATTAATCGATTTATAATTGACAATTTTATGAAAGCTTTTCGATTGAATTTCGGTTGCCTCAGATATCGGTCTAACAAATCCGATGTTGCTGGTTACGATTTAAAAACTTACTAGGGCTATAGCAAATACTGAGGACAAATTTCATTCAGCTCTGTCAATAATTGTGGATGTGAGCGTGGCAAAAACAGATAGGCATACGGAGGAACGGACACAGCAAAATTGAGTAAAATTTTGACTTGATATTATGGGGTCTGAGATGATTCCTTCTTAGAAATGACAAAGTTATTATACCCTCTTCACCAGTTGTAGTGGTGGAGACTATTAAAACATTTTTATTGTAAATTTTAATAATAATTTCAATCCAATAAAAAATAAAACTTTAATTTTAGTGGTTTCATTTTTATTAAAATATATGTAAGTTTAGAATATTTCGTTCTCAGTCCTTTTATGTATAACTCCATATTTTATTTAATTTATCTAAATTTGTGGCAACTTAAGCAATTTAAAATCTAAAAAGAAAGTTGCTCCTTGTGAATCCTTGTAATCATATTAATATTATTTTGTTGGTTTTTTTTATTTTTTGCATAAAATCATTATCGTCATCATTGTGTTGTTCTCTCGGTTAAAATAACAAGTTCCTTTTGCTCTGTTTGTCGTTGTTTTTGTTTATTGTTGCTGTAGTTTTTTTCTGAAAAGTTTTTAATAGAAAATGTTTAATAGTTTTTCTCAATTCAACTTTTCACTTGAAATTTTTGTATAGTTTTATGTAAAAGTTTTCTTTTTTCGCTTGCTACTCTTTTATCGCTCACACGTACACAAGTGCATTTGCACCAACACACTTATATAAAACTACTACATATGATTATAAAGATACATATAGTACTGCAGGTTTTATATCAAGAAAAAGGTTCTTTAATTAAAAGACATTTTAGAGAAAATTTCCTCTAAAACTGTAGATTTATTAAAAATTTCGATAAAAAGCATATTTATCAAACATTTCATATAAAAAGTAACATTATTGAAATTGTTTATAAAAAATTTAAAATGTGGATATTCGAAATTTTTGTATGAAAAGTAAACTGATCAAAATTTTTATATAAAAATTTAATTTATCGAAATTAAAACAAAATATTTATCAAAATTTAAACAAAAAAATACTTATCAAAATTTAAAAAAATTTACTTATCGAAATTTTTCTAAAAAAATTTACTTATCGAAATTTTTCTAAAAAAATTTACTAATCGAAATTTTTCTAAAAAATTTCTTATCGAAATTTTTCTAAAAAAATTTCTTATCGAAATTTTTCTAAAAAAAATTTCTTATCGAAATTTTTCTAAAAAAATTTACTTATCGAAATTTTTCTAAAAAAATTTACTTATCGAAATTTTTCTAAAAAATTTACTTATCGAAATTTTTCTAAAAAAATTTACTTATCGAAATTTTTCTAAAAAAATTTACTTATCGAAATTTTTCTAAAAAAATTTACTTATCGAAATTTTTCTAAAAAAATTTACTTATCGAAATTTTTCTAAAAAATTTACTTATCGAAATTTTTCTAAAAAATTACTTATCGAAATTTTTCTAAAAAAATTTACTTATCGAAATTTTTCTAAAAAAATTTACTTATCGAAATTTTTCTAAAAAAATTTACTTATCGAAATTTTTCTAAAAAATTTACTTATCGAAATTTTTCTAAAAAAATTTACTTATCGAAATTTTTCTAAAAAAATTTACTTATCGAAATTTTTCTAAAAAAATTTACTTATCGAAATTTTCTAAAAAAATTTACTTATCGAAATTTTTCTAAAAAAATTTACTTATCGAAATTTTTCTAAAAAAATTTACTTATCGAAATTTTTCTAAAAAAATTTACTTATCGAAATTTTTCTAAAAAAATTTACTTATCGAAATTTTTCTAAAAAAATTTACTTATCGAAATTTTTCTAAAAAAATTTACTTATCGAAATTTTTCTAAAAAATTTACTTATCGAATTTTCTAAAAAATTTACTTATCGAAATTTTCTAAAAAAATTTACTTATCGAAATTTTTCTAAAAAAATTTACTTATCGAAATTTTTCTAAAAAAATTTACTTATCGAAATTTTTCTAAAAAAATTTACTTATCGAAATTTTTCTAAAAAAATTTACTTATCGAAATTTTTCTAAAAAAATTTACTTATCGAAATTTTTCTAAAAAATTTACTTATCGAAATTTTTCTAAAAAAATTTACTTATCGAAATTTTTCTAAAAAATTTACTTATCGAGATTTTTCTAAAAAAATTTACTTATCGAAATTTTTCTAAAAAAATTTACTTATCGAAATTTTTCTAAAAAAATTTACTTATCGAAATTTTTCTAAAAAAATTTACTTATCGAAATTTTTAAAAAAAAAATTACTTATCGAAATTTTTTCTAAAAAAATTTACTTATCGAAATTTTTCTAAAAAAATTTACTTATCGAAATTTTTTAAAAAAAATTACTTATCGAAATTTTTCTAAAAAAATTTACTTATCGAAATTTTTCTAAAAAAATTTACTTATCGAAATTTTTCTAAAAAAATTTACTTATCGAAATTTTTCTAAAAAAATTTACTTTTCGAAATTTTTCTAAAAAAATTTACTTATCGAAATTTTTCTAAAAAATTTACTTATCGAAATTTTTCTAAAAAAATTTACTTATCGAAATTTTTCTAAAAAAATTTACTTATCGAAATTTTTCTAAAAAAATTTACTTATCGAAATTTTTCTAAAAAATTTACTTATCGAAATTTTTCTAAAAAAATTTACTTATCGAAATTTTTCTAAAAAATTTACTTATCGAAATTTTTCTAAAAAATTTACTTATCGAAATTTTTCTAAAAAATTTACTTATCGAAATTTTTCTAAAAAAATTTACTTATCGAAATTTTTCTTAAAAAAAATTTACTTATCGAAATTTTCTTAAAAAAAATTTACTTATCGAAATTTTTCTAAAAAAAATTTACTTATCGAAATTTTTCTAAAAAAAAATTTACTTATCGAAATTTTTCTAAAAAAAATTTACTTATCGAAATTTTTCTAAAAAAAATTTGCTTACCGAAATTTTTCTTAAAAAAAATTTACTTATCGAAATTTTTCTTAAAAAAAATTTACTTATCGAAATTTTTCTTAAAAAAAATTTACTTATCGAAATTTTTCTAAAAAAATTTACTTATCGAAATTTTTCTAAAAAAATTTTACTTATCGAAATTTTTCTAAAAAAATTTTACTTATCGAAATTTTTCTAAAAAAATTTTACTTATCGAAATTTTTCTAAAAAAATTTTACTTATCGAAATTTTTCTAAAAAAATTTTACTTATCGAAATTTTTCTCGAAAAAATTGTTTTATCGAAAATTTTCTCGAAAAAATTGTTTTATCGAAATGTTTCTTTAAAAAATTGATTTATCGATATTTCTCGAAAAAATTTATTTATCGATATTTCTCGAAAAAAAATTATTTATCGAAATTTTTCTCAAAAAAATTTATTTATCGAATTTGTTTTCGGAAAAAATTATTAATCGAAATTTTTCTCGAAAATATTGATTTCTCTAAATTTTTCTCGAAAAGTTGATTTATTGAGAACTTTCTAGAAAAAATTTCGTATAAATAGAACATTTTGTCGAAAATTAATTATAAATTTATAAAAAAGGAAATAAGAAAATAAAAATTGAAAATTAGGAAAAATTTCCAAAAAAGGAAAATTATCAAAAATTTCTAAAAAAGGAAAATTAAAAAAAAAAATTATAAGATTTTTTTATTAAAAATTTCTGAAAAAGAAAATTAATCGTAAAAATATTTTAAGATTCTAATTCTGTGACCCCTTCCCAAACTTCAGGGTTATTTATATTCCTGTAATCATTTACGTTTGTATGTATTAGTTAAATATATAAGTTTTTATCAAAACTTTGTATATGCGAGTGTGTTTGTGTGAAGGCACATCTGAGAATTTTTAGTTTTGTTAAGGGACCCGTAATGTTTTTTAGTTGATAGAAACAACAAGAAATGAAAATCATTGGTTGAGAGAATAAATAAAAGTTTTTAAATTTAAAATAAGTTTTTCTGAAAAAAACACAAAACTTTGTTATGCGATGGGTGAAATAGAGAGGGAGAGTGAGAGGAGGTTATACAAGTGTTTATGTTAAACTTTTATAAGCAATTTAGTTGTGTATGTGTGTTTATTAATTGCAAGTGTGTGTGGATAGTTTTTTAACCAACATAAAAATAACCGCAATGTTGCAACTTTTATATATTCAATGCACACATACATACATACATACATACATACATACATACATACATACATACATACATACACGTACACATATACACAAAAAGGGAATTAATATGAACTAAAATAGTTTTATTAGAAATAAAAAAGTATTTAGTTTTATGAAATGTCCTTAAACATTGCAGCTGATTTATTTTGAATATAGAAGGTTATAGGTTACAATATATGTAACTTATCTTTGTTTAGGGGAAAGGGAGATTGAGGAATGAGATAGAGAAATCTTATCATTTGAAATATGATGCAAATTTGAATTAGGAAATTTGAAAAAAAATATTAAAATAAAGGTGGAAACATTTATTTACTGATAAAACCACTTTTTTGTTTAATAGAGAAATCTTAACAAGACTGTCTGTAAACTAACTTAGCATATGATTGGGTAATGATGTGTATACAAGCTCTATCTATATATATTTAAAATTTACCAAAAATATGTTTATTTCCTTTAAAAATCTACTACACTTTCTCTTCAATTTCTTTAGATCGGGGCAGTTTGGCGAATACCACTCATGTGCTTGTTTACCGTAATGATATGATGTCATGTCAGGTAAAAATAAATAAAGCAGACTTTTTTGTAAACATTCCTTGATGTATTTATAGAACCCGTTGTAACAAATAATTGAGTTCTTTTGCACCAATTGCATATTGCTTGCCAGAATATTTTGACTGTTTTTGAGTCTTAAACTTTTCTTAAACATTCACTCGAGCAAACATAAAATTGTTGACCAGGAAGTTGCGAAAAATCTGACAGAACATACGTTTCGTCATCCATAGTACAAGAAGACTATTTCATTAAGAAAAATTTACTTCAATTTTCGTAGTCTCCTTTTGCCCTTAAAATTTTTTTGCGGAGTTCCTGTCAGGAACTCCCCGTACAGATTAATTAATATATTATTTATTTGTTGATATTAAGCACAATAACTGACATATTTTACGAAGGTAACTTGATAAAAAATTATATAATTCTTGCGTAAGAGTTATAGTGCAAAACGTGCATTAAGAATTCTTCCATCTCACTTCTTAGCATTATACCTTCTTTAAATTGTAATATAAATTTATGTTAAAAATTAAAAATTTTAAGTTCTTCATACATTTTTGACAAATGACATTTCAATTACTTTTTCTTTTTTATTGTGGTGCCTTCAAGTTCTAAGGATTCCTAAGTCAAATTAAACTATTTTCATTACCTTAATTCTAATAATCCATATTGTGATAGAGGAACAAATATTAAAAATATTGTTTATCCAAGTTATCACCATTTTTACCCCTGCTATCAATATGTTAAATTTCATTCGAATTCATTCAACCGAACAAAAGTTACAGAATCATTTCCAAAATTAACAGAATTGAAAGCACTGTACGTATGTGAATGGTGGCATATTTTCTATAATTTTCTTGCATCAAATCAAAATCTGAGATTATTTAGACTGTTGTTGAGACGCTTATATCCACACATACACAATAATTGACAGAGATCAATGAAATTTAGCCTTGTTATAGTCCCCGAAATTTATCCATTTAAAAATAACAAAATCGGTTCAGTGTATTAATCTGACGCAACCTCTTAGTTCAATATAAATATGCTGTGTTTCATACATACACACTTATGCATACACTAACAAACGAATTCAAAATATATAAATTTTCCTTTAAAGTAAAAATGAAACCCTTTTTGAGTCATGAAATTTGTTATATTTTAGCTATAACTTTTTTTCCACTGAGCCGATTTTGATAATTTTTGTGAAGATATTGAAGTACATATAACTTAATATTACGGCAATACTCATTCTTATTTGTCGATTTAGAATGAAAAATTTTAAGAAAGTTCCTCTCTTGAACTTAGAGATTATCTCAGATATCGGTCTTTATCTTTTGATATACTAAATTGATTCTGCTGATTTTAAAATAAAAAACTTCTCAGAACTATAAAGTCAGGCCAAATTTTATTATGGATGTGAGCGTGCCAACAGCAGATGCAAGAATATATTGAATATTATGGGGTCTCAAATGATTCCTTCTTAGCGCAACATTCGGAATGACAAAGTTAATATTACCCTCTTCACCACTTGTGGTGGAGGGAATAAAAACGTTTATATTTTTATACATTCGTGAGTGCCCATGAACTAAAAAGTAACTTCATGGGCATTTGTGATGGAGGGTATTGAAAATTCGGCACAGCCGCATATAGCATTCTTACTTGTGTTATCATAACACTCTGAAATCTTATGAGTCCTTTCAGCGCTTAGAAGCAACAAATCAACAACCAAGAAGTCATTTACTCATCACCATATATATTTATACATCACTTTCCCTGTTTTCCCATTTTACATTTCGAAATAATGTAAAATGTTTTTGTATTATGAAAAAAAATATTTGGAAAAAAGAAAAATAATAAAGTAAAAAAAATAATTTGCATATTTATTAGATACGCTTGAAAACATCAAAAATTGTTGCTGGAAATTATTTACTCGAAAATCATTCTAACGAATATTTATGAAAAATTTTAGTACTTTCATAAAAAAATGGCGGAGGAGTTCCTGTGCACAGAAAATTTTTGAAAATAAAAAGGAAAAATTATTATAATTAAAATAAGACAACTTTTATTTTGTATAATTACGACAAGGGTTTTATATTTGTTCGACTATTAAGGTTGCAAATAAATATATATATATGTGTATGCGAAAGGACTCTTTTTATTTAATTTATAAAGTCCTTCTTGTTTTTTATGTGTGTGTTCAACACATTTTTAATTTTTCAATTTGTTATTTAATAAAAAAAAGAATTTTAATTTACTTCACGAGTTTTTATTATTTTTCTTGAATTTAATGAAGTTTACCAAGCAATTTAATTTGTTGATGAGTAAATATTTTAATTTCAGATGATAATTTCATTTTTTTGAGAATTATTCATCATGATTTTTTATTTTTTGATTTAAGTTTTTAGTAATTAGTTGGACATTTCTATTTGTTTACATTTTAAAGGAAATGTCCTTTTTTGTGATATTAAAGAATGAAGGGAACGTAAAGTTATCTCTCGAAATAATTATTTCATCATTTCAAGCATCTCCTTTTTAGGGAGAGAATTTATTCTTTTTTCACATAATAACCTCTTACTTACATTTATTACATAAGTATAATAACACTCACACGATATTTCTTACAGTGGCGAACACTCGTGCTCGCATGGATGTTAATAAATTACAGTCGAATTAAAAAAAATGCACATTAATTATTGAATATAGTTATCAGCGCTATAGATTTTTTAGAAAAAGTCTGATGTTTATCTGTGAGTTTCCTCAGTCCAAATATCGTGAAAAAATCATTTTCTTTTGTCTATTTACCCTCCATAGTCACATAAGTCAATAGATTAAAATTATTCTAAAAAAATATGTTTCTCCCCTTTAAGTAGAGAGGCCAAAATTTTTCTCGATGTCACTAGTGTCAAAAAAAAAACATGAAAATTGAATGTGAATCCAAAGTGCATATTAGTCCATATTAGTTTCACTCTGTCTTTTGAAACTAATATGGTATCCAAACTTCCAAAGATTCAATTCATCAAAAGTTATAGAAAAACAAGTTCGGTTATGTCGAATCTTCTATACTCTTCTTTACCACAAATGCATAAGAAATAAATAAATTATGTTTCGTACATTATGAATATTATTTCTTATATATAAAATAGAAACTTTTATCGGTCATAAAACTAGTTATATTTTGGGGCTATAACTCATTTAGTACTGAACCGATTTTGAGATTTTTGGAACAGTAATGAGGTACATATTTTTTAAATAAATTGTATTCTTATTTATCGAATTGATAATTTTATAAAAGTTCTTCGCTTTAAATTGGATGTTGTCTCAGATATCGGTCTATATCTTTTAAAAAATTTTGAAATTTGAAGAAAATATCCGAAATTTGATTTTCGGATTTCGGACTATAAAGTCAAAATTAGAAAAAGTAAATTCAACCAGCCATATTGTGTTCAAAATGGAGATATCATAATAAAATTTCACATGTTTAGAGCTGAGATACTTTTGAGTTCATCCCTATCTGGTCAGTCTCTTACTGGTTTACCTTCTCCACTGTTGACCAGCTTAGAATTGACTTTTTCATTTAAGAAAATATTTTTATGTACATTGTCTTTATAGAAAGTATGATTCCATATGTAGGTTATCTATTATAGTTTCAGAGATATTCAAGTCGAAATTTTTTACCATTTATTTTTGGGTTTTTTCTTTTAAAATACAATTTTAAAATATATTGATGTTATACTCATATAAATATATGAAAACTGGATTATCCTTAATATATAGCTCCAATAAAAAACCAAGGAATATTTTTTTGCCGGACAGCCTTATAATGACTGTGTGATTATTTCAGTGAAAAGGTCAAACATGATTTATACGAATTGATATTTTGGGTATGTTTCAAAAATACTTTGATTCTTGGACAAGTTAATTAACGAATATCATTATTTGTTTAATTATTTGTTTAATTTAGTTAATGTGTAAATATTAATTATATTTTACACAAAAAAAAATTAAATAAAAATAAATTAAAAAATAAAAAAATAAGTTCTTTCTAAAATTTAAGATCAGATTACATTCCTAATTCCTTTTTCAAAATTTTTATAGACAAATAATTTGGTATGAAATATATATCTTGATTGAATATCCAACCTAAACTAGATTCCAAAAGTTGCACAACTAATTGATCAAAAGATACGGATTTATTTAAGAAAATCAATTATGCCCCGATTAAAAAAAATAATAATATTTTGTGTATCAATTTTATCATGAGTACGGATAAATATTTTTGGTTATCACTGTAAACATTTTAGGGTCTTCAGGCGTAAATCCTTGAGATACTTCGCTGTACAAATAATTGCAAATATTCTCATATATTTAATATTTACAAGGAACCACTTTATATTTATTTAAAACTTCACACTCACAACACACATCTGTAATTCACATTTGTAACTCTTGACTATCTTTCTAACCAAAATAACGTACAGTACAAAAACAAAAGCAACACAAAAAAAAACCTTAAGGATAACATAAATCCTGGTCATTTAAGTTAGCTAACATTTATGAGTTTTTATTTCACGATATTCATGTGATATATGTCTGTGTGTATGTTTGGTCAGCGTAGGATGTCAGGCATGTTTGTCTTATACGTGAGAGTTCAGGTGTATGCGTGTGTATATGTATTTAGTTTAGTGTTTAGCATCTAGAGTTTATGCCATAATTTAAATTAGAAAATAACGTGCCACCTTCTTTTATTTCAGACTTATAAAACATATTTTAACTTTAAAGCACTAACACTCAACACACACACACACTTCCATACTCACGTCATTTAAAATTACTTATTTTCTTGCTCTGACCCTCTTCCCTCCTTCTCGCATGTTGACCTGTTTAAATTGAAAAATATAAGTTCTTTTTTCGTTTTTGGTCTAGAATATGAGTGTGGTTTGGTGTTTTACTGTCAGTTAGAGATCGGGAGGTGTTTTAAGGATTTAAGAGATTAAAATAAAATATTTTTTGAATATTTAGGAGCTTTTATAAAATTTTGTGCGCTGTTTTGTTGATAAGGGTTTTTTGACTTATTCTTTTGCTGGCGTAATTGAAAATTTTGATTATTATTAGCGAAGGAATGAGGCACCACTCTATTCGAAAATATATATTTGTTGGTCAAATATTTAATAAATACATATGTATGTGTATTTATTCATGTACATGTATCGTGTAGTAGTTTTTGAATTATAGTTTTAAAAGAGATTAGAAAATTTTTCAGCAAAAATATTTAATGAAATTTTTAATTTGAATGAAAAGTTTTTGAGCAGGTTCTAAATGGAAACAAAAAATTTGACAGATTAAACAAGTTTATAATATTTCATAAAAATTCGAATAATGCCCGAAATTTCGGAAGAAAAGTTAAGCTACACACATTGTATGCAAGTGTTTATTATCCGAAAAACATGCTGAGACAATTTGTAAAGAAAAAGTGGGCGAAGTGTAATCTATTGGCAGGACTTAGACACTTGGAATTTTCCAAATTGGGGAACTTTAAAACTTCCCCACTTTTCCACATGAAAATGCCCAACATTCAAATATTTATAAAGAGTTTTTATTTTTTTTTTATTTTTCATTATCCTTTTTCAAACATATGTCTTCAATAAACGATTTTCATCTAACAAATTTTGCTGCAGTTGTTTTGCGTCTTCTCATTTAAGATTGCATTATTGCAGATCTTTGAGCATCGAATGTCTCCAGGCGTTTTTTGCCCGGCCACAGCTTTTTAAGTCTTGAAGATTCCACCCAACAATTCTTATTATACCATCGTAATCATTTTGATGTAGTATGGTCGATACACAATTTGTATTACTAGAACATTCTCATTGCAATGTTTTATGGATCCATGTTGTTAATGTTATTAGACCAGAATATATAAAGTACTTGCTGACAAATATCTCTAGTTTTTGCATAATGGTGTTCGATATTAGCTATTCCAGTAGTTTTTAGTGAGGGTTCTCGAACTAGTCACCTGAAATTCTTAAAATTACACCTCTATCCATAGTGCTTAGCTTCTTTAGCCTATTTGACATGGGCTTGCTAGGAAGTAAGCTATTATATCTTTTATTATTTCTTCATGGCACAATTAGACATATTTGCTTACTTACAGTATCTCTATGGTTCACCTTGTAGAGATGAAGTGGTTATTACTTTACCGTGTGACTACAAAATGGACCTTGATAGCATTACACACCCAAAGCATTCACTGCCGCCTAACACTTGGTGGCTATAACACATATTGTGGAACATACACAGATTTTTTTATTGTCTTTCTACGGTGGCGTTGAAGTAGTTGAACACATACAGGTATACAGAGAGAATATTATTGCCTTTGTAGGGTCTATTGCCACATAGGACAGGTTTCAACTCCTAACAACAGATTAAATGTTAACATCTACATTGAATTTCCAAGGTTTATCTAGACATTTGAGAGTTTCATCATATTAATTGCAGTCATCCGAATGCTGCACGCGCATTACTTGAATTCAGCACAAGTTTATTATGTATTTTTTCTTGAAATTTACTTTAACTCCAACATTGTACTCCAATCTTTCTTAATTTTCTAATTTTAATTGTCTGTTAAATATTTGAGAAAAAAAACATTCGTTAAAACTTCATGTAATTTCTCTTCTCTCTGAATTTGAAGCAAAGATCTCACAAGCCCTATCCAAACAGACTTCGCACATTATACTGACTCTCACAATGGGGAAAGCAGAACTTATAGACGTTATATTTATTTTTTTTTCAGCATTTGTGTGAAATGGTTGACGGACATTCCCGTAGAGAAGATGTGAAAGTTCAATATCCTTGTACATTACTCTAATGATTCATATAATCCTTTCCTTTCCAATGCTTTCCATTAGGCAAAGCGTTAGCTAGGCCGAAATTCAGACCGATCCTTTAATAAAATTTCTTTAGTTTGCTTTCTCCATTTGTTAAGCATAGTAATTCTTCTCCAGTTATTGTATTCTTTAAGGACGCCGCTTTTCTTCTTAGCTTGAGTTCCCCCTCACTTTCTGTCTAATTTTAACAGAAGATTGTTTGGGTTCGAAGAAATTCAGTTTGGCTTCAATTACTACCAATAGAATTTTCTCTGGTATTTCAGCGTTATTGTCTCTTAACTTCTAAATTGCCTCCTATATGTCAATTGTATTGGAAGAGTTACATGATATACGTGACAGATCCTCTTATAATGTGGAACAGTAATTTCTGCCAACAATAATCATTCATTGTAATTACCTTATTGGTAATTTCTTTCGAAATAGTGAACCAGTATACATAATTGGGGAAAGTCAGTCGAAAGATCAGAAAAACTTAACTCTACGCTACAGTGATTACAAAACGATTTTTTAGAAATAATAACATGACAAGAGCTGTTTCAAGTTGTTTTATAGAAAAAAAGCTAAACTTCAATTGAGGATGCTTAGATTAGGTTGGATGTTAAGCCAAAGCGTAAACTTTTTATATAAGTATTTCATATCTATGAAAACTTTAGATCTTACAGATTCACAATTTTTGCAGAGAATGCCAGTAAATGGACATTTCATATCAAAAATGTATAAAAAACTTGAATTTTCGAAATATTCAATGGGATGAATATGGATGTAACCATAAATTAGAGAATACAATTCCGTATAAATCACTTTAAGAAAATTGACTTTCTTCACTGAAATGATCATTGTTTCATTTAGAAAATACTTTATTGGCGTATATCTTACATATGTTTCTGTATAATAAGGATAACATAAAAAGGATTCCATCATTGCGAATTGAGAAATTATATAAAATATTTTTTACCAAAATTTGGATAGGGCTTGTGAGATCTTTGCCCCAAATTCAACGAAATTAATTTACGAGTATTCCCGTTAGAATATTTTATAAAACAATAAAAAATAATAAAGTTCAAAATCAAATAATGATTTAATAAAAGAAAGTTCGACTTATATCAAAGTTCCAAGTTCAAATTAATTTTTTACGGATTCATAAATTTATGCGTTTATGGCACCCATATTATTTTTTAGAATTTATTAGGAAATCTGACACACATTGACAATAAGGGCAAAAAGGGAACACTGTAAGAGATTTAGAAGAACACAGTGTAATCGCCTGATGAGATAGGTTTCAGTAATCCTAAAAATCAATTTCATAAAACCTCAACTCTAACCATGTGAAATTTCATGAAGGTAACTGTAATTATTATTTTATTTAACATGCCTTTGAGTGAAGTAAATGCATCAACAATGTATCAATCATATCAATAATTTAAATTAAAAATATTAAAAAAAATACAACGAATTTTTTAAATTACACTTTTTCAAAATTAAATTTAAATTATTCTCTTTAAAATTCTTATCAATTTAAACAAAATTCTCTCCCCAAAGGACAATTACATTTTTATTATATATGTATGATTCTTGTAAATATGTATATAATTTACAAAATTATTTCATTAAAAATTTATTTGGAAGAAGGAAATAAATTGAATATGAAATTAAATCAATTTCTACAAACAAAAAATTAAATTAAACAAATAAAAAAACAAGAAGAAGAAAAAAGCAAAAAAATTCATTCAAAACAACTAAGAATTTATAGACGGTCATGTCCGATTGTTTAATACATTACGCAATTAAAAATTAATAAACCACCCTCGTATGAAGGTATTTTTCAATTTACACTTTAGAGTACAGTAAATTGTACTGGTACTAACATGACTTTTGCTTATATTTATCTTCTTATTACAAAACCGACGTTTATGTAAGATTTAAGAAATTCAAAGTGATATTCGGAAAAGTGGTTGTTTGGGTCAAAATAATGACTCTTATTAAATTTGGTTCAAAAAATTTACATGAACAGCCAGGACGGACATCGTTAAACCATCTTAGAAAGTGATCCTGAGTCGAACGGTGGTTGTAGCTACAACTTTGCACAATCTATGTTGGTGTAGGGTATAAAAAGGACACAAGATAAAGTTATAAAAATTCTCAATGATTTCCAGGCAAAAAGAAGAATTTCAATAGCAAAGAAAGTAAGAGATACTAAAACCCACAATTGCAAATATTTGTATGTCATATTTTAGTTTTTAGTTTGTATTTCCTTCTATTTTTTATTTTAATTCTAATAAAATTTTATATTTCTCTTCCTTTCAAGTCAGAAAAGCAAATAAAAAGAATGTGTATTATAAAGTTACAATTGTTGGGGTAAAATAAAAAGAAAATGAGTAAAAAGTATAAAATTAAAATAACATCGAAGGAAAGAGTTAGAAGAGAAAGAATAAGATATTGTGAGGCAAATGTAGTGGTGAAACACCCTCTGCTTTAAAAACCTCAAAGGACAAAAAGCAGTCACATAGACAGTTCTAAGCACGTACTATTATATATAGATGATTATATGTACACACACATACACATATATATCTGTGTATTTGTATATGTAAAACGTTCTAAAGATCCTGGTCGTTTATGTACATATTGTAATGAGAAACTATCTAACAGACAAAACCCTTAGAAAAAGAAGTCAAGTCAAATATGGGAAATACAGACATACATAAACTTTTATAATACACAATGGGACAGAATTTAATTATTTGGAAAATATGGATATAAGTCAATGAAATTGAAGAGAATTTTAATTCTATGTTAGGAACTTTGATTATATTGTCTGAGCAAAGCGAAGGTATATGTGAAGGTATCGAAAAAATTGAAGTTAGATTTGGAATTTTAGTCTTAATGCTCTAATATACAGTGCAGAAGAATCATTTTTTTTGGAATAAGTCTATAACTATTGATTGGATGAATTTGTATAAAATTTAACATAATGATAGCAGAAAAGCATTATAACATCAGTGGGTTCATACTTCTTAGGTCAAAAAGCAATGCTGGTGTTTGTGAGTTCGTTTTTTCCGATATGTTAATCCTTCTCAAATAACTCATTCTGCCAAAAATTTAGATGGATTATTATATTAATGGATTTTCTTTTAGAAATAAATCCCAAATAAAACTCTTTTCCTAGAATCACTCAAAAACTGTGTGTT
This sequence comes from Cochliomyia hominivorax, assembly GCA_004302925.2. Lineage (NCBI taxonomy): Eukaryota > Metazoa > Arthropoda > Insecta > Diptera > Calliphoridae > Cochliomyia > Cochliomyia hominivorax. Next base: position 16,055,375 of record PYHX02000467.1, read on the forward strand.
CTTTAGCCTTTTAAGTTTTTTATATTTAATTTTTTTTAAATTTCTTTTTAATTAAAAATAAACTATTCCGGCCCATTGTTTTATATACTAGAATTTGTTTCTGTATGCATGAACAGATCTAAAGGAAATGGAATAGAAATATTGTTGTAGAAATAAAACATTATGAAATGTACAACAAAAACAAAAAGAACAGAGAAAAGGAAGAAGGAGTGTTTGATTATATTTTCCAAAAGGATGCTAAAAGATTGTAAAGGACACAATAAGAATTTTAACATGTCTGCAGTTAAATGAGATCTGTAGTGAGTGTTAAGAATGAGTATTTTACTAAGGGAGTCATAACAATTGTATTTTACTATTTAACAAGTATGAAGGAAATTATATGAAATGGACTTTTTTTTGCTAACAAAAGGATATAAGAACACATAATTGTATAGGAATACACCAATACACACACATAAATGTATATTCCGAACAAGGACAATTGCTGAAAGTGTTGAAGTCACTACGACCACTAACACTATTACAAAACAAACTATTGTTTGCTTTAGAAAACAACAAGAAATACAAGAAAGAAATAGAAATTTTCTATTACCAGCATCAAGGGCATTGAGAGGTGGAACTGCAGCATTTGCAAATTTGCTTAAGGGTAACAAGAAACCAACCAAACTATTTACATAAATATTTCTAACAAAAAAACCTAAATGTAAGAGAATGACTATTTTTTATGAAAAGATATTTTTGTTAAGATAAAAATGATGGTAAACGGGGTGTGCATAAAGGGAGAGAGTGAGAGAATAAGTAGTCTTTAGTTGATATAGGAAACAATGGAGAACAGCATGATGTTACAAAGAATTTAATGTATATGTATGTGTGAGTATTTTATAACTATTTTTATATTTTATATAACATATAACATATATGTAAAAGTTGAGAACAAAATGTAATAAAATTACATTTTCTTTTTCTTATGTATATAAAGTTATAAATATATATCGTTGGTAATATTAAAGGAAAGCTTAAGTGTTTGTGAAAAGTTTACCAGAATGATAAACGAATTTTTGAATTTTAGTTTGGATCGAGGAAACTGTATAATAAGTCATTAGCATATTTTTGAATTCCTGTAAAAAACAAGGAAATTGATTGAAGCCCAAAGACATTGGAAATTATGGAAATATAAACTGAAATGTTAAAAACGAAGCAAGAAGAAGTTAAAACGTCAGCATAATTGTTTGGTGATAAAAGTTGTTAAAAATGTATTTCAAGCATTTCAGACAAATATTTTCAAAGTGATTCTCCCGATTTCAAAAACATGTTGCGTGTTTGATCTTCTGTCTATAATTCTCTGCACTGTATCACGCAAAGAGGGCGCTGTTACAAGCAACGAAACTGTTTTATCTTTAACTACAGCAGACCAGATACAATTCAGGTTTTATTGCATTACTAATAACAAAAATTGATACAGTACGTTAATATCAAACGTCAAGTTAACACTGAATCAGAATAACTATGACGCTAGTATAATGCCCCGTATTTAGTGCGATCAGTAAGGTATTTTGTATTATAATCCGTTACAATGGGATAGGGATGATGACAAAAAACAACAAAAGTGTATGACCAGAAATGAGTACTTCATGTTTGATTTTTTTAAAATGAATTTAAAAAAGTAGATAAGAAACTTTGGGTGAATATACTTGATAACAAGTTATGAAAATTTCACTTGATTGGTTCCGATGTGATCAATGGTTTATGGTGATAAATTTGCTGAAAGGGAATAAGCAGAAGATACACATTTTTATCAATTCAAACAATGGTTGTATACAATTTCTAGAACAGAAAAAAATTTGGCATTTTCGTCAGTTCGCTGACGATATATACAAAAGTTTATATGTTTGTGTTTAATTTTCTATATATTTGCATAAACTGTTTTCATCTGACAAACAATTTGAATAGAATTTTAACTTTTTAACATTATTTTATTTGCCTTTTTTTCTAAAATAAAAACTTTAAATGATTTCTTTTCCATTGCAATATTTTATTAAATATTAGAGTGCCCCACAAAAAAAAGTATCTTAAAGGAATATTTTCAGGACAATAATACATTATAAAGCTAATTTTCACTGAACTTTGTTAAGTTTTGGAATGGGAATGTGCCAACAAAAGACAGACGAACAATTCAAAACAAATCGATTCAGATTTTGATTTAATGCAAAAATATATGTATATTATGAGATCTATTAAGATTCCTTCTCGTCGTTGCAAACGAAATGACAAAGTTGATATTAACTTATTACCACTTATGGTGGTGAAGGAAATTGTCCGATTCAGTTTGTAGAAATTTAGGAACCGATATGTGAGTCAAGCTTAAAATTCTGAGATCTCATATTCGAAATTTTTAACAAATTTATCTATAAAAATTAATGAATTTATATTTGCTTCAATATCGTTCCATACCAGTTACATAGAAATAAGTTATCTACAAAGATGTGACTAATTTGAACACTCTGCCGCTAAGTATGTATGTCTGTATGTGTGCGCTATAATAAATACTTATGCTTGTATATGTAATTTTATAATTCATATTTACACTCCTGCTGCATGCAGCTCATCTGTAATATCTATTATTTTGTATAATGACATCTATGGAAACAAACATACAAAAATTGATAACATTTCTATTTACATAAATTTTCTATTTATTTTGTTATTTATTTACTTTTGTGGTTAGAATTTGAAAATTGTTATTTTTTTGAATTTAAAACAATAAAATTAGAAATAAAATAGTTTTTCATTCTTTTTTGTCCTTTAAGTTGTGTTATAAACTACAAAAAGGAAGGATTTTTATGACTTTTCTATTTGTTTGTAGACGTTTGAAATATTAAGTTAAAAAATTTAATTTATTATTTAAATGAACATTTAAAATTTAATTTCATTTTGAAATTAAATTTTTTTTTTGCTTTCATAAAAATTTCATACCTTTCTAACCTTTTTTGAGAAGTTTACCCTTTTTTGCTTTAAAGACTTTGAAAATCGTGAGGGTTACTTTTCTTGATTTGGTGCGGGTTTTACGTGACCATTTTAAGTGTCTGGTTAATTTATTTTACTTTTTTTTTTGCAAAAAAGAAGTTCTTTTGCAAATTGTCGGCATTTTGCTTTATTTCATCTGTTTTTTTTTTTTTTTTTTTTTTTTTTTTTTTGAAAATGATTATTATGATATTGTTCCGGACAATTAATTAAAGCAATTAATCAATTCTCGAGAGATTGAAATGGGTTTATTTTTGTACTCTTCCACCACCAGAAGAGGTGAAGAGGTTATATTAATATTATCATTCCATGTGTAACACTAAAAAGGTTCTAAGAAGAAAATTGGCCTGTTTATTTACTTAAATTCCTGAGAAGTTTGCTATTTAAAACTGACTAAATTATTATAATTAAATTCATTTCAATCGATAAATTAGATTTTATCATACATTTACTTCATTGCCATTCCAAAAACTATCAAAATCGCTTTCAGTAGAAAAAAAGTTATAGGCAAAAGTATATCTAATTTTATGATTCACTTAGTGCTCCCGTGTTATAGTTAAAAAAAAATTATATATTGTAGGCGTGAGTGAGTATGTAAGAAGCATAACGCATTTGTGATGGAGGAGGGTTTGCATAGTCGAATATAGCATTCTTGTATAAATCTTGTGAATGGAAGAGCACATGTTCGAAGTGGTTTCAGGGAATAAACTATCAGGAGACAAACTTGAATACGAATTTATAATATTTTTTTATTGTGATGGATTATGGTTTTAGTTGGAAGTTCCCTTGGAGATCATCTGATCATTTTCGAGATTATAACACCCTCCAGCAGAGAGTGGAATAAATAATACGTTATTTAACACCACCTTCAGACCATATTTTATTCTATTCGGAAATAATTTTTACGTGAAAGACAAATATGGAATCATGACGAAATTTAGAAATATTTTCTCACCACGATTTTGTATCCGAATTTGTTTGCTTTATGCTCAAGCCTTTTTAAATAAAATTTTTACCCGATATTACAGAAAACCTGCAATGCAGTTTTTATGTATGAAGTCTCCAGATTCATCCATATTAATCTATAATTAATATTAATCAAACGCAACCTATCAATTTTAATAATTTGAAATCAATCATACGCCACCTTAAACACGTATAATTTTTTTTTCTAAAAAAATTTTAATTATTTATAATTTAAAATATCCGTAATTACAACAAAAAAGTTATTATTGGTAATAAAACTACAAAAATATTTCAAATATTAAAAATCCATTTAAATCCTTTAAAGAATTCCTAAAACTAATTTGAACATGGATTTTTTCAACATTTTTACAACAATAATCCATAATGGATTTACAACAATTAGAAAAAAAAAATAGAAAAATGTACAAAAAATACATCAGGACAAAAAGGGACACTCACTCGGAGGCTCTTCTGTTGATGATGTTCATTCATATGCAATACATTTGCATTTGACGTTGCCAGGCTCTCTTTTCTACACAAAACCAAAAAATTCCAGAATGTTATGGGAGGCATAGAGATTTAGTTAGAGTCTGTTTTTATTAGAAAACCTTATGCAGGGATGCAAGTGCTTGTCTGTGTATTGTTTTTTTTTACATTTTGCTGAAAATTGGAAAAAAGTACAAAATAACCGAGTTTAAGTTATACAGAAAATCTAAAAATGAAAACGAATTGAGAAAAAAAAAAAACTTTAAACTGATATTTGCAATTCATTTTGTGAGTGCAGGACTGGTGATTCTGCTGCTGGTTGTTTTTATTGATGCATTTTTCTCTAAAGAATTGAGCTCGAAAAAAAAACAAATTTTTGCTATGAATAGTTTTTTCTTACTGCACATTTTTCCTGATGAGGAAAGGATGAGGGGGTTAAGAGAGACCTTAACAAAACATAAAAATGAAATTGCTTTGTCAGCTGCAATTTTTGTTTTGTTGTACACTTTTTCCGTTTTCAGTTTGAAATGCATCAACAAAATAAGAGTTTAACAAAAAAATATTCACATAAAACTGGCATTCAACATCAAATGTAGAAAAAAAGGAAACAAAACACTCTCAAACATTCGCACACACACATATAAACATAAAAATTCCAATATGGCTGCAACCAAAATGCAAATAAATTTTTAGATGACCATGCAGCATCAGGCACTAAAAAATTAACAAAAATAACAACTAAAACAATATTCCTCCCTGAGGAGGTGCTAAGGAATGAAGATATTGGGGGTAAATATATGCAAATTTTTTTGTATTTGATTTACATACATACACACACACACTATATCCAACTATATGCAATTGCAAGCAAATCTCTTGTTATTGTATTTGTGCAACGTTATGTGCATTCTGAAATAAAAACAAAAACAAAAAACTAGAAAAAATATTACAAATCTAACAAAAAAATATTGTGTCTAATATATTAAATGCATTTTTTAAATACTCTAAACGCTACAGGAGGTACGATTTTTGCGATATTTTTTTAAATTCATTTTACAGACATGTTTTTAATCAAGTCTTAATTACATATTTTGTCATAACCTCAAACAAGTATACATATTGTTAATTATTTTCTTTTATTGCAAATTGGAGTTCTAATCAAGATGTTCTTAGTAATATAAGTAAACATTTATAAAATTTTTGAAAAATAAAACTTGCATCTTTAGTGTGACTTAAATTCGTCTTTACTCTTAAACTGACTGTTCCTATTTGCATTCGTTTTAATAGATGCAGCTGATGCATATCCGGATTCCCATGATGATGGTTAATACAAAAAATTGTTTTGCATTTTAGTATCGTAGACAGCACTATGGGATAAAAATTTTAAATTTTATAAAACGAGATACAAGTTTCAAGTCTAATTTTCTTATAACCAGCGTTATCGTTGAGATTTTTTTTTAAAGTTACACAAAAAGGGAATTTGGAAAATTAAGTTTAATTTACTAAAAAATAACACATCTTGAATAGTTATACCCTACACCATCATAGGGGGTTGGAATAAAATTTGTTTGTGCTTAAGTTTGTAACGCACAGAAAAAAATATTACCATCACCATTTTAACTTTACCATTCGACTCGCTTTCTGAGCTGATTTAAAAATGTCCGTCTATCTGGCCGGCTGGTTGGCTGTCCATAGGTCCTATACAACCCCCTTCAAGTATCACTTTGAAGGCTTAAATTTCACAAATACGTCGGTATTGTAATGAGAATTAATCAAAAATACAAAATCACAAATTTACGAGTCGGTCCATAATTTCTTCTTATCCCCAAGTAACACCCACAAAAAGACTTTTAAAACGTAGTAATCCCACATGGAGGATGGTACCAGTATAATATACTGTTCAGATATGTTCAGATATAAGGAATTTAAATCTTTATTAATTTTTATGACACGAGATATGTTTTTAACTATGTGGAGCGGAACACTGGTTCACAAAGTCCAAGCTTAAAACTTAATCTTGTCAACACCTCTGCTATCACTACGTGAAATTTAATTAAATTTGGCCGTTTTCATATGAACTTTATGCTAAATTAAAAGATTTAAATCCAACTCGTGATTCGGAGGAGACTGATTTAATTTAAAAGAAGGGCTAAAATAGGATTCAGGTCTTATAGAAGATGAAATCCGAAAACTTATTATTTTTTAAATGTAAACGAAGATTTTATTGGAAGAAGTGAAACCAAGTAATCTGGAATTTGAAAAGCAATATTGGTTTGGTAGAAAAAAGTTATGGGATTAGAATGTGTGTTCGTTATTTGACTTAGCTCCCTTACAAGATCCCAGGAATAGAAGTTTGAAGCATCTAATAATCTAAGTTTAAAGTAAATAATAAATATGGACCAATTCTTTTGAAATTTGGAAAATCTTTTTTTTTATTATTTTTTTATTTGACCAAATTTGAATAGGGATTGCGCCCTAAGTTCATCCATTATGGAGACTGCGCTCCTCCAAAATAATTCGAAAATCTCTCAGCTCTAATCATATGATATTTTATAAGAGACCCCTCATGGTTTCAAAGTTAAAGAATTTTGTTTTAATTAAACGTACACTATAATAAGTATTTATTACTCATACGCACACATGTTCTTTATGGAAGGAACAAATAATTCCAAAGTCCGTATTTAAAAATATTTCATAATAATTTTTGGTACTGCACATTCTATTTACTTTTTTTTAATTATATGTAAATGAAATTTTTACATTATCTCGGCCATAGTGCAAAAAACTAGAAATATATATTTTTTATATTTTTTAAATCGACTTGCATATGAATTTATATAGGAACTATATATCCAATACATATGTAATATTTTAGAACCATTATACACACCTTTTTTTAGGATGAATGTATTAATACATACATCTGCGATCAAAATATTAGCACCACTAACATATCACATCTTCGCTTTTACCCACAATCCTGTAATCCCATTATTCTCTTAGAAAATTATTGCATTTTTGGATTACCGAGTGTTCCAATATATTTAATTTTATACACAAAACCTAAGATCGGGACCTCTCAAGGTAATAGCAAGAGTTCTATCAAACTTGAAAGACCATAAACAGTTCAAACAATTGTAGTACATTGAATGTAAAATAGTCTACAGTTGCTCCTGTCATTTATTAACAAAATTTTTAAGAAGCGTGTTGTAAGAATTTAAATAATGGGTTGGTCTAAACACTGTACTTCAGAAAAGCGTGAACTCTTTAAAAAGCAAAGCTCTTATAAGCAAACTTTTGGCGAAATAAGAAATATTGTTGGATAATAAACTAATTAGAAATACCATAACCAAAAAGTTAAAAGTAGGGAGTCGTGGACGGAAAACCGTTGCAGCACTTTAACGGTTCATCATATATTACATCAAAGAAAGAAAGCAACTTATATGAAACGCTCCCCTCTTAACAGCTCCAAATAGATTAAAGTTTGCTGAAACTTATTTATCACATTATAAAAATGGGAGTAGTATTTTGTGAACTGATGATTAATTAATTAATTAATTAATTAATTAATTATTTGTTTATTTTATTTTATCGTGACAGGAAATATAATCAAAAATTTACAACAAAATCTTTTAAAAACCCATAGTTCTAATGTTATGGTGTGGAGGTTCTCTTTGTTTTGTGATGTTGGCCCAATTTACTGTATTTATTTTTGAATGTGACGGAATATGATAAAATTTGTCTGAAGAAATCCAACTCATATGGGTCACAATATTCAATGGAAAGACGATTTTCGGCTGTTATTACCAAGAAATTATTTATTCTTACTTTTTGAATTTATTAAACCGTAATTTAAGAACAATTTTTCAATCAATTGACTTATTTAAAAAGACATATGTAGGTGGTGCTATTATTTTGACCACAACTGAACATGTGTATATATATACAACTAAAAATGCAATTTCTGTGTCTTTTCTAACAAAAAAGGAAAAAAATAGAACTAAATTTAAAAAAATGTGCAATAATTTTTGCATTTTTGCCAGCAGACATCCAAAACAATTTTTCATTATTTATAACAAACGATGGACCAAAGAGTGCTGAGCGAAATGGGGAGGAGAGAAGAGGTAGGAATAAATTGGAAAATTGCATTCGTAGAGAAAAAGACAACATGAAATGTGCATTTGATGCATAAATTTAAATTTTAAGAAATTTATTAAAAATATTTTTATTGTAAATGTTGTTGTTGTTGCATCCCTTTTACATTAGATTAAACCATATATTCATTAAATTTTCACAATTTTTTTTCGATATTTTTAATTGTAATAGAAAAATCCTGTAGAACATTTATTTTACAGGTATTTTTATACCCTACATCAATAAGGGTGGTTGGGGTACAATTAGAATGTGCCTTTATTTTGACCCATGGATGATTGGTCCATTTTTGCTAACTCCCATACAAATGTTCATCCTGGAATGTGATTTAAGGTCACAAAAATTAAAATATAATGCGATTTTAATGAAATTTAGCACTAATTAGTTTTTTGGTATTCTAAAACGATGTTGCAAATTATACGGGAATTGGGCCATTATTTCTCATAGGTTCCACACAACCCTTCCAAATTTTGCTTTGATGGGCTTAAATCGAACATTAAGGATTAATGATTAAATTAAGACAAATATAAGCACCCTTTTAACGCCAACAGAAAACATCCTTTTAGAACGTACTTATCCCACATGAATGTTAGTAACTGTATTAAATATTCTACTCTTGGGCTTAAATTAATTGTTCTTTTCTTGTGTAACGCTAAGAAGGAATCATCTGGAAGGATTCTGAATCGATTTAATTATATTCGACTGTCTATCCATCTGTATGTCTGTTGTTGGCACGCATTCACGATAATGGCCAGAGCTTAATAATATTTGGACTGAGCATTTGCTGTAGTCTTGAGAAATTTCCTATTAAAAAGGAGCAAAGTCGGTTGAATATATTAATAGATATAGATCTATATCTGAGAAACCTCTTAGTTTAATGGAAGAACTTTGTAAATTATCAATTTTAATTTAAAAAAATAGGATGAAATTTTGTCATTATATTAGATAATACATACTTCACTATCATTCCAAGAATTATCATAATCGGTTCAACAGAAAAAAAGTTATATTCAATAAAATATAATTAATTTTATAACTCATTAATTGTTTCGTGTTTAATTTAAGAAAGATGTATATATATTGTATAAGTCTCTGATTGTATGAGTGAGTGTGTATGAACGAAACTAAACGTATTTACGTCAATCTTATTTGTGGTGAAAGGTATTTGAGATTCGGAATAGCCGAATATAGCATACTTACTTGTCGTTTTTTTTAAATTACAAAAAAGCATATAATTACTTTTCTCTATTTTTAACACAATTATGCTTGTGTAAGTTTATCTGTGTGTGGGTATAAGTTTATTAATGTATTTGATAACGTTGTATGTATTTAAGACCATGATGGTAGTGGTGTTTAATGGAAGTATGTGTGTGTTTTGTATGCTTAATTGCATTTGTAAATATTTGTTAATTTTCTCTACTTTACGCCTGTCTTCTATTTAGTTTTATCATCATTCTTTTTTTTCGTTCTGATATTTTTAGCCTTTTTCCATTCGATAACTATTTAGTTGTTATATTTGTTTTTTATTCTATTAATATTTCTTTTTTTTCGTTTGATTGAAATTTATTTTGGTTGTACTAATTTTTGTTGATTTTCTCTTTATGTTTCAGGAATTTTGTGGCCGAAAATTACATTACAATCACGTTTGCGAAAAAGAAGAAAAACAAATCACACTTTTTGTAAAAAAGAGTCTAATTTGAGAGTCTTGTTTTTTTCTCGTTTGTAAGGCCAATTAATTAATTGTGCCTGAATTCAATTAAATAATAAAATCAATATTGTTGTAAAAAAACTGTTTATATTTTATGTAAAAGGATTAAATAGAAATTAAGGATTTACACTTAGATTACATCAACTGTCACATATAATACTGACAGGTCATTTTAAGGTATTTGAATTTTTTACCCACTAGTTCAATGTAGGTTTTAACTATTGGGTAAAAATGCTAATGTCTTAATAAACGCATTAGATTTTTTCTTTTATTTTATTTCACCTTTGGGAATGTGAAATGAAAAGCGCTATAAAACAATACCGCAAATAAAATATATGAAATATTGCAATTTCCTGTTTCTTATAAATGAATAATAAATTTAATCGACATAATTTTATAACATTAAAAAATGTCCAAGAAAACTTTTCTGCATGACCAAGAAAAGATCCAAATTAAATTTTTTTCATAACTAAGAATGTTCCAATAGAGAAATTGTTTTAAGAAAGAACAAAATTGTGGTGTTCAGAAATCCACAAAGGAAATATAAAATTACCTAAAACACAGATTAATCTTATAAAACAAGAAACAAGCCGTAACAATGAATTCTACATGAACAAAGAACAGACTAAATCTTCCTGAGACTTTCAAGCATTTTGCTCACATTTAACGAAAGAAAGAAAGCATGAAATGAAAGAAGCCAAAATATAGAGCAATACAATCCTGACTCATGCTCATGTTATTGGAACGATTTGAGATCAAAGGATGATCGTAAGTGTTTTTGGCTGTATTTTCTGTAGGTAAAAAGGAATAACTTCATTTATTACGAATTGTTGAAAGATGTACTTCTCTCTTTTATGGATGAAAAAATCTATGAAGATTTCAATTTTATAAAAAAATTTAATTTTATTTATTTTTTAAAGTAAAAAAAATAAAACAGCAACAACTATAATATTAATTTCTTCATGCATTTCTGACACCAAATCGTACTCCACTTATTTTTTCTTTAAAAAGTGTGAAACTTCAAGCTATAATGTTTTTATTGATACCACTTTTTGATGAAAAATTAAATTTTTAGTCAAAAATTGAATTTCTAGTGAGATGTTGAATTTTTAGTGAAAATTTTAATCTTAAGTGAAAAACTAATTTTCAAAGAAAAATTTAATTTTGAATGAAAAATTCTATTTTTAATGACAAAATTTAATTAAAAACCAAAAATTTATTTTTAGCGAATAAATGAAATTTTAGCGAAAATTTTATTTTTAGTGAAAAATTTAATTTTTTTTAGAGGAAAATGGAAAATTTTTCCGAAAAAAATAATTTTTTAGTGAAAAATTATTTTTTTTTTTAATTTCAATTTTTAATGAAAAGTTATATTTTTAGTAGAAAATTTGAAATTAAACTTTTTAGTGATTTATTTAATTTTTAGTGAAGAATTTTTTATTCAGGTAAATTTTCACTAAAAGCCTAATTATTTCACTAAAAGTTCGTTTTTTTCACTGAATATTTTTTCTCACTAATATTTTTTATTACAAAAATTAAAACTTCCATTAAAAAATCATATTAAGTTTTAAAACATATATATTTACTCGTTTTTTTTTACTATTTTCTACTCTAATTTAATTAAAAACTAAATCTAAATCTCTAATAATTACCTTTTTCCAAAAGTTTGCCTTCATCCTCTGTAAATCGTTTTTTAGTATTTTTCATCTGACTGATGAAAAATAAACTTCTTGGCAAAACTGTCACAAATGTCCATTAAAAAACTATTAACTAATAAAGTTTATTTTTTATCGGTTTTATTTTGGTTATTTTTCATTCATTTTCGACAAACAAACCACAAATTTTTGTAGAACTCAGTGATTTTGCAGGAAAACAAAAGAAGCCTGTAAATAAAATAAAAATAACAAATAAAAGTTTTCAATTAAAATAATTGAAATGAAATTCAGCATAATTTTAGCAAAATGCAAATAAAAATTTAGAAAAAATAAAATAATATTTATTTTCAAAAAAGAACGTCAAAATATATGTTTTGATTAGAAAAAGTTTTTTTAAGTTATGAAAAAAGGAAAATTTTGAAAATATAAATTGTTTTGAGTTGTACAACCTCTATGGAATGGGATTTTATCGTGCAAGCTTCACTTTAGGTATACCGAATGACTCAGAGAAATCCATAATCGATTTAACGATATCTGCCCGCTTTACTGACTGTTTTTGTAAAGCTTGTGTTCAAAGTAAAGTTCACAATTTATACAAGGATCATTTTATAATTTTTTGTATCAACAAAAATGTTTGTAATGTCTTGGCTGACTATAACTTCCAAATATATTTTTTTCTATGTGACAGGATAAGATTAGAGAAATATGAAATGACTGTCAGCGGACAAAACGACCAAAATCCTAAAAAACCAAATAGATCAAAATCATAAAAAATTAAAAAAATGTCCAGAACGTTCTTAAAAAACTGGATTATCGTTCTTTAAATTCGTCAAAATCCTTAAAAATATTTCTCCAACGAACTGTAACTATTTTGACTGAATACAATAAAACAACTCTAAACAAATTCCTTTTAGGTATGGAAAATCAGACCTTCGCATTGAATTCACTTAGAACAGTATGTAATCGAAGTCATAGTCGCCATTTGTATAGATGCGATGAGCAAATTTTGAAAGTACACTTCATTGCGAAAAAAAAGTGGAAATGGCTAGAAGTAAGTAGTCGCACAATAATGTTATCTTGCTTAGAAGCAGCGACAAGTATTATAAGGAAAATTCTGAAGATCAGGTGGAAATTAAACTTACATAAAAATTCTGTAATCAAGACACGGACATAGACACGGTAATCTGAAGTATACTTTGTCGTGGAAAAAAAACGGGAGATCACTAGAGGAAAAAGCAGTGGCGAAGAATTTGGGTAGCAACAGTGTTTTAATAGTTCAATTGATGGTAAACGTAGTGTGAAATCGCCCCCAAAGAGCTCATGAAATAATTATCTCTTTTACATTAATTCTTCTAGTTGAAACAAAAAAAGTAATTGTAATGACCATAAGTTAGTTCCTTCCTCCCTTACATAATAAATATTGTCTTATCAGATATTGTTTGAAAATAATATAATCCGAATAAAAATTTTGAACTAAGATTGTACAAAGTATATATTATGAAGTGTATATATAAATAACTGTTACTTCGGGAGTAGATATGATAGTCATCTGAGAGGATTTACTTACTTTTTCAAACTGTTTACTAAAATAAGTATAACGGAATATGCTTTCTCTTGAATGGTGCTTTTATATAAACTTTAAGTTAAAATTCTAGGCCTCCACAGTAAGTAAGTAAAAACCCCTAAAGGAAAATTATAACACTTTCATTCCCCCTAAAACCCTAGAACGCAGATAACAACTTATCCATAGTTAAGTTATATAAAAAAAAATTTCTTTTCATTGTTGGCAAATTTTCCGCCAAACTGCCCTGATGTGAATGACGTTATTGCCATTGTTCTTGGGAAATCATATACAACAAAAAAAGTATATGAGAAAACTTCAGCCAGTGTTTCTATGCAAATGCATTTTATATGTAGCAAAGTTTTTCATTTTTTCCCTTTTATTCACAAAAAATATGAAAATAAAATGAAACTGCAAAACTTTCTTTATGATACTTTTTGTTGCATGAAGCTTGTTTGCTTATAGCTGAAAAAAAACAACTGAAACAACTTCCCATTTCTCTCTATGCAGGTTTCTGGTTTGTTTCCTAAAAATAAAAATGCAATTTTTTCTACTCTGAATGTGAAGGGGGAGGGGGTTTGACAAAAATAAAACTAATATGAAAAAGTATTTGCAATTTTTTCATAGGTTTCCATCAACATTTTTCAAATAATTTTTTATGATCGTTTTTGTTGTTTTGCTAAAAGAAATAGAACAAAATGAAAATGCAAACTTTTAGTATTTTATTTTACGCCGTAATAAAGCAAAAGGAAAAAAATACTGCAATCATGGAAATGAAATGTTCATAAGACCAAAAACAGTGCATAGGAAGTGCATATAGGTGAACACACATACATTCATTCATACATACATATAGAGAGAAAGAATACTTTACTTTATCACATATGAAAAGTTTGGTTAATGCAAAGAAGAATAAATAGAAACAAATTTTGTTGCCTCTCTTCTCCACCCTCTCTTAATCCCTCCTTGCAAATACATTTGTGGATTTTTTCTCAATGCAGTTTTGTTAGAGTTCCATGTTAGAGTCAACATAGTCATCGTTATTTTTAACATCATCATCATCATCATCGTCGTGGTAGAAGCAATAACCATAAAGAAAAATTGCAATATGACACCCTCCCACACAAACACACACTCCTTCATTCACTCACTTACTTACCAATCCTCCATTAAACGAACTCATATCCTTCAAACAAAATGAAAAAAGATTTGTAAAAAACACAGGTTTCCATCCAAAATTTTGTCAGTAGAGGTGGAATAAACATCGTGACAAAGAATAATAGTCAACTCTAAAAAAGAATACAACCACGAACAAAAAAACAAAAACAAAACAATTTGACATTGTAATACTGACATCAGCAGAGTAATAGGGGACTAGAAGAGGATGAGAGATTAAGGGGGAAAATAAGAAATGAAATTGCATATTAATTTTTCTTCTATAGAATTCATTTTTTCCAAAGAATGGTTGGAGGTGAATCTTCATCCAAAGTTTATTTACAAGATGGTTGTTAATAAAAAAAGAGAAGAAAGTCTATGTGAGGAAAAAGAAACATTTCATTATCTTTCGTTTGAAAATAGTTACATTGAATATATTTAATGCCGAGAAGGGTAGTGAAATAGAGTCCAAATAGCAGACAGAGGTCATAATTAAAAAAGTAGCATTCCTGATTCTATTATTTTTTACATTCGTATTTATTTCTCTCATTTCCAAAACGTTCGTATTAATCCATAAACAGTTTTATTGCAGATATTAAGCAAAAGTTGGTTGTAGAATGGCTGAATCACAAATTATATTTCTTTTGAAATTTTCTCTAATTCTGTCAACTCTAAAGCATCCCAAATTTAAATCAGATGGTTAAGATTTTGCGATATTGCTGTGCTTTGTATACAGCTGCAAATTTAACGATAGACGAACGTGGTGACTATTTAAAAAATATTCGTGGATAACTATACATCCTGTATGTTAAATACCAAAATTCAGGTAGTACCAACTACAGAGTTATCTACACTTGACGAGGCCCTATTTGTCCAACTGTATGGTAATTAATAAAGCTAAATTGAATTATTTGTGTGATTCTTCCGACTCCAATATTATGGAAGGCAACAAGCTCATGTAGATAAGGTTTGTCAAAGTTAGCACCCCTCAAAACGACAATAAAAGTCTCCTCATTAATACAACTTCTACAGAATTCGTTAAATGTTATATTCAATGATATCTGCGATTAAAGTTGGAACAAGTGGCTTTATTTGTCATTTTCCCTGCTTCAAACTCAGGTAATGCTGCAGAATTTATGTGTTTTAATTTATAGCTTTTCCGGTGACTTGACCGTCCATATATATATAAATATACTTAAGAGACTTATATACTTATCGATATCCCACAAATATTAGATGGGTATTAAAATTACTCCGGAATAATAATGCTCGTCAGTGGTTAATTTAAAACTGTAAAAGATTCTCTGGAAATCAAATTTCGAAAAAAATTTTATTAAATCCTGTCATACTTATAACAAATTTAATCGAAACTTTTCTCAAAACATAGAATCTTATAACTTATTATAAAAAAACCAAATCTTATTGCACGCGATCTACTGAAGTTGTAACTTTATGTTAATTTTTAGGAATTTTCTAAACGTCAAATATATTTAGTCATTTTATCTTGTGCCATTAATACTAACTGATCCCACCAGATATTTATTTATGAACAATCCAACAAAATCTGAAAAAAATAAACATAACATCCTTTCAAAGATCTGCCATCATTTGGGTATATGAAAAATCATTTATCAACGAACCCATAAAAAAGAAACAAGGGAGTCACGCCAACCGTGCTTACTTTCTTATGCCAAAATCAACAACGACAACACCAAAAGAAATACAAATAACAAAAAACAACTCGATATTCATTTCGAATTTATGCATTTCATCAGGAGTGTGAGTGAGTGGAAGATGAAGTTATTTTTTCTTCATAGATTTAGTTGCTATTTGTCTATTTTGCAACTGTTTCGCAGTGTTTGAATAAAGGACACAGAGGCTGGAGGTGTAGATGGACACGTAAGCAAACAAAATATTACGGAATTGTTAAAGTTCTATGCGCATTTTTTAAGTTTTTTTTTGTGTTTTATTTCTTTGCTGCAACATTTCTGTTTTACTTTTTTGAAGACAAAACTTGCACTTTTTCTTATTGCAGTTATTACAGTTTTTTGTTTTATTGCTGTTGAACATAAATTCTAGAAGGAACTGAATTGTAGGCAAAATGTAGCATAAAAAATGATGATCAATTTCTTTTTTTAAGTAGACTTTCTTTTAAGAAAGGGAGACATTTATAGACTCTTCACTTTAACCAGCATTTTAAATGATTTATAATTTTCACTATATGACGAAAATTTACAACACATTAATATCATCTGATTTCCAGTAACTCTGGAATTCTATAACCGGAAATGCTGTTAACCTCTTAATTCAGTTTTTGAGTTATTAATTCAATTACTAATAATGTTCTTGATTCAGATCCTGATTCAATTCTTGATTTAGTTCTTCATTTTTCAGTTTTTACAGAGTTTTTTATTATGTTCATGATTCAGTACTTGATTCAGTTCTTAATTTAGTTATTGAATTATTGGTTTTGATTTTGTTTTCTATTCATTTCCTGATTTTCTGCTTGATTCAGTTCTTTATTTAGTTTTTGATTCAGTTCTTAATTTAGTTCTTAATTCAGTTCTTCATTCTGTTCTCGCTTCATTTAGTTTAGTTCTTGATTCCGTTTTTAATTAAGTCTTTAATTTAGTTCCTGATTTAGTTCTTGATTCAATTATTGATTTAGTTCCTGATACAGTTCTTGATTTTTTATTAAATTTTGTAACAAAATCTTCAATACCATTTTGTATATTTTCTCGTATTCAAGATATGCTGACAGTTTTTCATATTTTTATTTTTCTCTATTGAAAATTTTTTGCATTTACTGTACTTTTTCCTATTTTGCATACAATTTTCTGCAGTTTTTTCAATTTTTTAGTTTTTTGTATTCAAAATATTTTTTTAAACAAAACCAAAAAAACCAAATCGTAACAACATAAATCCATACAAAACAACAAGACAAATTTCCTGCGCAAATGCATGCAATATGAATGCAACAAATAAAACTAAAAACAAAATTTCAAATAAACCGAAAAAATACTCCAAAGAAAACAACAACAGATTACAACAACATTTTATGCAACAAAACTGACTGACACCAAAAAGAAAAGCAAACAGCAACAGCAGCAGGACTAACAAAATCCTTTTTGAGAAAGAAATAAATTAATAGGAACAAAAAATTGGTTTGCAATTCCCAGGAAGTTTCAAAAGTTGTCCCAACACGTTACTACGTATTGCATTTATATTTGTGTATGAGTAAGAATAAATGAAAAAAATGAGGAACCTTTTTTTCAGGATTTCAAAATGTAAACAAAAAATCAAAGACATTTTTACCGAAAAGTATTGCAACATCATCAACAAACATACCAAAATTACAAAGTTAAGTAAAAAACTGCAGATAATGCTTTAGATTCGGCATTAGGGAATTTTAAATATCATTTATCATCGGAATGTCTAAATCAGTTTCTTCATAATCTTGTGGTAAAGCACCTCGTGATCAGTTCTAATCACTGTTCTGTAGTAGTTTATTCACAGTTTTAGAAACAGATGTGTTCTAAGTGTCTAAGGAGCATTCGTAAATTTTCTATGACGATCTAAATATCTCCTCATTTCTCTTTTGTATTGGTGCAGGGTGTAATAGAAGGCAATACAACCAATCTCTTCATGCATTTGCCAGGAGAAATATAATCTTTTATGTAAAACACTACAGAAATAAAGAAAAATATGCATGTGTATTTCTCACATTCATTGACATGCAGTTGTAAGTTCTATTACACACATACGTAAGTATATAAGTATTGGTAACAAAACAAGTAGGAAACTGCAGACTAAAGTTCTATAATTGTACATTCACTCAGTCCTTTCTTATAAACATACAAAAAAAGATAGAGAATAAACAAACACAAAGTTAACGAAATTCTAGGATGCAGTAGTCATGATTGGCATCATCGTCACTGCCTTTTTGTTTTCATCACGTTATAAGGATTTTTGCCATAAAGAGACTCAAAACTTGTTAACTTCACTAGAATCTTTAAAAGAGGTATTCCAAAGCAAATGAAGAAGGATCTGAGTGAGAAAAATGATCATGTATGGAAGATTTTACGCCAGTGAAGTCTTCGGCCAAAATAATATGTACCAAATTTCACAGCTTTTACTTGACTGCCAGCTGGGGAGACGGACGGAAAGACATCGACTCAGTAAATGAAAAAAAGTGATTCTGAGTCGAACAATATATCGCACGAATATTTACTTATGTTACAAATATCAGCACAATGCATAATACTCCAACCACCTATCTGTCGTTATAAGGAGCAATCGGAGTATGCATCCGGAAATAATTCTTGAGTGGTTACCACATATAACGCGCTACATAATAAAGGTAAACTAATGCTGATTGCGATTTTTGCAATTTTAGAAATTTACAAAAATTTATTTTGTGTTTAAACTTAACAAACTTTGAATAGAAATTGTGGGCCTCAAGGTAATGAAATGGAAGCCGCGAAGGGATTAGTACCCACGGTCATATATAGCTGGATAGACCACTTGATATCCGAGTGATGCTGTTGGTTTCAAAATGTATTGTGTCAATCCTTTTTTGAACTGATATCCATGTGGACCATCCATAATATGTTCATAATATGTATGTATTTATGTATGTATGTATGTATGTATGTATGTATGTATGTATGTATGTATGTATGTATGTATGAATGTATGTATGTATGTGTGTATGTATGTATGTATGTATCCCCAAATTGATGAATTCAAGTCAGCTTCATTGCTTCTAAAGCTCTGGTCGATGTGGAACTCGCAGCACCATTAATTGAACCGTTTGCAAGATTTAACGTTGAGTTTCACTTCCATCGAATATATTATAAAAGCGTAAATAAGTATAAGCCTAATTACGATCCTGTAAAGTCAGTGTGTGATTCAAGGATTTAGTTCCTTTTTTAATTTAATTATCCTTCTATATATTAACTAGCATTTGTGAGTCCTTTTCGCGCTTTTCTGGAAATTTTTTCTCCTTCTAAGTTTCCTTTCCAGATATTATAATCTCCCTGTTTAGAAAACAAGGATTGTCGTCTAAACAAGCAAATGTCAACGAAAAGGAAAAATCTTGAAGGATACGCACAAGTAACAAATTACTTAAAAATTTCCTAATATCATTTACTTTGTTCTAATTCAACTAAGAATCAACTTGATCATGAGCTATACAGTGTAATAAAACAAACATTTTCCTACCATCTCTATTCTGTTAGATTCCACTGTTTCTAGATATTATTACATACAAATATAAACATGTATTTGATAAATTTACATATGCATTTTTGCCATAGAAAATATTTTTGTGTTGCTATGACAAAACACTTGCATATAAAAGATTCATCTCTTTTAAACACATTTTTGTTATTATTTTGAATGAGTGTATGCGTGTGTGTGTGTATGTCCTTTACATTAATATTTTTTATTAATATGAATTCTTAAATGTTTATGTAAACATAAGAGTGCATTTTCATATGTATTTGTGTGTAAACTCATGTTTTGCTGTCCTATGTTTATTTACTGCTTTTTGTTGGATACATGTAAATACTCTCACACACTCACACACACTTTGTTGCTTTCAATGTAAGAAGACTTACAACATTTTATTGTACGAATTAATGTTGCACAAACCATTCCTACAACTTAAAGGTAAAACTGCCAGACATTCATCAGTGTGAGATGTTTAAAAAGGAATGGGATATAAGTATGTGTGTGTTTAAGAGTGTATTGGTGTTATGCGGTGAGAGAAGGGTCAGAGTGTTAGTAATTATTCATCTTTTGTTTTGAATTTTGTAGTTTGGATTTATTTCTTTTATATATTGAAATGCATGCATGTGTTTGGTATGTGAATGTAAGTGTATGTGATTAAGTGTGGCTAGCAAATTATTTATGTACATATTAAGTATGAATATTTTACATTTATGAATACAAACACAAATTTGTACATAAAAATGAAACATGAGAACAATTGCTAATAATTTTTTACACATTTCTTTTATAAAAAATACATAATTGAATAAGATTTTATTTAAAGAAAATTTGATTTAAGAAAAATTTAATAAATTTCTGTTAAAATAAATATTTTAGTTCCAAAATTTAAAATTAAATTATTTCAATTTCATTTCCCGCATTTCGCCTCTAATACTCTAAGGAATTAATTACATAAATTTTAAACTAAAAACTCTTAATGAATCACATGATTTTGGCAACATTTCACAAAATCGTGTGAAAATTAAAATTGTTATTTTATTCTTAATTTTATTTTTTTTTTACTTTCATTCATAATTTTAAATATGTTTTTCAACAGTAAATTAATATTTAAGTAGACATGTATTGAGGAAAAAAACAATAACAATAACAAAACATGTGAAATTTATATGCAAATATATTCAAATAATGAAACATTAAAAACAAATCAAATACCTGCGGGTATATTTATTATTATTTTTCATAACTGAAAAAAAATATTGAAAAATATGCCGGACATACAGTGTAACATGATAGAAATCATACAACAAATTTACAGAATAATTTTAAAAATAAAATTCCAAGTTCTGGTTCAATTATTGACTTAATAATGTCTTTAGTTCTTCATTTAGTTTGTGGTTGGCTTCTTGTTTCAGTTTTTTATCCGTTTGCTTCAGTTATTGGTCTCGTTTTTAATTTAGTTCTTGATTGGATCCTCGATTCGGTTCTTGATTCAGTTCTTTATTCTGTTCTTGATTTAGTTCTTGATTCGGTTTTTAATTAAATGATTAAGTTCTTGATCCAGTTCTTATTAAACTCTTGTTTCATTAATTTTTTAAATTTGTATTCCGTTTTAGATTCAATTCTTGTTTCTGCTTTTAATTCAGTTTCTGATTCAGTTCTATATTTTTTTTTCATTCCTCTTACGATTTGGACCCTGATTCAGTTCTTGATTCAATTCTAAATTCATTTTTAGATTCAGTTCTTGATTCAGTACTTGATTCAGTTAATGATTCAGATCTTAATTCAGTTCGTTATTTCGATATTGATTCAGTTTTTTATTCAGATAATAATTCATATTTTGATTCAGTTCTTTATTTAATTCCTGATTCATTTCTTCATTAAGTTCATGATTCAATTTTGATTTACTTCTTCAGTCGATTTTTATAGAGGTCTTTATTCAATTCTTGACTCAGTTACTGATTCAGTTCCTGATTTAGTTTCCAATTAAGTTTGTAATTCAGATCTTGATAAAGTTCTTGAATTAGTTCTTGATTTATTTCTTGATTCACTTCGTTAGTCAGTTCTTCATTCACTTATTGACTTAGTTCTAGTTCAGTTTTATTTCAGTTATATTTCAGTTCTAGTTCAGTTCTAGTTTAGTTCTAGTTTAGTTCTAGTTCAGTTCTAGTTCTAGTTCAGTTTTCAAAATCAAATCTTATTAAATACTGATTAAGTTTAAGTCCTATTTTTTATTGTGCCTTTTACTTTATGTTATCCTTTTTTTAATATATTAAAGCCCTTAGCTTTTACAGCAATGTAATCTCGTATTTCAAAAACTAGACTGGACCAAACATTTCTTTTTTACTTATTGTTTTATTGAAAAAATATATATTACAAAATTTTACACAAAATATAACAAAAATATTTTTGTTATTAAAATTGAACTTCTCTTCTTTTTTTTTGTTCTGTATCTATGGAATTATTTTGTCTATTATGCGTCAACATGCAGTTGCATATAAATTGAAAAATTTTGTAATTCCATAAAATGCAACTCAAATTTCTGGAATATAAAAAACCCAGTCAGCCATCATAAAATAAATAGAAAAAATGAAAACTAACATTTTCAGAAATAAAATAGAAAAATATTAAAACTAAATAACAAGACTTTAATAACAACAACGTAAAAACTGCAATATGAAATGCATTTTTAGAAAAATCCTTTTTTTATTTTGTATTTTTATCAACATCATGTACTGGCAAAGGATATATATATATAGGATTGCATTTTTATGCACATCACAAAGTCTCTGGCAAAAATTAACAAAAAAAAAAGAGGAATAGAAAAAAATTTAACAGACCCATAAAAACCAACGATGGAATTGCAATAAATCGTTTTTTATATATGTATGTATATTTTTCTATATAAAACTATACATAGAATTTGTCTATAACATTTTTACCGGGCATGGATGCTTCTATATGCACAATGACTATATAGAACATGTTGATGTTTTGTATCCTGTACATAATGTGTGTATATCTGTATGGTTGCCTAAAAATTTCAAAATTTTTTCAAAATGGTTGATGTATGTAATACAATAACAATATTTCGTATACGCATATACATGTATATAAATTTGTATATGCAACTGCATTTACAGTGAGTACTAATATGGGACATTCATAAACATTTAAGAAATTCAAACACTTTATCGGGCGAATATTACAAATGATAGATCCTAGAGACAGGCATATAAGGAGGTACATTTTTTATATCCTGTACCTTTGATTATTATTATACTGATATTTATATGAAACTTGTTCGTTTTCAAAGGATAATTTTCTGGAGGATAATATGAAATTTAGAAATTATGAATTGACCCTCGTATAATTTCGCACACGATTTTTGCTTTTATTAAGCTTAATTTGAGCAAATATGTGTATGTGAGATTTATATCATTAAAATTGATATTAGAAGGAGAGTTGTATTTGATCTATGAGAAATAATGGAACGGTCCTCGTACTTATTTCCATTAACAAATATTGACAACCTCAAAATGCCTAAGAAGAACATTTTTATTTTTTAAACAAAAAGTAACTGGATTTAATTAGATGGACTCATATGCAAAAATATCCAAAATTTTGATCCACTTCAAAATCAATGTGCCATTAGGGTTGCAATTTTTAAGATATTTTTAAAATTTGCCACATATGTTTATTTTGATAGAAAAATTATGTGAGAAATACTGGATTATGCTGATACCATTACTTCCCATGTTAGACCCCTTCTCCGAATATTGTTTTATGTTTATAAAATTGTTACATGGGGACCAATTCTATTTAAATTCGACACAACTAATGGTATTTCTGTGTTGAAATATTGTTTCTGATTTGTTACTATGAACATATATTTTGCTATAGCTCCTATATAAGGATGTTCTCGGAAAACGAGTTTATAAAACTTTTATATATAAATAAATTTTGTTGATATTAATCTGTATTCTCAGTACTAAATTAATATAATAATATAATTTTATTATATAATTTGACGAACATCGGTCCATATTTGTTTATAATTTTCATAAAAGGCCCCTTTCTCGAATAGATTTAGTACACCAAGATAACGGTAGAAATTTGCTTTTTTTAACTCAAAATCAAGCGCATATAAGTTTTTATTTAATCTAGATATTTTCAAAATTTTTCTTCTCACATTTTTTTAATAAAATTTATTTGAAAAATAATTGGTGAAATTGGATAAAAGTTGGTCCAATTTCACCATAAAATCTTCATGAAGATTATTAAAAAAGTAAAAATTTTAAATTTTGAAGCCATACCATATCATATTAACTATCGCATACACCTCACCCTCACCTCATCACTGTGCTAAGTTTTATTAAAATCGCATATGCCGTTCAGAAGTTAACAATTAACCGACGTGACGTATGTTAAGTATAAGTTGTAAAAAATTACTCATACGCTAATATTGATAAAATATAATAAAGAATTAGTAAAATATGAATATAAAGAGTTGGAATATTGCTCTTTTTGGAAAACTGTTCCAGAATTTCTCCAGTTTAATTTTTTTTTTTTTGAAAATTATTCAGAAAAATTACAAATCAAAAAAAAAAAAAAAAAAACTCAAGTCCTTGATTTTACTAAAATTTATAAAAAAGGTCAATACTTTAATTTTGCCACACACTGTAATTTTTTTACATAGAAAACTAAAATTATGAATGCAATTCTCAATTTGCTTTGATATGTAAAATTTGCTTTTGTTCAAATATCTTTTCGAAGGCTTAAATCTAAATATATATAATCAGTAGTATATATGTATGTATGTGTGTCCTGCCTATCGATATGTATGTGTGTGACAAAAACATAGCCACAACTAGTTTGTCAGTTTGCAACAATGGAAAGCTTAATTTTATTTTAGATTTCTTTGTCCCCTCTTTTCCCACTCATTCTGTATTCATTTTATTTTGTTTTCATTTTCATGAAAATTAACATTTTAACTAAAATGTAAAGGCGTTACTGAAAATCTTTGTAAATCTATTCATTAAAAAATATCTCGTTCCATCATAAAAGTCAGCCTAGAAAATGGAAAAAAATCAAGGAAAATTTAAAATTCAAATAGAAAATTAATTTTGAGAAACTTTTTTCTAACAAAATCCTTATTAAGGATAATATTATTGTTTCAAAAAATTATTATTTTTTACTTCAATTTCGAATAAAATCAAACAAAATCAATCACATTCATTCAATGTTTTTTCATACTGAACAAAAAAATGCATGTTTTGTCATGCTTTTGCTTTACGGTTGATTGCATTTTAGCGAACAAGTTGTAACTTTTTTTCGATCCATTCGTGTTCCGTGTTTAGTTTTTGTTATTTTTACGGTTTTGTAAACGTTTGTTTGATTTAAGGGCGTTGTTCGGATGTTGTTATTCACATTCCGGTTCAATTTTATTTTATTTTTTTCTCTATTTTTGTTACATTTTCAAAAAAGTTAACTTTTTATTTGGTCCTTTTTTCAATTTTGTCGTGATTTTTTATTTCCATTCACTGTGTTCAATATGCAAATATAAAATATGACATTATGCGGGAATTTATAAAAATATAAAAAATATACGTGAATTAGAAATTTAACAAAAAATGCAACACGAAATATAAAAATAAAAGAATTTCTCAGTACTTTATGAAAATTTGTTTTATTTCAATTTTCTTTTTCTAACAAAATGACAAATAAAAATAATAAAGAATTTTTTAATGAAAACAAAAATTTTGTAACAACTTTTGTTTTATGGCAAATTGAGTAAATTGGCCATTAATGGTTTTGAATGTGTTGATTGTATTTCTCATACCAGAAATTTTGTTATTTAAAAATATTTGAAGTTTTTTAAAGAAGATAAAATGATTATTAATTTTAGCATAAGTTCCCCCAGGTAAAATTTAGATCATGTTATAAAAATTGAAAAATGTATATCTTGCATTGTTTTTGATTCATAGTTTGATTAGTTCAGTTCAATTTAAGTTCTAGTTCAGTTCTTGTTCAGTTCTAGTTTAATTTTCGTTCAGTTCTAGTTCAGTTCTTCTGTAGTTCTAATTCTGTTCTTATTCAGTTCCAGTTCAGTCCTATTTCAGTTCTAGTTCAGTTTTAGTTCATTTCTAGTTTAGTTCTAGGTCAGATTTAGTTCAGTTCTAGTTTAATTTTCGTTCAGTTCTAGTTCAGTTGTAATTCAGTTCTAGTTCAGTTATAGTTCAGTTCCAATTCTGTTCTTGTTCAGTTTTAGTTCAGTTCTAGTTCAGTTCTAATTCAGTTCTAATTCAGTTCTAGTTCAGTTCTACTTAGTTCTAATTCAGTTCTTATTCAGTTTTAAATTAGTTCTTGTTCAGTTCCAGTTCAGTTCTATTTCAGTTCTAGTTCAGTTCTAATTTAGTTCCAATTCCGTTCTAGTTCAGTTCTAATTTTATTCTAGTTCTGTTCTAGTTCAGTTTTAGTTCAGTTCTTGTTCAGTTAACTTGATTCAGATTAATTTTTTCTTCAATTCTTGCTTTAGAAATAGCTAAATTTCACAACTGTTTGGATTTTGCTCTTAAAAATGTTCATGACTCTAAATATAGTCCCAGATTCAACTCATGTTTCACTTTGTGATTATTTTCATAATTCAGTTCTTGATTTTGTATTTTGTTTCTTGATTCGGTTCAGGATACAGGTAGTTCTTGTTTTATTTTTTATTTGAATGCTGAGTTCATTACTTGTTTCAGTTCTTAATTTAGTTCTTGAATCAGTTTTTATTTGATTTTCGAATCAGTTCTTAATTCGGTACGTGAACTAATTATTGTTTTGATTCAGTTATATAATTTTAAATTAAATTCTCCATTAAGTTCCCTTTTCAATTCATTCTCTACTTCTTGATTTAGTTCTTGTTTAATTATTTATTTCAGTTCAGGCCAGTTTTAGACACAGTTTCAATTTTTCAGTTCAGTTCATGATTTAGACATGTTTCAAGTGCTCCATAAAATATTTAGAAAATTTTTAACATAAAAAAATTAAAATAAATATTTTAAATGACTATAATTTTATATTTTAAAATTAAAAAATACAAACATTTCATTCCAATTCATATACATAAATTTTACGCAAAATCTCCCCTTGAAAGGCGAAGAAATTACCAACTCCTCTATAATGCCACCTTGATTAATGTCTCCACATCAAACCACAAAATTTCTTAATAAACAAACTCATAGAAAAAAGAACACAAAATATTAAACTTTTTGTACAGTATTTACTACTCAAATTGAGAGACAAAAGAGCGTTTTAAGTGTATTTTTTATAATAATAAAACTTACTCCCATTTTATATAAAATCACACTCACTAATACTCTCTCACATATTAGATGTAAACAATAAATAACATATATCCTTTTTTTCTTTCTCATTATATATAGCGCTTGTGGGGAGTTAGTGGAGTTAGTTAAGCTTCAAAAAATGTGAGATAGTATTTGGGGAAATGGGGGTTTATATCTCTCAATATTGCTAGCGACACTCTCTCATGATTTTTTCCTATTTTACTCATTTTTTTTTAATTTTTTTTTTGCTAACACAAAATAGAGATAACTCTTTTTTTGCACAATACATGTAAAGAAAATGCCAAAAAAAAACATGGCAGTTTTTCTTTTATTTCCTTTTTGTCATTAGCTGAGAGTCAATGAGAGAGAGAGAAACAAAAGAGAAAATGTTTTAAAGTGGTTAAGATGTAAAAATGCAAGAAATTGATAATGAGTCTATTGTAGAAGAAAATGTGTTGGGTTTTATTGGAGGAAATAAGAAATAATATTAAAATTATAAGATAATAAAATTTAAAAAAAATATGTATATAAATTTTAATTTTCAGGAAATTGTTTTATCGCTTGAATGGATTTTATTATAGTTTGAGATAAAATTTTATTATTACTTTTTTAATTTTCTGTCTCTTATAAATAAAAATATATTTTTAATGAAAATAAATCTCAATTTTACCGTAAATTTTTCTTATTTAATCGATAAATTTCATATATCTTCCAAAGAAAATACAAAATTAAACCTAAGACAGATTAATTTTATAAGACAGGAATCAATCCATAACAAATTTTACACAAGTAAAGAACAAACTAAATCTTCCTGAGACTTGCAAATATGTTGCTAACATTTTGCGAAGAGGTAAAAACATAAAATGTAAGAAGACGAAGTGTAAACCAAAGTGCTCAAAAACAGCATAAAGAAAATCTTTTAAAATTCTCCCACAAATATATAGATTGCCCATTCCATATATTATCGGGAGAATTTTAAACGATTTTCTTTATGCTATTTTTGAGTGTGAAAAAATGTAATTCTAAAATTAATTTAGAAGGTCCCAAGTTATAATCATATTATTGGCACGATTTGAGATCAAACGATGTTCGGATATCAAAACGTAACTTAACGTAACGTCATTGATAGTGCTCAGAGTGCGTCAAAATCGATTTTGTTGGAAATAAATTTAAAGCTAGGCGTGATCATATTCAGTGACCCTCTAAAGTTGACCACAACGGATAAGTTATGTATTTTAAAGTTCTTCAAAAATTCATTTATGAGAAAATTAAAAAAAAAAATATATTATGAAAATACAAAATTGACTCATATAGTTTCAAAAACATCAAGTCCAAGTAAATGTTTAACCTAACTTGTACCGATTCTATATACTCTATCACCAAAAGTGATGAAAACTACTATCTAATTTACTTGAATCTCTTCCCAAAATATGACAACATTTATTCACTAAAAGAACATTATTTGTTCTGAACTTTGTAATGTGTTATTTTTCATAAAAAAATCTTAAAAGTAATGAACGTAAACTGAGTCCGGCTATGCTTGGAGACGAGACCTGTTCTCTATATTCAAATGGGTCAATTAAAAAAAATAATAACTTTCTTTGTAAAGTTCTCGAATTGCAAAAATTTAAATTCTCTTTAAATTATGCTTTATGTACAGCTACATAAGTACGCCAAACACCCAATAGGTATTTTCTTTCGATCGGCCTTTTTAACGATAGGGCGATTATTTTTAAAGATACTTTGTGCGAATTGTAATGTTGGGAAATTTCGTATAAAAAAATGCGAATATTTTTTTACTTTCTAAATAAGAGAGGAGAAATCTCTTAACAACCATATGAAATTCTTTGAAGATATATCTTACGATAAACAAGTTATGATTGGAAAATACTATGGTATGTTTATGTCAGACATATATATTTAAAATTCTGAAATTTGATGTTCTTATAAACGACATTCATTTAAAATCGTTTAAGGACCTGATTTATTTTTGGAACTTAAGAACTATTTAACAGACAGATAAAAAGAGTATCAGAAGGAAAAATATTTTTAAATCGAGTCAGGTTTTGATGTGGTCCAATTATAATAATTTAAATATGATTTTATTTTTTATTATTTATAAATTGCGTCGGTAAATGTGTTTCCAGCATTTTTTAATTTATATCAAATAATCTTTATATACACGATCTTTGGATCATTCTGCACCGTTTCTTATTATTTTATCATCTTCAGCAAAATTATTATTTTTTTATCTTCTTCTTTAACACTTTTATTTTCTTTTCACTTACTTCATACACACATATACATTCACACACGCTTGTATTTCCTCATTTTATATGAATTCTCTTTTTAGCGTTTTTTTTCTCGTTTTTCTTTTTTGTTTTACATTTTCTTTTTCTCCCCCAAAAACTATACAAATCTTACGTAGAAAATCTTGGGAGTATGATTTAGTAGAAAATATATTTTCTTCTTTAACGCACACAAACACTCGCACATACAAGCACACACACCAAAATAGATATTCTGCGTTGCAGTGTACAACAAGAAAGTACAAAACACCCTAAATACGACGTATGTAAAATAATCTATTTGGTTTCAACAGAGGCAACACGATACACGTTGCATACAGGATACACGATGGATGGACGGATGGATGAATGGCTAAAACCAAAACATATATATTTTTTCTAGTATGTGTGTGTGTGTGTTTTTTTACTCAAAAATAAAAGCAAAAATTTGTACATTTACACGCACATGTATAGAAATATTTTAATACATAGAAATGTATTTGTATTTGCTTTTAGTGGGTAAAACAAAAACAAACAAAAGCAAAAACAAAAAAGCGAAAACAAAAAAAAGTTTTATAAAGTTTAAGGAGAAGAGTGTGCAAAAATCGTATGAGAATAAAATATTTTACTCGTACGAATGTTATGAGAATATTTTCAGAGAAACAATTTTGTGTAAAACAATTTCTGATAAATTTTCAACATTACACTGATGTTGTTGTAGTTGTCGTTGTTGTTGATTTTGAGCCTTTTGTTTTGTTTTTGTATTTTTGTATATAACGTAATTCTAATAAATGTCTCTCTTTCTAGCGCATTAGTTGTTTTTGGCCTTTTTGTTTTTTAGTATTTTGCATCTCGTTTTGTTTTTTTATTTCTTTCCTTTGCGAAGTATGAGTGTGTGGGGTTTTGTGTTTATATGTGTGCGTTTAAGTGTTTTGGCATACATACTATTGCCAAATAGGGAGCATACAGACAGGTTTTGTTGTTGTATAAAGTACAGTACAGGATATTTACATTTTTTTAGTTACGTTGCTGTTGTTGTATCAAACTCTAGTTTTGAGATTTGTTGGCAGATTGAAAAGTTATTTAAACGATTTTAGATCAAACTATTGCACAAATATAGAAAGTTTGTAATTAACGTGTAAAACCGAATCTTATAGATAATTGAAATTTTACTTCAACATGACTTTGGTGATTTTCTGTTGATTTCGACGGAAGTTCAGAACAATATGGATTATTCGCAATTCTAGTCTGTATAAAACATGTTTGCAACTTCGATTGAAATGAGTAATTTACCCTTTTTCTCTGCGTGTTTAGCTCACGTCAAAAACTACGAGAGAGAAACTGGACCTTTTTTTAACTTTTATAAAGCTTTGTGAGGATTGTCATTTTTACAAAATTTTTCTTTCTCATGTCATAAAAGAATTTTTGGCGTATTTTCATAGAAACAACAAACACGAGATGATCAACCTTAGAAGGTTATATCTTACCTTCCTCGCCATTCGGAAATTGTCTTGCAAAACAAAAAGATTTTTAATAGATTTCTAAATTTATATAATTATTAATAGTTTTACTCAGAATTTAGAAAGTCTTTAATTTACAGAAAATAAAAAAATTGACCTGCATATATTTTAATTTTGATAGAGACTTGGATGGACTGTCAGTTCACAAAATTAAATTTGTCGCTTCATAAGTCTGGGATTTTTTAATCTTGCAAATCAAGTCCGTGGTACTTCTGCTGTAACCATGTAAAATTTAGCTTAAATATCTCCAGCGGTTCAAAACAACAATCTTATTTCCTAAAAAAGGCATTATAAAACCACCATTCGTATGCGTAATATCAATGAAAAACATTAAGTATACGCTGTCTAAACGAACTCCTCTAATTTTTATTCGAATATTTAATTTACTATTATGAGAAGTGGTGAATTCTGTACTTAAAGGCTTTTGAAAATAAAAAGAGAGCAACTATCACTTTTATACTGACTTTACATTTGTAGTGAGCAAATTGTGCCAAGAATGGATGTCTTTTTCAACTCATGTTATTATATTCTAGCAAAAATTATGAATCTCAAAATTTATTCCTATTCAAACAAATATTCAAAAGGCATTCTTAATTACCGATATCAAGGAGTTTCAAAGCAAAAAAAAAGTATTATTTATTATATTTTTCGTGTTGTTTGATCTCGATAAAATATACACTTAGATTTTTTACTGATCTTAATTCCAATTATTGGAATATTTATGGATATAAATCGTTCCTGTTTCCAGATTTGGATTCTTACTTATATTATGTATAAAGCCCTATGAACTAGAGCTCATTTCAAAAGATGTGGAAATTTTTTTCCAAAAATTATCATTACTGTATATTCACCACTTTTTGTAAAGAAATGAAGACTGCCAACAACAATGGATATTATGTAATAGAGGTAGATCTAACCAGATCAAGTTTTTCTTTTATTAAAACAGCGGAAACATAGAAAAGATGAAGTTTCCAAGTCACTTGATGGAATAAGTCAAGCAAATATTGTTAATGTACTTGGAGATTCTGGAATAGAATCTAACTATCGTGAAAGACTCAATAATTTTTGGATATGCAGGATTAAATGAAAATTCAAGCGAACACATGACGCAAATATGCTTTCAATTATCAACTTGTAGAAATATAAGTGACCCATATTTTCTTAAAAATATTTCTTTATCTTAGGAGCTGATTAATATTTTCTAACGAAATTTCACAAAAAAAAATCATTTGTTTCTATGGCTCCAAATGATGGTGACTGGAGCTTTAAAATAGGTTTTTTATTTTCTAAGTGAATTTTGGTAGAGTGTTTCTGACTGTATAAATCTTAAAAAAGAAACGAAATATCATCTCATACTGACATTTTTGTTCCCATTCTGTACGGAAGCTTTAATCATTTTTGGACCGATATTATTGAATTTTGGCAGGTGAATGTGAACATATATTGATTTGTGGCAAATTTAAATAAAATGTCTTCATTTCTGTATCTCAGTTGGCCGAAAAGACATCGTTAAAAATAATATTTTATTAATTTTGTAAAGAATCCATACAATATTTAATTTCTTACCCAAATAAAGCCCATCAATTTCAAAAAGAAAAATCCAAAAATTGTGTCAAAATTTCCTTCGGTCAAAATATTTCATAAAGTATGGTGGTTTCCAATGAGATGTTAATTTAAAGTAATCGTCTGTGGTAAACATAATCGAGAGGCGAACTATGTGGTTATGGTACAATAAAATATGGTTCACAGACAACTATATTATGGTTGTGAAAGCTGATAAACTGATATTATTTATATTAAAATGGTAATGGAACAACAAAATAAGGTTGTGATACAAGAACACTGTGCGAGTGGAACAAACATTCAAAATGCTCTTTAAATTGTGCACAATAAAAAAATCGGAATATTTATCTTCCAAGTATCATGGAATTATTATATAAACAATATTTTAATATCTAAAGACTTTTCAAACTACACTCGTTATTTGGGCGTGTGTTTTGAGTAGTTGCTGTTGCTGTTAGTTTTGCAAAGAAATACCATATTTGCCGTTGTTGTTGGTTTTATAGTTATTATATGTACCGGACTATATACAGTTTTTTTTTTGTTCATTTAATTTTTCTGTTAGAATGTGAATATAAAAGAGGTTACCTAACAATACCCTGACATAGAATAATAAAAACCTTCTATAGCAAGTAAAACTTACATACACACACCCATACCACAAGCAAATACATTTCTTTCTATATATATACAGTAGAAGAAGAAGGATAAACTTAAAAGTTTCCCCTTTTTAGTAGCATTTGACTACTGAATTTTTTTCTTACTCAAACTCTAGAATTTTGTGTTATGTTGATTTTTAGGACAGGACAACACAGGACTCTAACTATCAATTGCATTTTGGAATTGCTTTATTTTTCGTTGTTGTATTTCATAGAATTTTTCTATCTATTGTACGCTTTTTTTTTGTTATATACATTTAGCAAAAACATATCAGGATGCATATGATGCATGCACTGGTTGTATGTAAATATCTGTGTATGCACATACATTGTTAAAATTTATACATCTATCTAAAGCAAAAGGTATCTCTCTGTACTATTACTATGTGAATTTGAACATACGTCCATCTAGTTCACATCTTTATCTCTATGTATCTAGTCATACAGACAGTATAGGGTTAAAAGAGGGTATTGGTTAGTGTATGCACATACACACAATTATTGCTATATGCATGTATTTTTGGTCTTATAATCCTCTTGATTGTACATATATATAAAGCTAACAAAAAACTAATGCATGTCCCATGCACATGTACTTTTACATATATAGTTTTTGGCATACTAAATGCCACACCCAAATGCATTTTTATATTAGATCTGGAAGGAACTATCTCAAGGAAAGTCGTGCGTTTTTTAATTAATTAAATATTTTATCATAGTAATTAAATTTGTATTCAAATCAAAGAAAAGTTTTTAACTTATGATCATAATTACTTTTTTTTAGGAAAATTGAACCACAAATTAATACTAATTAAATGAACTAGAACTGAACTCGAACTGAACTAGAATTGAACTCAAACAGAACTAGAACTGAACTCGAACTGAACTAGAACTGAACTTGAACAGAACTAGAACTGAACTCGAACAGAACTAGAACTGAACTAGAACTGAAATGGAACTGAACCTGAACTGAACTCGAACAGAACTAGAAGTGAACTAGAACTGAACTAGAACTGAACTCGAACTGAACTAGAACTGAACTAGAACTGAAATGGAACTGAACCAGAACTGAACTAGAACTGAACTCGAATTGAACTAGAAGTGAAATTGAACTGAACCAGAACTGAACTAGAACTGAACTAGAACTGAACTAGAACTGAACTGGAACTGATCTAGAACTAAAATGGAACTGAACCAGAACTGAATTAGAACTGAACTGGAACATACTGGAACTTAACTAGAACTAAACTTTAATACTTCAAAAAATTTTACATGGAAAATAACGTGACGTAGAATATTCTGATATAAATTCCAAAATAAAACTACAAAAGAAATCGTATATTTATCAATCACTAGCTGTTACATCGTATACACAAAGCTTTCAAAAGCAATACTTTTTCAATTCCCAAAAAAACAGGTTTCCATTCTCTGTCAAAGTGCTAACAATATAATACAACTCTTTTGTTCTTTCGTTAGTGCGTGGGCTCCTAGATTAGGTCGTAACAGTTTGTTGTAGTTTCATATATTTTTGTAGCGAAAAAAGTGCATTCTTCTTTTTTCCATTATTTTCCTTATTTTTACTCTATTTTTGGATCTTCTCCAAGTGTTGAAAAATTGCATTTATATGCACATTTCATTTTATATAGCTCTTCTTCTTTTTTTGTCGAACCATAGTTTTATTTTATCTCGTAGTCTTAAGCCAATAGAAAACGTAGTTAAAATGTTTTGTATATATTTTTTGTTGCTTGTGCAGTTTGCACAATTTCTTCCTGTTTATGTCTCTACATAGAGATATAGTGTGTATAATGGAGAGAAGGAGGTTAAGTATTAGAGTGTGTGTGTGTGTGTGTGTGTGTGTTTCTGAGTGTGCAAGCAGGATATGAAGTTTTGTTAAGCCATTGATGGATGTAGGGATTTTAAAGGATCAAAAAGAAACTTTTTTTATAATATATTTGAATTTGAATTATATTAATATTTTATTATAGAAAATATTATATTTTTAATAAGAAAAGTTTTAGTTTTTATTTATGGCCAGAAGATATTAATTAATGGAAAAAGTAGAAAGTAATATTGTATTTTATTTTAGCTGGTATTAAAAGGGCTTTTAATTAGTGAGATAGAGCAGGACAGTAATACATAAAAAGTATTTTAAACTTTCAGAATATATAATCAGAAAAAACGGGTAATGAGAACGATGAAACGTTTTCTGAATGTTAGTTTTATTTATCATATATATATTTCGAGCGTATAATTTATTTATCTATCATTTTGACAATTCTTCTAAGGCTTTCGCAATTCACATTTTTATTAATTTTCGGATTTACTTATAGAGTTTTCTTCCGCCAGCATAAAGAAAAGGATAATGATAGATTATTACCAAAAAAAGCATGGTTATCGAGCCAATAGGCCCAATAAAAAAATTAAGAAACGTATTTAATGAAATATTGGTATTCTATCATGCTCTGCACGATGAAAATGATCACATGAAAGATTTCAAAATTTGAATAAGTGTTGAGTTTGCCCCACTTAAAATCTTCAACACTTTTGGAAACCTTTTTAATGCTCTTCAATTCTCATTAAACAAAACTCAATATGATTTGCCTCTGTTGTATTACGCAACGACTTGTTTACAATAGAGGACAGGATTCCAAGCGAAGTCAAAAATATGTGGACACATTTTTAAGTCTTATGAATGATATTCCATGGTGTAATTATGGGTATTTACTGAACCCGTAATGCCAGAATTTTTGGTAATTTCGACTTCTTTTTGGTCATAAACTAAAATCAGCAACATAAAATTTTTGAACGAAAAATTTGCGAAGAATCTGTCACGACAAACATCAAAACACAAAATTTTTGTCCAAGAAGTTGCAAAAAATCTGACAGAACATACGTTTCATCTTCCATTAAGCAGCAAAATTTATTAGCAAACATAACTCTTATTTCCGTTCTCTGTTTTAGGCCCCTTATTTTTTAGCAGTGCTCATGTCAGGAATTTTTTGATCCTTGTATGTTTTTAAAGCTGCATAAGCTTTTACTTTTCGTACTAAATAGTCGAGTACTGAGCTAACAGCTCTGCATTTCGAACCGGATGTGTTGGGAGCTCTCATGAAAATGCTTTTTTCTAGACGTCTTGGAACAGATTAACAATGTATTCCCGCGTTTGATATAAAACATAATAACTGACTTGGGTTTAAAGATTTAATGAAAAACTTGTGTTAAGAATTTTTCTATCTCACTCCTTAGTTCAAATAAAAAGCATTTGTCAATGCACCTAATCGCAAAACAAAATTGCTATCTGACATCTCAACATTTACCTGTGCGAAAGTGAAATGCAAAAGGAAGGTGAAGGCGAGAAGGCGAAAGTGAAATGCAAAAGGAAGGTGAAGGCGAGAAGACAAATAAGAGCCTGACAGTATGTCGCATAAGTGTTTACTCACACAGCGATAATTTAAGATTATTTATCGTCTATAACACGGTCTAAATAAATTTCTTCACTGATAAAATACTTTTTTTATTCTGAATGATATGAGATATCTATAAAAGTTCTAAAGTTACAAAATTATTTCCAAAGAGATCGATTTGGACATACTGTGATTCATTCTGATGAATCTTGAAAATTTAAAAAAAATTAATTCTTATAGAAATCTACACACCCAAATTTTCTAGATATAACCCTGCGGGAAATTGAACAACTAACAGAACTAATGTGTGACACAAACATGTCACGCATTAGTTCTCAAGTAAAAGGGACTGTTTCTAGTTTCCTGTTAACATGGGAATGTCCTTCGAGGGATTCATTGATCTATCCAATCGGAATTGTTGGATTCTGGGTAATATGGTCAGACCAAAGTTATTACATTTTTGTTATTTACATAAAATTGACTTTGAAATCAATTTAACTATAAAAATTTAATTTTTTATAAATTTTTTTATTATTGATTTATTTTGCATCAATTATTCTTTTATTTAATTGTTTATTTTTATACACATAATTTTGTTTCATTTTTTAAACAAATTTTTATTATCACTGTCTAAACTTTGGGCAAAAAATTATATAAAAATGATACGAAAGAGAAAAAAATAAATTTTAAAATGAAATTCAACAAGGAAAACAAACGAGAATTCACAAAAAAGGAATTTGTTAAAAAGCAGACAAAACAACAGCAACAAATACAAACGATAAGGATTACAAAATATCGCTTGAAAAAAAATATATATGAAAAAAAAAGGATTTATATTTTTTTGGGTAACAGAGATTTGAAAAATAAAAATTGTTAGTATGCATGTATGTGTGAAGTCGTTTGTAATTGCAAGATTGAAAAATATAAAATTGTTTGTAAATAAAATAGAAAAAATAAAAAGAGAAATTGGAAAAAAATAAAAGAAAATAAATAAATTAGCGAAGGACGTTTTAGCTATTTAACCTTGTAACCTTTATTTAATGGGATTTCCGTATATATTTTTCTCTATAAGAGTCTTCAAGTGTTTATACAGTTTAGATGTTATACTGGCACATATTCCCATAAACGCATATAATAACTTCTTAAATTCGCAAATATAACACAAGAAAATATTTAGTGGGCGAATAATAATGTTTTTTATCTAAAATATTGTCAATTAAAAACTTTACTTGTATTTCAATTTAATTTTAAAGTTTAACTACCATTTTTATAGGTATTTTCCTCATTAATAAAAATGTCCCTCAAAATAAAAATTCCTAACACACGATTTCCATTAAAGTTACCTTTGTAAAACATGTCAGTTATTTTGTTTAATGTCAAACAAACGAATATTTGAGAGACCAGAGAAAAGTACGAACTAAAATTATGAAATATTTTTTAATAAAACCCAACTTGGTTATACAAAAACTAGGCCAAGCTTTTAAAGGTCTGCCGTCAAACTGCTTCCAATGCTATTAGTCAGTATCGGGCGAACTAATCCATTTATAGGAAACCTGATTAAGGTAGAAGGAATGGACCACATGATGTTTGTAAAGCCAAACAAGGATAAAAACGTTCTTGATAGCAACGCAATATACGGCAAAAGAAGCCAATCGTTTGTTACAACAGAATCTATAAATACCGAAAGTTACTTTAAGGAAAGTTTACAAAAAGGATCCTTCCGAAATACCGAAAGTTACTTTAAGGAAAGTTTACAAAAAGGATCCTTTCGAAATACCGAAAGTTACTTCAAGGAAAGTTTACAAAAAGGCTCCTTTTATTCATAAAAATTTATGATGTGTCCATTTAACTTTGATCTAACTTGTCATCCTGTCACCATGGTAAAAAATATGCAAATATTTTATATGTTTATATTTTACAACTTTTAAAATAACTCACTTTTCTTATTGTTGCCATTTATTAGATCGATCAATTGATTTTCGATAAAAATTTTCTCTTAATTAATATCTTTTTCCTCTAGATTAACGTCATTTTTTCCTTTTCTTAACGTTTCCGATTATCTTATTTATTTTGTTCATATTTCTAATGTTAACCCGATCGCGTTTTAATTCCAACTAAATGATCATGCAAAAAAACATGATTTTTTTCTAAAATTCTACTTTTCATTCTCTTTTATAATAACCGGTTTTTAATTTGCTTGTCTATTTTAAAATTTTTAATAGAAAATTACAAAAAATAAAATAAATTCTTAACCTTTTGTTCTATAAAACCAGTTGTCTAGTGTATTGTTTAGGTGATCTTACTCTATGATCAACAACATTTTGGTGATCATCATTATTTATAATGGTCAGCATATCAAATCACCTTTTTCACCCCTAAGGAAACAGCAACAGATATTTAGCAAAAACATAATGATTTAAAAGAAAAGAAGCTGTTTTGAATAAAAAAAAACTTAAAAAATCCTAGAAAAT
Organism: Cochliomyia hominivorax; assembly: GCA_004302925.2. Classification (NCBI taxonomy): domain Eukaryota; kingdom Metazoa; phylum Arthropoda; class Insecta; order Diptera; family Calliphoridae; genus Cochliomyia; species Cochliomyia hominivorax. The sequence goes on from PYHX02000467.1 coordinate 16,094,544, forward strand.
GTCTTAGATTCTCATTTAAATAAAATTTTTAAGAAAAAGAAGTTCCTTGGGAATATTTAGAAGATAAACAAGTTTTCCGAAAGCTAAGAAATATTTCTTGTTTTTTTTTAAAACCAAAAAATTCATCATTATTTCTTAAAAAACAGCTGCTGTTTTTAAAAATTTACATCGACTTTTATCTAATATAAATTGATAATTTAGTAGAATTTAAGAAATTTATTGTTTACACCCGAATCAATTTCCTTTCCTCTGCCAAATCTTTAAAATCATTCGTTTCATCAAAAAGGGGTTATTTCTAGATTAATTACCACCATCCTACTTTAGTTTATTTAAATAAGTGATCAGGTTTAAAATTCTGTCTCTAAACGGGTCATCCCATGTCAGAATATTAACTTGTTTGTTTATTACTTCATCACCTTGTGGTAATTGATATGATCCTTTTTATCCCTTAAATTAACACAAAAGTGTGAGCAACACGAGCTACTGATCCTCAAATGGGATAGAAGAGATTTTGTTCTTTATTAAAATTTTAAGGGTTTTTTTTGGCAATTTAAATTATGGGAAATTTAATGTAGAGATCAGGTATTCAACTTATTGTTCAAGTGTTAATATGAGAGGTTCACAATATCACATAACGTTCAACAATATTTTTTGATTTTTTTTCTTTTTATAACCTCCACAAACACCACAAGTGGTTAAGAAGGTATATTAACTGTCATTTCGTAAGTAACGCCAGGATGGAAAAATTCATGACCCCAAAAACAAAAAAGAACAACAAATTTTTTTCTCGATTTATATTTGTCTGTCCGTCAATCAGAGTTGATATAGATGTTTATTGTCCTGAATAGATGGGTATTTGAAACCAGTAAAATTTGATTGGTGCAAAAGAACTTATATTTCAATATCTGTGGCAACTTCAAAATTCGAATAAAAAATTAATGATTTAAAAAAAAAATCATAATCGAAATCAGATCAGTTCAAAAAAGTTATAGCTAAAAAATATGACACATTTGATGATTCCCAACATAAAAAAGTTCGCTATAAAAATGATTTATATTTATTGGTCCCTGTATATATAAACATACGTATGGTTGTATAAATGTTTAACGTAATGTGGTTGTTACCACACATATGATAGAGGGTATAGAAGATTAAGAAATACTAAAATTAGAAGTCAATCTATATGAAGTTTACCTTAACCACCATAGGCATCAGTAAGTCGATAAGTGCTATATGTTTGGCAGTTATTTGTAATGTACAAAAAAATAATGTTACACAACCAGGACGTAGCATATTGAAATATTGATGATTTGGTGCATGGTAGGTAGCTCCCATACAAATAAGAATATAGGTTTTAACTAGACTTTGTTTAACTAATTAAGTAATATAGTAAACCCATATGCCAAATTATCGGAATAAAAGAATATTGGTCCCCATCCAACTGTAAATCCATACATGTTGTAGGGTATTATATAGTCGCTCATTACCAATTATATAATACTCTATTTAACTCTTTAACTCTTTAAAAGGGTTATTAGTCTTTCAATGCCATGAAGTATATATCTATGTACATTCTTACTATAAATCAAAATCGGAAAAGATTTTATTGTGTCTGACTGTCTGACTGTTTTAATTGAAAAATTATCTCACGTCTACTAGACTAAATTTGTTGTTATTGTCCCTAGATATTTCCCATTTAAAACAGCAATATCAGTTCAAAAACGAGAATTAAAGGGACAAAGGACAAAAGACTGATCGTATCCATAATGGAAATTTAAGATCACATTTTTTGTCAAATATATTGGTTGTATCGTTTTGAAAGTTCTTTTTAAACGATTAAGTGTTCCTCAATCATCTGATCGTAATTCAAAACCTTATAAAAAACTATTCTACCACAAACAAACATTAACTTCGAATTATCAGCCTCAACGCTGACTTAAATGTTCGGCATTTGGGATATTCAGTGTTGAAGTTTGAAAAGATTTCATTAAAATTTGAGAATCAGATTAATTGAAGGACAATAAATGTCATAACAGTAAAAGGGCAGAATTTTATTCGAAAAAATGTCGATGTTAAACCTGGATGAAATTCTGCAACTGTCTGAAGTACGAATTCTAAATAAGAACTTGATTTGAGAGCCATATAGGGAAAATGTGATTTATTCAGTTTAAAATTAAAACTTTAAGTTAATCACACCATATTGTTCTGAACAAATTTAACCCTCAAGTTCGCTGTTTAAAACCAAAGTAAATTTTATTCCATATGCAGTCCTTTGTATCTTATGACCTCTGTGCATTTTGGGTACAGATTTTAAACTATTCGTTAGAATAGATATTGGCATATCTTCGCTTTGACTGTGATGGCCCATCCAAAACTTCAATCCTATTAACTGATTTCTTATCATCAACTTCCATGAATGCTTCGGACCATTGTCGTATTAAAACAACATCTCACTCACCATATGCTGCATATGGGTGAGTGAGATCTAAATTCAATCTAAATCTAAGAGAAAAATACAATCAATTATATTTTTAACACATTTTAGTAAAATGGACTTCTATGGCTTTTAAGAAGCGTAATAAGTTTTGTTCCAATAAAGGTTTTTTTGACTGTGGAAGTACTTATTTCAAATTCAAAACTCATTCATTGTTTCCAGAACCGGAATTAAATTCACATTCGGTTGGACTTATAAGTGTTCAAAAACATGTTTGCATATTTTACTTCTCGAGTTATTTGCATTTGAATTTTCAACTTTAAATTTACAAGATTTTACATGATCTTGATCCATTTTTCGAACAAAACTGTAGCTTCTGTAATTATTAAATAAATAAGTTCAATTAAACTTAACTTTCGTGTATATAAAATATCATTAAACTAATAAGTTAATTATACTTATTTTATAAAAATACATATTAATTAAAATATAAACAAAAGTTTATTTGCTAATATTCATGTTGAATAATTTAAATGAACCTCCTTTAAGCTAAATTATAATATAAAATTTCACTAATTGTTAGTAAATTTTCTCCTAAATTAACTAAAATATTTTACAAACTGAGTTTCAATTCAAATAAAATTAGTACGAGTTAAAGGATAATTACATTTATATGTGCATGCACCAATTATACACCTACACATTCATTTTAACATATTTGATTAAAATAAAGATCCTAGAAAATTCTACACATATGAAAAAGGACCCTTCTCGTGATTAGAAATTTGGATAAATGTGTGCATGCATACATACGTTTTATAATTTTTCTCTTATATAAAAAGTAAAATATTAAAACTTCATGTACCACTACTTAATGAAAACTAAATATCCTTTATAAATATTAAACCTTAATATGAAGAAAAAAATTTAAACACTTAAAAAAATTGTTTGCCAATTTTTAATTTTTATTAAAAACTGCATTTTAAGTGAAAAATTGAATTTTTGATGATAAATTGAATTTTTAGTCAAAAATTATATTTTTAGTGAAAAGTTACATTTCTAGTGAAAAATTGCATTTTTAGTGAAAAATTTCATTTTAAGTGAAATTTATAATTTTAGTGAAAAATTGAAATTTTTAGTGAAAATTAAATTTTTAGTGAAAAATGAATTTTAAGTGAAAATTAAATTTTTAGTGAAAAATTGAATTTTTAAGTGAAAATTAAATTTTTAGTGAAAATTGAATTTTTAGTGAAAATTAAATTTTAGTGAAAATTGAATTTTTAAGTGAAAATTAAATTTTTAGTGAAAATTTTAATTTTAAGTGAAAATTAAATTTTAGTGAAAAATTTAATTTTAAGTGACAAATTTAATTTTTAAGTGAAAATTAAATTTTTAGTGAAAATTGTATTTTTAGTGAAAAATTGAATTTTCAATGAAAAATTTAATTTTTTAGTAAAAAAATTAATTTTTAGTGAAAAAATGAATTTTTATAATGAAAAATAATTTTTTCAGTGAAAAATAATTTTTTCAGTGAAAAATTGGATTTTTTTTAGTGAAGAAATGAATCTTTAAGTGAAAAATTGATTTTTTAGTGAGTTTTTAACTGAATAATTAAATATTTTAGTGAAAACTTGAATTTTTAAGTAAAATTGTTTTTGTTAGTGAAAAATTAATTCTTTTGTGAAAAATTGATTCTTAGTAAAAAATTGAATTTTAAGTGAAAATTTAATTTTTAGTAAAAAATTGATTTAATTGAATTTTTTAGCAAAGAATTGATTTGTCGGTGAAAATTTTTTAATTTTTAGTGAAGAATTGATTTGTAAGTGAAAAATTTATTTTTAATTAAAAAATGATTTGTTAGCAAAAAATTGATCTCTTAGTGAAAAATTAATTCTTTTGTGATAAATAGAATTTTTAGTGAAAATTTTAATTTTTTCAGTGTATAACTCCATATAAAAAGTTTACCCCAGGATATCTACTCATATCTACATACAAACAATATTATGTTTAGATAAATGTTCATGTTTAGAAAACGTAATTCGAGGCTAAATTATGTTAAAGTTTTTTTTTCCATTTTTTGATTTTAATAACAATTTTTTTATGAATTTATGCATGAATTTATACTAAAAACATTTTTTAGTTAGAAAATGTACTCAAATTAAAAAAATAATATAAAATAGAAAATGCAAAATAATTATTTATTTTAAGTTACTCCTTGTGCAAATAGAAAAAGGTATAATTTACATACACACACATACAAAATTTAAACAATCATAGATACAGTACTTTTAGTAAAATGCAACCAATACAAGCACAAATATACCAGAGATCCTACATAGATTTTGTATTCACTTCAGAAAGTAAGTAGTTTCCATGTTGAGGTTTTGTTTAGTTTCAAATATTTTTGGAATATTATTCAGTTCGGTTCCTTTTTCTTTACTTACACAAACGCACGTAGTTAGTTAGGATATACTAAGTTTAATATTCTGTATGTAACAATCAGAGAATTTATATTATAATTTGCTTCAGCTTTAACTTAACACTCAATTACTGATTAAATTCATAATTCAGTTTTCGATTCTAAGCCTAATGATACAAGATCTGATATAGTTTTTGATTTAGCTTCTATTCAGCTATAGTTCAGTTCTTGATTAAATTTTGGCATAAGTTCATGTTTTAATTTTTAACTCAGTTCGTGAAACTGTTCCTTAATTTGATTTCTATTTCCTTTCCTGATTCCTGAAATTCTTAATCAATTCTTGATTTTGATCTTGATACGGTTATTGTTACTGTATTTTTGTTTAAGTTCCTGAATCAGTTCCAGATTCACTTCTCGTTTCAGATACAGTTCTAGTTCGGTTCTAGTTCAGTTTAAGTTCTATTCTAGTTAATTCTGTTCTACAGCTACTTCCTGGTGCTTAATGTAGGGTATTTATAATTCACTATATTTGATTATAACATCATAGCTTGCTTAGGTATACATTCAACCAAATTAGATTTTATATAGTATTCCTAACCAACCATAGCATCAAAGGGATTTGTCTTAGATACAATAAACCTCCTTCCGAAAAAAAAACAAATGAAAAAAGAAGGACTTGTGGTTTCTAACATATTCAAACATTCGCATCCTTTGGTTGGAGTTTTCTTTCCTATTTTTGGTTTTATATTACGTTCAAAAAAAAACTTTTGTTTTCAGCTCTAACCACAACTTTTTTTAGGAATCCTCTCCCCCTCGTATTCCCTAGAAAAACTATAGTATGTTATATTAATTTTAAATGATTTTTACATATAAAATTTTGTATTTCCTTAGTTGTTTTATTTTGTTTTATTTTTTAATTTTATTTTTGCACTGTAACGCACAATTAAAACCTCAAAATATTTTACATAAAGTTCTTTTTCATTCTTATTTTTTTGGTTTTTATGTTAATGTATTAGTATATGCATGTGTATGAGCTTGTGTGTGTGTGTAAGAAAAGTAAAACAAGGAACCTAAAACTTTATTTCAGAAACTAACATCTGCCATCTCAACTCATGCATGCTGAAAAATAAAACAATAGTTGCTTGTTCACCTTAGGGGCTCTTCAAGTTCTTTATATCCTTTTTTGGATCGTACATACATGTGTATAACATACATACATGTATTTGTTCAAGTGTTTCAAATAAGTTAAAAACGGTGTATATCTTCCTTTGAAGGCTGGTATGAGTGCGTTTTAGAGACAAATGAAAATTTTATATAAAATGGTCTCTATTGAGTAATTAGGAATCATATTAAACTATATTTTAGATAATGAAGATTTTAAAGGAGATGACAATAGCTTTAAGGTTAAGGTTTGGAACTATGAAACTAAGGAACTATAATACGTTAATTTGAAACAAAAAATGAATCATTTATATCATACTTCACAAAATTTTGCATTTCAAATTTTACTTTAAAATCATATTTAAATTACGGAGACTTTTATGTAAATTAAAATGAAGAGGAAAAAGTAATTTTGCTTCATTAACGTAAGAACTCATTAATTTAAATTAAATGTTCTTAAAAAAATCCACTGTTTTGATTACTAATGTTAATATCTTGGATCCCTTACGCATTTTAGAAAAATGTCACTATAAATCTTCATCTTTAACGGTCGTCATGTTTTGTAAACACTTTTTGTTCTCACTCCTGTTTGCCTTTTGAGGGACCAGCGTTTAGACGCACATGACTTAGCATTAGTCAAAGTACTTTAGACTTTTGAAATAACAATAACAGTAACAACAAACATACTAATCCATTACTAAATTAAACAAAGCACATGTATTCCAACAAAAATAATATAAATAAGCTAAAATGTACCCAAATAAATAAGGAAGCCATTTGTTTTATTTTGCGCCTTTTGTCACAGAATCGTATTTTTGGTGAAACACAAAAAAGTTGAGGATGACAAAGTAACCGAAACTCCTTGACACCCCCAAGAACACACTCCCCCAAATTATGCAAAAATTGTCTAAAAGTAGTTGTTGGCCATAAATGAAGAAGGTGGTTGAAAGGATTGCCCTCACACTCGAATGGAGCAATTTCTACTTTTTTCGGAATTTAGTTGTTTATTTTTTGATTTCAGCAAAACAATAAATCATTAAGAAGACAGTTTAGTTTTTTCTTTTGTCAACAAAAACTTGTAATATTCGGCATGTCTGGAAATAACAATTGGGGTTAGTTTTAGAATTCGTAATAGAGGAGTTATGGTTATATTACAGTTTTGATTTACTAAAATTAACCCATTTGGGGATGAAGAAAGTTTTCTTTCTAAACTGAGAAGTTAAAAATGATCTGAATAAATTTACCAAATATGAGTTAAGAAAAAATCGCAAATTGAATTAAGAACTGAATAGAGAACTGAATTAAGAACTGATTCAAGAACTGAACTAGAACTGATCTATAACTGAACTATAACTGAACTATAACTGAACTAGAACTGAACTAGAACTGAACTAGAACTGAACTAGAACTGAACTAGATCTGAACTATAACTGAACTAGAACTGAACTAGATCTGAACTCTAACTGAACTAGAACTGAACTAGAACTAAACTAGAATTGAACTAGAACTGAACTAGTACTGAACTAGAACTAAACTAAAACTAAACTAGAACTGAACTAGAACTGAATTAGAACTGAACTAGAACTGAACTAGAACTGAAATAGAACTGAACTAGAATTGAACTAGATCTGAACTAGAACTGAAATAGGACTGAACTAGAACTAAACTAGAATTGAACTAAAAATTTTAAAATTTAAATATTTTCTTACATTTTTCAATATTTTTACTTGTCTCATATTATTCTAAAAAGTCGCACAAAATATTAGAAAGTCGCATAAAAGGTGATTTGTGGAACAAAAATTGCATCGGGCTAAACACACCAAAATATAACCTTTTTTAAATAGTTTTAAATTATGAATTTGCTCTGTATCCCTTTAATGTTGGAATAATTATAAATATTGAACAAAGTTAACACTATTTCGATTTTCATAATGATTTCGAAGAAATACCGTTAATGAATTTCAATAATTCTAGCAATTTAAATTTTAATTTTTCTATCCATAATTATATTCTATATTCTTTAATTTATATAGAATTTATTGCCGTATCCTTAGTTAAGCCAAATTACTAAAATTTTATGAAGTTTAATGCCGAAAATGCAAATTTTTAAAAAGGGGACAAAAAGAACACAAAAAATCACTCGTGGTTGAAAATATCGCACGTCAAATTCTAATGATAACCAAGTGAATATTCTACCTTTTTGCTTTCCTGCTAATAATTCAGCCATATATTACTGAATACTCATCTGATCATACAAATTCAAATTCCAGTAATATGATATCTCTTTAATAAACACTTGATACTTCGGTGATGAAAGGTATGTGGGAAGACTGTCACCATATAATCAAATTATAGTTCAGTAAAAGTGATTCCTTGATCACAATTCAAATATAGAGTTTTCCTAAACGATAGTCCTCTCTACAGTTTTAAAAATATGTGTCGCAACTCTTCTCACATAATGGATTAAACTTAATTTCCCAAAATCATGAACCCTAAAAATAATCATTCCACTTGTTTTACACAATTTTCTAATTGTAAAAGGAACATTAATAAAATGTTTCTTCCTGGCTTTTCTGGTGTTAACGAAAAATTCTAATATTTTTCATCATTAAAATGTAAAGTAACTCATTCTCAGACTTACAAAATATGTTAATGGCGTCACAATTAAAATCCTTTTTCTTTTTTATTCCTTCTTGCCAACAACAATACTTGACCCCGGTAGATTTTTGAATTTTATAAATCCTTGATGACCTGCCATTTATTGTATTGTTCTATTGGTATTTTATTATATATAATTTTTTCTGAAAATGTTTTATTCTAAACATTTACATTTTACAGGCAGTTTTTAGTTTAAATCTAAATAATTAATGAGATCGTGTCCAACAATACCCAAAGCTATTGTTTGTCTTTTATTTCTTTTATTTAATTCCATCAAAATCTCCAACAAAATACTCCAGCCACTATTTATAGGAAATATTTAAATAAACCCTTTTTTAAAGTCATTACAAGTCTTTCGGGGAGTGTTTTATTTTCACTTTTTTTTTTTTGGGAAAAGAAAGAAAATCTTGTATTTGGTAGTTGAGTATTAAGTTTCTATGTAAATTTTATTTGTAGATAAAAATAATGAAATAAAAAACATGCTGAGAAAGTATAATATTTCTTATTAATGACATTTGTTTAGGTCTTATAAAAGAGTTAAAGATAATTTCTTATAATTAAATTTTCCTAGAATTTAATGAAGAATTTTGTGTTTTTATCAGGAATTGTAAATTAGGTACGCAATATTATGAGGTGGGGTTGAGGGTTTAACTACAATGAAATGTGATACATTTAATACAATTTAATATCAGCAGCATAGTTCAACTCTCGATTAAATTGTTTGTCACGTTTTTCCATCTATTCTCAATTCAGTTCTACATTCAATTACATTTTACAGTTATTGTTCTTAATTTAACTATTAGTTCTATTCAACATTCAATTCCCGATCCAATTCTTAATTATGTTTTTGTGTAAGTTCTTGTTCTTGTTCCTGATTTATTCCCAAACAAAGCATATTTAATTCTAAATTTAGTTTCCGATAAAGATCTTTGAGTTCTTGATTCAGCTTTCGATTAAGTTCTTCTTTCAGTTTTTAATTAATTTTCATTTTGAATTTAGTTCTCGATTTAACATTAAATTTAGTTATTAATATAATTCTGTGCTTAGTTAACTCTTGATTTAGTTCTTCATTTAGTTAATTCAGCTCTTAAATTTATTTTTTGATTCAGTTATTGTTTCAACCCTTAATTCATTTATTAATTCTGTTCTAAATTAAATTCTCAATTTTGAGTTTTGATCGAGTTCTGGATTCTGCTTTTAAATTAGTTCTTGTTTCAGTTCTTGATTCAACTCCCTATAAATTTTTGATTTGGGTCTCCATTTAGTTCTTGCTAAATTTCTTGAATCACTTCTTATTTTATTTCCAGTTTCTTTTCCTGATTCAGGTTTTGATTGTGTTCGTAATCAGATCTCAGTTTAGTTCCAGTTCAATTTTAGTTCATTTCTAGTACAGTTCTGGTTCAGTTTAAACTCAGTTCCAGTTAAAGTTCTAGTTCAATTCTAGTTCGGTTCTATTTCAAGTCTAGTTCAACTCTATTTCACATCTATAGCAATTCTATTTCAATTCTAGTACAGTTCTAGTTTAGTTCAAGTTCACTGCTATTTCAGTTCTACTTTAGTTCTAGTTCAGTTCTAATTTAAATAATCCTTCAAAGACAAAATGAATTTATGTTCCCTCATTCAACATTACTGATCCTTTGGACTTCCTGGTATATGTATGAAATTCATAAAGACCAAATATTGTACATGTCTTCTTATTTAATTCTGAATTAAAGAGACTGTCTAACGGTTATCAAATTTAAACTATTTTTCTTAAAATCTTCCCTCCAAGCACTTGTACACACTGAAGGATAATTAAAGAATTTTTATAAATTAATTACAACATCTAACCTTCCCTTTATAAATCAATTAGAACTTTTATTATACTCATACTCTGCCATTTTATTAAATACATACACATTCAAGTTGGCTTTGCCTTATTCATTTTAAGAAATTAAACATAAAAACAACCCACCACCCAATATTTACAAAAGGGATATAAAAACTATAAAGTCTAAACTTTGTTGTCGTTGTTTATTCTAAAACTACCCAACTACTCAAACCGATAAACAACCAACCAATACCATAGAAACTTAAACTCTCACCCCAATTTTACTATAGAAGATGTCCTGCAACAGGACACTTACCAGCATACTCTGTAAACAACAACAACAAAAATAAAAAAACTATCCCAAATGAGAAAGGATTTTTAAAGACGACGCCATATTTATATAAATGAGTATATTTAGAAAAGGGTGTTGTCACACCCTTATGGCACGACAACATATCCTTACACAGGACCTAAAGGAAAATAATTCCATTTCATATCTTGGACTTTTTTGTTCAATTGCCATTTGCAACCAAAATAAAAAACACATTTCTATTACAATTGTTTAGTTTTGTTTGAGAACCCGTAAAAGGAGTTGAGAGCAAAAGTATTATATAATTCGTATACCGAGCAGGTAATGCTTAGTTCTATAGTTGTCAGGGTTAGGGTTACTGCACATACCTTCCTTTAGATACTTAGTTTGCTAAAGTGTGGTCATGTTGGTATGTTAGAAAACTTTGTACATTTTCAAATCCTCATATAAAATTTAGAAATAGTTAACAAACATTTGCTTCACTTAAGTACAAAAAGAAACTACAAAAACTATAGTTTTCAGCTTATGAATCTGGCAAATTTGCATGCATAAACATGTGTGTGTGTGTGTGGTTGTTATAGCAAATGTTCTATTTGTTTCAATCGTTGTTATATCTTGGCCCTTATTGTTAACAAAAGGGGTTGGTTGCTTTGTTTGCGTAAAAAGGCCTCAAGGGATTGTAGAAAGAAGAGTTATGGTACAGAAGATTTCATCTCGTAGTCGTTTTTAAAGAAGAAATTATTTGACTGGAAATTAAAATGACATTTGCATGTCTTCCTTTTTGTTTCGATTTGCTTAAGTGTAATTTAATTGCATAAAATATTTGTTATTATTTAATATTATGTCTTTTTTAGTTTCAAATTTAAAAATTTTACTTTTAATATTAATAAATTTCAATTAGAACTGAATAAGAATTAAATTAGAAATTACATAGAGTAGAACTGAACTTAAACTGAACTAGAAATGAACTAGAAATTATAGCTTAATATAGCAGGACAATTTTATTCTTTTTCGTTGATTTATAATTGGGAGTTTTAAGAATGTTGTTCATAATAAATCGACTCAGATTTTAATTTAATCCAAGATTATATTTACATTATCGCGTTTTAGATGATTCCTTCTTATCGTTACACACGGAAGTTAAAGTTAACATACTCTCATTATAAAATTAATCTATAAGAGATTTTTTTGCTAAGATTTAGTGAAATTTTTTCGCCTTTAAATGCACTATTTGTCTCCGAACTATATCATAGACCATTATCAAGATTACTGGAGGATTTGTATTTAAATGCAGTTTAAGTTCTTAAAGTTTTTAATTAATTTTTTCTTCGTATTCATAAAACGCAGAGAAAAATTATGTTTACGGTAACCATAAACGTGAAATAACATATTATTGATATTAGATATTGTTACCGTAACTATAAAATTTGTTTTTCGCATTTTGATTTTGCATTTATAGTTATTATTATCAGAACTAAAAAAAACGATATTTTTTTATTTAATAAAATAATTTTATTACATCAACTAAATTGTTTTTCAAATAAAAATGAAGTTTCTCTGCGTGTAGTCAAATAATTCTTACAGAAAAAATTTTAGGATTTTGTACGAGCAATAAAATTAATATGTTCCAAAGAGATAAAAATGTTACTTTTATCAAAGTATCTCTTAAAGTGTTAGAAATATTTCACTACTGTAAATGTATTTTCTGAAGAAGATTTCAAGGACTACTTACATGCTAATTTTGTTTCAAAGAATAAGAATGATATTTTGGAGTTTTTAAAGTTGCACCAAAATTGATAATCTTCCGAGATCAGTCCTACGTTTCTTGGACATGTTAATAACGTGCCATGTCCAATAATATTGTTTAAAAATATTGGCGAGTTTTAGTTGCAACATTATTTCCAAAAAGTAATATGGAACCACATAGAAATAAATAATGAAGATAAATGAATAAGAAATAATCGGAGGATGTTTGAGAGATCAGTTCTCAATATTTCTCTTTGTAATTGATAAAATATAAGAAGTGCTAAATACTGTTTAATACATCACAATGTATGTGCTTTTCGAACAAGAGAATCCTTTTTCTCAAAATCATCATAAAATTACATCATAAAGACCTTGTCAAAATTCGGGAAACCGGAAATAAATTGATTTTTTTATTTCATTTCATTTTATCACTAATAATATGTTTTTGTTCTTCATCAACCATTTACATTTTAATTAGTTTATTTTATAAAATAAGTTTTAGTTTATGATTTTTTTCTTCTTGGGTTCTCCTTTCATTGCAATGATTTTAACTTTTGCATAGAAAACATAATAAAACACAATAAAATAATGTAATTACGTGATTTATTCAAATGATTTTTTTATGAACCAAAACAGAACTTAATTAAAATTAATTTAAGAGCCTTTAAGGCTTTTTAAAGTTCTTAAATTATTAAATTGTAAAACTTTTTTTTCAGCAATTCCAAGGTTTTGCAATTTAAAAATCTTCCATATCGCTAAACAACACCATCTTTAAAATCCCCAAAATACAAAATTTGATTTCATTTGAAGTGTGTAATATTTTTTCATTAAAATCCCCTCAATTATAAAATTTATATAGAAATTTCTAATAAATTTAATAATTTAAAATTTCATAACAAAATCATTTATACCCCCTCCTTTTCTAGGAAAACCTAAACTCTCATAAGGCAAAGCAAGTGGAAATCTCTTACCCTCTCTATATATTCATCGTTTTATAAAGCTATAGATTTGACAATTAAGTAAAATAAATGAGTTGTAGTTGACAGGCATAAAGAGTAACGAAAGCAGTGAATATTAAACGAACAATAACAAACAGCCCTGGTATAACCCAAAGATGTTGGACTAGTAAGTTGACGTTCTAAAATAGAAAATCATTAAAATATGACGCCAAAGTATGAGATTAAGCTTTCACTTTAGCTGCGCCATATCCTTTCACACATACACACACAAATACATAGAAATCTTCCAGAGAAAACTGTCGTCATCAGCAGTTGAAAACAAAGCGAAAACGGAAAGAGTATGTCATATTAAGCTCTAGGTGTATGTGTATGTATATACGTATTTGTTTTTAGCCTTAACTGCAAATGTTACTGAAAGAACTTTGGTATTTACTTAAAAAAGAAGCGACTAAAAGTAGAAGCATAAATAAACATCCTTCTGCATACATATATACATACAGATACAATATAATGTATATTTGTCCTTATGTCCTTGTTTATAAATATATATTTTCTTATACACCCACTTACTTTGTCCATACAATGTATGTTTAATCCCTACTCCCCTTTTCCGCTAAATACATATGGCAAATCCCTTTCTGATAATCACCCAACTCCTTCAAAAGGATTTGAACATGTATTCATAATACGTTTATATTACTGTTATGAGTATCTTTCAAGTTGTTTTTGCTACTGCTGTTGAGGTCACTAATGTCGTAAGTTGGATATGAATTGAAATATTTAAATAGAAATAAAAAATATATAATTTAAAAATAACTTCCCAGCGTAGATTTTATTTTTTTTTTTTTTTTTTTTGCGATAACGGCAGAAAACTGATATCAAAATTTCAACTGAACTCCGGATGAATTCTCACATATCAGCGACTCTACATGTGCATGGATTCCAAAAAATCCACATCAAAGCCCTAGCATTGGCAATCCCCATAGAATTAAGCAATTACAAGTATTCTGATAGCTCCCCAAACACAGTTCCAGAAGAACAAAATTTGTACATCCTATTGCATAATATCTTACACTCATTGAATTAAGAATTGAAATCCATGGAGTCGAAATACAATTGCAAACAAACCGAAAATTGGCTCACTAATAATATGCTAACTCTGTTGAAATTATATTCCAATGCAGGCATCAAGTCCGTAAGGTAAGAAAAGGACACAGAACTTTGATCAACTAATAAAGAACTGGAACTAAAAACTAGAACTGAATATAACCTGAACTAGAACTGAGAACTCAACTACAACTACTGTACTAGAACTGAACTAAACTGAACTAGAACTGAATCAGAACTGAAAGAACTGAACTAGAACTGAAACTGAACTAAACTTGAGAACTGAATAAACTGAACAACTGAACTATAGAAAGAACTGAACTAGAACTGAACAACTGAAAAACTGAACTAGAACTAAAACTGAACTAGAACTGAACTAAACTACTTAGAAGTAAACTAGAACTGAATTAGGACTGAACTAGAACTAGAACTGAACTAAAATTGAACTAAAACTGAAATAGAACTGAACTTGAACTGAACTGAAGAACTGAACTGAACTAGAACTGAACTACAGCCGAACGAATACTGAACTAGAACTGAGTAAACTAGAACTTAACTAGAACTGAATTAAAATTTAACTAAAATTGAACTAAAACTGAAATAGAACTGAACTAGATCTCAATCAATACTGAATTAAGACTGAATGAAGATCTGGATATGAATAATTAACTTATAAGTTTAAAGAACTGAGTAAAATATGGAACTATGAATTGATTCAAGATCTGAATTAGGAACTGGAGCGAAAACTAAATCAAAAACTACATTAAGAACTGAATAAGAAATTAAAGCAAGATTGGATTTAAAATCAAGTACTGAGCTAAGAACTAAATTAAGAAATGAATCAAGAACTGGAATTGAGAACTCAGGCAAGAAGTAAAGTGTGGAATCAAAAACTAATTTAACAACTGAATAAAGAACTAAATCAGAAATGTAATCAGGTACTAAATCCTGAACTGAATTAAATACTAAAAAAAAGAAACAATAAAATGCTTCTAATGTCATAATTCAAAGCATAACTTTTTTAGTCATACCTTAAAAATTTCGCAACAATTTCAAAAACATTTTTATGACGCTTTCGGTTGAATTAGTTTTGTCCTTGGTTTTATACACTTTACGATCCATATGCCGAAAGAAAGCAAAAGGACGAAAAAAAAATTTAATGTTAGCAACTACCGACACATACAAAAGATTATCTGGAGACAAAAATGCCATTTGATTCTTCCACACAGTTTGAGTTCGAAAAAAAGTAATACAAAAAATATTTACAAAATTGTAGACATAAATATAGAAAAAAGTAATAAAAGGAAAGATAATAAATCCAAGGACCAAAGGAGTTGCAAAAAATCAAATTCCTAAAAAACAAGTAAAACTATTAAAAAACTCCGAAAAAATGAAATTGAAAATCATGATAAAAAAACTTGAATTCAATTAAAAAACAAAAGTTTCAACAAATAGTTCACAGTTACGAATGAACCCAGACTGAAATTAGAATCTCTTATAAAACGAAAGGAAACATATAAGACATTTAGCAAAAGGGTAGAGGCGAGGAAACAAATAAAACAAAAGAAATAGCAGCTCAAGCATAAATACAAATGAAAACAATAAAATATCCTTAGAAATATTGTCGTCTAGAAATTATGGAATGGAGAAGATTTGAAAACATTGTATTTTATTCTCTTTCGTTATTTTTCTTTTAAGGTTTTGTTTCTTTTTGTGGAAATCTCTTAGAAATGTAGACAAATGTAAACACCACCGAGAAAATTTAGATCTTGAATCAATAACATTGTTGTTGTCAAACTGCCACTGCCAGCAAACGGATTTTAGATAGTAAAAGGACGAAGAACGAATGAAGTCAACCACTGAACTATCAAGTTTTTTTTCCTCTCTTATTTATTTAAGTAACTTCTCTGGTTTCTAGTCTATACGAATCGAATTTTGTGTGTCTGTTTTAAAGGAAAATGAAACTAGACAAGTTTCCTGTCCTTTTTAATTCTTTATAGTCTACAATTTTTCTTTCCTTTTTTTGCTGGCCTTCAAGGATTTTTTTGAGTAGCAAAAGGGCTGTTGGAAGTGTTGTTGTCAGAGTTTATCTATTTAGGTATTTTAGGTTTATAGTTTTCTTCTTTTTTCCCTATTTTGATTATCTTGAGGTATTTTATTTGAATTATTGTTTGTTTTGTTTGAACAAAAAAATATTTGATATTAAAAGCAATTTTCTTTACGGTTTGTCAGTTCATATTGTGGTTTTTCCTTTCCTTATTTTTGGCAAGACGATATGAAATGTGGAAAAAATCGGATATTTTTCAATTTTAATAGGGTCCTATTTGAGTATAATTGATGTCAGACTATGACACGTGCCAATTTCATTTGTTTCGCAAAGGAAGTGTTAGTGTGAGAGGGATTATTTTAACGGGATTGTATATTAATTAAACAAGTTGTTTTGTTAGTTTCAAAAGATTTAAAGGAGTGAAGGAAATGAACAAGACCTAAATCAAAGACTTAATAAATAACAATTACTGAATCGGGAACTTAATCCAGAACTCAGAACAGAACGGAGAAACGAATCAAATACTAAATCTTGGACTAAATAATGAACTTATTCAAGATCTGATCTGAAAGAAGAATTAAGAACCGAATAAAAAAATGAATAAAGAACCGAATCGAGACCTAAATTGGGAACTAAATCAAGAACCGAAACAAAAACTGAGGCAAGATCTTAAGCAAGAATTGAATTAAAATATGAACAATTGAATGGAGAATTTAATTAAGAACTGAATACAGCATTTATTCAAGAACTAAATCTGAACTTAATCAATAATTGAATCATGAAATGAATAATAGTCTGAATGAAGAATTAATCCAATATAAATTGATTTAAAACCTAAAGCTGAAGTGAATCGATAATTGAATTAAAAACAATAAACATCCGATTCGAGGACTGATACAAGAACTAAATCTAAATTGAAAATTAAATTAAAAACTCGATAGAGAAATCAATTAAACATTGAAAAATGAACTTAATTAAAAATTTAATTAAAAATTTAAGAACTAAATCGATAGCTCAGTCGAAAGCTAAATTAACGACCGCATAAAAAATGAATGAAGAACTGAGTTGAAAACTTAATCGGAAAATGAATCAAAAACTAAATGAAGAATTGATGAACATAAACAATTGAATAAATGATTTATTGTAGAACTAAACTCGAAACATAATTAATAAATGATTCAAGATCTGAATTAACAAGTAAATCTGGAAACTAATTATGGACTGGTACCGAAATTATGAAAACTAAATAAAGAACTGAGTCGATAATTTTATCAATTAGTTAATCAGAAACTAAATCAATTAATTAACTATTATTCAATCACTTATTCGAAAAGTAACACAAAAATTAAATCAAGTACTGAATCGAAAACTTAGTCAAGTCTGAATCTAAAATTGTATACAGAATTGAAGAAAGACGTAAGTCAAGATACGAAAAAAACAGCTGAAACAAGAACAAAAGCAGCACTGAATAAATATCAAAATGAAGAACAGAATCCTGAAATGATCGAGAAATGAATTAAGAACTGAATCATAAACTGAATTATGAACTGAGTTCAGAATTGAATATAGAACTGATCTTAAAAAAGAAGCAGAAACTAAAATGAGAATTGATTCAAGAACTGAATTAAAAAAAAAGACACAAAAATTATTTCAAAACAAAAGGAAGAACTAAAGCAAAAACTGAATCGTGGACATAATCAAGAACAGAACAAAAGCAGCACCTTTTTATGATTTTAACTCAAATTATGACTCCACTATTATATTAGACTTTTTATACCCTACACTAACATAAGTAGAGGGTAATTATGCGATTTTGCTGATGTTGGCAACACACAAAAATAAAATTGTGTTACTCGACTAAGAATCATTTTCTGTCCGTTCATCCAAATGTCTGTCCGGCTGCTTGTTGTGAACACAGACACAATTTTAATGATAGTTTCAATTAAGTTTGGCAGAAAGAAATTTTTTATCAGTCAAAATTTACGTAATTAATATCGAGAAGATCTATCAACAAATGACGTAGCTCCCATTCAGTCCCACTTTCAAAAATCATATTAAAGTGCAAAAGTCTCAAAAAATTTTAGTATTTAAATGATATTTCGTATCCTTAAGATCTACACAACCAGAAAACACCAAACAAAATTTTTCGAGAATCGGCCATTTGTTTTCTATAGTCCTTATATAACCCAACATATCATA
Source organism: Cochliomyia hominivorax (assembly GCA_004302925.2). Classification (NCBI taxonomy): domain Eukaryota; kingdom Metazoa; phylum Arthropoda; class Insecta; order Diptera; family Calliphoridae; genus Cochliomyia; species Cochliomyia hominivorax. The sequence goes on from PYHX02000467.1 coordinate 16,113,394, forward strand.
TCAGATTATATAATTCTCTAATTATATTAATATCATGAAAATTTTTTAAATAAGAATATTTATATAAAGCACAAATCTTAAATTCAAATTCTACAAGGGCCGGTCCATAATTTTTTATACTTGCACTATGGTGTTGGGTATTATATAAACGAGTATGACCGACTATCACAGTTTTGCTAGTTTTAGTAATTTTTAGTAGAAATAAGTTTATGGATTGAAATAGTAATTTTCCGCACCTGATTTTACTTGGAAGATTTTAATTTAGTTTTTTTTAACTGCTTAGAACTATATTATTATAACCTCCACCACCACAAATGATACAGAGGGTATATTAACTTTGTTATCCCATGTGTAACGCTTAAAGGGAATCATCTAAGACCCCATAATGTATATATTCTTGCATTACATCAAAATCTAAGTAAATTTAGTTATGCCTGTCTGTCTGTTGTTAGCACGCTCAGGATCGCAATAATTGACGGAGCTTTAGTGAAATTTATCCTGCATTTTTGCCATTGTCCTAAGAAGTTTCCTAAAATTTTCAATTACAAAAAAAAACAAAAATGCTTCATTATTCTGAAAACCATCAAAATCGTTTCAGTTGAAGAAAGTTATAACAAAATATATAACTAATTTTGGACTTCCTTGTTACATTAAAAAATGATATACATAGTGTACGATTGTAGGGTTTATGTGTAAGTGTGAAATATAAAATATTAAAGATTCGGCATAGCCAAATATATTATCCTTAATTGTTTGCTTTGTAATTACCATATTTTTCTCATCTTGTTTTCAAATGTTTAACTGTATTATAATATTTTTTATATCCGGCGGAAATATCACGACAGCAATTAAAAAATCAATTAAACTGAAGATACAAAATATTAATTTAAAATAAATTTATCGATATTTTAAAATAAAAAAATCTATCTTTTGCTTTTCATTAAAAATATAAATAATTTATTTTTTATTAAAAACAAATTTCTATCAACAATTGTAGTGATTTTTTCGGATGCAGTAATGTAGGGGGAGAGATCGAAAAAAAAGGATTTATAAGGTATGGTTACAAAAATAAAGAAATAATTATATTGATATCGTAAATGTCGGAGACCTTAAGTGCAAAACTGTAGGTCAATGAATACATTACTGGAGATTTGAAAATTTTTTTGATCGAAATTTTTAAAATTTTAATATGATTTTTTTCGACCATACATTAATATTTTTGCAAATCTATATATTACATGTGTATGATTAATGATTCATATGACATTTTGTATTCAATATTATGGAAAAAATAGATAGACTAACAAATATTTTATAAAAAAAATTGTGGATTTCTAATAAATAAAAATATACCGGGTCTAAAAAATATAAACAAAAATAAAAAAGCTTAAAAACTACAAATCAAATAGAAATATAAAAAGTTGCAATGACTTCAAACAACTAGAAATTTTTTATACATATGTATATATAAAATAATATATAACTAAAAATAGTATATACATTTATAAAACTTAATATGCATTTTTATTTATACACACATATGCATTATTATATGCCTTGCATATTTCCTATACATAAATGCATTTTTGCTTGCATCTCTAATACATACTAAATGCATCATGCAACAAACACAATAGTAATAATCAACGTATACATACAATTGCAAATAGCAAATACAGACACTGACAGCATAAAAAATGGAATAAAATTGCATTTTGTATTGCATACTTTTAGCAAAGGATTATAATTTATAGAAAAAAATTGTATTGCAAAAAAAATAAAAATTTCTCGTCATGCGCATAAAATCAAAAAAGATTTTTTTATATTCAAATTATAACCATAAAACCATATTGTTTTAGTTTTGCATATTGTAGCAGCCATCAACAGCTTTAGTTTTAACACACTCTTACACATTTGCTATAGCCATAGTATCATGTAAGGGTATCAGTAAGTAGCAGCAGTAGAAGTAGTAGGTGCCTCAATTGTTTTGCCAACATTTATTACCATTTGTCCAGTGGCTTCCATGCTGTTTAGACGTGTTTTATATAATGGCTCGTCGCTTCACAAACGTTCTACCTCATTCTATTGTTAGACACGTGCGTAGAACCCTGGCAACTCTATCAATAATAATATATAGTCTATTGTTTAGTTTTTTTTGTGGTGGTTGATTTTTATTGCTTTGCAACCCCTAGTTTTACTAGTCTTGATTTTTCCAAAATACGCTGGTTTTGAATTTAAGAGAATTTAGAGGAAATTCTCTTAAATTGAAAGGTTGCATTTTACAACCCTTGTCAAAAATTTTTATCCGCATTTTAGAAAACTATATTATCGACCTGATTCTAATGGGAATTGTGAATAATTGTAGGGCGGCTAGTCTTCACAAGAGGACGCCAAGAGAAACAAATTTGATATTTGAGATTTCGAAATTCCTTTCCTTAGTTATGCAATAAGCTATCAGCCCTATTTCATGCTTTAAATTTTACAAAAAAAATAATAATAAATAAATAAGAAAAATTTGGAAACTCTTGTGCGCCCTATACGCTTGTATTAGTTAAGAGTTATTTTTAATAATTCTCGGAACTAGTTCAATATACCTATAATTCGATTTTTATCCTTTTTCCGAAAAATGTAAAACTTAACACGGTCAGGACTAAAAGAGGTAGTTACAATATCCGGTTAGGTATGTAAAACTTGTTATCAAAGTACATAGTAGGGTATTCTTACTTATTTATCGATTCTCAATGAGAGCTTCCAGTCAAGATACATTAAAAGAGACAAGGATATGCCTGTCTGCCGGCAAAATTATTGTAATTTAATTAATGGTTTAAGGCATTAAAATATATTTATAAACAATGGAATTAATTTCCCATAGGAATTGGAACCAAGAAACGTTAAAAAACGATTTTGATCAAATATTCAAACGAAGTCATCACACTTTTGCTAGAGGCGAAAAACCAACAACCCAATAATCCATAGAACAGAAGATCCCACAAGTCTTATCAACCAGAAAATTATTCTTGATATCAAATGTTAATGGTAAAAATCTGTATGAGATGAGATCATTTGAAGCTGCTGAAATCGGCCCAAGCGTCCGTAGGGTCCTGTACTAAAGAAAATATATTTATTTAACTGCACTCAATCAACGAATTACGACCAAAATAAAAATAAAAAAGCAAATAAGAGATCATGGAGAAAGCAGTAAATGAGAATTTTTGACTCACTAAACTTATGACAGAGAACTTGCAGATTCTGACTACTATTTCATTCGATTAATGCAAATTGTCTATACTGATCGATTGTACGTTTCACTTGGAAACAAGGAATAACAAGTTGTCTTGATAAATTACTTACATCGAAATCCATGCAGATCATTTGTAGCGGAAACCATGGGCTACATCTCAGAATAAAAATCAAATGTACTAACTAAATTCTACTTACGCAAGTTTAGTTTGAGTTGGATTTTAACTAAGGTATCCTATTAACAGTAAAAAAATCGTAAGTCGAATGTCATTTGATGCTTTTTTTGGAAAAAATAATATTTAAACCATAATAAAAGTAAAAGAATTAACGTTATTTGATGTACATGAACTTTTCCATGAATTAGGGAATTAAAAAATTTCCACTTTTCCACATAATAATACCTGAAATCTCATTCCGTGTAAATCATATTTCAAAAAGTTTACTTTTATCACAAAATGATCATCCTCGGGGATCATTTTGGTAGATAAAACCTTCTGGGTGTTTACCTTACATATGTAGATATAAATTAAGGATAATTTAAAGACGATTCCAGCTTTGCGATTTATAAGCTTAAGAAAAAACAAGTAATAATGCTATATTCGAATATACCGAATCTTCAATACCCTACACCAGAAATATATACGAAGTAAATACATTAGTACATATGTAGACACTTTTCAAAAGTATAAAATAGGAATAATAGTTATTTTTTCGCTAATACTTTTATCTACTAAATAGATATTGACATTATTACTTAAATACAAAAATTTTATTCTAATTTGTTGAATTATAATGAAGAGTTTTACGAAAGATCCTCGCTTGAATTTATAGGTTATCACAGATATCGGTCTATATTTTTTAATATACTGAATCAATTTTTCTGATTTAAAATAGAAAACTTTTCAGGACAAAAACCTCAGGCAATTTTTTTTTTTGCTCTGTGAATTATAGTGAATGTGAGCGAGCCATAGAGAGACAGATGGACAGACAAAGCCTAATCGATGTAATAATATATATAATGACAAAGATAATTTGCCCTCTTCACCACACGTGGTGTAAAAGGGTACAGTTTAATAGTTTAGGAAAGTGGGTTAAATTTTTATTTCGATTTGAATATCTCTGCAAATATTGGAGGTAACTTACATATGTAGTTATATTTGTTTGGCTACGCACCTGACTAGGCAGAAATTTGAGCTCCTAAAAACTAACCTGAAAATTTTTAAACAAATTTATATCTCGAAAATATGTTGTTATTATGATAATATGCTTGAACAAGATTTTTATAATCAAAAAGTAATTGTTTCATATATTTGCATGGGTTGCGTATGGTCCGAGGACCTGATGAAAATTTTGATCTCATTTCAGAAGTTTATTATGGGTCCTTAATGGAACAGGAGCTCTAATCAATAATATATATTTGACATGGTATTTATATTTAATATTTTTTTAATTTAAATATATTATTTAACACACACAATTGCATACACCAATACCAACGCAGTGTTTTTTATTCAACACAACTAAACAGTAATTAAATGTTGGCAAATCCTTTATTTGTTCATATACAAATTTGAAAAAAAATCTTGCTACAGCTTTGTCCGAAATAATTGATGTGGAAATAGAGTCAAAGGTTAAAAATTGTACATGAAAAAATGCATATATTTAACAAAAAGTGTACAATTTTTTAACGTTAATTTTTACAGTTCATTGCAAACGCATAGATACAACATTTTTAACAGTTATTTTGGTTTTCACAATAAAACTTATTCATAATTTTTTGTAATTTTAGTCATTAAGTAAGTTTACTGCAAATAGAATTATTTTATAATTTTGATATAAATTTAACAATTTCATTTAAAAGGAAAATTGGTCATTCCTTCCAAGATCGTAATCTTTTAATGTTTGGAAATTATGCGATTTTAACAATAAAAATATTTGATGAAATTGGCGTTTTCATTTATATTTCTTATTCTCGTTAAGTTGTCTGTTTCTATTTATGATGACAAAACTTGGAAGCATTAAATGAAGATTGTAAAAAATGCTGTAAACGAATTGTAGATGACCATAAGAAAATTAAGTTTAACAGATAAAAGGGAAAATCTTGTCAATAGAACATTGTACGACCTATTTGACCTCTACAAGAATTTTTGAATTGTAATAAGAGAATGTCCAATTTTATGAAAAAAATTTAGTTTTAAATTTAAAAATGTCTTCAAACTTAATCTCACCAAACCTTGGTTATCACTCTGTGTAATTTCATTGAAATCGGAATAGACCTTCGGAAATTCCAGATTTATTATCATTTAAGTGTTTTATCTATCGCTTACCTGAACATTGAAATCAGCAGGTTGGTAAATGAGGGCAAGTAGAAGAAATGGCTAGATTATCTGAAAAACAGCAACCTAAAAACTGGTGTGAATAAATTGTGGTCACCTATCCAATGTCTCTTCAACCCGATGTAGAAGAGTAATAGTCTGAAAAGATTTTACGCAATTATTTTTGCCGACATTTCATTAAGAGTTTAAACTGAGATAAGACGCAAAGAAGTGCTGTTTGCAACCTTTACAACCTTACACAGTTCACAGTCCATTAACGCTGCCATAGCATCTGTGACATTTGTACCCAAATAGAACATTTTTGCTGAAGTTCAAGAAACTTGACAACGATCTTTAACCAGTCAACAATAAGCCTGATAATATTCAAGGCCTAGAATATAGCTAGAGTCATCTCAATATGGAAACTACGAAGAATACAAACAAGAACTAATAAATCAATTTCGCTCCTATCACCTATCGTTAAGACTCTTGAGGCCATTCTCCTTACCTAAAAACTAAGTTAAATAGTCATCTTGCAGCATCTACTTTCCAGCCACTATCACTCATATCGAACATGGCTTAAACCATAACGATAGCCTTGCAAATGGGCTTGGACAGTTGATTTATGAAAAGCATTTGACAATGTCAGCCACAAAATTCTTTGGATCGAGAACTATTTGAGTAGTACTCAGTCGTTCGTAGAGTTTAGATACCACAGGTTAAAATCTAGTATATTGATATAAAACGGTCTCCTTTCACAACTCTTATTTAATTTCAACCTCTTAAAAATACAAGTACCTTTATTGGTAGTGGGTGTGATAACTTTTACAAACGACTAAACAATAACGTCGACGGGCCATAGAGTTGTAGATCTATGTAATACGGTAAATTTTTGTTCAAATGAAGTCCACAATTTCTATACTGCACCCAACTTAAAGCATTCACCAGCGTAATCAACACAAATACTCTCCACTACCTGGACAAAAGCATTTAACACAAGTATAGACATCATATTTATAGAATCCTGACAAAGCATTAGCATAAATTGAGGTTCATCGAGGGCATTCAATATCATATAATTGGAGTTAATTACGAATTATGTTATAAAGAATTCGAACGCACGATTAGAGCATACTAACGTGTTTGTATCTGATCGGGATTCGAAGATGGTTTATATTCTCGAAGCAAATCGAAATCTGATTTTGTTATGTTTGTTTTTTAGCTATTGACAGGTTCCCATCTGAATTGATTTTATAGGAGCATTAAGATATGACAAAATCTGTTCAGTAATTTAATAGTCATAAGCTGATATCATCTAACATCTTCAAATATTCATTGATGTAGCGCATAAAACAAAAAAGAAAATAAATATTTTTCTTTATTTTCACAAATTATCAAAAGTTTATGATTGAGAATAATTTTTTAATGTCTTTAACAAATGTCACGTTGTTTTGTCCATCTGACTTATAAGTAAATCTTTAAATGACTTTTATTCTGTCATGAAATAATGACCAATTTATAATTTAACAACCATCAAAAACAAAAAAAAATTATGATGTCTCGTTAAATTGAGGTGTAAATCAAAAATGTTGTCTTATTTTATTCTCATTTTTTCTTCATTTTCTTCTTTTCAAATAAAAAGTAAAAATGTTTTCAATGTAATAAATGTTTCATAATAAAAAGAAACATGATTTTTTTATATTCAAACATTTTGATCAAATTAAAGTTACATTGTTGATGTTATTAAAGCGTTTTAATGTCATTTTGATTGTAAACCACAAAAATATTTTTTTTTTTTTTTTTTTTTTTTTGTGGAAATTCATATAAAAAATAAAATATTATTCTTCTGAAATAAATATAATAAAAATGCATATTTTTAGGGGTTGTAGTAGTATTTGTAGAGGTCTATCATGATATATGTGTATGTTTTGTTCATGAGATTTGGTGGTGTTTTTTTAAACTAAATTGTTGGATTTTGTTGTCTTGGTCAGGTATAATATTTTCCAAACTTATTTTATTTAATATTCGTTGTTTCAAAAAAGATTTCTATAAAATATTTAAGTACTTTTTTTAGCGATCTCACATTAATAAGAAATGCGAAAAGAAAAATAAAAATAATATACTTTTTCAAGCTAAAATCATGAAATTTTACTTAATTCAGTTCTATTTCAATTCTAGTTCAGTTCTAGTTGAGTTCTAGTTCAGTATTACAAAATTAACTTGTTTCATTAGTTAAAAGGATACTGAAGTTTTATTCATTTATGCCGACTCCATAATGCTAAGTTTATACAATTAGAAAGATGACAAAATTTGATTAAAATAATTGCATTTTTGATTAAAAATGTTCGAAATTATTGATTTCAGTACCGAATATAATATGAAGAATTCTTTAGTAATTTTTAGATGTTAATAATGGATGTTATTTTGATGTTTTCCCACTTTTTTGGATACCAGTTTTAAATATAAATATTCATTTAAAAGTTCATTCAAATTATGTAAAATTTGATTTTCACCAGAAGATTTCAAAGCTTTAAATACTCTTTCTTAAAAAAAAAACTGATTTTACAATTTTATCCAACTTTCTGATACTTCTCACCCATTCAACTTTATCTATAATCAAATGACCACTGGGCAACAAACATTACAAAAAATCTCCAAACTCATTTTCTAAAAAAAAATTACAACATCGAAAAAAACTGCATCTAAAAATTAAATCAAAATATCTCGCACCATTTCGAAAAAAAATAATAAAAACATTTTCAATAAAATGAAAACAAATAGAATTTGTTCGTTTAATTACAAAAAACGAACGCATCCTCTTGTATCTTCAGTGGAGCATACATTAGTGAGGATTTCAGAATGGCAACAGCAACAACAATTCCAACAAAAAAGTGAAACGAAAATCCCTAACATTACCCAAACTGCTTAACTCCGAAAAAACAACAGCAATTGCAACAACTAAATTCATGTTGTTTTGTAAATAAAACTGAAAACGCATAAACAAAAATCGATAATTCTATACTCGCACTCAAACACACACCTAAACATATATATCAAATCATGAGATTTTCAGGAAAAAAGTTAGAGTTATAAGGATTTTCTATTATCTATTTGGTTAGAATTTGTTTTGTAGTTGTTGTTGTTGTTTGTTTATATTGAAATGTGTTGTTGCAACTAGTAAAATTGCCTTTAGAAAATGCAATTTGTTTGTCTATAACATTTTACAAATAATGATTGCAGTCATTCATTCATTCACTCACTCGCTCAGTCAGTCAGTTTGGCTGTTTGGTTGTTGCTGTTGCAAAGTATGAATGACACTGCTGCAATCAGTTTTTTCCTTGCGTTGCATAAATTTTTTTAGTGAGTATGTGTGTGTGTGTTGGTTGCCTTTGTATTGGATTGGATTGACCAGATGGGACAAGTCGTTAAAAACTTTGTTATTTTCATTTTTGTTTTAATTCGGTTTTATTTTAGAGTTCGCCTTTTTTCTATATATATGTGTGGATATATGGATATATAGAAAAAATCAAATCGTATCTGTGTGTTCAAATATTGTTGAGTAGAACAAAAACAAATAAAATAATAGCGTATATATTTTTGTTGCTTTTGTAACTGTACAATGTAGACATTGTTGATTACTTTTTTATTCAATACTCGCAACCGATTTCAAATTTTTTTTGCGTAAAAATATACAAGTTTTGCTTTTGTTGTTGTTTTATTTAAAATGGACTAAAAGTTTTTCTGTGTTATTTTGTTTCGTTGATGTTGTTGGTTTTTTGGAATTTGTTGTATGATGAGTTGATTTTAATTTTAGGAGCGTCGTAGTTAGAAACTAAAACAAGAATTTTGGATTTTGAAAGTTCATCTTAATATCCAGCAGAGATTTCGTGTAGATAGTGGATTAAAATAACAGACATAAACAGTTTGATGTTAGTACAATTCAAAATTCTCAATTGTACCAACAAAGTAATACGAAAACCATTAAATTTCAGATGATTAGAAGCATATCATTATGGTGCTTGAGTATGATTTTTCGTATGAAAGAACTCGATAATGAAAACGACATCCTTTAAACTCAGTTATTTCAAAGGTTCGTTAGTTAGTTCATTTAGATCAGAGCCAATAAAATCAAATTTACCGCAATGGCTTTAAGAACAAAGTTTTCAGTGTCAAAATGCCAAGTCTTATGAATGGAAACAGCCTTTTTGTAAGGATGTTTCTTTCATATTTAATGACTTCTTTCATATCGTTTGCCATATTAAGAACTTTAAGGAAATTTTGACTGCTTTTGGGTCCTAAACTTTTCTTTAGTAGCAATATAAAATATCTGATCAGGCAATTGCTAAAAAAATGCCATAACTTACATATCGCCATACATTTTTCAACAAGATTTTTTTTTGAAAACTTGTCTTCATTATCTGTGCTTAGATTTTTTTGGTCTCCAAATTTTTAGCAGCGTTCCTGTCAGGAACATTTTTGTGTCTTATATATTTTTAAACCTGGTTTATCCTTAACTTTTGTACTAAAAAGTGCGAGCTCTTAAGTAATCGGGCAGCTTTCTTACCGGATGTATTGGAAGCTCTTTAGCAGTTGCTTTTTCTATGAACAGACAAGTTCTCGATTGTTTAATAACATTGAAAATAGTTTGGCAGCAGATCAAATTGACTTCCTCTTTGTAGAATCAAGTGTAGTTTTTTTGATCTCATTAACTCTCATTATATTATTGAACGAATCCATAATATAAAGTGTTTAAATTATCCAATTTATCCTTTTAATTTTCCTCTTTTTTTCCTTTTTGATCCCTCTGAATAATGCTCGTATAAAGTGTTTTTCCATTTAAATTATTCTTTCTTATTTTATTTCTACGATCAAACTATCGCAACAATTTCCCTTCATTTTCAATGTTTTAATAGTTTCCACTAAAAATAAATTCTTCTTTAAAAATATTCTATCAATGATTTTTCTTGTCTTTACCAATAATATTCCTCTCTGCAATATTCGTCTGAAAAAACGAAGTATTTAAAATAACAACGAGAGAGTGAATAAACCGGGAATACAAATCATATAAACAAAATTTAATACAATTGTGAAACACTTGTACCAGATAGGACGGGACTGTGTCATTAGATATATAACAAATGGAAAGCAGAATATCTCTCCGACTACCGAACCAAAATACAATAATTAAAGCGGAGTTACGTTCGAATAGGGAAGCAATAATCTGGGCCAAGAGAAATCAGGCAAACCTACGTTACGTTCACCGATAGATAAAGAATCCTGAAATGTTAAGTTGCTATCAACGAATACTACATTTATTTTAGGTCAATGGACCCAAAGGTGTTTTTAGCATTTAGGAGGAAATAATCTAGAATCAAGATATAACCGTGCGGAATTCTATGCCTTTTTACGAATGTTGAACAACGAAACTTTGGGAATATCCAGATGAGAGGAAACCTTAGTATTTAGAATTGGGTTAATAAGGCGATGGGTGCCTTAACAGGTCTCTTTGCTCTTTTGGCACACTTAAAACGCATTGGAACAGTCGATGGCAGTGAATGCAGGGTATGTGAGGAGGATGATGGAGCACTCCTTTTTCATTGCTCAGCTTTCATGACATTCATATTCCTGACACCTTAATAGATAAAAGTTCGTACATTGAATAATTGGTACGGAACGCTTTTCCAGACTGGGAGCGTTACAGTTTTTCTAAAACTTGTCATATTAAAAGTCCAAATCGTTTTCACACACTTTAGCAAATTTATTATCAATCTTTTTTCTCCCTCTATTATCACCGTGTCCCTGTTTTATGTCACTTGTGGTACTTTGATGGATTTTTTAGTGTGTAAAAATTGTCAGTTGCATTTGAAGAAGACCAAACAGCTTCAACCAACCAAAAATATAAAACAAAAAACAAAAGCTAAAAAAACTGCATTTTATATTATTTATTTTTATATTCAATAGTAGACTAAGTTTTCCACTTGCCTTCTTGTTCTTCTATTCAATATGACTCCCCAGCATCTAACCCCACCTCAACAAAGACTCATACCCATCTTACGCTTAAAACTGCATTCAAAACTTATGCAATTTTTTTCATCTTCTTCCTTCACATATTCAAGCAATAGTCAATATAGTCGCCAAAAAAATATAAAGCACGGATGGGGGTTTAACTTTTTTCCGAAATAAAAAAAAAACTGAAAAAACAGGATGCATCAACATTTGGTTGGTTAGTTGAAATTCATATGTATGTGTATACATATGAAGAAGTATTTTCGTGTGTGTGTGTTTTTGTGTGTAAAATTTAGTTCTTGTATAGTAGAAAAAGAGTCATGGGCCTTGGTTTGAATGCAATTTATATGCAATTCGCGTTTTTGTGTATATATGTTTGTGTGAGAGTGTGTGTTTTATTACAAACGCATCATATAAAGTTTGTAAAACTACACTGTTACATACATATACAAATTTAGCAAAATTAGAAAGATGCACTGAAGTAACGATTAAAAAAATTATAAAATTTAATAGTCGACAAACTAACTGGGTTCCATGTAAGTTCTAGTTCAATTCTAGTTCAGTTTTAGTTCAGTTGTAATTTCGTTCTAGTTCAGATCTAATTTAGTTTGGTTCTAGTTAAGTTCTAGTTGAGTTCTAGTTCTGTCTAGTTCAGTTCTAGTTCAGTTCTAGTTTAGTTTTAGTTCAGTTGTTCAGATCTAGTTCAGTTTTAGTTCAGTTTTAGTTCATTTCTTGTGCAGTTCTAGTTCAGTTTTAATTCAGTTCTAGTTTACTTCTAGTTCAGTTCAGTTTTAGTTCACTTCTTGTTCAGTTCTAGTTCTACTCATTATCTCAGTGTATTTCTTCTAAAGCATTTAGTAAATCACTAAATTCTTGCAGTTTTTTCTTGCTGTGTTTGTGTATAAGTGTATATTTGTACACATTTCAGATGACCAGTTGGTAGGAGTAACTTTCAATCATTTCGAGAAGAACTCACTCCCATCAACATAAAATTCATTTCTTTTCTATATTTCTTTTTTACATCCTCTTCTCCGTTTTTGATGCATTTTTTCCGTATAATGCAAAAAACTGCATTTGCATATATTCATACACTTTAGACTTTTTAAAAGAGTGCAGGCAAAAAAAAAAAAAAAGAGGAAACAAGAACAACTACAACAAATTTCAAAAAAGTTTTGTATTTTGTAGATTTTATTTGAACAGATTTCTTTTTTTATTTTTTGTATTTATTTTATTTTAGCTTTGGCCTGCTTATGTTACTCGACATATTGAAGGATACATAGAAAACTCACGAAACGAAACTTCTCGTCGTTCATTTATATTAAAACGTAAGTTATTTTTTATACTCATTTCAATATGTGCATGCGTGTGTTGTTTTATATGTCCATGTTACTAGGATGCACTATGGACACATATATATATAATATTCCTTCCTTAAAACCCATCCTACGCAATTGGCCAGGTTTCTCTATAATAACTCGTATTCTTTGTCTTTTACTGTTGATGACGAGATTTCGGTGTGAGTTATATGTGTGTGTATGTTTGAGTGTTTCTATTTTATTTTTTTTTTTGTAAACATTTTGCAAAAAAAAAACAACATATATTCGCGTATCCTTATTGATCCTTTCAGTTTATATGATGCAACCATCTGCAGTTTGCCAGAGCGTGTGTATGTTTTGCAAACTCTTGTGTAGAAAAAATGCATTTTGGCGTACATGGTTACTCTGGAGATAGACTTTAGCGTACATTCTATGCAAGAGTTTTTTTCTATGCGATTGCAGTTAGGAAACATATACAAATAAATAAGGTGCAAAGTTTTTGCTCCAGGGGGCAACCCAATAGGAAGGTACTTTTCGAAAAACTGAATAAGATTTTAGGACGGATCTAGTAACTACTTTTAGTCGAATTTGATATACTTAAAAATAAGCAATTTATAGTCCCTTTTGAAACATTAGTTAACTTAGAAGTTTACAGTTTATATACATCATGATTTAATTAAGAGTCTTATTTTTATGAAAATCTCAAAGTTAAAATAAAACTCTGTTAAAATTATGTTAAATATATTGTCATCCAACCGGGAAGATGAATGGTTAAATAGACTCAGAATGTGATTCTGAGGCACTATTTTTTCTGCCCGTTACAAACATCTGCACCAACGCATACTGTGGTGTAGGGTATAAAACCATTCTTTCACACTGTGCGATCCAATGTTACAGATTTACTTTAAAAGGAACCGATTCTACACCACAGTGATGTTGATGGTCGACATACAGTAGCTTTGTCTATAAGCACATTTTTGGCAATTAAAAAGTTCCAGAATTATTCCCGAAAGAGAATAAATATTTCCGAAATGTTCCGGAAATATTTTAATCATTAATTTTGTTCTGAACACAATATTTCATAGATTTTAAGAATATTTTGTCATTTCATTGAACTGAACATTTATTTTTATTTATTTAAAATACTATTTCCATGACTTCAATACATCAATGATTTTTACAAAATTTTTGTGTTTATTGAATAAAAATTACGTTAAACTGAAAAAAAAATATTGATTAGATTTATTGAATTGAACAATATCTCTTTTATTGATTTTAAATATATATCTTTAATATGAACAATATTCGTTAATTGAAAATGTTTTCTAGATTTGAATAAATAATTTAGTAAGTTAATATTTCGTTGTATCGAACAATATATATTTATTACAATATTTTATATAATATTAATTGATTTAGAAAATATCTAATTGAATCGAATAATATATTGTTAATACATTCTTGATTTGAAAAAGATTTTACATTTTAACAAAACGTTTGTTATTCTGTATAGCAGAAGGTTGCTTAGAACAATTGTTATTAGCTTGAACAGATTTCACTGATTAAACTGACTTTATAATGTCAAAAATCAATTAAACATATCAGTTCATTAATTAATAAATTCATTTAACTGATTTACACTGTTTTTAATTTAAACAATATTGTGTTCAATTTCATTACAAATACACATATATTTTAATATGAATAATTTATTAATTCCTCTAAGAGGAGGTTCCAAGATTTAATTGAAAAAATTTCCTAAATTGATTAAACAATCCATTCAACTGTTACCTAAACTTCTAAGTTTCTACTGGGTCTTAAGATGCGTATATTTTATGGGTTTTGGTCCAGGTTTTCTTTTGATTATATGAATCTGTATGTGTAATATCATCACCAACATCATCGTCAGCAGCAAGAGCATCATCACCATGTGAACCAGCTTCATGTTTGCTTTGTAATTTGAGTTGATTTAGTTGTTTTTCGTGAGTTTCTGATTTTTTCAATTTCATATTATGGAAAATATATGTATATATAGTCATATATCATCTCCACATATAAACGCAACGTAAGTTTATATGTATGTGAATACATTTCCACATATGTATGTGTTTAGTATTCTACTGCACTTTAAGTGCAATTGCCATTTTAAGCTCATCCTTAATTTTTTTTTTTTTCGCTTCAGAATTTATTTTTTTTAACTTTGTTTTTGTAACGTTAACGTTAGAAAAAACACTGCGTTTTACGTTGAATTCACTTTTTTCATCTTCTATAATTTTTTTTGCCATAAATAAATTGTGAGTGGTTGAGGCACGTTAGAGAAGAGTCTTTTTGGCCTGACCATCAAGTGCGTTTACGTAGTCTGTGTTTTCAATTCTTGTTGTTGTTTTTTTTTAACTTTTTTCTCATTTTATTTTGTTTAAGTGGCCCGGGCATTTAAATTGATGGTTAAGTACCTCCAAATCTATTCTATAAATATTAATTAGAGACTTTTGTAAATAAATTTGTTTATCTGTGTGTGTATGTTTTTTGTTGATGTTGTTTTTTGTTTAGCTATCGCGGCTTTAAAAATAACAAGCAAGAATGCTATATTCGGCTATGCCGAATCTTCAATACCTTCCACCACAAATGCGTGTAAGTAAATACGTTATGTTTAGTACAGACACACTCTCACATATACTCACAATCGTATACAATATATAACCGTTTTTTCAAATACAACACAGAAACACTTAATGCGTCATAAAATTAGTAATATTTTTGCATTTGACTTTTTTCTACTGAACCGATTTTTACTATTTTTGGAATTCTAATAAAGTACATATGACATTATATAATGAGGTTAGAGGTTGCCTCAGATATCGGTCTATATCTTTTGATATACTGAAATGATTTGCTGGATTTTGCTGGCTAAATTTTGGGATCTGCCAATTATTATGGATGAGAGCGTACCAAAAGCAGACACACGGGCAGACAGACGGACGGACAGAAGGACATACCTAAATCGACTCAGATTTTCATTTGATACAATATAATATATATACATTTCGGGGCCTGAGATAATTCTTTTTTAGTGTTACATCCTAATGACAAAGTTAACATACCATATTCACCACTTGTGGTTGTGGAGGGTATAAAAACAATATTTCCTTTAATTAAAAATAAAATTGAAATTAGACATTTTTTATTTTTAATTTGTAACAAAAATAAATATTTGTTAATGCTTGTATTTTTAATTAATTATGGTAAATATTTTATTATTATTTTTCTATATTTTATTATAAAAATTTATTTATCAATTGAATGTTCATGTATTAGTTTTATACTTCAATGACTATAACATCTTACATACACACTCATACTCTTTTTAAATATATCACTTTTTACGCATAATTTTCTAGACAATAAAATTATGAAACGCAACCACACATACATACTTTATGTATATGTGTATGAAAGACTCTATTAATATACTTGAGCATTAGAAAGTGTTCAGGCATGAAATATATTAATAACACTTTTATAATTAAAAGATGTTCTCACATATCGATAATATGTAACATTTACAGTTGGCTAAAAAAGTTTTCATAAGGACTCACTAAATTAATTTCTTGAAAATGTAACGAAAGAACCATTTTGTATAATCGGACTTCAACTGAATCGACTTGGAGTATTTAAATTTTATATATTTTACCCATTAAAAAAACAGGAGCATACCATATTGTATGGTTACTTTAACAATAAAACGAGGTCTGGTCAATCAGGAACTGGAAACACTACTCGACGCAGATTTGTGTCAAACGAAAATACCATCATTAGGTGCCACAATCGTTTACATTTAAAAGCATTAGAACATATTCAAATGTGACGAAATTTGGCTCAAGTTTAGTTAATGCCAAGGAACGTCAAAAGGTGATATTGAATTCAAAAAAGTCATTACGTCCTTCATCATGAAACGATTCAGGATAACCCACAGATATATATTGGGTGTATTAGAACTATTAAAATATGGTCAGACCATCACAGAGACGTGCTGATTTCAATCATAGATAATATCTCGGTATTCAGATCATGTTTCATAAATTTAGAGCAGAGAATCATTTTTTCTTTGATTCATTGACGGAAAAATACAAAAAATGGGAAAATGATAATTTGAAACGATAAACAGTATTTTGAAAAATGTAACCTTTTTTCAGAAAAAGTTGAGATATATGTCTTTAACCATACATTACAAAATTTTTCACATTATGATTTAAAGCTCTTTTTAAGGATCAGTTTTGAAGTATTGTGTATATTTGTAGCTACTAGAGGGTCATTAATCAGTGATGATTGTTTTACGGGGGCATAACCGGTTTTCAACATCTTCCTTGAACAATTGCCGCACATGGTAGAATACGAAGCCTACGCAAAGAATATTTCAGATCTATTTTATTATCTTATTGTTGAATTAAGAGGGACACTGATAGGGGCTTTTCGTTCTTGGAGATAAATCCCTCCTTGAACAACTGCTGGACGTGGAAGAGGATGGAGCCTCTGCAACAGCTTTTTTAAATTTCTATTGTGACCCAATTGTAGACCAAGAGAAGCACATAAAATAGACAATCCATTCTTAGACAATCTGGTGTTTATGAAAATAAAACCTTCAAAGCTTTACAGAGATTGAAGTCTATGTAGCACAGGAATAAACCTTACGTGGGACTTACTCGTTCTTGTCATATTGGGCTGGTTGTAGGTGAGAACTGTCAGGAAGTTTCGTTTAGTATGAGAGTAGTTCCACATCCCGTTGTGCTATTGCATTGCAACAGAAATAAAATTTGAACTGATACTTGGATCCATAAATAAGGGTATTGTGGTTGGGTTTAAGCATTGGCAATAACCATTACTATTATGACCACTGTGAGATTGATCGGAATAATTTTACAAATAAAACTTGTTGTTGTGTTGTGATGATTTCTAATTAATTAATTTAATATTTTATAGGATAAATGTATTATGACTTTATATAACGGTATGGCCTTAATAAATTCTTCAAAAAAATATGGACTTGCAATTTTGAATAAAATTATTTATTTTTTTATAAAGAAATTCCAGAAATGAACTAAATCCAAAAATAAACTTCAATATTTAAGAACTCGGGAGTCTACTGCTGTTTCGATTTCTTTCTTCGTAATATTTAAGTGGTGTTGTTATTTCTGTAATCCACTGTCCTTCTACCATAATATTACTTTACTTCTGAGGGAAGTATACCATTAATATTAAATGTTAAATATTTCTTAATAGAAATATTAAACTTTAACTCCAGTATAGGACTATAAGTTTCATAGCACACTTTGAAAAAAATCGGTTATACTTTGATAATAAATACTTTGACAATAAACAAGGATTCACATCACTGTGTAAGAAATTTAAAACCTAATAACATTGAACTTATTTATATAATATTTGCCTTTAAGCCCGAACGTCAATAGCATTTGCTTCATACTCTCAGATATCCTTCCCTTTCAATTTTTTCTACTAGTTACATATGGCAAAACATTTTTAATTCACATCCTTTATGTACACAGACATTCATTAATATAATCGACACACATGAGTGTTAAAAAAAGAAATTATGCGTAAAAGGACACTAAAAAAACAACAAGTGTTCAGTGAGTAGTTAAAGCAAAATCAATAATTACGCATCTTTTATGTGTTAAGCTACTTTTTTCCAAGAAATTAAGAGACATTAGTTGAAAAAAAAATATGTGAAAAGGTGAAATACAGAAAAAGTAATATTTCTTTACATAGAAAAGGAAAATAGCGATAGGAAAAAATATAAAAGAAAAATATATAAACATATATAGTTTGCACAATGGGATGAAAACTTAATAGTAATTGTTATTAAAAATGTAAATTCTCTTTAAAATTCTTCTCTTTTAAAAACTTCTTTTAATTTAAAAATTATAAGGAGTGAAATCGAAAAACTCTTAACTCAACTTTGTTCTACAAAAAGTTACCCAACCAAACAAGTATGATTTCAAACTGTCTCCACTGTTATTAAACACTACCGAGAAATCTTGTCCGTTCCTGGTTCAGGTAGAAACAATGGTCCACATGAAGTTTCTAAACCCAAAAATAGAACGAATTTTCAAACGAGCTCCCAACATATCCGGTAGGAAAGCAGAGCGATTAATTCAGTGCTCAGACTATTTGCTACGAAAAGTAAAAGCAAAGAGCAGCGAAATTGAAGTCAAGTTGTTCAAAAAAATATGATCACTACATAATGGATGACGAAACAACAATGTGGAATTTGTTCCAAGAGAGGCAAATCGAAACTGCCTGGAGTTAAGGCAAGTAAAGAGATATTGGGTTCTTGATAAAAACAATTAATGAGCATAAAAATAGATAATGTTAAATCTTTTCGAACTCACTCCTTATTATATGACTTTAAGGATTTTTTAATTACTACAACAATGTTAGAAGATTCAGGTTCTTATTAGTATAGAATTGTTAAAATAGTCTACATAAAATTTGTTATAAAAAGATATATTTTTTAATTTAAAAATTACAATATTCTTCATCCCAATGTGTCCTGTCTTCGTGAGTTCCCGTATCAAGCTGAGACTCATACATGTGTATATTCACATACAGTAGCCTTATGACACGTGTCATAATTTCATAATTAATATTGTAACAAGGAGGTCACTCAAGTGGTGGTAAATTTTTTTAGGGAGACAAATTGCTTTTCTTGGATCTATAAAGATTCGTATATTATTTGGAAAAGAAGAAAGAACTAACAGGAAGAATAATTCGAGATATTTAATTTTAAAAATGGTGCATTTTTTTAATTGGTGAATTAAGTAAACTAAAATTTTTGCAGTATCTTAGACACTTGTTTCTATAGTTTTTATATATTTAAAATGGTCACCTATTTTATTAAATGGAAAGTTTAAGCAACTGAAAGTGGACTATATGTTTTTTATTTATTTCTGAGTCAATCTGATTTTCATAAGTCGATTTAGCCTTTCGGTTGTCCATATAAATTAATGAAATTAGAAGTATATTGTTATTTATTGTTTTCGCAAAGATTCCGTACAAAACTTTTCCTTTAACGGGGATTTCATAAAAGACCTCAATATAAAAATATTTTATTAATCTTGCATAATTTTTCTATTCATATATGGATCCACCTATAATTTCTT
The DNA here is from genome assembly GCA_004302925.2 of Cochliomyia hominivorax. Taxonomy (NCBI): domain Eukaryota; kingdom Metazoa; phylum Arthropoda; class Insecta; order Diptera; family Calliphoridae; genus Cochliomyia; species Cochliomyia hominivorax. The sequence continues at coordinate 16,133,449 of PYHX02000467.1, forward strand.
ATAACGTCAAGTGTTTTATTTAAATATTTCGCATCTCAATTTTTCAGAGATTTTGGCTCGGATGTGTGATTCCACAAATGGTGGACCGATTTAATAAAAAAAAATTCACAATTTAGGACCTAATTTTTGGGATCACTAAAAATTTTAAATTCCTAAAAATTCAATATTTTCACTAAACATTCAATATTTTCACTAAAAACTAAATTTTCATTTCAATTTATATTTTTCCTGAAAAATTGTGTGAACTTTATATGCTCCTGTAAATTGTAGTGTTTATTTGAGTCAATTTATCTACATCCAAGTTTAAAGAATTTAGCTAGACTTCTTGAAATTGTGCAGTTAAAAAAGTTATAGACCGATATCTCCAATAACCTCAAAATTCAAGAGTAGAACTTTCGTTAGTTTATTTGAAATCAAGTATGACAAATATTATAATTCTTATAATATTGAAATTTACAGTGAGAGTGTGTGTTAGATTGTCTTTGAATATATAAATGTACTTGGTGGAGGGTATTTAAGATTCTTCTCTATCTAATCTAATATTTATACTCATCTGATATTTGGATGCAGTAACTAACTGCATACCAACCTGATTATTACAGGAATTTACGAAAAAATTTTGTTTAAATTTTGAGCTTGACTAATATGTTTCGTCTATATTTTTTATTCTACTATACTATTTTCGCTGAATTTAAATAGTGATCGAAAGCGACTTACTAAATATAATACTTAACATTCAATTTCAATATGCCAGTTCATTTGGCTTAGACGTGAGCATGCAACAACATGCATTGATTTTTATTGAGATTTTTATTTGATGGAAGAATATATTCTTTATTCCTTACGAACTTCATTCACTTTTGGTGATTGAATTCATAATAAATATCCTTTAACTCATGTGAAGAAATAATCGGCAGTAAGAATGGTATATTCGGTTATGCTGAATCTAGAATACTCTTCAACACAATTGCGTAAATATGTTGTGTTCATTCATACACACTTACACATACACTCACTTACTTATATAATATTTAAACGTTTTTCCCAAATATAACACAGGAAACACTTAACGTGTTAAACAAATTAGTTATATTTTTGACTATAACTTTTTTTCTACTAAACCGAAAGATATTCGCTTGAACTAAGGAACCTCAAATATCAGTCTTTATCTTTTATTATACTAAACCGACTTTGTGCATTAAAATAGGAAACAAAAAATACTCAGGCCAAATTTCATTGAGCTCTACGTTTTATTGATTGACAGACTAATAGACAGACAGACAGACTGACAGACAGAGCTAAATCGACCCAGATTTGCATTTGATAGAAGAATATGTATATAATGGAGACTGAAATTATTCCCTTTTAGCATTACATCTGAAATGACAAACTTAATATACCCTCCTCACCACATGTGGCAGTAGAGGGTATGCAAATATTCCTTCATTTTTCTCCTAATTCAAGAGATTAATATGAATTATGTAAATTTAAAGCAATTAAGTATTTTTTGTTTGTTTGTCTCAATTGACTTAAGTTTTTATATATTTTACCAGGTTTTTTTCCTTTTTTCCATAAAATAAACAGACTCATTCATTTATAAATTTAGTTTAAATATATGAAAACTCATATGTGTACACACATTTGTGTTAGTTTTTACTAAAACATTCAAAAAAGTGTCCTTTAAATTTCACATGTCAAAAGAAGGCAAAAATAAATATGTAAGAATGCTATATTCGGTGATGCCGAATCTCCAATATCCTCCACCACGAATGCATGTGAAATCAATACGTTATACATTACACATTCACAAATACATTCACAAACAAAATCAAAGTTTTTCTTAAATATAACTAAGTAATAAAATTGGTTAAATTTTTGGGTACAACTTTTTTTCATAGACCGATTTTGATAATTTTTGGAATGATATTGCAGTTCATATAATTAATTATTATGACAAAATTTCATTATATTTTGTCAATTTATAATTGAAATTAGATGTTGCCTTCAGATATCAGTCTATATCTTTAATATACTAAATCTATTTTGGTTCGTTTTAAATAGGAAACTTTTGCAGACTATAAAAAATACTCTGTCCGAATTTCATTAAGCTCTGTGAGATAGACAGACGGACACAGCTATGTCGTCATAGAGTTTTATTTGATGCAGAAATATATGTACATTATGGGGTTTTAGCTGATAACTTCTCAGCGTTACACATGTGATTACAATGTTAATATACCCACTTCACCACTTCTAGTGGTAGAGGGTATAAAAAGAACAGAATTATGAAAAAGGAACAAACGTAATAAAATTCATATAAATAATTATGAACAAAATTTCTATGGCATGAATTCTGTTCCTTTTTTTCAAAATTTTTGTATTTTTTTGCGAAGATGTTGAACTAAATGCAATTTTACATTTATTCTCAAATACACTCGTATGTACGTTTGTATGTTTATATGGATTTCTATGATTTTTGTGTGAGTTTAGCTTCGCGTATTCACAATTTCATAGAAATGTTTAGAATTCAAAAGTTTTCCTGTCAATTAATTTCATTTGTGCTTATAAAACTTATAAAATGCATTTTATAGTTCTTTTTAAAATACGACAAAATAAACACAAAAAATATGGAACCTTAGCAAATATTTGTCGTTTTTTTGTGCAAAAAAATAAAATAAAATACAGGAGGGTTGTGTGATCAATTTTGTGAAACGCTAAAAAAAATGTCAGTCCGAGTTTTTATATGAAAACATCTTATTTCCAGGAATATGGTATGGGATTCCTTAAATATAGTCATCAAATAAGTTATATTTTTGGCTATAACTTTGTTTCTGTTGACCAAAGGGTTTTTATTTGATGCAAGAATATATACATAATGAAGTCACAAATGATTCCTTTAAGCATTACACACGGAATGACAAAGTTATTACGCTTTCAACGAGTGGGGAATAAAAATTGTGAATATAATATATTAAACATTTTGTGGACAGTAAAATTAAATCAGGTGCAACACGTTGATTCAGATATTGGTTCCATCAATTTACAACTGATTCAGATGCTACGGTCAATTGTGGACTGATAAAAAATATATTTGCATCATGTAAAATTAAAGCATCATCAGGATTACATTTAGAACTCAAATACCATGTAACAAATTTCATTAAAATATCTCAAAAATTACGTCCTGTAAAGTGATCACAAGATTTACATGGACAGCCAGCCAGACGGACAGACATCGTTATATTGTCACATCTTTATACAACAGCCTCCCCACAATCTAAAAATGAAACACCATTATTCACTTGATTAAGATTATATATTTTAAATAATGATATTTTATGTAAACCATAATTCATAAATTCAAGGCCGATCTATAATTTTTCAAGCTCGTATCAAGGTGTGGGGTATTATAGTCGGATTGCACTCTTGCTTTAATATGAGCTTGTCAAAGGAGGCTATCTGCATTCCCTTCTATAATCTAATCACGATACACAATAGTGACACTTGTGTGCTCTAATGCTCCTTTGGTAGTCGTACAGGACGGCTGCAGGTGCAAACAATGTTTTCATTGTCTCCTTACAGAATATCTGATAGCGTTAATGTTACTGAAACTCTGAGGTTGTTCCACTTCGATCTGTTCAGGACTGTAATAAACGCAGTTCATTAGTGTTGGAATGAGCGTGGCCAACAGATACATTTATTTATGAACAGACGGAAATGGACAATCGACTCACATTTTTTTAAAGGAGTTTTAAATGATTTCTGTATGGTGTTGCCCGTGGTGAGACGAAGTTAACCCTATACGATTTCTAGTGGAAGTTTTCAAAATGTATTATGTCAAAACCAATACCATACCGATACCATAATGTCGTGTTAAACATTAGACAATTGATTTATTAAGACTTGACATTTTCCAAAATTTTTTAATTTATCTTTATGAAATAAAAATATATGCAATTGAGGTGGTTATGAGACTTCAAAAATTCTGAATTTTTGTAAATAATAACTGACTCTGAACTACTGTTGTAAGTTGTTTCAAATATTTGTAAATAAATATTTTTGTCCCATTTTAAATTGAAGTTTAAAAATAAAAATTTTTGAAATTTTGCTATTAGAACTTCTTATACAACCTCTTGTTACACATGTCCCTTAAAATTTATTACATCAGTATTTTATATTTATTTTTAAGCAAAATTATTTAACCAACTTTCTTTCACTATTTTTTCATTAAATTTTTTCAAAACTCAATATGTCGCTCAATCCATAACCAGACTTCACATAAATCAATTGACATTTCTAATTTAAGTTTTTCCACAAGGTAAAATAAATTTAATGAAAAAATAGATTTTTAACATAAATTTAAGTTTGTTCAATATAAAGACGATAAAAATCATGTCAAATGCAGAAAATCATTGAAGCGTTACCATTGAGATTTTTCGCACAAAAGGGGATTTTGGAAAATAAAGTCGCATCTTAAAAATGATTTGCGGAACAAAAGTCGCCATAGGCATAATACGCCCAAAAATTAACATTTTCTGAATATTTTTAAATTATGAATTTGCGCTCTTTCCCGTTTAATGAAGAAATAATATTGAATATTATCCAATAATTACGTTTATGATTTTATCGTTTTTTATTTAAATTTTCTCATCCATGTCCTTTTAAAGCCAAATTAATAGAATTTCGTGAAGTTGCACCAACGATAACACTGATTTTAGTAATTAAAGTAAAATTTCAAATTACTGAGAGTAATCAAGTCTGTGAGGAGTTTTAGAGATTTCAATTCCCCTAATCTTGTCCATCTTATATTGTTTATTATCCTGTGGAATCTGAACACTTTAAGTTTTGTTACTTACTTTTAAAGAAAAATGCATTCTAATCTAGGATTTTAAAACTTCTTTTCCTATAAAATGTCAACTTGTTTTCCAGACAATAAATCTCATCAATTAAATAATTAGCAGTTTAGTTTTCTTAATTAAAACTTTAAAGTTATTCATGTCAAATTAAAAGTCAATCTTATTAATCCTTTAAAACAAACATGTCTTTATTTTAGAATTAAATTGTATAAATCCTTTTTAATAAAAATTCACATTTTACACAGGACACTCGTAAAAGTTCGTATTAAATTAGAGTTTAATTAACAAAACGCGTAAGCTGTTTGTTAAAATGTGAATGTATTGTTTGTCTCGAAAATATTCTTGTAACCAAGTAAAGAATAAAATGTAAATTATTTACATACTCACTCCACACATACATATGTTAAATTGGATGTCCAGTGTGACGAAAGTATTAAAATCCTTAATATTATAACTTACCCTTATTGTTGGTAATTTTTAATTCTGCTTAAAAATCCTTCACAAAAACAAAACAAAAAAAGAATAGCAGAGTCTTAAATGAGCAGCCCCCCAACTGTTATTGTCTTTGTATGCAAAAATGTGTAACCCCTACAATTTTGTTCCATAAATTTCCTAAAAATAAAACATTAAAACATTGTAGAGATTTTGTTTATTAATCCTTTAATTTCTTTGTATATTCTTTGTCCTCATTAAGATTCATTGAAAAATTAAAAAAAAAACAAAACTTGAATTTTAAGCATAAATTTTATAAAAAGAGCATTAAGCTGGACGGACAAACTACCCGCTGCATGCATGTGTCCTTATTATATGTTTTTTTTTTTTTTGATTTTCAAAACATTCGCTACGGAAATATATAGACTTGTTTGTATGTTTGAGATTTCTTTTCTTTTGTCTGGACTGGACATATAAATGACCAGTTCGCATATGTGCGTGTATTTGTGTATTTGTTTCTTTACTGAAAAATTTATATTGAAATTTGTTTGCCTGAACAAATTTGAATATGTGAAAATAAATTTGAGTATTTCGCATTCTTTAAAAGAATTAAACAATAATAAAATAAATAGTCATTTATGCTCAGTTTTAGTTAAGTTCTAGTTCAGTTCCAGTTCAGTTCTATTTCAGTTATACTACAGTTCTAATTCAGTCTGGTTTAGTTCTAACTAAAATTACGTTCAGTTCTAGTTCAATTTAAGTTCAGTTCTAGTTTAGTTCTAGTTGAATTCTAGTTCAGTTCTGGTTCAGTTATAGTACAGTTCTAGTTAAGTTCTAGTTCAGTTATAGTTCACATCCAGTTCAGTTTTAGTTCATTTCTAGTTCAATTTTTAAAATTTTGCATTTTTTTGTATTTTAATTTGATGATTAAAAGCATAAAGTTGTAATAGTGGATGGTTTTTTGATTAGTTGCGTATTTGAACCAGTATCTGTTTTTTAAATCTCCTATTACTTTTAATATCCTTAACTTCCTTATTAAAGGAGTATATTTTCTAGCAAAAATTTAAAAATTTTGATGAATTTTTAAGGATTTCGAATAAAGCATTAGTGATTAAATTGATAAACCCTGACTTTTTCCTTCTGTATAAAGTTTTTTTTATAAATAATATAATAACAAATATTTGTTTTCTTCTATAGTTAGAAGGCAATTAAGATAAGTAATAATAAGATTTTTTGTAAACTCTCAATATACATAAATAATTTAAATTTCCCTTTGTATATCCAGCCAACAAAATCTTTTAAAATATGTTTATTTTAAACAAAATCCAACAACTGAAAACATTTTGAAGCACCAATTTAAGGTAAAAAGAACTATTTAAGGCACAAAAATAAACGACAGTTTTCTACACATTGTCTTTATAATTTTGTCACACTTCCGGTTTGTACATAGTCCAATATATGTGTTTCACATATACCATCAAGGACATGTAGCACAAAACATAAACAAACTTTTTGTGATATTTTCCGAAATTTTCTTCTCATGTAAACACCATTATATTTTTCAAAATTCTTCTGCTTTACAATCACGTCAAAGAAGGGCAACAAAAAACCTCTAATATTTCAAACTATTGAAAAGTGTTTATGATGTCTATAATGCAAGATATCGCCAAAAGACAATAACAACACAAAACAAAATACAAACAAGTAATTACCACCATGTGACCAAAATAAACTACTAAACTAAAGAAATAATCTCCCCATTTTCCACACAAATTTCCTCAAAATAGTTCGTGTAGTTAAACGAATAACGAATGTCTTGATTGTTCGTGAGAGTGGTAAACACTTGTAAAGACACGTACATGTGTATGATACGAAGACAATATCAAAAAAGACTGGCAGGACAAACAACTAATGAGTATTAAAGGAAAACGCATATTAAGTTCTTATCTTATTGGCATCTTTACTTTGGAACACAGAAAAAACAAAAATTATTGTTGTTGTATGTTTGTAAATGTAAATTGAAGCACATGTGGACTATTGTTATTGTAATCGCTATAAAACGAGATCAATTTGATAGTGAGTGTAGTAGTGACACGAAAAGGACTTGTTCCAGTATGGAAATACTGGGTAGGATTTATAATTAAGTGGAATTTCAGTCAAATTTTGGATTTTATTTTTTAAAAGTAAAATTTGTTCCGCGATACGTAAATGAAAACGTAATCATTTTTTTACATACATATGTATGCACCGTAGAGATAGAATCTTGCGTTAGTTCTGGGTGAAGTGTTTGATTCTTGATTTAGTTTACGATTATGTTCTAGGTTTTGTTCTTTATTCTGTCATTGATTCATTCCCCAATTAAGTTCTTTATTCCGTCCTTGACCCTGTTCTTAACTAAGTTATGGTTTCAGATCTTCTTCATTCTGCCCATGAGTCAAATACAGATTGAGTTCTTTATTTAGATACTCATTTAGTTCTATTTAAGATTTTTATGGAATTCTAAATTCTGTTTTGAATTCTTCTTTTGATTCAGACTTTTATTTTATTTCTAAACTATATCAAGAATCAGTTCTTGATATAGTTCTTCATTGATTCAGTTTTTTGATTTAGTTATCAATTCAGTTATTTGTTATGCCCCTGGCTCAGGTCTTGATTCAGTTTTTGAATCACTTCTTAATTTTGTTTTTAATTAAGTCCTTGATTCATTCCTTTATTCACTCTTTGATTCTCTTTCTGATTCAGTTTAAACATTTTTAAATTCACCCTCTTACATTTTATAGAGGACCTTCTCCAGTATCAATGTCTATAACTTCATCAACTTACAAACACTAAAATTCACTTTTCACACCAACAACCAAAACAATCGTGAAAATAAAAAGACAACTTTCTAAAGGGTCTCTTTAGTAAAATTTAACATTATTTTCTCAAATCTCTGTTGATTTTTGAATTTATTACAAAATTTCTTACGGCCGTTTATGGTTCTGAAAAAAAAGCGATAAACGAAAACTTGTTTAGTTTCATATCATATTCACTATTTTGTTTCCTTTATTGTTAAAAGTTCTTTTGTCATCATTATTGATAATTATCTTTATGAAGTCTATTTAAAAAGATTATTTTCTATAGACTACGTGAGTTTTAAACTATAAATTTGGGTTAAATCTTTGTCATAAAACTCTACAGTAATTAAACTAGTTTTATTTTGTATCTCTTTTGTTTAACAAAACATTCTTAAACTTAAATGTTTATTCAAAAGATACCTTTTTTACCTTTTTCAATAAATCCTTTTAAACCCTTAAGTCATTTGAAACTTTAAATTTACCAAGATTTTTATGGTTTAATTTGTAAGAGCAATTCAGAATTTTATTTCGAAGATGTTTTTGTAGAATTGTTGTTTTTGTTATTTCTTTTCGAAAATAAATCTTCTAAAAAATGAATCTGTGTTTGTTTGTCTGTTAGTTTGGGACTTATGGACAGTTAAAGTACTGGACTGAAATTTTCATAACAAGTTTCAAATATTTATAAAGTAACACAGGCTATAAAAAATTCCAATAGGACCAGGGACTGGACTATCCCCATACAAAGCATTTATTAATTATAGAACATCTTAAAGGCTATAATAACCAGAGTTATCAAATTTTATCCCAATCATTTTCTCCAAGTTCTGAGTTACAGAACAAAATGTAGGATGGAGAGGGGGTGGAGTACTCCCCTACAAAGCAAATATTGATTATTGAACACCCAAAAAACTATACCTGCGAATGTTCTGAAATTTGGTCTCAATCACTTTCTCAAGGATCTGTTTAAATGGACAAATATATAAAGGATGGGACCAGGTGGAGTTCCAACATACAAAGGAAATATTAATTATGGAACATATAAAGAATTATAACGGCGAGAGTTCTCAGATTTGGTTCCATTTTTACAATGAACTGTTTTAGTGGATAAAATGTAGAGCAGATTAATCCAGGGGGAGAGTATCCGCTGTAGAAAGGAAATATTAATTAACAAATATATAAAGATATATACCAGAAAGAGTTCTCATATACAGGACAAAATATACGACGGATAGGATCAGGTGGAGGGCACCCTCCGTACAAAATAAATATTAATTAACGAATACCTAAAGAAACATATCAGCGAGAGTTCTGAAATTTAGTTCCAATCACTTTCCAAGGAAAATTTTTATTGGCCAAAAAATGAAGGACGAAGATCGAGTGAGAGTCCATACGAATTACATTCAAAAATAGTAGAAACACTTTTACTGTATAAAATGTAAGACGTCACGGAAGTGGTAGATAGGACCATGGTAATATGGATGATAGATGTTTCTTTTACAAGACCACTACCATCCATATACCATGGTCCTATCTGTCCAAACTTTACAATTTTTAATTATCGAATTAATAATTGGTCCAAATTTTTCCCTTTCCCCTGTAACGGTATTATTGGAAAATTTTATAACGTATAGAGTCAGGGAGATTTGGCAAAATCCCAGTTGCATGTAATTTTTTTAATACACGTCGTGATTTATGAAATTTGTTTCAGGATCTTGGACTGAGAAGAATTTTTTTGCATCAAAGCGTACCGGATAAAATAAAGTTTTCCATATAAATGTTGTATTTCTTATGGTCAGTTTGTTTTTGCTTTTGTTTGTAAAAATCAATTAGCCAAGTGACCACATGTCATTGTTACTCCTACTAATAAAGATTTATATAATATATATATATGGATATGTGTTTTTTTCTATATGTATATGTGCTTAAGTAAGGGTTGGTCTTATTGTAATAAATTTGGTTAACCTTCTTTAGAAATGAGGTTACAAGGTATTTAAAAGAAATAAAAATATTTATATAAGAATGTATTCTAGTTTTATAATTGTAATAAAAATATAATCATTAATGTTATTTGAGTGCTAAATGGAATAAATTTAAGAACAAATTGAAAAACTGAATCATTAATTTTTAGATCATGTAAAAAGGCAAAGCCGAATTTATAATAATTTACGTTTTTAATTAAAGTTTTAACCAATTTTATTTTTTAAGATCCTGGTCAAACATCTTTTGTTGCTCATACAGGAGGGAGTGTTGAGGAAAAATGTGGTACGCATTCGTTATTAATATTAAAAAAAGGCAACATGCAGTTGCTGCAAAAGAAGCCAGTCATTTGTTACAAAAATCTCTATAAATATCGAAATTAATATCAAAGGATATTTACAAAAATGGTTGTTTCCATCCATAAGAGTTCATAATGTGTCCACATAAATTTGGCCTTATTTAGCATCCTGTCACGATGGTATACAAGAAAGACAAATTCTCCAAACTGCAAAGAGCTAAGGACAGTGGATTAATATAAGTTTTTTCCAGCACTTGTAGATGTTCCTATTGTCCTCATAGCTTGCAGTGATAATAATTTTTTAACTTTACAATAGTATTAAGAAAGTTGATATCGGTTTTCTCTGAACACCCTACGTACGTTTGAAAGTATGTTATAAAACATAATTCTTCAAATCTTTAACCAAACTTAAACTGTTAAAAAGAGGACTGTTTTAATAAACTCAGTTCGTTAAAGTAGAACAACTGAAGGAAATTCCAATCGCATAGATATTGAAGCTCAAAATAGGGTTTCTCGGATATTACAAATGTTGATCCGAGTATCATATGTATATTTTCCATGTCATGTTCATGTTTTAAATTTTTAAGACAAAAGTGAATTCTCTAAGAAACATGATATTTTTGCTAATTTTATTTTGAATTTCAAAAAATTGCCTGAAAAGTTTAAAAAAGAATTATGGACTTTGATTTTATGAATTGTAACTTTCTGAAATTTGCTAGATTACGAGAAAATTATATAATAAAATTTTTTGTTAAATACTCAATATTTGTGTGACAACAATATTTAGCACCAATAAATATATTGCAATAATATAAATTATATAATATACTTTTCAGAGTACCTAAAAAATGTAATTATAACGTATGATTAATATTTATTAATTGATTATAAATAATTATACGTCAACTTAATTTTTATATGTTTAATGAATTTAATTAAGAACATACTTTTAGGTATGTATTTTTAATTAAGAAGAAATATATGATTGGTTTTAGAAATATTTTGTTATTGTTCATTAAATTAAAATCAAAGTAATCACAGATTAAGCCCCTTTTTATAAATTTCATTACTTCACTTTTAACAATTTTGACATACAAAATTTTTGGCAACAAAACAATTAAAAAAAATATTGCCAAACATTTGAACTATGATATAATTAGATGAGTCTATATAAATAAAACTTTGTTTATCTATTACCCGGTGCGCTTTGCTACACAAAAATTCTCTACATTTCAAGATCTAGTAAAGCGCACTTGGTAAAAGCTAGTCTAATATTAATTATATATTATCTATAAATAATGCTTGATTAATATTTGTTTCAGTTGGTAATTATATACCTTGATTTATTTTTTAAAAATAAAACTAAGAGCATACTTTTGGGATATAAAAATAAAATTATTAAAACCAATTATATTTTGATTACAGGAGTTGTTCTTAAGTCTAACATGTATTATGAAAAACATTTTCTTTACAGAAATATATATTAAATATTATAATAAGGAAAATATCAAAATATATATTTCTCGTTATTACCATAACCAAGTTCAAGTAAATATTCCCATTTTTTCCAAATTAATACTTTTAACACAATAATTATTTCAATACTTTTTAAAATGTATTTAAAATTTATGAATGAAATTGCAGTCAACAAGTGTTTGCCGAAAAAAAATAAACCCCAATGAAATGAAAGTGAAATTAACCAAAAAAATAAGAACAAAAAATACACAGAAATCACTGATTAATATTCATTTTTAACACTTTTGCAAATAAAAAATAAAAAAAGAAGAAAAAAACGTAAAAAATAAACCCCAAAAGCAATAAATGAACAATTAAATGAAATTTTACGCACAACTTCCAAAAAAAGATACGAAAAAAAGGAACCAACATTGACATGAAAATGAGAATGTTTGTAGCAACAGCAAAAATCCAGCTGCGAATGCCGAAAAATATGCAACAGTGTTTTAATAATACACACGCAAATATAAACGCACGCACATAAATGCAAGCTTACACACACACTCACACATACATTCCCACAAAGCTGTCTGCCATAGCAATGTATAGCATAAGTAGTAGTAAAACGCGTGTGTATTAATAAACACCAACAATAAAAGTGAACTTAACTTTTTATTCGGTGAATAATATTTTTTCTCTGTGTTTTTTTTTCTCAACTGGGGACCACATTAAAAAATCCCAAAAAATATGCAAAAACAAAAAAAAATTGCTATGAAAGAGGTACATTTTATTTTTGCTCTTTTTTCGATTTAACATAAGGCCGAAAGAAGAATAGTGTATGAATGAACCTGCAAAAGTATCAATGGAAGGGACAGGGAAGAGAGAGGGAGAATGTTAAACGTATGGATGGCATAGTAATAATAAACATGTAGTAAAATTTGGTGTTTTTTACGTTTCATTTTATTTTTTGGTGAACACTATGGACTACAATGAGTTTGGCGAAATTTTAAACAGTTGAAAGAACAGACGGACATACTAGTGTACGTATGTGTAAGTACTGATAGATAAACAAATACGACAATGACCCCATTCCAATTAAAAAATCGCCGACAATATATTTGATGGAAAAAGATGAATTTAAATGGCGCTTCAGAACTGTTAATGAAATTATTTTAGGATAGAGGATTTGACTTCTGTACCTTGAGAGAAACTGAAGAATACTGAAACTGGAGAATACTGAGGCTGATTTTGGAATTTCTTATGAATAGGGTTTTCTGTATGAAAAAGATAGCTGTATATTATGTCCTCCTTTGTATCTTGTTTGCCATGTGATATTATCTTTTCATTTTAACAGAGCATTTCAGAGGTCTTTGGAAATTCGAACGTATTGAATATTAGTCCGAGAGGATGAAAATGTAGAATTCATTCATCATAATGTTAACTTTTTATCAATACTCAAAGTATTTGGGAAATAGTTGAGTGACTTACTGAAGAATACAAATTCTTATAATAATGCTATTTTGAAAGCCTGAGTAAAGAAAGAGCTATACAAAATGTCAAATTGAAGTTCACTGCATTAATTTTGCGCTCTTAGAAAAACCTCAGGAAAAACTGAGTTCAAACTCTGGTTTTTTTAAATATTGTACACTTAAATTTCGCTAATCAATTATTTTCTTGCGGTCATTGTTTTGTTGTTTGAACTGATTCCCAGACTAACCAATTTATTAAAGATTGATTCCATCTCATTATCATGTCAATTCGAAATCAACGTTGATACTACGACTCCCACTTATTTCTCCTCTGTCAGTTTTAAATCCGAGTGAATTGATCATAACAATAATAAACTTATAATGTGTCTAATTATAACCAGTTTCAACTTATTAAAGAGCGATTGTACATCGCTTGATAATAAGAAGACATAGAATTCTTACATTGTGAGGATATTACAGAATTTATCGCTTGTAAGATAAGTATAGAGAAAGAGATGTAGCGCTATATAGATCTAACAATGAGTTACTACATTATTTGCTGCTTTGTCGTTTTGGAATATTTGCTGCAAGAATGGACCATCCAATGAATCATTTTTGGAAGAATTAATCTTTTTTTACAGAGGAAAATTCTGCCACTCTCCTCAAACTCTTCAACACTATATCTCTACTTTATTCCTTTCAATGTCAACCATTATATGCTTCTTCATGATCATTCCATCATTAAATTCCGTATTGATATTGAAAACGGTTTGTGATAGTAGAGTTGAATAGCAGTAATGGTTTTCAAACTTGAAATAGCTGATTCATTTAGCAGTTCTATCCGGGTAATAAAACTGGAGAAATGTAAAAGTAAAAATTAATATACAGAGCGATTTCACACCTTCAAGAGTGGTGAAAACTTTTGGGATCCCTGTCCTAAAGCAGCCCACTGAATTTCTTTATTAAAAACTCTAAGATATTATGAATTCCTTTAAGTTTTCAAAATCCTAACATCCCGATATTTCAAACTGGGAGAGGTGCGAATGAAGCAAAATCATATAAGCTTGATTGGATGTGAGCTTAAGCGATGATTATGCAACTAGAAATGTATCTAGATCAGATAGTTTCATCAGACCATTTCTACCTGAATAGAATGATTCTTTAATTCAACAAACACTATCACCAAACAAAATACCCATCGAATAGCTTAAGGTGCCAAGAACAACAAGTGCCCAAGGCCAAGAGAAAAAGGAGATACCTCGTATATATAGCAAAGAGTGTTAAGCATATAAGTGTAGAAAAGTTTTTAAAAATCTGTTATTACGACAGGAGACCCAAGTGACGATAAACATTAATATGGAACAACAATAATAAGCCATTTATGTATGAAAATATAAACACTTACACAAACATAAACTTTAAACACTATTTAATTCTTTCTCCCTCTCTTCTCCACTCGCATTCACACATATTTTAAAACAAGGGAACCAAGTTTATTAACACCCCATGACAAAGTGAAACCATCCGCTTAAAAAAAAATGAAAACAAAAATTTAAGTGAAATGAAATAAAAAAACTCACAATAATGTTACGTAGAATTTTTAACTCATTTGCTTAAATATAAAGCATACATTCAGGGGGCATAAATGTTTATATATTTACATATATAAAACAAAAAATAAACGAAAAAATTTTAAATAACACTTATATACAGTTGCCGGCATTAATGGGTGCCAATGTCATTTTTCAAGGTCAATTCGTAATTGCCGATAATGAAAATTATTTATTTACTTCAATTTTTTTCACAAAAAAATCTCTCACTTCATTTCATTTACTCATATTAACGTTTTTAATTGTATGTTTGTGTAAGTGTGTGTGTGTGTGCGTGGGAAATACGTTTTACTTTTTTCTCATTTAAAAACTGACCCCATTTGATAATTTTCTGTTTTTTTTTTTTGGTTAATATTTATTATAGACCCAAATAGCTGGAAATCTGAAAAAAATTTATGTTTATATGACAAAATAATATTTAATATAAAATTTTTTATTATTAATTTTTTTAATAATTTTTTTATAATTTATAATTTTTTATTAAATAACGTTTGATTAAATAAAAAATTCAAATTTTTGTTAAATGATTATAGTAAATATATAAATGTTTATGAAAATGAAAAAAGTGAAATATATAAACGTTTACTTTTTACCGGTATGGACAGTGGTTTATGAAGAAGAAATTATATTTTTTTTAAAGTTTCACGTTTTTAGAAAATATGTAGTTCTAAATCATTTGGTGTTACCGCTTTAAAAATAAAGCCAAGTTCCTCAAAGTGACTCTCAAAACAAAACTGCCACAAGTGCACAATGCGAAGAATTTTCCCAACTCAAGAGAGTTTCTGGAAAAGTATTTTTATTACTATTTATATATATTACACACTGGACTAAGCTTAGTGGTCAATATTTATTTTTGGAATGCAGAGACAAAAACGTCTCCGATAGATGGAATTACCGGTAAGGACAGTGGTTTATTTGTATTTAAAATATAATATATTTTTTAAAAGATTCTTGTTTTTATAAAACAATTATAAAATCATTTTCTGCTACTGTTCGTCGAAGTGGCTCTCAGAATTGCCTTGTTATTAGAACTATGACGTATTAATGGCAGCGAGAAAACTGTAGTAATTAATCGATATCAATATTGGTTATAATAGATATTATAGAATTTTATATTTACCTTAAATTTTCTTAAACTATATTAAAATCTTTTATGAAAATTTCTCTAAAAATCAATTTTTCACTGAAAATTCAAATTTTCACCAAAAATTCAATTTTACACTGAAAAATAAAATTTTCTTCAAAAATTCAATTTTTCACTGAAAATTCAAATTTTTAATGAAGATTTAAATTTGATTTTCAAATTTTTCAAATTTTCGCTAAAATATCAATTTTTCATAGAAAATTCAATTTTTCGCTAAAAACTAAAATTTTCACTGAAAATTAAATTTTTCGCTGAAAACTAAAATTTTCACTGAAAACTCAATTTTTCGCTGAAAACAAAAAATTTTCACTTAAAATTAAATTTTTCAATGAAAACATAAATTTTCATTGAAAATTCTATTTTTAACTGAAAATTCAATTTTTTACCAAAAATTCAATTTTTCACCAAAAATTCAAATTTTCACTAAAAATTAAATTTTCACTAAAAATTCAATTTTTCACTAAAAATTCAATTTTTCACTAAAAATTCAATTTTTCACTAAAAATTCAATTTTTCACTAAAAATTCAATTTTTCACTAAAAATTCAATTTTTCACTAAAAATTCAATTTTTCACTAAAAATTCAATTTTCACTAAAATTCAATTTTTCACTAAAAATTCAATTTTTCACTAAAAATTCAATTTTTCACTAAAAATTCAATTTTTCACTAAAAATTCAATTTTTCACTAAAAATTCAATTTTTCACTAAAAATTCAATTTTTCACTAAAAATTCAATTTTTCACTAAAAATTCAATTTTTCACTAAAAATTCAATTTTTCACTAAAAATTCAATTTTTCACTAAAAATTCAATTTTTCACTAAAAATTCAATTTTTCACTAAAAATTCAATTTTTCACTAAAAATTCAATTTTTCACTAAAAATTCAATTTTTCACTAAAAATTCAATTTTTCACTAAAAATTCAATTTTTCACTAAAAATTCAATTTTTCACTAAAAATTCAATTTTTCACTAAAAATTCAATTTTTCACTAAAAATTCAATTTTTCACTAAAAATTCAATTTTTCACTAAAAATTCAATTTTTCACTAAAATTCAATTTTTCACTAAAAATTCAATTTTTCACTAAAAATTCAATTTTTCACTAAAAATTCAATTTTTCACTAAAAATTCAATTTTTCACTAAAAATTCAATTTTCACTAAAAATTCAATTTTTCACTAAAAATTCAATTTTTCACTAAAATTCAATTTTTCACTAAAATTCAATTTTTCACTAAAAATTCAATTTTTCACTAAAAATTCAATTTTTCACTAAAAATTCAATTTTTCACTAAAAATTCAATTTTTCACTAAAAATTCAATTTTTCACTAAAAATTCAATTTTTCACTAAAAATTCAATTTTTCACTAAAAATTCAATTTTTCACTAAAAATTCAATTTTTCACTAAAAATTCAATTTTTCACTAAAAATTCAATTTTTCACTAAAAATTCAATTTTTCACTAAAAATTCAATTTTTCACTAAAAATTCAATTTTTCACTAAAAATTCAATTTTCACTAATTCAATTTTCACCAGAAAATTCAATTTTTCACCAAAATTCAATTTTTCACCAGAAATTCAATTTTTCACCAAAATTCAATTTTTCACCAGAAATTCAATTTTTCACCAAAAATTCAATTTTTCAACCAAAAATTCAATTTTCACTGAAAATTCAATTTTTCTCTAAAAAATTCAATTTTCACTAAAAAATTCAATTCTTCAAAAAAATCAATTTTTCACTAAAAAAAATCAATTTTTCACTAAAAAATTAATTTTTTTCTTATAGGGTATGTTATTCTTGCATCATATCAAAATCGGGAATTGATTTATCTATGTCCGTTTATCTGTCTGTCCGTCTTTTTTTGTAGCATTCTCACAATCACATTAATAATCCGCATAATCGGCCAGATTATTTATAATTGTACTAAAAATTTTATTTTTCTAAACCAGCAAAAAACGAACAAGCACTAAAAAAAATTATAGACCGAACTTCAGATTAAAAGCTTATGGCAATTTTTCAAAATTAAGTTATCAGATTAAAATAAAATTAAACAACAATTTATAGCTAAATACATTCCATTACCATTCCAAGAGTCATAAAGATCGGGTAAGTAGAAAAAATTTTACTAAACACTCGACTACCGATTTCCCTTTACTTATATATAAAAGAATTAAGGCGTGTGTATATAAAGTTTATTAGAGTATACGTGTGTATCTTATAGTTGTTGTAACTTCATGTGCAGGTATGTATTAAAAAAATGCACTGCAAGCGTTATGTCATGTTTCAATTATGACCATTTTCTAAAGGTTCGTAAATATTACGCAAAATGCATATTCCCAGTAAATCTTAGATATTAGAAGTTTTTATTTGGGTGGTTTAATATAAGTCATAGTTTCATTGCAATTCCTGGCCTGAATTAATTAATAGAGTCCTCTGAATTTCCATAAGAACTAAATAAGCTCAAAAACCTTAAAAGTTGTTAAAATCTGTTCTCTTATTTAGTCTTTATAAAACACTGTTCCCACTTAATTGTAATTTTTTAATAGTCTGGCATTCAGTTTTTTTTCCGACAAGTCTGCTAGTAATATGTAACATGTGGCATAATTAAAAAATCAATGTCATACCAAAATATATAAAAAATAAAAAATTAAAAAAAAATTAATGACGAAACAAAATTAATTAAAAAAATAAATACAAACAAATTCAATGATACGTCATGAAAAAGGTATTTAACCTTATTTTCATATAAACAGGCCACAAATTGATAAAAAAAGATATTAAAAATGAAATAAAATAAAAAACAATGAAAATAAACAAAAGTTAAAAATAAAATAATATGCAACAAATACAATAACAATTTTACTATAAATGATAAAAATAAAAAAGAAAAAATAATAAAATTAAAAAAAATTCCCAAAAAATATAAAAAGTGAAAAATAATCAGTATTACAACAATAAAATACAAACATTAACTTCAATATACTTACTTGTGCAACATTTTTATATACAACAATATACTTTAAAATATATTTACTTACATATACATACTTACATTATTACACATACATATATAATGACATGCATTTCGACGTTCATATTCCCTTGCAGCCAAATTATAAAAAAAAAACAAAGAAGAGTGAAAAACGTTCTGTTCGTTTAAATAAAAATTGCCAAAAAATAAAATAAAAATTCTCACATTTCGCGAAATATGATGAGTTCGTTTTTATTTTTTTTTTTTTTAATTTTAATTTTTTGGTGGTCATCTGAAGGCCACTGTAAGTTGGTGGCCAAAAATAAAAAAAGTGTAAAATAAAACATAGACTTTTGTATTATAAAAAAGAGAAAATCAAAAATATATTTTCATATGTATTTATGTGCTAAGAGTATGTTTGTTAGTATGTGTGAGTATATTTACATTCATTCACATTAAAAAATCTGTTCTTATTTGCACATTACAATGTTATTGTGTGAAGTGTGTTAAAACGGGCAGAAATGTTATGGAATTTAAAATCGCTATAATGTGATGGATATTTTTTGTAATCAGCCGAAGATGTTAGATCATACGATCGAAAAAATACCCTTTGGGATAAAACATACTAAGAAATGGCTTGTATTAAAATAAGGGGACTAAAATGTCACTGTTTCGACTACATACCAAGACAGAAAAATTACTATGTTACGGGAATCTGGAATTCTTTTCAGAAGAAAGCTAGTTTTCGCATACAGAAACATCAAAATAGGGGATAAAAGTTAAAGAGAAATAAAGGAAACATTTCAAAATAGCCATAAATTAAAGTGTAGTAAGGCCTTTTTACTCTCTATAGCAACAACAGGAAATGGGTAATACAAATATTACTTTCTGTAGAACATTTTTACGTATTTTTTAGTGAAGATCTCCTTCTGATTGAATAGTTCTTTGGCATTGTTTCATCCAATACATATCTTAAACACACGGTCTAGTAGACGAGGAAGTATCATAATCAGATATCGGAACATTTCAACATTTTCTTTAACTATGGGAAGTAGAATGGAATGTTAATGAAGTTTCACATGGTTAAATCCGAGATATTTTCGAGTTGAAGAAGGAGTACAGACAATATCTGGTCAGGAGCGTAGACGCCGACTCTGTAAAGATGGCATATTTTTTTAAAATTCATTCAAGAACTGAGAAAACAAAAATTCTGCGTAAGAATAAATCACTATAAAATAACGTTTGTATGTGAAGGTTGGCTCTTATAGTTTCAGTATTATTTAAGTCGAAAAATTTCAAAGTGGGGTACCATACCTCACGTAAATTTTGTAGGCTATAATAAGGAGCTGTGAAAGTACTATTTATGTTTAAAATTTCATTTTTTTTGCTGAACCAATTTTGCAGAGTTTTAATAAACTTCGAAATATTGCCTGAATAGTTTCAGCGAATATTGAACCTTCAGTCAGGTCTGCAAAGGTCATAATCATTAATTACATGACATCTAAAAATTATGTCTTTATAATGATTTGACTCCTTCAATCTGAAAATATATCTATCCTCTTTCTTGCATACATATATATCATACATAAGTCTGAGTGTATTAAAAATATTATGTTGTCATCATCATCCTCTCATCGAAAATATTCACTGAATCTCCTCAATACACGTGTGTTTGTTTATATATTCATACTCTCATTCTGTATAGCTACTGTTGCCACAATTCCTTTCTTTAACTACATATGGCTTCTCCAACCAACCAACCAACCATCCATCCACCCATTCATCCTTTCGTCCATCTATCCAATATTCGTACTATGATTTCACTTACTGTTGCTCATTTGAATCCCATTTAAGTATTTATTTCGGGTGTTTGTATTTATATATTATTTTTATTTTTATTTTTTCGTGGTTTCTCATTGTTTATATTCTTTTATTTTTTAATTCTTTTTTTTTTTTTTTCATATATGTATTTTGTTTTGTTAGTTTATCTTGTTTTTTTTTTATTTATTATTTTTCGTTAATTTATGTCAATTAAAATTTAAACACTTTTGGCTCTCAATGGTGGCAGCTTCAATGGCAGGGGGTAACAGTTTGTTGATGTTTTTTTGGTGTTACATTTTTTCTTTTTGTTTTTTTTTTGGAAATGAATATTATCTGTGATAATATTTATACGTATTTTACTACTTATTTGTATTTGTATTTGTATTTGTATAGATATTTCAATTTCATTTAAAAATATTTTAAGTATATAAAGAATTTAATCGATCATTCACTCATTCATTTAGTCATTCACTCAGTAAATTATATTTAACATATTCATTACAGTTATTATTTATTAATAGTTATTAATTAATTTATATGTATATTTAAATAATGTGTTACTATTTTTCACTTTGAATTGTATTCCTATTTTACGATTCTAATTCTGGTTTTGTTGACAAAGAAATAGAGTATTTAAATATCCCCAACTGCTCATGGGAAAGAAATTCCAAAATGGGTCACCTTGAATACGTGTTTTTGTTTTCCTTAAATAAAAATTATTTTTTATATTACAAAAAGGAGAATTTCATAAAGAGGGCATATCGAATTAATCATTCCACGAATCTAATCTAATACCCCATCAAATCATATTCTCAGCCAATTAAGCTTTGTCCTTTTGTATGTCCATTTGCTTGCTTTTCTGTCTGTGTATGCCAGTCTCTTTATCAGTTGTCCTGAAATATTTCTTATTTAAAACTACCAGAAATGGTTAAACAGAAAGAAAGTTATAGACCGATATCTAAGACAATCTCTTAAAACTGAAAAATAAGTAGGAATGCTATATTCGGCTATGTCGAATTTACAATACCTGTAAGTGGTAGCAATAAATTACATCACATAATTGCAATCTTATACATCCATAAGCACTCTAATAGTGATCATACTTATGTTGAGGGGTCATTTGTTATATATTTATGACTATAATTTTTTCCTACAGCTCTGATCTTGATAATTTTTTGTGCATAGTGATGAAGTATAAGGAGTGAGATCGAAAAATTTTTAACACAAATTTTTCATAAAAACCTTTAACTCTTTGTAAAATATATCAGTTATGATTAAAATGAGTGACCAGAAAAAAGTGCTAACTTAAATTATTAAATATTTTTAACAAAATCTAACTTGGTCCTGCAAAAAGTTGGACTAGCATTCAACGGTTTGCCGTCAAACTGTTTGCAAAGCTAATTATCCTGTTTCTAACAGCGCGGTTAACTTGAACGAAAAGTTTAGCTGTACCTGCAGGTTCAAAATCATACAGGGATAAAAAAGTTCAACAGAGCACGGAAATTGAATTCAAGTTTTCCAAAAAAATATTCATGCTGTATAATGGTCAAAAAAATTATATTGCTGATGCTCGACAGAATGTTAAAGAAAAGTAACTTTGCAGTGGCGTCAAAAGAAGCCAATTATTTGTTACAATTAGCTCTTTAAAGACCGAAATATTTATCCAGGAATATTAATTCATAAATCTTTATAATGTGTCCTTGTCACTATGGTACAGAAGCCCTTGAGTGGTAAAAGAACAACAATAATATGGTATTTGTACTAAGAGGAGAGAAGCGCGCAGCTAAGGCCAGAGAGGTATTGGGCTCTTTTTAAAAGAGAACTGGAGAGCAAAAAAAAAGGCATCCAAAGATGTGGTAGATTTTGAAATTGAGATCTACTACCTGTTCGAGCAAAGTGACTGGTATGCGATATCAAAAACGTCACTTACAACGGGGATATAATGTCCGTGCCCTATCTGAAAATTTTGTTATATAAATAATTTTGTTAAAAGGGCTTTATTCATGTCCCAAATTTTTAAATTTTCTTTAACAATTTTAGAAATATTTTATATAAAAATTTGCTTTGTTAGGGGGATATCAAGCCCACGTGACCTATCCGATGTTCTTAACTTGTTTCTCTAAATCTGAGTGGCAAATTTAATGAAAATTAAATTGGCCGTTCAGATATGATCGTTGTTCAATCTTTTTAGTTGTAAGAGATTGTGTCAAATATTGGTCCACAACTTTTTTCTAGCAAACCGATTTACCGGTTCAGTAGGGCAGAATCTATTTTTTTCCTTCGAATTTTCCACATTTTGCAAGATCTTGAGTCAGTTTTTTATATATTCAAATGCTTCAACTAGAATAAAAATTTAAAAACATTCTTATTATTAATTATGTTATTCTTTACATTAAAAGATATAAATTAAATTGTGTGTCCAAAAAATTCAGACCAATTTTTTTATCAAAAATTAAATATAATACAGTTTGTAAACTATAATATATTTTACAGTTTTGTAAACTATAATATATTTTTTATCATGTGGTAACAGCTTTTTCCAGACCTTCATTAAATGTGGACTCCACAAACCACAATCTTAAAAATAAATTCAATAAAAAATTAAAGAAATCCTTCTTATCAATAATTTTTTTCAGACTCAGTATTTGACTCAGTTCTTGATTCAGTTTTGGATTATATTTTCAATTTAGTTCAATTTTAGTTCTCAATTAATTTTTTGGTGCAGCACGAGATTCAGACTAGATGCATTTCATGATTCTGTCCTTGGTTCAATTCGAGAAACGATTCTAGATACAGTTTTATCGAGATACCTTCAACGCCATAATAATAAGCTTTACATAGCTTGCTGAGACGAACGGTTTGTGGAAAACCATGTTTTGCCCTTTAAAATCTTCATTACAAACCACTACAAAATTGTTCTGAAGGATTTAATAATTATTAAAGAGTTTCACTTTATTGTTAGTCCACACAATAATGTATCTTAATAATATTATTTATATTAAGTCAACTTAATTTATTAAAAAAAATCCTTGAAGAAATTTAAAATACTTGACCACACACGTTTCTCACATACAAACATCTTCTTCCTTACAGCCCAAAGGAGTTCTTTAATATCTATTACACAACCTTAATCTTCATTTTAATAATAATGTGGAAAATATTCTCAGGTGGTAAAACCGCACCTTTTCTTGTATTTGTAACGTACTTAAACATGCAAATAAGTGAAGACAATAAGTAAACATGTATGTGAATGTATGTAGACACATGTATCATTTACTTTATTGTTTATTACATTTAAAAATATAAACTCACATACACAAACAAACGCTTACACAAAAAGATAAAATATTTCAAGTCATTTACCTCAAGGATTTCATTATCCTTATCTCACTATCACAAATACTAAAGAGAAAAAATAAAACAACAAAACAAAAATTGAGAATAAAATAAGACGCCACAGAGACTTGGCGTCATCAAAGTAAATTTATAAAACAATAAGGAGAGCTAAAAGTGTGCAAGGAAGAAGAGAAAGAAAAAATTATATTGTCACATAAGCAAGGATAATAATAGGACATACATTTACTAACATACACATATACTTTTTTCTTAATGTTTTCGTTTACACATTTGCTAAACGAGTAAATATCCTTTAAGCTTAACTACTTTAATTATAAAGTGTGTGTAAATATAATGGCTGCATATGTGTGTGAGAGTGTATAATTGCTAAAGTGTTGAAACTATTTTCTTGTGAGTTATTTGTGTGTTCTTGTTGTTGCTGTATGTTGTCATTGCCTTTGTTTTGCTTTTAGTCTCTTGAGAGAAAGGACACTCCTTATGTTAAATACTTTTACATCCTTCTTCCTTTTCAAATTCTATAGTTTAGTATGACTTTTAATTGTAAACTTTTGTTGTTGTTATTTCTTCGTGCCATATTATTTGCATTTCTTTAACATTAAAGTGAATATGTCCTCTAATCTAAATATTTATATGGTTTATAAAAATAAAAAGAATGGAAATTATTTGGTGTCTTTTTGTAAGTTTAAGGTGTAGTAAAGAACCCAATAGGAAATAATGTAAACAAATTAAGAAGAATTTTAAAACACGTGCATTCGAACAGATGGATATAGATAAAAGGACTAAGATTTTTACATGGTCTTATACACATTTATCTATTCTACAAAGAGTTCAATTTAAATTGCGGTTCATATCCATTTCTAGTATAGTTCTCATTAAGTTTTTTGATCAGTTTTAGTTCAGTTCTCAGTAATTTCGTTATTTATTAGTTCAGTTCTTAGTTCAGTTTTAAGTTCAGTTCTCAGTTCAGTTCTTAGTTCAGATCTAAGTTCAGTTCTAAGTTCAGTTCTAAGTTCAGTTCTTAGTTCAGTTCTTAGTTCAGTTCAGTTCTTAGTTCATTTCTTAGTTCACTTCTCAGTTCAGTTCTTAGTTCATTTCTCAGTTCAGTTCTTAGTTCAGTTCTTACCTTAGTTTCTAAGTTCTGTACTTAGTTGAGTTCTTAACTCAGTTCTTTGTGCAGATCTTAGTTCACTTCTTAGTTAAGTTCTTAGTTCAGTTCTCAGTTCAGTTCCTAGTTCAGTTCCTTGGTTATTTCTTAGTTCAGTTCTTACTCAGTTTTTAATTCAGTTCAAGTTTAGTTACAGTTCAGTTCTAGTTCAGTTCTAATTCAGTTCTAGTTTAGTCCTAGTTCACTTCTAATTCAGTTTTAGTTCCAGTTCTTGATTCAACTCTTGATTTAGTTCTTGGTTCAGCTCTTGAGGTCTAAAATAATTTCACTGTTAAATGAGTTATTCGTCTTTTTCGTATTTTCTCATTTCCTACAGGATTCACTTACACAATTCTAAATAATTTATTTTTCCTTAATATTTACATTAACTATATATATTTAATAGACCTCTCTGTCTATCTCATTGTCCCGTTTATCTGTCCGTCTGACCATCAACGTTTAGCTTCTTTTTCTGTCAGTGTTAATGTCACAATTTCATGTCACGCAATATTTAATTGAAATTAAGTTTACCGTGTTGATATCTAACAAGACATTTTAGGCATAAGACAAAAACTAAGTCGGTCAGTATACAAAATATATGTACATGTGCTTGTACCCTAATATACAAGTATGTATTAATGTTGTAAAACTAACATATGGTTTTATTACACTTTAACACAACTTATACGATTCAAAGTGACGGAAAAGTTTATTGTCTTTAGTTTAAGTTAATTTAGTGAATTTCTTAACTTACATGTTCGTGTAATACGTGGATTTTTTTACTGTAAGAAGAAAATTATTATTTCATTTAATAATGCGTGTTAAAGTCAAAATCATATTTAATATGAAATTATAATTTGTATCATGTTATAAGGTCATTATAATATCAATTCGGTATAAGTACTAAAGTGTAAGTCTGAACTTGTTGATGTTAAGGGAGTTTAAGTTTGGAAACTATTTAGGTGGTTAATACTTTTGGTATTTTAATTAGGTTAACTGTAATATAATAATAAAATTATCTATGTAGAAATTGCTATAATAACTCCGGTATCCTTTCTTTGATTTTCTGGGAAAAACGAATGTTGAAGCTTAAACTTTTTCTATCGAAAAAGTTTAAGCTTCAACATTTTCCTCAATCCTGAACATCTTATTCTTGAATCTTCTCAATTGCATTTTGACCAATTAAGAAGATTCTGTAGATGTAGTTCAGTTTCAGTTCAGTTCCTAGTTTAGTTTCCAGTTCATTTCTTAGTTCAGTTTTTAGTTCAGTTCCAAGTTAAGTTCTTAATTCATTTCTTAGTTCAGTTTTTTGTTCAGTTCTTAATTTAGTTCTTAGTTCAGTTCTTAGTTCAGTTCTTAGTTCAGTTCTCAGCTCAGCACATTTAATTTCATTCATTTCATTCATTCATTCATTTTTGGTAGTAACACATTACGTTAAAATTTCCCCCCAAAAAATTATATTCTTTTTTCACTACGTATTTTACAAAGAAGAAGTGAAACTTTATACTGAAAACTTGAAAACCCAAAATTTTTTATAATTTACTTATAAAACCTATCAATTCACAGCTACAAACATCCAATCATAAAATGTAATTTAAATCAAAAAACCTTAATAAAACAAATTTCAAGCAAATTGCAGTTTTATGATTGCAATTTCAATTGCGTTTGTTTATTTAAGTTTTTCTCTTTTGTAGCCAAAAAAAAAGAGTTATTTAGTAACTCATACTACTAAAGGTGAATTTTCATGTACATTTTTGATATTATTTCTTTTTTTAAGTTCATTTCCTATGTGAAGCCTTCATACATTTATCATTATCGACGTCTAGCACTCGTCCTTGTTTAGTCTTGTCTTGTTTATGTCTGGGGCTTATAAGTCTTAGGTATTAAAAACAAAAACATAATAAAAAAA
Source organism: Cochliomyia hominivorax (assembly GCA_004302925.2). Classification (NCBI taxonomy): domain Eukaryota; kingdom Metazoa; phylum Arthropoda; class Insecta; order Diptera; family Calliphoridae; genus Cochliomyia; species Cochliomyia hominivorax. The sequence goes on from PYHX02000467.1 coordinate 16,160,730, forward strand.
ACTTTCTTCTATTATTTAGTATCTGTATATCTGGTTGTTGTATTCATTCATGTTGTATGTTTCAATTTTATTTAGCAAACCAAACTTCCATCCATTCAATCCATCTAGTCATCATACCCATCCATCCGATACTTCTTTAACTATTTATTTAGTCGAATGTTTGTCTGTCTGTCAGTCTCACCGTCCATATGTGCATGCGACTGCACCTTCAATCAATGCATGTGTGTAGATATGAAGACAGACAAACGCAATTAACTCTCACTTATGCCCATTTTATTATTTTTTTGCCCAAAAATTGCAGGGACTTTTTTTGGTTATTCTTCTTGTTGTTTATTCTTCCTTATACTCTTTCACACACTAACACAAACACATATACACACATGTGTATATCCTGAGTCTTGTTTTTTATTATGTTGTTCGTTCTACTTCTGTATGCACTTTTTAGTTCTTTCACCAAAAATTGTTTGCAATTTGTACAATTTGTGTCTATTTCTTAAAATTTGTTGCTATTTGTTATCGTTGTTATTGCATTTGAGAGTTTTGGTTCTTGTTTTTTTTTTTGTGATTTCACGTTGTGTGCAAATTTTAGATTCTTATTAAGCTCTTGGGTGTAATTTTATGTTTTGTTTGTATTACTTTATTTTGGGGGAAAGGTAATAATGCATTTTTTGGCATATGTGATTATTAGGGAGGTATTCAATTTACAGGTACACAAAATAATTTATGGGAACAGCTATGAGAAGGGCTCGTGGCTCACTTATTTATACAGCTAATTATTTAGATTTAGGCTCAGTCAAATTCTTTAATATCTAAAACTATAGTTTAAGTACTAAAAAATCTTGATCCAATTCGTAATTTGCTCATAATTTTCTTCTTGACAATATTCATGATTCGGCTCTTGATCCAAAAATTCTTGACAAAATTTTTGATTCAGTTCTCCATTCAAGCGTTGGTTTATTTTCTGATTAAGTACTTGACTCAGTTTTTAATTCAATTCTTGTTTATATTCTACTTAAATTAGTACTTAATTTCTTGAGTCAGTTGTTGATTGATTCAATTCTTGAATCATTTCTTTATTAAATTTCTAATTGAGTTCTTGATTCAGTTTTTGAGCAGCTTGTCTTAGATTTGGATTCCATTCTTAATTGGGCTCTCAATTCTGATCTTGGTTCAGTTTGTGATTTGCACATTTTTGTTTACTTCAGTTCTAGTTCTCTTCTAGTACACTCCCAAGTAATTTTTAACTCAGTTCTTAGTTCAGTTTTTAGTTAAATTTTAAACTAAGTTCTTAATTCAGTTCTTTGTTCCGTTAATTCCAGTTTTGGTTCAGTTCCAGTTCAGCTCTAGTTCAGTTCTAGTTCAGTTCCAGTTCAGTTCTAGTTCAGTTCTGGTTCAGTTCTAGTTCAGTTCTAGTTCAGTTCTAGTTTAGTTCTAGTTCTGTTATTCAGTTCTCGATACAGTTCTCTATTGAATTCTCATTTCGCAATACAGTTCGCAATTACTTCTAAATTCAAGTCTTAATTCAGTTCTCACTTAGTCCTTAATTGAGTTTGCGATTAAGCACTCGACTTAATTTTTGACACAATCCTTTGACACCACCTTAATATGACATTTTTTTATTCAAATGCAAATTTGTTTGTTTTTTTTTTTTTGTTTATTTATTTTTCTTTTCTCGATAAACTTGTTTAAATTGCATTTTTTCGTTTGTTACCAAGGTTTGTTTAGAATATCTCTTTTGTTTTTTGACTATTTTTCGTAAACTGTATTATTCTTTTAAGCTTTGTATTTTTGCAATTCATTTGTTTCCCCCAAAAAATACACCCTCTTATTGCAATTATGCAATTTAATGGATTTTTCATTGATTTGTTAACATTTTTTCTTTTATGCATTTTCAAAAGGAATTAAAATTGAAGATGTGCCGGTAATAATTGGTTTCATATTGCAGACAAGTTTTATGTCTTGCAATTTATTCGAATGAGGCATTTTAAATTAGTAATAATTTGAAATATTCTAAAAAAAGGTGTTTAGATGGGTGCCAAAGAAATTCGCTTGAATTTTTTTTTAAAATCGAATAACTAAATTTGCTGCATGATTTCGTAAGACCTTTTTAGTTGTCGAAAGGGAATTATGTATTGAAGACTTTAGTTTTAAATAAAATTTTAGATTTTCTATAAAAAATTTAGATTTTTTAAAATTCGAATTTTTGAAAGACATTCTGACGAAAATTGTAATTTTGTCCAGAAATATCTTTCTTATTAGGTCCTCGATTACAAATGTCTGTTTTTTGGAATTAAATAGTTTCTTTTATCACTTGTGATGTGAGAAAGCATTAAAGTGCCTTAATTTTGTAATCGTTAACAAAATTTTATTAGAAATTTTTAATAATACAAATACAAACTCATTAGTTTAACAACATTTAAAATCACTAATTATAATTTGAAATATAACGACATCAAATGTCCGAAATGATTATTATTCAAATTTTACCTCTAAACTACAAACAATTTTTGCTTTTTTCAAATATTTTTTCTTTAATATTTACAAAACCATAAATAAACTTTATATAGAATCAATACAACATAAATTTACATATATAAATATCTATATGTATGTGTATTTTTATATGTAGTTGTGAATATTTTTCATTTGCAAAATTAATGTTGAAAACGCTAATATTCATTCACAAACGGAATTGAATATGTAAATTAATAAATGACAGAAACAAAATACTTTTTTTTGTGAAATGCTTAAATACATGTATGATGCATAAATACATATAAATATAGAAATATGTATGCGTTTGTTTGTGTATGCATAAATGTGTATAATGTATGTAATTTTTATGTAAAGTATAGACTCAATTCATAGAGATAACTATGACAAAACAAGGCAAAATTTTGTTTTTATATTCATTTGTTTGTGTGTATTTTTTATTATTATTTTTTTTTGCCACATAATGTTGCATGGTTGATGGCAATGATATAATTACAAACGTTTGTCTAAACGAGGGACATTAAAGGAAATTTGTTATTTTTTTCAAAACCAAACAAAGTACGCAGTTTCCAAGATAAATGACATATGTAAAATTTAAAGTCCAAGTTGTAGATTTAGATTCAATCAATTTCTGAGGATCTTCATAAATGGTTATCAGCTGAAACTGCATAAAATCTCATAACCATATTTTTAAATAATTTTCCTTAATTTATCGAACATTAAACTAAATTTTCAAAATTCACAATTATTTTATATAAGTTTTGAAGAGAAACTTCTAAAACTAATTATTTAATTCGCCAACAACCCATTATGGGTCTCAATTTTATAAATACTCCATTAAACAGTGGTTCAAAACGCATTTTTTTGAAATAATTTTGTAGCTTTGGAACTACTTAATGCTTTTGAAATAAAATTACATATGGATATTCCTGAGGTATTTTAAATTTTTTTTTTGCAGGAGCATACGTTCCTACTCAGTCCTGTAGGCGGGAGTGGACCCCCGAATTTGAACATCTTATCGGTGCTGTTCTTGATCCAGTTATCGATTTAGTTCTTAATTAAATTCTTGATTAAAATTTTTACATCGCAAAAATATCAATCTTTACGAATTTGATCTCAATTTTAATCAAATAGTGATGGTTCCATTTTCAACCCTCGCATGACTTTGGATCAAAAGTAAAGTTAATAAAAGGATTCCACTTTTGTTGTTTTTACTATTTTTTTATAAATAAGTATGAAAACATTTATTTTTTTATCATTATAATATTTTTTTTTGTTTTTTTTTTTTTGTAAAACACGCAGGAAATTCAAGTAGATGAAGATGATGATGGTGATGGAGACGGCGTTGGTAGAATGCTGATGGTCAATCATAGATAATGATGTAACAACAACAAAAAACTACTACAACATTAAATAAGTTGAACATTGACAAAAGTTATTTGTGTGTTTGTAATTTGTTTTTTTATATAATTTTATTTCACATACATTCTCACACACACACACACAATTCAAACAGCGAAAATATTATCTTACACACAGATTCTCACACATAGAAAAAATGCTTTAGGTTGTGTTATTTAAGTTTGAGGCAAAATTTTATTGCAAATTACATTGGCAATAGAGAAATAGTTGGGTCAAAACAATGGCAAAATACACTCACACTTCCATTCGCACTTCAGTCTCTTTTTTCCCTCACCTTTGGCCTGAACTTTGTACATATAGAAATGCATCACGGCTGCATTGCAAAATGGAAAGAACGAAAGAATGAAATTTTTATGCATTTTCATTTATCATGTGGCTTGTGAAACTGGGTGATTTTTTGTTTTGGGGCTTAAAAAAACCACCGCACGCATCTTACTTACCGTGTTCTATTTTGGAGGCGGAGCATTTTTGCACTTTTTTTCTGTGTTGCAATTTAATTTTTTTTTGTGTTCTTTTTTCATTTAGTTTTATTTGAAACGCAAGCGCGCATTTTTAATATCCAACAACAGAAATGCATTCAAATAACAGCAAGAAAACTATTATCCAAACACACACATACACATATATTTTCAGTGTTGTATGGCTCTATATAGGTGTTTTTATTATTGTGTGCTGGTGTTGGTGAAATTCATTTTTTTCATCTTAGTTGCTGTTGTCGCTTTTATTACGTTGCATAGAATACAAAACCCAAAAAAATACAAATGGAGGTTTTAACAAACCAAAATCAAAAACATAAAAATGAAGCGAAAGAAAAAATTTTGTAAAAAAAAATAACGCAGCATATTTCAATGCAATTTCTATAGCAACAAACTACGCGCAATAAAAAAATTGCATGTTTGCATATGTGTGCATGTTGTATTTGAAAATGTCCATGTATATTCATTTATGCATGCATGTGTGCATATGTGTATGTATATGCGAACATGTTCTACGTGTTTTTAATTCAAATGCGGGTTTAGCAAAACATTTTTTTGTTTGCCATATTTTGTCACTGTGACTGACAGGACGACTAGTGTGCATAAAACTAAGAGTTTATGTGAGAAAAAAACTGGAAACTTAAGAACCCAACTGCCAATTTCGAAAGTTTTGTGAATGCCAGTTGGAACCGTAGTAAAGTAAATTGTTACAAATAACTCTCCTTCTACATTCATATCATAATAATAATTAGAATGGGTGTGATCTGGACCAGAGCAAACCAGGCTGACTTGACACATAAAGATGTAAATATCCTTATCGAAAGCTAAGCATACAGCAACACGTTGAAGTTAAAGTTAATTCTGGATTGTAAAGCTAAGATAAATGAATTCTCAAATGAGGGAATGCGACGCATCATTTGGGTAACGAAGGACACGAAGGAGTAATTGGAAATGAGTATGGTAACAATGTAGTAAGTACAGAGTTCCAATATTTAATTTTACAAAACCCAAAGCATTTTACTGAATTGAAACTCAAGCACGAAGTAATGCCGAAACCTTCACATAAGCAGCTGAGGAATAAATAAATAATAATCCTAGAAGAACCAGATGAAAACCGTGAGAGCATTGAATTTGAAGATCAGGGGCTGCAGTAAGATGATCGGCGTTCTATTAGAGCAACCAACGAAAATGTGGAGGAAATGAAAGAATTTTTGTGCGACTATGCATTTCAAGAAGATAAATATCAAGCAAATCAAGGGAATTAACTTTAGCATGATAAAGACTGATAGGAATACACATGTTAGAGAATCCAGTCTGTTCTATGGAAGCCAAACACGTTTAATATCGAATACCAACACACAGAAACCTCAGATATTTTTTATAAAGTGTCTCAGAATCATAATAAGGATATTCTGGCCTTATATCTGGAACATAACCAACGAGGAAATCCCAAATAAATAAACACAAATAAAACGTAGAAATTAGAGTGTGATGGGCCAAAAAGAATGACGCTTGGTGGATTTCTCAAGTTCAAGAAGACACGGCTCATTAATGCATGGAGATGTTTGATTCTCCAAGATATAGGCTTAAGATGCGACAGCATAAATTTACTAAATCACTTGACGGTGGCAATATCGTCTTTAAATAAGTAAATGTAATATTTAATCTCTCATTGATTGAGAGTCTAATGTCATCGTTAGGTAGGCGCCATATATCGTCGAGATATATATCCTGATTTTGTATACACAAGAAGCCTTTTTTCATCTTGCGATAGTTAACACCATTTATGGTAATTGAATGACTATTTTATTTCCCCCGAATTACATACCAATGTCATCTAACAGCACATAATCGCATCACATCATCCTTTTTAACTCTTGAGTAAATTAAACCTATAATCAAAATATTTATACAAATTTTTCTCACCAGTGAGTGCCAAACAATTAAACGTCTTGAGATGGTGGACACTAGTTGAGGATACGCTTCTTCTGACATCTTTTAACTAATATCAATGTCTTCTACGAAATGAAATAAATTTAAAATTCACAGTATTTTTACATTTTTTATATGCACCAAACTGTACTCAGTTGGATACATTATCACGTCAATAAAAATGATCTGATTTTAACGAAATCCAATAAAACCAATTCAAAAGTTAAAGTCTTGATTATTTAATACTTCACACCATATTTAAGTAGCTATCAAACATTAAAAATTTATCGAAATCGGATCAGTAGAAATTAAATTAAAGACTGAAATATGCAAAATTTTTAAACACCCCAAAATCAAAAAATCAGAAATTTATATATATTATAACTGATTAAGTCATTTTGTAAAGAAAGTCGAAATCTATTTCAGGTTTAACAACGCGGCAAAGCTTTCTTCTTAATAATTGATGCTATCTAGATGGTTAAAATCAATTAGATAGTTTATACTTTTGTTTTAGTGTTTATAACATGTATAGAAAGTGGCGTTACATCTACTTTTAATCATCGCGTTCGACTTAGGATCACTTTTTAAGTTTATTGAATGATATTTGTCTATGTGTCTGTTGAACTGGCTGTCCATGTAATGTTCTAAACACCAAAAAATATTTAATAATATTTAAAAATATTTTGTACATATTATTTTGTCTCAATGATGAAGCTTGTTGAAACTGACCGTATTTGGTCCAATATTTTAAGTATTTTTCATACAAATGTCCTTCGGAATGTGATTTTTAGCTCATAGTAATGAATATATAACTTTTAACCCATTTGATATCTGTTATTTGTAAAACATATCAACCTGGTTAAACCAAAAAATGCTTGTTGAAGAAAACCTGGTTCAAGTAGAAGGAATGGTCCACATGATGTTTTTTATTCCAAAAAATAGAAGAAATTAACTCCCAACACACCTTTCAGGAAAGCTGCCCGTTTAACTTAGTGCTTGGACTATTCGGTACGAAAAGTTAAAACTAAAGCAGGTTTAAAAGCTCAAAAAGTTCCTGACAGGAACGCTGCAAAAAGTTTAAAGCCTAAAAAGAGCGCGCGGAATTAGAGTGCAGCTTTTCGCAACTTTCTGGTTAAACATTTTATGTTACTAATGCTGGATTAAATGTTGGAGAAAAGTTAAGGACCCAAAAGCAGTCAAAATTTCGACAAAGTTTGTGGTATGTTGAGCAATATGCAGTTGCGAAAAACCAAGCCAATCATTTCTACAACGGATTCTATACATTCCCAAGTACAATAATGTTGTATTTGTACCAAGAGAGGCAAATCCTTTAAATTGCTTGAAGCTCAGGCCAATGGAGAAATATTGGGCTCTCGTCAAAAGAGATTTTTGTGTATTATTGAGTCTTAGACGATTCCCTCTTGGCAGAAAACAGAAAATAACAAAATTTGTAGACCCTGTTCACTACTTTAGGTGATGGAGAGTATTAAGAAATTTTGTTTTCTCTAATTTTCAAAATCAGTTGTAATTGGCCCATATTATTGGTGCATTCAATAAAAGAAAAAACTGTAGATTTTGTGTTATTTTAATTTACGTATTTTATTTTTATAGTTTTACAATATCAAAGGATCTTATATGCGTTTCTCTTTTTTCTTCTTCTTTATCTCTCTGTCTTATTGTTTTTCTTGTTTTTAAATGTAACATTTTTTATTACTTTTGTTTGGAGTTTTGAGCCTAAAATCTACCTTGTGGCACATGTTGTATTTTTTTTTGTTGTTTACATACAACTATTTTTGAACTCGTACACGTCGCAATGCGTCACATGCCCCAAACTTTAAATTATTTTATTATTTGTTAGTATCTATAAGTTAACGTGTGTGTATGTACCAATATGTGTCCTTACTACTTCCTATCGAAAAAAATATACAAACAAAAAAAACAAACACACACACACACATACAAACTCATTTCGTAAACACGAAACTGCTGCAAGTGCTTTGGAAGAGTGTAATTTCTTTTTTTTTTTGTAAACATTTTTCTTGTTTTTTTTTTTCGCGGAAATAAAATGCAGTTCTTTTTCCTTCATATTTGTTGTTTTGAGGCTTAAATAGAAAAAATCTATCTGTGTGAGTGTGTGTGTGTGCAAACGTTTCTATGTGTAATAAAGGGAACGTAGGGGGTCAGGATATGTTATTGCAATGCATTTTATATTCATTCTTCTTACGTTTTGGTTGTTGATGTTTCTGTTGCCATCGCTAACAAACAAAAACAAATATGAATGCACATTTCTTTCTTCCTGGCCTTCCAATACTTTTTGGCAGTTGTTGTTGTTGTTGATGTTGTCTAGTTTGTTTGTTGCAACTCCCCAAATAATAGCCTTCCTTACCTTAGGTTTTATTTCTTGTAGTGCCAATTTCTGAGCTTTTTTCCCTGTTGCAATCGTTGGTTGTGCAACTGCATTGGTTCGCATCGCGCTTATCATCATCATGCTGATTTCGCTACTGATGACTCCGATGTTGTTGCTGCTGTTGTTGATATTGATTGCAATGATGGTGATGGTTATTTCTCTATGCAGCTTGTTTTAGTATTATCTTGCATTTCACTACATTGAATCTTCTATTTCTTCTTTTTTTTAGAATTTCATTCGTTAAATTCTTTTTCTGCGATTTTTGCGCGCACTTGCGGAATTTTTAGTCGTTTTGTTTTATTTAACTTGAAACTTTTTTCATTCCAGAGTGGATGTGTATGTTTATGCTCATAAGGTGATATATCGCTATTTTTATAGTCAAAATGGGATTTTATCTTTCAAATGCCTTATCGCTAAAAATTTTTCTTTATGTTTACACAAATATCTAAATGATTTAGTGTTTTATGACCCCTGTCGCAAACACTTTTATATTCAACAGAATTGCAGTTTCTGTTTATTTGTTTACACAATTTTTTTTACAGGATTTTTAAAGAGTTTACTTTTCACTTAAGTGATTTTACTAAAAAAAACTATTGGTTGATTATATACATTTTAGCATTAAGAATAAAAGAAATTAGATTCCATTACAGCAATCCATAAAAGACGCTGGAATACGAATGAAAGGAAAGTGTCGCATATGAATTGAAGTCGAGAAACACTAAACTACGAGTTGATAGTTAATCGCTGTAAAGGGAAATAATTTTTAAACAGTTTTGTTACTGGTGATTAACATTTAAATTTATATTTTCCGATAAATATGGATGAAGAATAGGTCTGGATTCAAAGCGGACACGGCCTAGTCTTTCATAATGACCAAGCTAATTTACACATTTTAAACGATGTGAAAAATAATTGGCAAATTATTGAATGAGAAGATTTTGCTTATCTGTCCTATAATTAAGACTTTGCCAGTTCACTTTAAAAAAAGGAAATTCCATATCTCAAAAGCGGAGCAATTCTTTGGTAACAAAATTCCTTTGCTGTCGGAAAGATGGGAGGGAGGTTCATGTTGTACATCCTGTCAAACCAATGAAGTTTTTATTCATCCAGTTTATAACTTAGTAATTGCCTCTTTAGATTGCCATTCATTTCTGATTTACACTTTAATGTAAAATTTTAATATAAAATAGAATATGATCTAGAGTGAATCATAAATGGTTACTTTAATAGTGAAATCCTAAAATTATTCTTAAAGACCAAACCATATTCATCAACATTTCAGATCATATTTATATTTTTTTTTTTATTTTTATGGTAGCGAAAATGAGATGAATATGATTTCCACAAGATATAAAATAGAAAATTATGCACTTTTTTTAGTAAGCTGTTTTCTGGGATGCATTGGAATTTTTCAAGGTTGAAGTTAAAATTAATATTCCAATGACAACCATGACCGGAAGGATCGATTTCTCAACTGAATTTTATCTGAAAAAGTAGATTACACTGGATCACCATAGTTTTTTTTGGCAGACGATATGACTTATTTGTTCTACCCCAAGTGTTTTAATTCAAATGAAATGTCGATACAACATATACATTATTTGATACAAACTCAAAATTCAAAAGAAAATACATTTTCATTTACCATAAAAATTAAGTGGATGCTTCATCATCGTGTCAGAAATCATGAAAATCAGTAGAAAAAATTATTGGCCAAAATGTGCAAAATTTTGATACACCGCTAAATTAGCGTTCGAAATGCCTCTAAATCCGCGTTCTAAGCGCAATTTTTAAGCTAATGTTCTGAAATTATCACATAAATTTATTTAAGTACAAGAAAAACTCGCAAAAAATATATTAAGACTCCAGCTTTCCATAACAGGATATTTTATTTTTTATCATCCAAGATTTTTTCATAAAATCATCCATTAAACAATTTGCCTCAGTATCAACATTTGTAACAAGTTTCAATAACATGAAATCATATTTCACACGTTAAGTCTCTGCCTTTTTAGTGCCGGATGAATAATCTTCACCTGATTTCTGCCGAAACAGAAGATCATCCCTCACTGTCCATTAGGAAAAGGGTTCATATTCCTTTTGATTAGCAAGAAATTTCCTGGCCCGTTCATGGTATTCCTTGTCATCCTTCGCAAGGTCATACGAATGGCAATTACCAGGCATTCAGATCTTTTTACACTGCCATTAACCCTACAACACCCAGAAAAGGGGTCCTGTCCAAGATTACTTCGTCCAAGACTTAAACATCTTTGGGTTATCCCCACACAATAGATACAATCAGGTAGTGTGGGTTTGCCAGTTCTATTGATTGCTGATGTATGTTATGTTGGTTTTAATTTTAAAATAATTGAAAGGATATTAAAGAAGAAATAAGGATATAGGATCCTCTGCAGAGTAGAGACCCATTTGGCCCTTATGGCAAAAGTAATTACCTTGGACATTAAATCATTCAAATTTATTAAATAAAAATCGATTCTTCCCCACTGTGAGGTGGGACATTTTATCACTTTTAAATGCAAAATTGTATTCCCAAAAAATGGCCCCAAAACTGGTCCTTCCGTGAATAGTCTTTCAAATATAAATTTTTAACGTCATATGATAAGTACTGAAGAACAGAAATAACATAAAAATTTTGTTTCGTATATTTTTGTTTCCAATTTACAATTTAAACATCATCAGTCAGAGAAAACTTTATTTCTAGAATTTCATAGCTCAAAGCCTTATTTGCCTATGTACTCTTTTAATTAAATGCATTTTTAACACTTGCAATTCCTAAAGGAAGTATTGTCCAAATAACCTTTTTGAAAATAACTTATATTTAACTTTTTGCAAAAACTTTTTAGTTTTTCTTTTTTGGGATGCAAAAACGAACTTTAATTTTAATCAAACAATTTTAGAAACCAACTATGAAATATTTTTCTTTTTTCGCAATTTTTCCCATTTTACTCAACATCAAAGATTACAAATTTAAACAAATTAATAGAAACATATAGAAACTTTAATACGAAACAACAAAAATCGTATATATAAAATGCATCAACGGCATCAACAGAAAAAAGGGTTTCGATTGTGGGAAATCCAAAAAGAAAAAAATGTTTACTGCACTTGCAACTTCAAATTCATTCCCTAAAAAAAGCTTAAACAACAAAAACCTTTCTCTTTCTAACTCCAAAACTTAATTGCGATAGTAGTTCAAAAAATATGTATATACAAAAACTCCTACAAGCCCCCTTCCACTCCCTCGCTAACAATAAAATATAGAAAAAGGCCATAGATGGAACTATAGAGAATATGTAGACTACGATGGTGTCAGGACTCACACGTTAAATTTAGAGAGAAAAAGTGAAAAAAGGATACAAATGCATATATTTTCATTTAAACACACACACACACAAACATAGATACAGAAATACTGACCATATTTTTGCAACATACATAGAAAAAAATGTATATGATTCTAAAATATCCAAAGGAAGTGGAAATAGAAGCCTACAATACAACAATAACACAAACAACTAACAACTAGACAAACATTAATATATAACTTTTATATACAGATACAGAGATTCAAATGTACATACATAGAAATTGCAATTAACTAAATCTAAATAGAAATGGGGGATAAATATGTTGTTGTTGTTGTTGCAACAGCAGCCTGTATGCAACCTGTGTTACGTAAAAACAAATGGGTGAATTCTCCAACTCATCAATTTTTGTTATTGAAAAATAAGCAAAAATGCAAAAGAAGCCTCCTCATAGATTCATTTCTACGGCATTGGATGTTTGGTTGGTGTTTAGTGTTAAATGTATCTAAATTTGTTTTACTACCATTCCACTTTATCTCACCTCTCTGACTCTCTGACACCCTTTCTACTCATTTAATTTCCTTTACTATTTCAATGATTTTTATAGGGTTTAGGGTTTTTCAAAAAAATGCATTTTACAATAGCAAAAACAAAACAAAAAAATGTAAAAAAATATCTAAATCTACGCAATTTAGCAATGTTTTGCTAATGTACATGTTTAGGTGTGAGTATTGTTATTATGCCTATGTGTTAGTTTTTCCTGTTTTCTGTGTAGTTTGTATTTTTTCACTAAAGGACCACATCATTTTATAAAGCACAAAGTATTGGTTGGTCATTGTTATGTTGCATCTACGTTGGCAAATTGCTAAGTGGCCTTAATTATGCTTGCAGGGGGGTTACTAAAATAGTTAGTTACAATAAAATTTAATATTACAACAAGTCAAGTTTTGTTTATGGACCTAAGGCTAGATAATTTGGATATTTATAATAAAGCTTTTATATCTTACAAAATCACTTTCTGAGTCGATTTAACAGTATTCGTTCATCTGACTGGATTGTGAACAAAATCCTTAGTTGCTGAAATTCTCCTTATATTACCTGAAAAGAGAAGAATTGGAGAAAAGAAATTAAAAACATACAGTTACAGAAACTGAGGAGAATACTTAGAGATAACAGTAAATAGGGAATAGGTGGACTTAAGGAAGAAAAGTTGCATATGAAACTAAAGTCGCTAGTTCCATTGTGATTTGCAGTGAACTGCAGCCAAAAAACGAATCCGTAAACCTTTAAATGAGGAACAGTCATAATAATGATGAGGAGTGGTTTTCTTCATTATATTAATTCCACAACTCCAACACAAATCATTTGATAGAAGACCAAAACGTCATTGTCCGGATACTACTAGGAAAGCACGTTGATTCATTTTTCCTTTTGTGTTGATTAGCCTGATCGGTCCTATGTTAACGTATTCAACCAGTGTTCGAATGCTTCGTCATCTCACTGAATGATAAGAGGCTTTCTGGACAGGGTTCATTATTTTAAAAACTCAGTTTGGACCCAATTGTGACCTTGTTTAAAAAAATGTAAACCTTTAATATATCTTTTTTTAGTCTGTTAAATATTACAGTCATCTGGGAGAATGTTTAATTTTACAATGAATACACCTTTTATACAACTTTATTCCCATTTTTAAAACTATCAGTTTAGATATTAAGTACATCTCTATGAGATATAGGTCGTGACTAGGCGTAGAGCGAAAGAAATGCAATAAACAATGAGTTCTAAACTATAGCAGTCAATTCCATGAGAGTACATTCTGTACTTCCTGTTTGTTTGTAAATAGAATTTCATGGTAATGTGATCAACAAAAAACTAGTCAAGAATCGAAAATAGAGTCCTGTTTCATGTTGACCTATAAGTTCAAGTGATTAACAGCCCCATTCTCCGAAATTTTTAAAGTTTAAAATTTAAAAGCAAAAAAGTCAAAAGCAATTAAAGATATAATAAATTATATCTAATAAAGGATTCAAGAGAGATATAATTCTTTCAAATCGAATGAGAAACAACAAATTTAATATTCGAGGCTCATTCCTGAAGGGGTCGAAACTCAAAAAAATATAATGTTACGTTTCTTTTTTATCACCATGTTAGATGCAAATCCACTGAGCCATAAATAAGTTTAAAATTTCTGACCCACTATAAGATACATTGTAAGTCCAAGGACATTTGCTAGATAAATTTCCGTAGTATATAAATTTTAATTTTTTTAAAAAATTAAATTAATATTTTTATCCTAAGAAAGAGTATCTAGCTCCTCCTGAAAAAATTGTATCCTACATTTCTCTTTCCAAAACATATCTTTACTTTTAGAGCTCCCATCTCCTGATTTGTTAAGGTTTTAAATTTCTAAAATGGAATCTTACAAATATGCGGATTCTAAACCTCCTAAACTTCACGTTTCCGTTGTCATGTCTTTATGTCGAATTTCGGAAATTTTTAGCACCAGATGTTATTGTCTTCTTTTTACAATTAGACCAACAACATATAGAACAAGTAAAACGAAGATGATCAAATATCTGAAAAATAACTAAATCATATGGAATGCAATCTTCAGTTTTGTGCATCAAAATAGCAATAAATTTTCAATGGACAAATCATGGCTCCGTTATTGAGAGTCAAGTTAGCTACTGAAAGTAACCTGAATCTGCCAATCTTTTCGATTAGTTTGTAAAAGAAAATTAACTCGTAAAATTGGAAATTAGATCAATTCAAAAACTTCTATGTAACGATCATAATATGTCACACATTTGTACTCTTTTATTTTCATACTAATGCACACACACACTAATAAATACTTATTATACTCATATTGAGAGTTCTTAAAATTTGTCTTATTTTTGTTTATAACTTTTTTGTTTGAAATCCATTTGTTTGTTTTTTAATTTCTTTTTAGTTTTAAAGGTTTATTTTGGAATTATTTACGGTATTAAAACATATATGATATTGATTTTCTATATTTTCTGAAAACCCTAAGCATGATTCTTAAAACATAATGCCGTTTTGAAATCTCATATGACAACGGCATTTTCTAGATCTCCAATATGTGTAGACTCTATAGACAAAAATCCAAAAACCTGAATTTTGAGTTTTGTTTATAACATTTTTCATACTGATCCGATTTTGACAATTTTCACAGTGATGATAATTAGCTGCATATAACGGTCTATATTTCATTTTGTACTTACGGAATTAGATTGGGAGGCTGCGCAGGACATTTAAATAACTTTAGGTTGTTATTCCCAAAATACATTGGTGCACTTTGCCGTTTGTTTGCGGTCATTGTCCTGTTAGAACTTCCATTGCTATATCATATTTTCTTAGGTACAATTAATAATAATTTTGTAGAATATCAACATAATCTGTTGCTTTCATAATGGACTGTACACGATAAAGTAGCCCACCAACAGATGGTTCTTCGCAGCGGAATGGCTCGAAATTCATTGACCAAGGGCTGTCACCCCAGTAACAAAAACAGCTGTTATAACAACAATCATCTCAAGGGTGTATTTAAGTATACATTCCTTATTAAATAGTCTTCTTACAATATGAATAACCATATATAAATTATTATATATTATACTAACATTATCTCATCCGACCATTCCCTTAATATCCTATTTTTTGGAATTTATACTAATTCTAAGAATTTTTGTAAACCAGCTTTTTTAAAAATTAAAAAAAAAATAATTACTGGACATAAGTGTTCTTATTATTTTGCACATCACTGTATGTTTATATATGGCGTAAATGATCAATATTTCAAAATCGAACACCACTAGAATTTTATACTACTAGAACTTTATATAGATCAACATTAGGTCCTGAAAATCTATATATATCTACATTTTTTCAATCACGACTTATAATTAGAAAACTAGAAGTAAAAACGCCTTAATCTCACACTAATAGATTCAAGTGATTGAAATGTATATGCCAGATATTAACAACATATAAAAACACTGAAAAATATATTAAAATAAAAATCTCAAGATTTCTTGCAATGTATGATGAAATGAATATTTATCCTTCAAAAAAAGATATATATATTCTAAACAAAGGTGAAGGTATTGGAGTCAATACATTTATCTATATAAAAATAGAAATAAAACTAAAATAAATAAAAAATTTATATTCAAATACAAACGCATACAGACTACAAAAATATACACTAATACAATCACATAGTTCACAATAATATATGGTCACCAACAGCAGCAACAACAACTAAAACGAACACATCATCATCATTACCAGTCATATGTCCATTCATCCATTTATCATCATGGAAAAAATAAATAAAAAAAGAGGAGAAATTATTTTAAAATATATTTTTTTTGTATTCTAGAATATTTAATATTGAACACACAACTACTAAGAAAGTTAAAATATATAAAAACGCGAAAAATACAAATACAATAAAAGCAAACATAAAATCGCGTTTGTTTACACACATACATACATATTAAATATATATATATGTAAACGTTTATATACAAATTTATAAATCCCTACAAAAAAATACAACAAATAAATGAAAAAACACATACCATCACAAAATCACAAATGTTAGTTCATCATTATGAAGTTTAGTTTATGGAATTGGGCGATCGAGTGACAGGGTGGAGAGTTTGAGCATTTTTAGTCAAAACATAAGGTGCCTTCTATCATATTTAGCGTTTATATACACTTTTATGTAGGCAACTGTCATTGTATTGTTTCATACATCTTTTTTTTCGTTATGCTTTTACATAAAGTTTGCAAATTGCATTAGTATGCGTTTATGCAGTTTTTCTCTAATATATGTGTGTGTGTGTATTTGGTTTATATGTATTAATGCGTGTTTTTGTTTTTTCTGTAGTACCGGCCAATAGAAGCCTAAAATTGCGTAAAATATATATTTTAGTTGTTGTGAAATTTTTAGGCTTATTTACTAAATATATATTTTTCGCCGATTTTAATGTTATGTATTATAGTTAACATATGTATAAGGGAATTTTCGTGTATAAAAAATATAAAACTTCTAAGCAGGAGTTTTTATATATTTTGTTAAAATAAAATTTTGGATATATAGGAGATTCCATACATGATCAAAATAACGCTTTTTATATTCTCCGCCAACACGAGTGGTGAAGTGGGTATATTATATATATTTTTGCATCAAATCAAAATCTGAGTCGATTTAGCCATGTCTGTCTATTGTTGGTACGCTCAACTTCATAATAAGTAACAGAGCTCAATGAAATTTGGCCTCAGTATTTGCTATAGTCCTTAGCAGTTTACTATTTTAAACCAGAAAAATAGGTTCAGTATATTAAAAGACGTAAACCGATCTTTTATTAGAATGAAATTTTGCCATAATTTTAAGTTATATTCACTTCATTACCATTTCAAAAATTATCGAAATCGGTGTGAGTGGGTATGTACGTATTCACTTCACATGCATTTGTGGTGGAGGGTATTTACGATTCGATTTAATAAACAAGTGAGAATGTTGTATTCACTTGTTTATTAATTTGTTTTTCGTTTTATAGGTTTATTAATTTCTGAATTATTTACGGAATTCAGACATATATGATTTTGATGCATTATGATTTTGATCATAATGCAATCTTGAGTTTTGGCAATTTTTCGTAATGGCAGACATACTTTTGAACTATCTAAAATATCTACAAAAAGGAATTATGTCAGAGCGTTATTTGCTAAAAAGAAATATTTTTGCATCCTCCACTACCACAAGTGTTGCTGAGGATATATTAATATTGTCATTTCATCGTCACGAAGGAACCATCATAAACTCCATAACATATAAATATTCCTCCATCTAACTATCCGTCTATCGGTTTTTTGACACGCTCACATCCACAATTAATTGGAAGTGCTTAATGAAATTTGGTCTGAATATTTGTTGTTGCTCTTAAAAGTTTCTTCTTTAAATGACGAAACAAGAATAGCAAAAGATTATAAACTTTATATTTTTGGGTAAGAAACGGGGGAGTGATCTACTCGTATTTGTTTGCACAATTATTTCTAGAGCAGTAATTTAATGCCAGTTTCTTGCTTTGAATATGCGAATGATATACGCAAGAAATTCACAGCTTAAGTTTAGAGACTTAGAAAGACTGATACAAAATATTGACCTTGACAAATATGATGAAAATTTAAACCCTCAGAAGTAATTTCAAATGGCTACGAAGATTTGGACCAAACAAGTAAATTTGTCGTACATTATTATGACACTAACATTTATGTGAAGTTTATGAACTTTAAAATGTTTTCTTTCTGGCGAGATATATGGGATCGATTTTCACTTTTATTTATCTTAATTATACAAGTAATTATTAGAATATCAATGTATATATAAAATTTATGGCCCTTTATGTGATACTTGGAAGTGGGGTTGTATGGGGTCAATGAGAAATATCGAAAGGATCGAATAATATCGCACCATTATTTGACCATTATTTGACTGAGTTTCCATATATGAACCTTATCTGGAATAAGATTTGATACACATTAGACTTTTAAATATACCACAACTCATACATTCAATACTAATAATATTCGAGACTATTTTTTTTTCTAAATATCTATAATACATATAACATATTAATTTTGCTACTCAAAACTCTCCACAGTTCTAGATTCCGAAAAAAATCCATAAAAAAATCATCCAATGGAGATTTTGTCAAATTGGAAGTTTTTTGCCGTAATAGTTTCCTCACATATTCGATTTCTAATATTTTCAATCTTGTCACTTTTCAATGGACTGGGTCAAGGAAAAATTAACCGTTTATCTTGACCCGTCCTACCTAAATTTTCCAGTAGAACCATTTCATTTCATGGATCTAAGAATTCTTGTTATAAAAGTTATTTGCCTCCTGATCTCATCTGTCCTGTATATTTCATTGATAAAGTGTTTAGGGCAAAATCTAAAAACTGTCGTATTAATAGTTCTTTAGATTTTTTGAAATTTTGATTTTAGTAGGGAGTATACCTCTCCACTTTTTCCCTACCGAAATTTTTTAAATGTCCTATGTAACTTTCGAATAAACTGTTATCTGTCTATTAGTCACAATTAAATTAAACAAACCAACCAAGAGACACAAGATCATTTATATATATGTATATAGATTCGATGTATATGGGTCAATATTTTAATATAACTCCCATAAAAGCCCCATTACAAGAAAAAGGTATTAATCTTATAAAATTCACTATTTTGCTGAATATTTGAACGCATTTATCGCATTCAATAATTATCGATTCATATTTGGTTTGTAGCTTCCTAGATTTTGGAGTATATTCAAAGAAATTTTTCAAAGCCCTTGAGAATAATGTTGAAATTATCGGGCTATATTTGGCAGTAGTTCCAAAATAGTGCTTCTTTCCAGAATAAAGTATTCCAAGGCTCATAAATCTCTTAAATATGCCATTGCAGTTTTAATGTTAATCCTTTTTACGGAAGCGGGATTAAAGCTAATAAACGTAAAATTATTTTGTAACGTAATATTCATCGCATGATTCGTCAGAGCCAAATATGGATTTCTTACTTGTTTTTGTAAATTTTTTGTTGTGTGATTATTTTGCAGTTTTTTTGTTATCAAATACACTCTAGGACGGTTTTCTTTCTTCCAAAGTTTTAAGGCTTCATGTTCCTAACTCTCTACTATCTTTTTAAAGCATTTCCTTTTAGATTCACCGTTTACCACATTTCAGCGTTCCCTCTTCTTCCTTAAGCTTCATTCATTATTACTTATTCTTTAAAAATTTAACTTTATGATATTTCCACTTTCATGGATATGAAAGCGATTTAAACTTCATTGAAACACCCATATTCCCTTAATTGCAATAATGCACTTTTTTTCCCATTTTCTTCCAAAAATGCGTATTTCTCTAATATAAAACATGAAAAACGCATTATGTGTCATCAGCCATTTAACAAAAATTATTTGAAAACAGGATATAACTGACTTTTTTCTTTTCACTCGCTAAATTATAGAAATTATTTGCAAAAAAAGCAACAACAATATGAACGACAAGTGCAAATGTATTAAAAGTTTATAGGAAAATAATATAAACCCTACTTATGTATGTGTTAATACTTACTACACATACATAAATGTATTTATGTATTAGTATTTATAACATATTTGTAGTTTTGTTGTTGTTGCTATTTGAGTATTGAAAGTAGTATTGGTTTGCACTACGATTGCAACTAATATAGCGTAGAGGTAACAACAACTGCAACAGCAACAGCAACAGCAACAACAAAATCATAGATTTTATTTTTTCCCTTTTTTGTGAAAATAGCGAAAACGTTAAAATAAAACGACATTATTAAGGATAATAATGAATGAGGATAAATATGAGTTTGTAGCAGGGCCATGGTCATAATATTGCTATTGCTTACTATACACACACACACACACACGTATACATATGAAGACACACACAAACATAATATAAACATAGAGGAATTCATGTAGAGAAATAAAAATTTGTTAAACATCAATGACGAGGTAGAATGAATGAAGTAAACACGTATCGACTGTTTGTGTACAGTTAGATTGGCGATAGAGATGATAATAATGATGATGATAATGACGATGATGTTGAGGGTATTTGGAAACGTGCAATGAAATTGAAACCGTAAATGGCGAAAAATAGAAAATGTATGTTGATTTAAGTACTATGGGGCAATGTGAAAATTCTTCTTGACTCTGCAATTAGAATTTGTTAATATTCTACACGAATTAAAAAGTTATACTGCACGAAGCCAATCGAAGGATATTGATGGATAATATAACATCTGCAGGAACTACAGTGTAAGAAATTAGCTTCACTGAATGTTCAAATTCAGCGAACATTTAAATTTTCACTTAAAATGCAAATTTTTGCAAGGCAATTTTAAATTCCAATAAAAATATAAATTTTTTTATAAAAATCAGAAAATAATAAAATTTCACTAAAATAAATTTTTCACATAAAATTCAAATTTCAAAAAAAAAAAAAACAAAAACTTAAATTTTTCTATAAAAGTAAAATTTTTCACTAAAAATTCAAAGTTTTCACTAATTAAAAATTTTCAATTGAAAGTGAAATTTTCACCAAGTAAAATTTCACAAATTACAAATTTTCAAAAAAAATTAAAATTTTTTACAAAAAAAAATCTAAATTTCACAAAAAAAATAACTGTTCATTAAAACAAAATTTTTCACTAAAAATCAAATTTTTATTAAAAAAACTAACATTCATTAAAAATTTAAATTTTTTGCAATGAATTCAAATGTTCACTAAAAATAAAATTTTCATTCAAATTTCACTTTTTCACTAAAAATTTAATTTTTCACCGAAATTTAGTCTGTTAGTCTGTTAGTCTAAATCTCTTTTATTATCTTATTGTTGAAAGAACTTCTGATCGGCCTAATAGTCCTCTCTCATGAATAGAAACAAATGGTTCACATAACAAAAGGATAACTGGACAAGAAAAGGACCTCTATTAAAACTATACCCAGTTGATTTGAACAGCTACACAATTTGGGTTACATTCCCTGTAGTTTTTGTTCGGCATATTATGGAATCTTCCAATGTTACGACCAGATATTAATTATAATAATGATCGCCAGATCTGCCATGGCTTACAATGAACTGCAACTAAAAAATGTATCCAAATTGTTTCTTTCTCTTTATTTCCACACTTTGTCATTCCTAGGACATGACGATTTATGTCTGCCAAAGCAATATTCTTTAGATACTACTACAGTTGCGTTCCACAGGAGCACTCAAGAGTTAATCAAGTCCACGCCTTACCTGGAGTGGTTCCAACTTCTATTTTTGTTGTTTAGAGGTTTTGTTGTTAGAGGGATTTAAATGATGATACAGAGAAATGAAAATAAGTTCCAATTTCTTTCATTACCCCATTTGTGACCATTAGGTTTCCACAGAGCATTTCCATCGGTTTGCTGCAGTCGCTTTTTGCGTCTTTTCCTATAAGATTGCGTTGTGCTAGATTTTAGAGTATAAAACATCTTCAGGTGTCTTTTGCATGGTCAAATACCATTCTGGTTATACTTTTGGAGTGTATTTTGATAGTATGGTCGATCCATTATGGGTCCTTCGCTGGTAATGTTCCAATGATCCATGTTGTACATATGACTCTGAGGCACTTGTTGATGAAGACCTGTAGTCTTCAAATGATTGTGTTTGATAGTAATCAAAATTCACCGTACAACAGACTTGATTTTACTCATACGTTGACTATTCTGAGTTTTGTTTGTTGGGATATTTTTGATCACCTCCATATTGATTGTAGTTGTCAAAATGCTTACTCGACTGTTGCTTATGTTGTTGATTGTCAATTGATTTGGTTTCATTTTTATCTTATTACAGTCTTTCCAAGTTTTCTAAGTTTATTCCAAATAAGATTTTCGCAATTCTAGCCGCTTTTTATCTTATATTAAATGAGCTTCCAATAATGGAAACTATTGTTTTTCAAATGTAGATGACTCCGAAAAATAATCTAAATTTTATTTCCTCTAAAACCTATTGCCCATAGTGCAACAAATAGAATCAAAATTTAAAAATGGAAATTCTACACTATGGGATATGCGATACATAAACAAGTGTTTGTGTGTATATGAAATACCAAAGGCAACAACCAGCATCCCAACATCATCATAATCATCAGCAATAACAACAACACAAACATTAAAAACAGCAGCGTTGAAACCAAACGATGACGGTGACGTTTAAAACTAAAAGCTAAAAATGTTTTGTGATATGTTTGCAATATACAAACAAACACACACACACATACATATACATTTAAATGAACATAGTACTTTTATATGTATATTTCGCTATGAATCTGTAGATATGTATATGTAAGTGTGTATATCTAGTGATATATGTAGATATAGTTAGTTTTCCGTATTGTCGCTGTTTATAAATGGTGGTATATGCCATGATGTTGTTGTAGTTATTGTTTTTTGTTGTTGTTATATATATTTTTTTCATATAGTTGTTGCTGCTATTATCATCATCAACATTTTTATGTTGCAAATGGCCACACATAGAAATTTACTAAACGCGATTGTTAAAACGCGGCATTTTTTTAGTGTACGGCAGCAGGCAGACTAAACAACACAACAAAATTTTTATAATATATTTAAAATAAATTAATAAAACTAAATACAATACTATACACACATCATTTATTCTTTGTTTAGTTAACAACTTGCTTACTTAAACTTTTGGGACAAATTTACAAAACTTAAAAATTTAATAATAAAAAACAACAAAATTTTTTGTAAAAATTAACTTGAAAAATTATTAACAAAAACAACAAATCAAAAAAGAAATCCCACGAAATCTATTAACTGGAAAATAAATTACAACGAGATTTTTTTCTTTGGAACTTCAAAAAATTTTATATATTGAAATTTAAAAGAAAACTAAGTTTTATTAAGTTTAACAAAATTTTTATGTTAAGTTACGAACTAAAGTGTTTAGTTTTAAAAATTTCAGTTGAAAAAAGTGCTACGAATTAAAATTTGAAAGAGAGCAAAAAAGTGTTTTACGTGGCCTTAAAAAGAACTTTAATTTTTATGTTCATTTCGTCTTAAAATCATCATCAAACATCCATCAACAACATGTTTTTCTCCAAGTTAATGAGTGTGTCTTTCTATAATTTTCCCTATAATTTTCAAACGCCCTATTTTCTTAGTGCTGCCACACCGTCTTGAGTAAAATGTCTTGAAAAAATTATTTAACTTCTAGTTAAAAAAAAATCCCCAAATTAATAACAATGTGACTTTTTAGGAAAAAGAAGAAATGTGAAATTTAGAATTTTTTGAAAAAACATTTTAAACAACCGTTGGCCATCTCTGTTTACAAAAACAATAGACCTCTAAATTTTAAAAAACCAACAACAAATAGCAGCTGCAATAACAACAATACTAATTAAATAATTAATAGAATTAATTAAATAAGTTTTAAACCATAAATAAAAGCAAATCATCAATTACAGAAGAAAAAATAACAACAATTAGAAACCGGAAATAGTTACGACTGATAAAACTCCCACCACCACCAACAACTTCAACAACAACAAAAACCAACAAACGCATTTTAGTTTTATTTGGTGCTTGAAAAGAAGAAAAACAGCACAATTTCCCCCAAAAACGTCTGAATTTTAGTCATCAGTTTTTTTCCTAACTTACTTTCGCTCAAACCCGCTTTGGCCATTTAATTTTCTGTTTTCCTACTTAACACATTTTGACATAAACTCCAATATTTGGATTTTTGAATTTTTGGCACTTGGTGACATTTTTAAATCAACAAAATTCCTTAGAATTCAGACGTTAAACCAAAATCACAAAACTTAAACTTTAATAAATTTTTGGCATTTTATTACAAAAAAACTTTGTTTTATTCAAAAATTTTCAAAACAACAAATTTTCGTCAATTTTTTGGAACTTTAGGATTTACTTTCCCCCCAAAAAAAAGTAAATCGTACTCAAAAACAACAACAAAAATTAAAATCAATCAAAATCAAACTACAAAATTACCTGAATCAAAATTAAAAGCAAAGAAAAAAAGTATTTTTGTTAACAAAATTATTTATATTTAGTAAAACTAAATTTAAAAAAGCGTAACTAAACTAAAGTAACTATAACTAAAAAAAAAACGATAAAGAAAAACATTCCACTTTTAAACTGTTTCACTTGCTTAAAAAAAGAACGTAACTTAACGAAACGATCTGTTAAACTCACTCATTTCCTCATTAACACGCTCTCATAATGTTAAGTAATGCTAAGATTTTACCAGAAGAACTGCAACAACATTATTGTGATCATAACGATAATCAAACGATTTTATATGAATTTTTAATGGAGGGTAAGTACCAAAGATTTTTTGTTTAATGAAAATAATAAAATTAAAATCTTACTTGCTGTTATATTATGACTTTTCCCAACAACATTCTCAATTGAAATGTTCTCTCAAGAATTGCAAACATCTTGAAGGAACCTTCAACTTTGCATGCGCAATCGCAGTGACTGCCGAGTCCACTTAATCTTAAGTAGACTTAACATTACTTATTGGTTAAAGTTTATAATGGTTAGAGTTAATTTAAAAAAAGTGCTTCTGATACTTACGACATGTAGATAATCTCATGTTAGAATTAGTGAATACAAGTTTCTGAACTTAATTAACGCTGTCGTTTAGTTCAGTCCTACGAACTTGAAAACTTCGTTAAATTTCTAAAAGTCAAAATTTGTTTTTTCCTTTTCAAATTATTTTATTTTCAATGTATGATTCATATTTATGTAAAATATTATTCATACGCTTCCTATGCATTAACCATGTAAGCCCTAAGATATGCTTTACATTTTTAAAAGTATTTTATAATGGTCATCTAATCTTTTATATGAAAATGTTAACATTAAGTATGTGTTCATAAGTAATCAGTTATACTTTTAAGCCTTAAAGTAGACAATAGCATCTGTTATATAAGAGGGTGATGACTACTAAAATTTGTTATAAAACTTATTTTTATAATTTTGAAAACATTCCAATAATCGGAAAAATATTTTGGAATTAGTTAAGACCTTCCTCCTTCTTTTTACAATTGCAATAAATAGCGTACTGCCACCCAAAGAAATTGTTTCTTTGTCAAATGAGAACAAATCCCTTGTTAATTTCTCAATAAATTATTATGTTCCCATAGCAAAACTTGGAAATACTTGTTTTTACTTTCTAAGTAACAACTCGAAACACTTCAATAATGCTCCAAATATGTTGAAATTAAGTAGACATTTTCACTATAAGTATGAAGTCCTCAGGAGTTATATATTGGACCCAAATGAATTTTAAATAGTTTACTTTATTCATATAACTATTAACGGATAACTCATGTTAATTGTTCACATTAAGTATACGTCTAAACTCTAATGCAATTTTTTTTAAATGTAAAAAATGTATAACAGACTACTCCACCACCACAAGTGATTAAGAGGGTTATATTAAATTTATCATTCCGTGTGGAACGCTAAAAAGAATCATCTAAGATAGATATTTTCTCCGTCTGTCTGCCTGTGTTGACATGCTCACATCCACAATAATTGTCAGAACTAAACGAAATTTGGTCCGAGTATTTGTAATAGTCCTGAGAGGTTTTCTTATTTAAAACCAGAAAAATCTGTTCAGTAAATTAATAGATATAGATCGATAACTTTAAAAATTAAGTAAATAATTTTCATAAATTTCGTAAATTTTTTCACTATAAATCAAAAGATTCGATTATGTTATTACCATAATATTAAATTTAAAGTATTTCATTACATATAGGCTAAAATATAAATAATTTGAAGTATCAAAACGTATTCCTGTGTTTTATTTAAGAAAAACTTTGTGTTGTTATAAGTGTCTATGTATGTGTGAATTTAGTAGCATTCCAACTTGTTTTCGATTTTCTTATTATTTTGGTAAAGATCTATCAAATGGTAGAAAATTCTCTGTCACTTATTCAAATAAGGACC
Organism: Cochliomyia hominivorax; assembly: GCA_004302925.2. NCBI lineage: Eukaryota > Metazoa > Arthropoda > Insecta > Diptera > Calliphoridae > Cochliomyia > Cochliomyia hominivorax. The sequence goes on from PYHX02000467.1 coordinate 16,187,386, forward strand.
CAAAAAAAACTCGAATTTTCATTATAATACAAACCTTTTAATCAAAATATTTCATGGTTAAAGTATAATATCGAAGAAAATTCTTTAATAATTTCCTTCAATACTAATTTTTTCAAAATATCAAATACGGCATTAAAAGCTTTCAAACTTCTATAACAGATTCCAATACAAAAAATATCCGTCATTGTGTTTTCTAAGGAATATTTTCCTAATTCCGAGAAAAATTTATATGCTAATTATTTCTTAAGCTTATTATTCCCGGCTACGATTAAAAAATAATTTTGTAAATGACTAAAAAAGTTTTCAATTATTATATGAGAATATTTAGCACTTCTCGTATTAAAGTTATATTAAAATTGTATTAACAATTTATAAAAAATATATATGAAATAACAAAAAATATTTGTAATTTTTAATTTCATGTGTTACATGCATTTTATTTCTTGTATACTTAATAATTTGTCCAAATATTACTCATACGTCACCATTATAATTTCACATTCAAATATCATTGCCTACTTTTATGCATACTTCAATAAATCACCACAATCGAACGTATACTTAATATTGAAATTTTCATATAAAGTACATGTTACTAGATCATTATTAAACTATATTATTAAAATCTGTAGCATAACTTAGGGAGTACTTTGTGAAAACTTAGTTGACGTATGAATAATATTTTGTGTAAATAGAAATTATACGTCAAAACATCTATAAATTTTAATGAATTTTACTAATTATTAAAAAATTATTTGAAATTATTAAAAATTAAATTCAATTAATATAAATATTAAACAATTTAAATATGTATGAACAACAATATAATTTTTTATGGAAAAAATATAAAAAATATATATGTAAATATTATAGATTTTAAAGAATTTTAAACATTTAGCTACAAATTCCGTCGGTAAAATGGTATGAACAAAAAAGAGTGATAAAAAATAACAATAAAATAAAACAAATAACTAGTTTCAGTTTTAAAGCTTAAGATGAAATATTTTAAAATTTACGTATGATTTTTCACAAATATCTCGATTCATTTATTTTCTTAAAAGGTTTTAGGCCTTGTTTTTCTATCAGAATTATATTAAAAAATAAACTGATTTAAAAACATAACCTAAAAATAAATTACTTATTATATATGTAGCGATGCCTTAAATTAGTTTTTATTTTGCGGGAGCAATTTCTGTGGTAAAAGTAAAATATTTTTTTTTTTTTGCTCATTTAATGTGAATTTAAAAATATATTTCAATTAAATTTTTAATATTGTTAAGATGACCGATTCTGTCTAAAGTTTTTCTGCTTCAAGTAGAGATATAACATTAGCACTATAACAATACTATAATTCACAGAATTTTGTTTTTAAATCAATGAATAGGATCTCTAAATTGTCTTTCTTTTTTTGGAATTGTTCACATATTGAAAGATTTTTTCGCACATAAACATATCTTGCATATAAAAAATTATCAACTTTCATTTTCAAAGTTGTTTAAACATTTTTAACAAAAAGCTAAAATTATTTGGAAGCTTTAGAGAAATATTTTCTATTACATTATATTAACTAGAATAAGTTCCCGCCTGCAGTAAAACTCTATCTTAGAAATATTACCATAATTTTGAACTTTCTATACATAAAAAAAAATTAATGGGAATTAACAATAATATTTCTGACGGAGAAATTCTCTACCATCAAATTCGGTTTTATAGCAAAATTGGGCAGATCAATCAGAAGTTATCATAATAAAGCATTTTCTTATTTTGTAAATGAAATAAAAAATAAGTAGGCGATAACAAAATTTTTGCTTCAAAATGTTCCCGATTATGTTAAATTATTGGAGCCCGACAAATATTTAAGCTAAAATATAATATAGACATTTTTTTATACAAGTCCTAATCAAAAGCAACTCGAACACTATGGAACTAATGGAGGTAAATTAATCCTCTACGTTTCAGTTATTATTTGGGGTCTTCAACCTATTAATATCATTAAGCGTGATTTTGATTTGCGACAACATCACAATTTTATGTTTTACTTCGTTCAAACTAATTTATCGATTTTAGCGAATTTATCCCCTTAAAATTACTTTTGAACAAATAGTTCTTTAGGTGGTCATAAAGTCTGGAAAGACAAAAAATTGCTTCTGGCTACTGTCTGTGACATACCTCCTATGATATCCATTATTATTCGTTCATCTTTTGGCATACATGAGATACACATCATCAGAACCAAATGTAAAGTCTCACGACAAGAAAATAGGTAGTAAAATCATCGCAACAAGGTGCAACGTAAACAGACAGAGTAAAGACAAAAGAATACCTTCAAGGACAAGGTCAACTCAAAAAGACTTGTCTGTAGCTAAGTAAAGTGAGTAGTGGTATTCTTTTTTTTAGTATCAGATCACTGTCATTTGAGTTTTATAATTTAGAAAAAATATTCAATAGAAAATAAATAGGAACGTAAAAAATTACATATTTTTAACATTCCATCATAAGATAACAAATTTTTTTTGAAAATTTTACGATTCATAGCCTCTAACTGAATAATCGACTATTTAGAAAAAAATAAATTTGATGATCAAGCAAAAAGGGTAACATCGTGACTAAATTATATTTTCCTATTCACTTTATTTATGACGTCATACTAATATTATTTTTGGTTATACATTTTATTTCAACTGTCTTAAAACTTAATCTTTCTTTGCACAAATTGAATATTCAGATGGCTCAATATTACAGCAATATTGTCATCACTAAAAATTCGAAAATATTATTTCCTGAAAATAAACTATATATATCGGAGGATTTGTTGACAAGTGTCAGTTGTTGTGTAGTTAAAAAACATAAAAAAGTGTGAAAAATTAACCACATATTTAGTTTTAATTCATAAATTCTAAGATATACGTCTCTACAGGAAGAAGAAAAAATCGTCCCAGAAAACATTATTTTTTAACTATATCTATTTTAAGTTTAAGTCATAATATATTTAAAAAAATATTTTTAAGTTAGGATATTTTTGCGGCAAACGGGCAATATGAGTACAAAATAAATTTTGAAAAAATAACTACTTTAAAAATTAACAAAAAAATTAAAACATAATTTTTATAATTAAAAAATTTGTTTTGCCAAAAAAACAAAAAAAACATGAAAACCTTACGATCCATGTTTCAAGTCTCCAATAAGAAAATAATCTGTATCTAAAACTCCCCCCACAACAGCACATTGCATTATATGCAACACTAAAATGCATTTAGTTTCAAAAAAAAAAAAAAAAAAAACATCAGCAAGAATAAACACCCAAACTTTCTTAAAACATACATAGAGAAGCAAACAAATACCAATACCCACCATATACAAAACCCCCTAAAACACAACAACAACTAACATAACAAACGCATAAACTTGCACTCAACTACATTCACACTAGCAATCACAAACACACACACATATAAACATTGGTATAAAAATGCAAATAACTGCACTAGTATTGGTTTGTTTTTATTTAGAGAGATATGAAATGCTGTTTTATTTTTTATTTCTAGTCTCAAAATGCAATGTCTTACATGCGCTCACATACACTTACATACATACATACATACAAACGTACATCGATATATACAACTAGAGAATGCAAAAACAAAAATTTTAAGAAATGCATTTAAAAGACATGCGCTGTAAATGCATTAAATGCCCCTTTTTAGTGCATACAAAAGGAAAAAAACCTTACACATACACGCACATACATGTATGTATGAAATAAAAACTATATACTAACGGTAAAGAAACAAAACAGAGAGTAATAAACACACACAGAGAGAGAAAGAGTATATGCAAAGAGAGAGAGTGAGAGATTTCTTAACAAAATTTAAATGCATACAAGTGGGTTTTTTTTGTGAGGTTAATGAGTATAAAACCAAAACTAGGAAGAAGAGTTAAATAAAGAGAACTACCGGCTTTTTGTAGTCTTCTTACGCTGAGTAGTTGTTATTGTAAACAATAATGAAGCAGCAATTTATAGAGCATTTGTTGTTGTCTATGATTTTGTTTTTGGGATGCAGTTTTGTTGCATTTTGCAATAGACTTTTTGTGTTAACGAAAAATTTTTTGTCTCTTTTTTTCTTAAAAAAAATTATACAACTTTTTTTGGTGTTATTTCTCTATATGTAGATAAATAAGTATTGGTAGGCTTTTTATGTACAAGTATATAGTTAAGCGAAGAGAGTTTTGTAATAGTAAGAGAGTGTAGAATTTTTAATGTGTGATGCATTATTTTATGCCTACTTTTAGGCGGGAGTTGTATATATGAATTTTTATTTATTTTTGCAAGAATTTTTTTTCGGGAAAATTTATTTCTCTTAGTACATAAGAATTTTGTATAGGGAGAGCCTTTTTCACATAAAGAAATGGAAAAAAATTGCATTAAGGAGACTTTTTTTACATTTAGACTATTTTTTCTATATGAGTAATATAGCAAACACAAAATATGTGATGATGAATATTGTGTAGTGGGAAAGAGAAGAGAGGAAGCAGGCTAAAGAGAAATATGCAAATGCTTGTTATCTTTTTGTAGTAAGAGTTAAAGGAAGTTAAGATTTTTTAGCTTGCATTTATGTGTATTTTTGCATACTGCAAATGACCAGTAGTGTTTGGGGTTTGTTGCAAGGAAGTTGCATTAATTTTTTTTACGTTAGTTTGTTATGGTGTTAGTGTTTGAGTTTATAGGAGTGCGTGCGTTTGTTTTCTTTAATAGATGAGCATTATGGCATAAGTTTGAGTGCGTTTTGGTAAATGAAATATTAGGGAGTAGTAGGCATATATATATGTGCAAGTATATAGGTTTTTAATAATCTAATATTAAGCCTATATAACTTCTCCTATTTGAAAAAGCATACACATGTATTTCTTCTTGCTAATAGAAAGCATAGGCCTCATTTGTTATATACAAATCTCAAGATATATATGAGAGGCTAGATTTTTTTAGGCAATAGTAAGGGGTGCTAAAGTAGCTATAAGCAATTTTTTTCGCACGCGTATTATAAAAAACAACAACAACGACATAAAGAAGAAAATGTTTTTATATGATTTTTTTCTATATACAAAACGCGACTGATGATGATGGTGGTATAGTGGACAATCACAGTGATGATGATGATGTTAATAGTGATGATGATGTTGTTGCCTGATGCCTGTTTTGTTGTTGATATGTAAATGCAATAACGTTATATGTATATGGCAAGAGGAGTTAAACAATTTTTTTTCATTTTGTGATGTTGTTGTTGTGTGTTATGTGTATGAAATGTGTATGTAATCGCAACACCAAAATAAAGAATACAGCAGCAACAAAACAACGATTTGTATTGCTTTTTAGTGAAGTTTTCCATCATCACTAACGAAAAACCATGAAAAACGCCGAACGCATTCAATGTCCCGGAATTTGTTGGCATACGGCTTTTGGACGTCTTTTGAGTACAACATTGCTTTTTTATATTCTCGGTTAAAAAGTAACGTACCACACATACCGCAAAATCTTAACATACTAAACAACAAAAAAAACATAAAAAATATATAAATAATAAAAAAACAAGAAACGGTGTCTAAACGGGACTCAAAGAATAGAATAGAATCCAGAAAAAAAATACTCAAATTAAATATTACTACTACAACAACAAAAAATATAAAACTCTAAATATATTATAATATATATACATATATATTATATATATTATATATATATTTATTTTACTCGTTTTCATTATAAAACATGATCATTTTCTAATAAAATAAAAGCGGTTACAAAAACAAAACAAAAAAATTTGAGTCAAAATCAAAACAAAATAAAATGAATTTGTATTTATATATGATGAGTGAATTTATATACATTATATATATAAAAAACTAAATATATACATATATATTTAAAAAAAGAAATAAGAGTGTAAATTTTGTGAGAGTATTTATTATATATTAAACAACAACAAGAAAAACTAATACTCTTTTATATAAAATAAAATTAATATTGAAAAAAAACAAAACTAAATCAAAGAATTATTTTATTAAAAAAGGTTATTTAAATAATTCACCCCACTTTCGCACTCTTTCACTCACTCTCTTTTTGAATAATTTTAGCAAACTATAAAATACACTCAATTTCAATAAACCTCCCAAAAAAAATAAATAATTAAAAAAAAACAACAATAATAAAATAATAATCACAACAATTAAATACATGTGCTAAAATTTTTCCCTTCCAAAAAAATTTAAAATAAACAAAAGAGTGTAATAAATAATAACAACAACAGAATCTCTTTATAATTTAGTGCAAAAAAATAATAATAACAATTACAAATTTTAAATAATAATTAAAGCGTCATTAAGTTAATTTCCTTTAATCATTTATCAAACGCCTAAAACTATACTACACCAAAACTTATTAAAAATTTATTTAAAAATTCGAAATCTATAGGGCGTCGTCGCTGTAATGGTTTAAATATTTTATTACAAAACACAACAATAACAACCATATAAGTTTATTTAAAAAGAAATGTCTTTATAACTAATTTTAATTATTTTTATACAGCGGCGACGACCCCTCCTCACTTTTTGTTTAAAACTCATTTTTAAATAACAAAAAGAAAAAAAAAACAACTTAAATGTTTTTGTTAACAAATTTTGTTAAATTAAATAATGTTTTATAATAATTTGTGTTATAAATTAATTATAAAAGTATTACAATTTAAAAAATATAATAAAATTGCTGCTCATATATTGCTGGCTTCATTTAATGCTGCAGTTACTTATACAGCACAAACAACTACAATATCATCAATGTTGTTAGTGATAAAACAACATAAATTAAAACAACTAAATAAAATGGATAAATAACATCAGTAAATTGTCCTGTAGGTGATATGAATATTATATAATTTTAAGATATTTGAAAAAATGTTTTTTTTTATTATTAAATTTAGTTTCCTTTTTTTCATGCACTTAAATACTTTTCATTTCCGGTTGCGAGTTAAAAAGCACATTTTTCAAACAATATTAATATTTAAGACTCATTTATTAAAATCGATAAGTTTTTCTCTTATTTTTACAAAATTTAATACTTTTGACATCAAAGTACATATGACTCAAATGACAAATGACTTCACTTAATGTGAATTAAAAATCCTCAAGTGTTAACGTTTTTATAGAAACTTATAACATGACTCCAGGTCCAAACTAAACTCGGTTTCCTCTAATCAAATTATTTTCCATAGCTTTCTTCGGCGAATTGCGCTTACAGAGCACATTATCATAGAAATTTATAGCAACTGGTTTAATTTGGCTGGAGAAAGTTTAACATAGCTTGGATTTTCAGACAAGGTACAAACATACGCAAGTATTGAAATTCTAATACGATGTATATGAACTTTTCTATTAATCAGACCATTAAAAAGATTCCTAAATTTCCATGCCAAAATATTCAATATCTCAATCCATGTAAATCGTGTTTAAAAGTTTGAATTTTTCGCATTGAAATGTGCGCCTTCTTACTATTAGGACTGTGCCGCATGAAATACTTTTTAAGTTTTTCCTTAAATACGCAGCAATATATTAAGGATAATTCAAAGATAATATTTTTTTAGAATCTCATAATCTTCATTAAATTTAAAAGACTACAAAAAGACAAAGGTAAAAATAGTTTAAACATTTTTTCAACTTTAATATCTCTTAAATTGTAAGAGATAACTACATGACTAAGAAAATTTTTAAAAAGATTTAGGAAGACTATCAATGTACAAAATCCATTTTGCCTCAATTCATAAATGAATTTTTAACGAATTTTTAATTAATCATGAAAACCGAGTTGGCCACACTTGAAGGCCGCCGACTACGCACCCGACCTAATAGACTTTTGCACTGTTTCAAATCAACTCAAACATACCTCAGCTCTAAGTGAAATTTCATTAAGATATTTCTAAAGGTTTCGAAATCAGATAATTTTTAAAATATTCTTTTGTAAAGAAACAATTTTTTTTATAATTAATTGATTTAAACAAAAAATAATAAAATAAAATTACGTAAGTGTGGAAAAATCAAAAACTGATAAGAATGTGAATCGTATGTCTATTTAAAGAAGTTAAATTTCCTCATTATCCACTTCAAATCCAATAATAATACCTCAACATCCCCCTTTGTACTTTATTATTTTGTTAAATTTTTAATCAATTTAATTAAAATTTTATTGAGATCAATTATTTATTTACTTTTTATTAAATGCTATTATTATGTTAAAAGATATATAGAAATAGAGCTAAAGTTATTATAATAGTGTCAATTGGGATTTAATACAAAAATAAAATGTTAATTAAGACAGTTTCTAATCATAATATTTATATTTAAGGAATTAAGTTATACAATCTGAAACACTATTGTTTTGATTCTTGAAATAATAATTATTAAAATTCATACTTATAAAAGAATAACTCAATATTGATGTTTATAAATCCACAATCAAAAATAGTGAATGATATATATTAACTTGGTCATTTTGGTTGTAACTACAAAAAATTCTCATTTTCTTCTTCTCTCGATAATTTTAATTAAATTAGTATTCTACCTATGACCACAAGTAGTGAAGAGGGTATATTATGATTGTCATTTCATATATAATTTTTAGAAACAATTATCTAAGACTCCATAATCTGAGTCGATTCATCCACATCTGTCTTTCCGTCCATTTAACTGTCTGTTGTTGGTAGATCAATGAAATTCGCAAAAGTGTTTATTATTGTTCAATACAGATCGCTATTGAAAGCTAACCATATCGGATAAAAGTTGAAGAGTAACATCTTTTTTTAATGAGACACAATCAAATATAAAAACTGTTTCTTATATGCAACTGTACCTCATAATTAATGAATTAAAAATAATCCATTTTATGATCCGCCAGTATAAATATATTCACTATAAGAACCAATTTGTATTTGTCAATTTATTTTTTTACATCATGACAGCTGCCCGATTTTGAAACTATTCACTATAGCGATTTTAAAATAAAGTTAATTTATGTTTAAGAAATATTTTGATGCTGCATTAATTTGTTAAAAAGCTCCTAAAAAACCATGAAAATTGTCATTCGTTTCAAAAAATTAATACAAATAAAAAAATATTCGTTCCACAGGAACTGCACGAATCGATCATTATTTTCTGCGATACTTACAGAAGATGTATCTAAAATTATTATCAATTGAAACAGTTTTAATATTTATGTAGAAATATTTTTTATTCAAAATTCTATAGTGGTCTATGGTTTGTTCAAATAGGTGGCGGGACGGACCGATCGATAGACATTTAAGAAAATTTATCTGATCTCTGGGCAAACTACCATATATATATATTTCACTAAACGACTAGTTTTCTTAAAAAATTATGAAAAATATTCTACTTTAATTGATTAAAGACCTTTTTTAAATATCTTGTTTTACTCTTTATTGAAACCCATATATTGCCTCGTATACATGACAAAATTAGTAATTAAAGTCACCTTCAAATCTTTTACCACCAAAAAGCCAGCGGCAAAAATGTAAAATACAGTCAAATCTTATATATTCAAAATAAAAAACACTTGTTAAGTCACTTTCTGAATGAAACACGTGTTTCACTAAACTTAAAGGAGAAATTCACAAAAAATCGTCTTTTTTATGTTTTTGCTTAAAAAAATATATGTCACTTCTTAGAAAATATGAATGAAAAAAAATTGTATACAAAAACTAAAGCATAATATTAGGAGAAATCTAAGCATTACACTCATACACACACTTAAACACAAAATTTATCTAAAAAATCAGAAAAAAAATTTGAATTTTATTATCTCTGGAAAAATCCTCCAAAAAAAACTAAAATTGAGTAAAAATTATCTAATAGACCAAGACAAACTATATGAGAACAACCTTTCTAACCAACTAACTGGGTAAAACTAAAATAAAAGCTAGAAATTTAAAACAAAAACAACAAAACAATATGGGAATAATAGAGAGTTTTTTGTTGGGGTATGGAGGGGACTAGAGATGTAACTAGAAAATAAAAATTGAGTGCTAAAACCAGGGTATGGGGATCTTGTGTATATGTGAGATTTGCAAATGCGCACTGGCCGACAATAGAGAGATATTTAGAGAGATTTTTTTGTGTTTGTGATTATGATTTTTTTTCCTTCGCAAATTTTTCTGCATTTATATGCGTTTATATAGGAAAAGTCATTGCACCCATACCCTAACCTTAAACTAAACATCAGGCAAAAATCATCTACGAAAAAAAAACATTTACTGTATCCTGTTTCAAGCCCCAAAATGAAAAAAAGAATTCGCTATTTGCCTGTAGGAGATATGCTAACCAAAAATGTATGCGTGTGTGTGTTGCAAGCTGGAGGTTAGAGGAAATATATGAAGTTAGAGTTTGAGTGCAGGATGGCGAGGGGGAAATAAATAAAAATTCTAGAATAGTGAATAGGCCTGTTATTATGAATACGTGAATTTTTTCGCGATTCCTTGCAAAACAACTAGGATAACGTTCATTTATATACAAAACAACAACAATAACAATGCGAAACAAAACAACGAAATATGGCGAAAAAAATTGTATTGCATATTTTATGTGTTCTGTGTGTGTTGGCTAAAACCGGGGTTTTGCGCGGCCTATGTGCGTTTGCTCTTGCTAAATGATTTTTTTGCCATATACTAGACGATTAGTACAAAACTTAACATCAACGTCGACGTTACATAAAAATTTTTATTTTCGGATTTTTTTTCACTGCAACAACAAAAAACCAACAAAACAACCCAAAAAAAAAAAACAAGCAACTACAAATCTTTTTTAAAATATCTATTTAGTATTAACAACAACAAAAAGTTATTAATTATTTTTTATTAGAGATTATAAAATAAATAAAGTTTGAAATTATTAATAGCAAAAAGTGTTAACTCGATTATTGTTAATTTTTTAAAAAATAATAATAACAACAACGACGACGACGGCGACAATGATGTTTAGAACTACGACCTTTACGACTTTAAAGTTAAGGAAAAAATGTAAAAGTTTTGTAAGAAATGTAAGAAATAAGGACACCAACAACACCGCCATTAACAACAACAATGTAACAATAAAACGAACACTTTTTTGAAATTCATTATTAAACTGGAAAATTTGTTTCCAAAACCAATAAAAAGTAAATCGAATCTAAAAGTCAAAATTTGAGCACTTTGTTTTAAGTCCTGGTAAGCATAACATATCCTTTTTAGCTTCTAAGAACAAAAACCACAAAATCTTAATAAGAAAAAGAATTCGTTTCAAATAAACTCTAAGCCATTCGGAACATAAACTTATCAACATACTTATACAAGCACTCTCTTTCTCTCTGTCATTAAATACTCTTTCTTTTCATTTCCGGTTTTGCCTAATACCATGATTTGGCCAAGGAAATGAGAACGAAAGAGAACTAAAGATGTTTAGTGTTTTTGTAAAAAAGAGTAATTTTAATTTCTATTTTATTGTTTTTGTTTTAAGCACCTCAAACCTCAATTTAAATTAAATAGAGAGTCTTTACTTAAACATGTTTAGTAGTGTGTGTGTGTAAAGAGTCTCTAAATGAGCATAACTAAACATGCGTAGGAGATTTCATTTGTGTTTAAAGCTTTACTCTAATTGCTATTATTTTAGTGTTTGTGTTTGTAAATGTATAACTGTTTGATAATTCGTTTTTGTTTCCTTTATTTCTTTTTGTTTTCTTTTTTTTTTTTTTTTTTGCAAATTTAAGAACTTTCTGCTTGAAAATATTTATTTACTCATCTTAATAATCTTAGGAGATTTTTATAATAGAAGTAGTTTATCTTAAGCTTTATGCTTAATAACATCCCGTTTAATTTTCTCAACAAAAAAAATACACACAAAGACTCATGTAACATTTTCTTTATTAACAAAAACAAAATCATCAAATAAAATCTAACGAAAATTTATTTTAATTCCCTTCAGTTATCTAGAAATTATCTTAAGGCGAAATCGTTACAAAGTCAATTTGTGGTCAAAAGAGATAAAGAAAAAAACAATAAATGTAAGATTTCATAAAAAACGGAGAAATATAATATTAAATTAAAATAAATAAAATTAATTAAATTTAAATAAAAAATATATAAAAAATAAAAAAAAATAATTTAATAAAACATATAAAAATCCTATAAAAATAAATTAAAAAAATTCAAAGTAAATAAACAATTTTAAATAAAATAAAAAAATTAAAGTGTCTGTGTATGTGTGCTAAATCCAGAATAAAAAGAAAAAAAATTTTATTTTTTTTTATTTTTTATTATTTTTATCACAATAATATAATAAACAAATTAATTAGAACAATATTTCAATATTTTTATTTCTTAATATAATTTTTAATATATTTTATTTATAATTTTTTGATTTTAAAAATAAAAAACAAAATGTTTAACTAATCAAAAACGTGATATAAACAAATAATAAACGTGATATAAACAATTAATTAAAAAATTAATAAAGTACATCATTATAACATAATACCTGCAATTTCGTTATATAACAAAGAAATAAATAATTTTTAAAATGAAGAAAAAAAGAAAAAGTTTAAACATAAAATATCTAAATTTTTAATATTTAAAATTTGCAAAAATTAATAAAAAATTATTTAAATTTAATTAAGGAAACCAAAATAAAATATTTAACTTAATACTTTAAACGAGTAAATCTATTAAGAAAATAATTAAATAAACGTAAATTTTTTAAATGAGAATTTTCAAATGATTTTTTCCATTTCAATTCTATAAAATTTTACCTAAATTTTTTTTTCCGAAATCACTTTTTTTGCAATTTCACAGAAATCTGCTCAAAGATTTTAGCGCCCTTTCGACACAAAGTACTGAAAAAATAAAAGCAAAAATAACGTTGATTAAAAATATATAATAAAAAAATATCAAAATTATAATTAAAACTCAATAAAATTATATAAGTAAAAAATATGGGGCATGATTTTATAAAAACCTCCCGTTATTATTTTAATGCAAATTGCTTTTGTTTTTCCAAAAATGTGTATGAAAAAGATTTTAAGTGAATTGAAGGAATTTATATAACAAGGGGATAAAGTCTAACCCCCCTAATTTTACAAATCCCTTCCTTTCACTTCCCAAAAATATTCCTTACAAAATTTTTTAAAACAAAAATAATTAACGTTTAAAAAATTAAATGAAGGGAAGTGTTTCACAAAATCAGGTTCTAATAGATTAAAAATTTTAACATTCATTTCATCACTAAAATAACGAAATAAAAAGTAAAGTGGATTTTTTGTGAAATTTCAAAAACTGTTTCCTCAATATTTTGTCTTAAAGTTCAGCTTTTAAAAAATCTTAAAAAAAATAATTATTTGTCAGTTTTGTTAAAACAAATAAAATTTTGCGAAGAAAACAGGGTCAATTTTAAAATATTTTATATTATTTAAAAAATTGAACAATTTTTTTCCAAGATAAAAAGAAATATTCTTAAAAAATTAAACATATTTTTCAAAGATATTCATCGATTTTTCTTAATTTCCCTCTCCTAAGGTAGACTTTATCAAATACTTTTAATACAGCCTTTAACTATGCAATATTTTTCATCTAGCAAAACAAACACAATTTGGATATAAGTACAAAATATATATTAACATTGTTATTTCTTAATATGAATGTAAACTTTAAAATGTATAAATTTAATTTTTTTACTGATCTTCATTAATTTTGCTTAATTTTTCGCCCTAAAATAGTTTATATCAAATATTTTTCAAAACCTCATTTAAAGAGTCAATTTTTTTATACTTCATTATAATAAAACACTTAAATTCTTAAAAAGCTATTTTTTTATTGCTGACAAAAATATGTAGCTCTAAATAAGTCGTTTTTACTGAGTTTTACTTTTAATAAATAAACATTTTTTTAATCATTTGTAATATCTAATATCCAAACGTCAAAAAGTAGGCAATACTTTATCACTTCCTCTAGACTTCGTTATTTTTTAAAGCTAAATCCGATTTTGTAATTATTTTTAGTTTAAAAATAACATTATGATAATAACTAATATAGAAGATTTCGTAATGTTTCCATTTTAAACTCAAATACATCGCCTAAAAATATGCAATAACTTTAAAAAGAAAATTTGAAAGCTCAATAGGTCTATGTATAGCAAATTTTTCTTATTTCAATTTCTCACTTATTTAATTGAATTATGCAATATATACTTTTTATTAAAATTAATTATTTATTTATCGAAAATGTATATATTGCATAATTCACATTACTAATACGTCATGTTGTATTTTATTATTTTTTCTAACAAAACATTAAGCAACATAATTTTAAAGGCAAATTCTTAAAAAAACTCTTTTTCAATAATTGTTGTTTTATTTGTAAAAACCTAAAAATTACATTAATATGAGTATTCAAAGGACAACATGAAAATAAGTTGTATAAAAAATACTCTAATTCACATTACTCATACGCCAATTTGTATTTAATGATGAAATGAATAATTTGGAAGTCAGTTAAGTTTGTAAATTTTAAATAAAATGATAATAATTATAAATATTTTTTCCATGCAAAATACTTTATAAGATCGGATCATGAGAAAAAAAAAACTTATCACTTTAATGTCCAAACCGACATTTTTCTTATAGTCTTCATATAACTCATATATGAATGAGTGTAATGAGAGATAAAATTACCAAAATTCTTTTGTTATATCATTTTAAATAAATATTTATTTTAGTTTTTTTAGCAAAGCGTTCATTTATAATATAATTTTGTAAATTAAAAAATAGTTGTAAAAAAGTATCTTGTGACAAAATTCCATTAATTATATGCTCTTGGGCACTATTAAAATATAGAAAACATCCTTATAAAACTGCATTAATTTAATTATAAATAACGTATTTTTTAAAACATCTGCAAAAAGTATTTTTTCAATTAATCATACGCCCTGAATACCCTAAATTTTATTATTTCAACGAAAAAAAAAACTTATTAAAAATATCAAGTAGATATAGTGTAATTTTAAAATGTTATGTAGATATCATATTTTTTTTTAATTTTTAATAAATTTATTAATTAAAATTAATAGTTTATTAATTATCATAATTTTTTATTTTATTTATTTTATCTTTATTTATTTTTATTTTTAACTAGAAAATTTTTTAACAAACAATTTAATCAATATGACAAACTTTGTTTAAAAATATATTCATTTAAATCGCATATAAATAAAAATTTTAGAAAAATTATAATTAAAAAAAATAATAAAACTATGAAAATTTTCTTAAATATGGTAAAATTGGAAGTTTAAAAATTGCTTCAAAATTATTCACCTGTTGATATTTGTCAGAAATTTTCTTTAAAATAAAATTATTTTTTTTTTTAAATCAGTGATTTTTCTTACAATATAATCAGACATTTATATAGCATTAATCCATATAATCTATTTTTGTAAATATATAAAGTTATATTGCAAATTTATTTACAAAAATTATTAAGTATTTCATGATATTAATCATACGCTTTGGTGTACATGTATTTGTTTCAAATAATATTAATCATTCGCCTAGATTAAGATCCATGTTTTTTTAAAGAAAATTTATGATTTTAGAAAAAGCTTCATTGATAAACGCAAATTCACATAATTTTAACACATGATAATTTTCATTTATACTGCAGCAAATAGGAAAAACAACCTAATTTGTTTTTGCATTATACAAGCAATTTTTTGAACTTCAAAATGAAGTATGAAAGTGTAGAAAATTAAGAAAAAATCACGATATTACTGACAAAACTAAGTATTTTTAAATTTTCATTATAAAACTCAAAATTGCTTCATAAAAATAAAAAAATATGGTGTTTTTCATTTTTGTTCAAATCTTGACTAATAATTTAAAAATATATATATTTTTTAATTATAAAACTTTGATCATTAAACTTATTTTTTGATAAAAAATATTAATTGGAGATTTGAAAAGCACTTTTATATTAATCATACGACTACATCTCCTTGATAGTTTAAATTAATATTAAGTATACGCTGGGTCTAATTTACTTTATTGCATAAAAAACATATTTATATAAGAAATTGTTTATCAGATTTTAATCAAACTAATTTTTTGAATAATATTAAATATTATTCATATCATGTCTTTAATATTTTTATTAATATTAATTATTTTAATGTATGAAAAATCACATTTATATTAAAAACTTTATCTCACAGTAAAAACAAACTTAATTTAAAAAATATATATCAATTAGATTTTTTAAAAACACAATTTTTATTAAAAACAATCATACGTCTTCGTGTCTCTAATAGTTCAGTTCATATTAATCATACGTTTGGTTTAAATTATTTTATTGTATGAAAAAATATTTATATTAAAATTTTTGCCTCAACTTTAATTAATTTCATAATCTACTACTTTTCAAATATTGCAAATTCTAAGATAAATCTAAAAATGTAACTAAATAACTTCATTGAAAAAATTCCTTTTATTTCTTTTTTTAAGAAATTCATCTTTCTATAATTTCTCTTAACCAACTTAAAAATAAAATAATTCCCCTAAAAATATAAAAACAGTCCTGTTACAATTACAATTTCTCCATTTTATATACAATAATTAACATACTCTACTCTACTCTATACACTAACACATGATATTTGTTACCGTTTCCTTTTTGTCTTACTCCTTACTAAAACAACAAAAACTAACATTTCCTCTCTAATATTAAAAATTTATCTTATTAAAATATATATTTTTACTCCTCTTTTTTCCTGTTATACTTGACTCCGTTAACTAACAACTATAGAAGTAGTAGTAGTAGCAGCAACTAATGTTGCAACATCTGCGGCTGCAGTTGCTGCTTCTTTTGCTAGCATTTTGTATTTATATTTAACACCTACATTATGAGAAGAAAATTATAAAATAACACTATTACTATAACATATACATATACACATTTGCACATACATATAAATACAAATTTTTAAAAAATGTTAGAAACATAAACTCGAAGTAGTTTTTCTCTATGCTCTATGAGACTTTTACCTTATGAACACTAATACATTTACAAAAACTGCATGCATATTCATACATATTTAAGACTTCGTATCAAATCGTAACGTCTTCGTATTTCTATAGTTTATGCTTAAAATGAATGAAAGATTTTTGTTTTTGCTGGTGTTAGGGTAAATAATGAAAATGTATGAGTGTCTTGTTTTTTATACAACTGCGCATTATATTCTTGTAGTTCTTTCTTACACACACACACAAACACACACACTATTACTGCATAAAGATGGATGCTTAAGCAGAGAAAATTATTTTCTATATGTATATATATAGAAAAAAGTAAGACTTGTATAGAAAATTATATTTTTTGTTGTTGTATATAATTGTATATATATTTAAATATGTATATGTATATAATATATAAAAATAGATAATTTTTTTTTGTTTTTGCCAAACTGTAAGGATGTTTAAGTATAAGTAAATACTAGTGTTTGTATATGTGTATGTAAAGGAATAGATATTTGTTATGTTAGTGTATAAGAGTTGTGGTTGATTTTTCTATGTGTTGGTGTGTGTGTAAGTTAAAAATAAAGATGGTTGCTGCAAACTGCAAGTGTTTTTGTGGCATATTTATTTTATGCCATTTTTTCTCTATTTCTTAACAAAAGACGAGTGATTTTATATTAAAAATATTATAGAAAATATTATAATAAACTAAAAAAACTCAAAATGAGCAAGATTTTATGCTCACCAAAATTTACACATACTCATATATAAACACACACTTATGTCGAAAAATATATAACCTTATGAGATGTTTCTAATTTGCTGTGGCTGTGACTTGGCTTTGCTCCTTTTTGTTGCAGCAACAACAACAGCAACTAAATGTATCTTTTAATATTTAGAGATTTTGAAAACCCTCTTCTATACCCGCCCTCTGTATGTTCGTCTTTCCTAAAGATATGCCAAACATTGTAGGGCATTATGTTTAGAGACTCTTATACGAATCCTTTTCTTACTCTGCCTGCCAAAACAGTACCTTAAGTTTCATGCCAACTATAGGTCTTTTAATGGTATGATATAAATGTTTGGTTGGTTGACTGGCTGAATGACTGGCTGGCTGGCTCACTAGACTGACTTGGTTTGCTTGTTTGCCTTTTTGCCTTATTATTCAGATATTTTGTTGTCGTTTTTTGTTGGTGTTGTGTTTTTGTAAAAACACAAGTAAATATGCCAACGTTTTCCAAATACTTATATACAAAATTGTTCGGTTTAAATGTGTATGTACACAAACATACACACATATATATACAAACCCTAAGTAAAAGACCAAGACCAAATACAAGACACCGACATACGAAGAAGACTCATTGTGACCATTAGACATTTATTTAGGTTTAGTTTAGCTTCGACTACTTTTGGCGTGAGTTCTCGTAATTTTATATATATATATTTTATATATATTATTAGATATATATAAAAATATATATTTATATACATATATTATTTAAATCAAATATATTTTAACTAAAATATAATAACAAAAACAACAAAAAAACACACACATTTTCTCTACTCTCTTCTAATGGTAAAGAAAATTTTGAAAAAAAGGAAAAATAGAAGGAAGCAGCAAAGTATACACTTTTTCTTCTTCATTTTTCTTATACATATATATATGTATATAAATATATTATATATATATAAAATATATATTTATATATATTCAAAATAAAAGTACATGTCTTAAACATCTTAAGAGTTATTCATCTTAGGTCAAGCGAACGTTTCGTTACGTGTTTACGCGCTTTAATCTTAATATTTAAAACAAAAATACAACAAAAAATTAACTTAAAAAAAATTTTAAAGATTTAAAAAATTTCGCTCATAAAAAAAATTAACTTAATTAAATTAAATAATTTTTTATTTTGGAAAAAAATGTGTAAACATTTTAAAAATTATTTAAACAAAATATTTTAACAAAAATGATTTTCTATTAACGACCAGAGATAAAAAGAAAATAAGTTTTAAACGGCTTTAACGGATAACAAATTTAAGATAAATTTAAATATCTTGATGGTATAATAAAAATATTAATAATAATTTAATTTAATATTAATAATTTTTTTAAAAAATATATATAAAACAAAGTGAATTAATTCTAATGGAAATAAAAATATAAAATAAAAATAAAATAAAAAGAAAAAATAATTAAATAATTTTTATTTATTAATAATTTATGAATATTTTTAATAATAAAAATCAAATAAAATAAATGGAAAAAATAAAAATATTAAAAATATTTTTTACTGAAAAAAAAATAAAAAATACTTAAAATTAAAAATAATTATTAATAAATTAAATGATAATAAATTAAATAATTAAACAAATACATACAAATAATAACTTAAATAAATTTTACTATAATCTCCATCATTTACAAAAAAAGTAAAAATTCGAAAAATTCAAAATTTTGCGATATTGAAAAATATTGTAACTTTTTTTTCTTTTTATAAAATTTAAAGGATTTAAATAAATATTAGACAACTGAAAAATAGTAATAATGGACCGTGTTTAATATTTTCTTTTATTTTTTAATATTAAAAAAGTTTTATTTTTCAAAATGGAGTTTTTTAAATATTTCTGAATTTATTTGTTATTATTTTTTTCGAATAATTTTTTTAAACTTTTTTTAATAATAAAAATTAATGACTTAATTTAAAATAATTATAATTTAAATTATAATTATTAATATAAAAGTGTTGTAAAAAGGATTTTATTCCATAATAATAGAAATCATAATGTTGACTATAAATTATTAAAAAAAATGAAAAATGAAACAATTCCAAAAAATTATCAAAATCAGTTCAGTAGAAAAGTGTGTATGTCCATAAATTTTATGTACGAAATATAACGTATTTACTTCACATGCATTTGTAGTGAAGGGTATTGAAGATACAGCATTCTTACTTGTTTTGAGTTCAGAACAATAATTCATATTAAATTCCACTTTTTGTGTCTGTTGGACTACCACACCAGACAGAGTGTTAATTATTTAGAGATAAAAAAAAACTCCTTTTTAATTTTTCCCAATGGAATTGATTTTAAAACGACAAATTAAATTGATTAAATTTTAAATCTTTTAAATTAATATTTTCATTGGTAGAATTAATTAATTCGTTAAAATTTTTATTTTATTAATTTATTAATATCATTATTCTTTTTTAATTCTTTAATACCAAAAATTATAATTTTTCATATTAAAAATTATTTGAATGTAAAATATGAAAATTTCTGAATATTTTGATATCAATAAATGTGGCAAAAAATATAAAATATTGTCCTGAATTCAAAAAGGTATATAAGGATGCTACATATATATAGGATTATATACAAGAAAAAATGTAGAATCGAGAACTTTACATTTTCTTTAAATTCAAGGTAAATTCCAGTTATTAGCGCGAGTATTTTTGAAAGAAATAAGAAAATTAAAAGGAAATAAAAACAGAGAGTGGTAAATATTTCGAGTAGTTTTTAATACTTTTGAGATATTAATTTTGTGCCATTTACCCTAAAATTATATATATATATATAATAACTTGAATTTTATTATTTTTGATACTTGAAAAACACTGTTATTGAAGAATTTATTTCTACTATATATTTAAGACTCATTTCAATTATTTTTTCGGCTTGTATTGTATTTTAAGTGTTACTTTCACAAAGTATATAACACAAGTATTATTCTACTGTCTAATACAAATGTTCTTACACTTGAATTCCAGGAAAAATGCTAATTGTTTAAATAAATTTTTGGAGACTCAACAAGTAAATAAAATTTGAGAATAATTATAGAAAATATATGTCCATAAAATGGATTTCAAATTAGAACTTAAGGTCAAAAGCAGATATTATTTCTGGAATCAACCAGGATAATAAGGAGAACATCCTTTCAAAATTTATATTATCCAAAATTTCAATTTACGTGTCGCAGAATAAATTAATTTTTACTTTAACTTTATTTTAAATATTTTATTTGAAACCTTAAAGGATACTAAGGAAATTTTCAAAGGACATTTTAGTTATTATTCTGGCTGGTTAAAAAAAAATAACTTTATTAATTGATTAGATTCTTAATTGATATTTTATGTACATGTCGCAACAATTATTAATATTTTAAAGAAATTTCTTCATCCTTTTTAAATATAGACCATACACGAGATAAAGCTTCTCGCTTTTAGGAAACTAATAATTCGGTTTTACTCATTATTTTCTATAGTTTTAAATTTATTGACGAAATCAAGTATATTTGAAAATATCAAATATTGCATTTATTAAAAGAGTTATATTGGCATAACGTCAAAATTAAGAAAAGACCTTAAAGACCTTAAGAAATTCAAGTAGTGATAAAATTCCAATTCATTCGGTTCTCATATATATCCGGAAAAATCTTATAAAAAAGGCTTTAATTTGATAAGCCTTCATAAATAAAATTAACTTTTTGAGAATTTGGTGGAGATTCTAATAAAAATAAATAATTAAATCAAAAATATAAATAAACAATAACAAACGTTAAAAAATACTTTAAAGAACTTGTAATTTTCAATAATTCTCTCATTACTCAAGAAAATATTAAAGCATACTTTAGGGCTACAAGCGAAACACTACCGAATTTATTTAAACCACAAAATTGGGAAAATAAAAAAAATTTATAAAAATATTGTATTGTATTTATCAAATGCCAAAAAGTATGCTTTAATATATCAATTTAATTTTCTATAATTTTATCTCATTTTCTTCAAAAACTTATCTTTACAGAATATGTAAGCGTTTGAGTTCTTTTTTAACTTTATTATTTCAACTTTTAATTTCATTATAAAATATTAAACAAAAAACTAAACGAAAAATGCGAATAACGAAGCAAAAATATCTATGTATGAAATAAGCCTTGAAATAGGCAATAAAAATTTAATTAATACTAAATTATAAAGTGAACCAAAATGAAATAAAAAAGTGATAAAATAATATTTTGATTAACGAAAAAATAAAAAATTAATATAAGATTTCAAAAAAGTCTGCAGTGAAAATAAAAAAGTGTTGTTAATCATATGTTGGTTGTTTTTTTTATAAACGTAAACAAAAAAATCCCGAAAATACCGTCTATAATAAATACACTTTTTTTGCGTGCAAATGAAAAAAAAGGAAAAAATATTATACGAAAAAGCATAACAAAATAAAAATCGCAATAATATAAAAAAACGAAAAAAAGGAGGAAAACAAACAAACGAAAATATATATGGAAAAATATATAAAAAAGCATGGTGTTGTCTACAGCCGGCTTATTATTATCATCATCATGCACCTTACATGTGCTTCTACTATTTCTGCTGCTGCCACCACTACCACTACAAACATCAGCAACAACACCACCACCAGCACTTCAACAACAATTGCCTGTTTCAGCTGCCATACAAATACACACACGACCCCAAAACCTTCTCAATAATACAATAACAATATTACTACTAAACCAACAACAACAGCAACAACTATTTTTTAACAAAACAACAACAACATCTACAGCAACAACATGTTCGTAGAGTGCGAATAAACGAAAAATACAAAAAAAAAATAATTTTATGAATTTCACTTATTTTTATTTTTTTGCCACTTTTTTCGTTCACTTTTTCACATTTTTTCCTTTATTATTGCATTATTGTTGTGTTGCAATATTTGATTTCATCTTTTACTTTTTGTTTGTTTGTTGTCGTTGTTGCTGTCATCATTTGTTGCGAGTATGAGAGGTTGGGAGTAAAGCAGCATGTGGAGATTTTTTTGCAAAATATATCGGGAATGGTTGGATGGTTGTTTGAATGTTTGACTGTATGTGTGTGTATGTTTTTTGGTTGGAAACTGTTGCTGTTCTCTCGCTCTTGTCTAGCAGTTTGCATTGATGTTGGTGTTGCCCGTGTGTGTTATTATGTTTATGTTGCCATTGTAATATGCTTAAGAGTATAAAGCATATGTTGGCAATGTTGCAGCAGTAATGTGCTGCAACTTTTTTTGTATGCCAATGGATAACGCGTGAAACAAAACAAATAAATGAACTCACTCACCCACCAAAATGAATAAAATCATAATAATAGGCAACACGCATTACTTGCAACAATGCAACAAGAACAACATCACAACAAAAAACATATTTATTTGCTACTATAACGACTAACTGCCATGATGTCAACTCATATGACGGCGATGTTTACTACGTTTATACGTTCACAAGTAGCAACAGACTTTTTTACGAAGACGTTTTTTTGTCGTTGAACAACAAAAAAGAAACGTAACAAAAAATGAACACAAAACAAATTTTAAGGGTAAAATATCGTAAAATGGTATTGGTGAAAAATTATATTAAAATACAAAAAAGAATTAAGAAAAATATAAATAAAATATAAACAAACAAAAAAATAATAATTATGTTTGATGTAAAAAAAACAGAAAATTCCAAAAGAAAAATTTTAAAAATGAACTCTAAATAAATGTTAAATTAACATGAATAAACTTAAAAACTTTGTCTAGAGCTTTTGCAAAATAAAATAATTATTTTATTATTTTTAAGTTTAATAACACAAATGACACCAAATATAATTTAATATTTTATTTCTTTTATTCATTTTAATTTTGCTTATACACAGACAAACATATAACACATTTGTATTACTAACTGTTATAAAATATAATCGATATAAATTTATATAAATTAAAATATAAATTTTGAACCATTAGAAATATCGTACTAAAATTTAACACGGGTAGAGCAGAGATATTTTCGATGCATATAAGGTCCTATCAGTTCAGCAACTTTGAGAGTGGCATCCCAAATTTGGCCTGTTCGGGCATGATGATGACTGTTTGAAAGTTCGGCATATACTTATTTTTGAATTAAGAGAAACAAACTTTTAATTGGCTGCATATTTCTACAAATGCATGTAATTTGTTCCCCTATTTTGGTTTTATCTTTGTTGATCTCATTAAAAAGTAAAGTAGAAGTTTGTTACTGAGAGGTAAACTAACGGTACACAGTGTGTCCAAATCGATTTTTTGGGAAATAATTCTGAAACTTTTGAACTGTTAGAGATATTGTAATGAAATTTCACATAGTTAGAGCTGAGGTGTTTCTGAGTTAATTGAAAGAAACACAAGTCCCTATATGGTCGCTGACGTAGTCAGTGACCCTCCAAAATTGACCTCGGGTATGTTGATTTTTAAAAATTCTTCAAAAATTCATTTATGAATTGAGAGAAAAAAATTATATAAATAGAGACTCCTTATAAAAAAATATCTCTTATACTTCGGGAGATATTCAAGTCTACAAATATTTTAACCCATTTTTAACCAATTTTTTTTAAGTTTTTTTTTTTTAAATAACAGATCCCTATAAAATTCTAAAAATATGAGTTCAATAACTATAAAAATATATTAATCTGTTAAAAAATTATAATATCCTGAAGTAGAAACTTTAAAATAAAAAATAATTTTTTGGGATTTCGAAAAAAGGTGGCAACATTTGTTCACATATAAAACCTTCTTTCTGTGCTTTATATTTTTTTCGTTGTTTTATAAAAAATCTTAATGGGAAACAGTATAAACTAATTCCGCACGATATTGGGGCAGAGACATGCCCATCAGCCCTATCCAAACTTGATTAATATTGCAAAAAACATCATCTTTTATTTACCCTTAAAAGTGAGGTAGAAACACAAACATTATTTTCTGCGGTCGGCCCCTGTAATGACATGAGTGAAAATAGCAAATTGTTTAACATGTTTTATAAGGACTGGGATTTTGGGTATTTTGGAATGAAAAAGTGCCAACGTTTTTATAGTTCTACATTAAGGATAATTTGTTTTCAAATTACGTTAAAATTTCATAAAAATATCTTAATTCTTATAAAATTTATTTAATATCAAATAATAAAATTTTCTTACAAAAGTGCATCGAAAATATACGGCAGGCCCATCATCCTAGAAGTAGCTCTAACTGACTATTTTCTTTATAGATAAATAAACTGATTTTATAAACCCAAACGAAGTACAAAAACAAATGCAACGAACCGTATAAGATGCGGATGAATTGTTAAAGTCATATGCTCCCAAAAGGGGTAATAGGGATAAGGAAAACAAATATTTCCAACCGCTTGAGAATGTTGAGAATGACTTTATATAGGTTATTCTCAAAAAAGGCGTTAACATCTGGTAAAATTTTGTCACTAAGAATGCAAATGCAAAAAACAACCTTAAAAAAAAAAGAAATTTAGAGGAAAGTGAGATCAAAAGCTAAATCCTCCAGATTACAGATACTGCTGCTTTCCTTATTCCAGTTATAAATACTTTTCTTAAGGTCATCTGTTGTTATTTATCCCAGATTTGATAATGAATAATTTTTATGTAAAAAATAAACAATTTTGTCTGCTTTGTTGGCCACCATGGTCATCTTTGAACACCATCCTGAATTCTTAATTTTCGTCAACTATATATTCAAAGTATCAAATCCTTAACGCGTCCATACAATTTTGATTTATTTGCTTACTTTATATTTCTAAGAATATTCCCCACAAGATCACATATATCATTTCATAACTCATCATATAATCTCTGCTTTTTTAAGAGGCGTAAATTCTCTGTCTTATCACTCATATAATGACCCAGTTTTAATTTTAAATGCACATGTGTCTTAATAGAAGACTTAAGTATCTCTTTTATTAAGGGGCGTTTGTTTTCGTTTCAAAATTAAGTTGATTTCAAAACACTTTCCAGCAAAGACAACAACACTTAGCTAACATCACTTATCATTTTATTTATAATTTTAGTTTAATTTTATTAATTATTTTTTTGTCATAAAATTAAATAGGAAAAAATCTAATAAAATTAAAACTCATGTCTAAAAGAATTTTATACTAATCACAAATTTTCTTTTGCTACTTTTTTCAAAATCTATTTTTAGGTTACACCATATCGAGAAGTTATCCAATGAGAAAGCCGCTTAAAATTTGGTGAGTACAAAAGAAATTGAGACATTTTTAGAAAATAAGAAAAATTTTGGATTTTGTTTAAAAATATAGGAAAAGAAAATCTACTTTTACAGATAAGATCACTTAATTATTAGAGTGTTTTTAGAAAGATTATTCAGTTATCCAAGGTACGGTCTTTTTAACTCTTCATAAGATCGGATCTTCCCAAGAGTTAAATTTTAATTTTTAAGAAAATATTTTTTTCGTCGCTATTCGAAAAGAGTTTAACTTTTAAAAAATGATAAAACTCAAAAAGGAGTAAAATCGAAAAAAGAGCAAAATCGCAAAAAGAGTTTAGAAATGAGAAAAAGTTTAAAAATTTGTTGAATTCCTAAGTAGCAGGCAATTATGTTTCTATTAAGCTGAAAAAGGGGTGTTGGTATGTTACCAACTTTTGTATGGATATACAAATATATAATTTTATTTTATTTATTTATTTTTTATTTGCTTTCCAATTACTTCGTATTTTTTACTTAAATAATATTTTTTTTTTAACTGAAAGAAAAGTCAAATAAATTTTCCTTTTCGAATTTGCACGGGAAAAAATTTAAAAAATAATTTTTATTTTATTAATCTTCGCAAATAAATATTAAAAATTAAGTTCATTTAAAAATAAAGATATTGTTTCAAGTTTTTATATACTCTGCAATTATCGGATCATTCTCGTTTCATTTTTAATTATTTTCTATTTAGGTTTCCGAATTAAAATTTAATTTAGAGCAGAGATGGACAATAAACAGATTTTCTGACTCTCGATTTTCATCCATTTAAGCAGAGTAATTTTTCGCTGCTTAACTCCCACAACAACGTAATGTGGTTGGGCACCTCTGACTTAGAAAGAAAATCGCTTTGGAAGAGAATTATTCCCTTTGATACTTTTGATTTACTCTTTCATATTTATATTATACTGCGGCCTCATCTTAAAACTTTAGGATTAATATTTATGTTTCTTATCAAATTTAAGTCTTTTTCTGTAATAACGTTTTTCTTTCTTTTAATATTTATTTGCTAATTAAAAATGTATTCATAAGATACATTATTTTTAAAAAGTGCCTTGTTTGTTTGAGAACTTTGTTGTGTTTATAAAGTTGAAGGATTTTGTGTCGGCTTGATTAAAATTCTTCTGAGATTGTTTATGGTCAGGCCCACTTTACATTCTTTACATTTTTTATTTAGCCATATTTCTTTTTTTCCTTTGCTCGTAATACAAGAGTCTATTGTTTTATTTAGTTCTTTATCTTTTTTATTAATATTTCTTTTTTTCTGTCTTAATTACTTTGTTTGCCTTCATGTGTTCATAATGTATGAATATGAAAGAAATCTCAAGAATAAGTAGCCACATTAATCTTTTGAGGGGGCATCGAAGGTGCATGGGGGACTTTCAATATTAAGGAAACTATTGATGATTATGAAAAAATATCATATTGAGTGTTACGGTTTTTATATTATTCCCGAAATACGATCACATAATTCCACTTAGTTCAACAGATCAGTTGTTTCACTGCATTTACATAAAACAATCTTTTGTTTAAAAAAGGATCTCTCTCTTAAATAAGTTTTATTATTTGTAAATGTATCTGAAATGATCAACAGTGACCTTCATAAAGGGAAATGAGATCCCTAATTTTTCTATAGCATCTTCGAATTAGAAAATATTTTCACTATAATTCTAGAGACACTTAATTCACAATCACTTAATTTATTTTATTTAAAACACAATTTTGATACGTGAAAAATTTACTTTTAAATAAAGACGATCTTAACTATTTAAATGATGTTCAAAAATAAACTCTATTGCCTAAAAATGTATATGTAAATTTATCGAACAAAAGTGATCGTCTTAAATTTGAAAATATGCCAAATTTTTTAAATCCACGATCACTTTATTTTATTCATCCGATCCAAGCAAATTATTAAAATTATGCTTTAAAATTAGACTTAAAAATATACGGAATGATCAATAGAAATAGTGATCTCCTAAAATGAAACATAAAAATATACGGAATGATCAATAGAAATAGTGATCTCCTAAAATGAAACATAAATGGCTTAAAATGATCTCAGATCTATATAAATGTTAAACGATCGATAAAATGTGTATATAAAAAAATTTATAATAAAGTCACGATTGTTGCTTTCACTGATAGATGATGACTAAATATTTGTACAAGATTTAATATGATCACGATCGCTAAATTCTTGATTTCTCAAAATTTGAATTGATCTTATAAAACTGTCACAAAAAAAGCAATTAATCATAAAATTAAAATTTTCACAACAAAATTGTTTTGTTTTTTTAATAAAACATTGCACTTTTAATTTTTGTTGCCCTCTTCCTCATAAATATATCTTTTAATTAAATTGCACTTTTTCTTTAAAAATAAATTTTTGAACTTTTCAGAAACAACAAAATTTTTTTAATTTGAATTTTCACTAAAATTTTTAATTTTCCTTAAAATAGTACTTTAATAATATTTCCAATTTAATCATGAAGAATCATCAAAAATGTATGTCTACATTTCCACTAAAAATTTTTAATTCATTTAAAATGTAAATTAACTTAAATTTATATTCACCAAAAATTAAAATTTAAAAAAAAAATATTTTCTCTAAAACCTAAATTTTCCAAATTTCACAAAAATTACAAATTTGCACCAAAAATTAAAATTTTAACTGAAATAACAATTTTTTCTAAAATTCCAATTTTCAAAAAAATTTCACCCAAAATGTCCAAGTTTTACTAAAAACTAAAATTTTCAAAAAAAAATCAAATTCTAATTTCACTAAAAATTCTGATTTTCACTAAAAATTTTAATTTTTACAAATATTATAAAAATTCAAATTTTCACTAAAATTCAAATTTTCACTAAAAATTTTTTTCTAAAATTTTTAATCACATTTTCATAAAAAATTTTACAAATTTTTTTCTTTTCACTAAAATTTAAATTTTCACAAAAATTTAATTTTCACTAAAAATTTAATTTTCACAAAATTTAAAATTTTCACTAAAATTAATTTTCACAAAAATTTAAAATTTTCACTAAAAATTTAAATTTTCAAAATTTTCACTAAAAATTTAAATTTTCACAAAAATTTTAAATTCTAAAAATTAATTTTCACAAAAATTCATTTAAAATTTTCACAAAAATTTAAAATTTTCACAAAAATTTAAAATTTTCACTAAAAATTTAAATTTTCACAAAAATTTAAAATTTTCACAAAAATTTAAAATTTTCACTAAAAATTTAAAATTTTCACAAAAAAAATCAAAAATTTAAAATTTCACTAAAAATTTTTTTCACTAAAAAAATTTTAAAAATTTTTTACAAAATTAATTTTCAAAAATTTAAATTTCACTAAAAATCACAAAAAAATTTTCAAAATTTTTTTCATAAAAATTAAATTTTCAAAAATTTAAAATTTTACTAAAAATTTAAAATTTTCACTAAAATTTAAAATTTTCACTAAAAATTTAAATTTTCACTAAAAATTTAAAATTTTCACAAAATAAATTTTCACAAAAATAAATTTTCAAAAAATTTAAAATTTTCACAAAATTTAAAATTTTCACAAAAATTTAAAATTTTCACTGAAATCATTTCACTAAAAATAATTTTTTTTACCAAAAAAAATTTAAAATTTACATTTTCATTCAAAATTAATTTTCAACAAAATTTAAAATTCTCACTAAAAACTCAAATTTTCAATAAAAATTCAAATTTTAATTTTCACTGAAAATTCAAGTTTCACTAAAAATTAAAATTTTCATAAAAATTTAAAATTTTAAGTAAAAAATTTAAAATTCTCACTAAAACTCAAATTTTCAATAAAAATTCAAATTTTAATTTTTACTAAAAAATTAAATTTTCATTAACAATTCAAATTTCAACAAAATTCAAATTTTCACTATAAATTCTAAATTTTTACTAAAATTGCAATTTTTAATAAAAATTCTAATAAATTTCTACTGCCACGTCATAGTTTTCCGTTTCCATTTTCCTCTTAACGGGTTAATCTTTTCATATGACCATTTGTTTGCCAGTAGTTTTATTAACATATGTGTATGTGTCAGTATATCTCTTTTCATACATTCATATAAATTTTTTTTGCTGCATTGCATTATGTTTGTTTGCATGTTATATTTTAGTTCAGCTTTAGTTAGCTTTGTGCAACTTTTTGCAAAACAACAACAACAATAACGGCAACACAACAAGAAAAATTTATATAAAACTAATATGACGTTTCTTTTCTTGTTCAAAGTTTAATATATGTATACATGTGTTAGTGTATGTGCATCTAGATATAAGCCCTTCTAACAAAATGCTCTAGTTTATAGTTCTCACACTCTTGACTCTTTCCTTCTTATTTGCTTGTCTAATTCTAAGATATTAAAAAATAAAACTTATACACATACACACACATACACCCAGATCCTAAGCAAATAATTTTGCCAAGTATGAAAAATAAAAAGAAAAATGAAAATATGAAATAAAAACAAGAACACAATTCAAAGTTATGAGGCATATAACAGCAGCAAAGAGAAAATAAATAGCACAGCAAGAATATTTTTAAAATATTCATACTAAAGAACCGAAAATAAACCTCATAAGAAACTTAATAACGATTTCCATTTGAATCCTAAAATCCCTATTTTTTCTTTCACCTCTGCCAGAAATAAGAAAATCCCATAACTGTTTACATGCAAAAAAAACTTCTACATAAGCAAAAATAAAACTTTTTTTCGTTCATACGATACTAAATCAAAACAGAATAGAAAAAAGTAAATCTAGGAGATGAAAATAAAAAAACAATCAAGAAAAACATAAACTTCATATTGCAGCCTGTTAAAGTTTTCCTCCATTTTTTCATTATTTGCACATATTCTTGTTCATACACGTATATAAACATGTTCGTTTCATACATCAGTTTTATTTCATACTTGTTTAGATTTTTGTTTTTATTTTCTGTGATTCTTTTTCTCCAAAACAAATTCACATGTTAAAGGAAACGGAAATTTCTACAAGTTTAGCAAGTCGTCTATGAGTTTTAGTTGAATGTTTATGTATTTGTAAGGAGAAGAGCGAGTGGGAAATAGGAAAATTCACAGCAACACTACAAGTCGTTGTAATTATTTTCAGCTTAAATGACAAAATACAAGGAAACAAGTCTTAAGCAGTTTTTTTTATTTCATTTTAATTTTTATTTTTCTAATATAAAATCATCATGTTCCCACGCTTTTGTATGTGTGTAGTGGTATAAATACTTTAAATGTTTGTTGCAAGTTTATTGTTGTTGTAGTTATTATTTAGAAGGAAAATAACTTAGCAAAGCATAAAATTGTGTTGCAAGGAGAATCATATAGGTGACACTGCAAAATTAAAGACGTCAGAAATGGGAAGTTAACTACAAATCATAAGTGGTCAAAGAAGAATCAATATGAACTAGAACAGAACTAGAAAAGAACTGGACCATAATTAGAACTAGAATAGAGCGAAACTAGAATAGAACTGTAACAGAACTAGAACAAATCTTGAGCAAAACTAGAAAAGAACAGAACTAGAATTTGAACATGAACAGAATTAAAAAAGAATTAAAGAAGAAGAGAACAGAACTTGAAGAACAGAACCAGAACTGAACTAGAAGAGACTTAGAACAAAATTAGAATGGAAGTAGAGAAAAACTGGATCAAAATTAGAACAGAACTTAAAATGAATTAGAACAGAACTAGAAAAGAACTACAACAAAAGTAGTACTTAATCAAGAACTGGAACATGACCTGAATCTTAGTAAAGAATCAGGATCAGAATAAAGAACTGAAATAAAAGTAAAACAAGATTTGAGTCAAGATCTGTACCAACAACTAAATGGAGATATAAATCAGTATCAAGAACTGAACCATAACTTGAATGAAGAAACTAATCAAAAATTTAATCTGAATGAAAAACAGAGTCAAGAAGAGAATTAAAAACAAGGCCTGGATATAAGTCTAGATCTACATTACTAACTTTACTAGAAACTTATTCTAGAATAAATCAAGAACTGAATAAAGACCTGAATCAAGATCAGAATCAAAATCTGAAACGGGAACTATTTAAGAAATAAAACTAATTTTGGACTTCCATGTTTATTGTATTTATTCATATCATTCGTACACTTAATATAATCCTCCATATGATGATAAAAGTATGAGACACACTTCATATATATTTCTTTTCATAATATTTATCCTTAGCATCCTTGTTTTTATACTTGGATTGCTACTTTGCCTGTTATTTTAATTTCTTTCTTTTTTCACTCATCTAACTCTCACATTAGAGGAGAAGAAAAAAACTTAGCAGGATTATTATTCTCATAACAAAATGTTCTTGTTTGTTGTTATTTAGCTCCTCTGCATTCAAACACACACATACACACACATAAAATGTAGCATACTTAGAGGAGTTCATAAGGATATTCTTGCCTGCATAACATACAAATGTTGGCTTTAAGTAAGTGCACCTAAGGCCACTTATGAAAAATGCAAATTAAAGTTGACTTATAGTCATAAGTATATAAATAAAATGTACATACTTCCATCTACCAGAAAAAAGGTCTACTGAAATACTAATAAAAACCCGCCCATTTTGTTTTTCTTTTCTTACAAAAAACTCAGAAACTTCATATAAAAATCATAAACATTTTTGTTCTTCTTATTTTCAACAACAAGTGCGAAAGTTTGTGCTGGTTGTAGTGGAACGTATGAGTTTAATTTGCGAAGTTAATTCTTAAGTTGTTGAAATTTCCTCTTCTGTTTGGTGGAGAGCACCAGAAGTCTAAGGAAGCATATAAAGTGCTAAATTAGTTTTCTTAATAAGAGGAAGTTTTTTATTTAAATATTTATATAAACGAGAAGATATGGAAACAATAATTACTTAACCATAACAAAATTAATTTAATTATTTATTTGATAAAATTTTTCCAATATTTATAATTTATCAAAACTCAGGGTCAAATCGATTTTCAAAAATTTTGTTTTTAAAATTTTCCCTCAATTATTTAGTTAGATTTTGTTGTGAATCAATACTTCAATTTACATGAAACTAAATACACCATTTTATAAACTAAAAATAAATTTCTATTGTAATAAAATATAATAAATAAATTTATTTAGAACGCAAATTCATTGAATTGCAAAAAGAAAATTAACCAACGACAGCAGAATAGAATATTTACAACTAGAATAATCACATAAGTATAAGTACACGTACGAACACACAACCACATACACACATATATGTACATACATATTAATATTTTTAACAATAGCAACAAGTTTAAGAGAGAAATAAACACGTTCAGTGCTGTAAATGTATAGAAATATTAACAGTGTCTGGAGAAATAAAAGTAGACTTTCGAAGGCTCTACAAAGTTGTAATAATAAAGAACTGAACTAGAACTGAACTAGAACTGAAGTAGAACTAAACTAGAACTGAACTAGAACTGAAGTAGAACTAAACTAGAACTGAAGTAGAACTAAACTAGAACTGAACTAGAGCTGAACTAGAACTGAACTAGAACTGAACTAGAACTGAACTATAACTGAACTAGAACTGAACTAGAACTGAACAACAACTGAACTAGAACTAAATTACAACTAAACTAGAACTGAAGTAGAACTGAAGTAGAACTAAACTAGAACTGAAGTAGAACTGAAGTAGAATTAAACTAGAACTGAAGTAGAACTAAACTAGAACTGAAGTAGAACTAAACTAGAACTGAACTAGAACTGAAGTAGAACAAAACTAGAACTGAACTAGAACTGAACAACAACTGAACTACAACTGAACTAGAACTGAAGTAGAACTAAACTAGAACTGAACTAGAGCTGAACTAGAACTGAACTAGAACTGAAGTAGAACTAAACTAGAACTGAACTAGAGCTGAACTAGAACTGAACTAGAACTGAACTAGAACTGAACTAGAACTGAACTAGAACTGAACTAGAAATGAACTAGAACTGAACTAAACTGATCAAGAACTTTATTAAGATGTGAATAAAACCTTAATGAAAAACTTAATCAAAAACTTTATGTCGAAGTAAATCTTTTGCTTAATCAAGAACTCAATCACAAGCACTATACAGAACATAATCAAGAGCTAACTCAAGAGATGAATCAATAGCGGAGTTAAAAACTTTATCGAGAACTGATTAAGGAACATAAATAAGAATTAAAACGAGAACTGAATCATGAGCGGATTCAGAAACTGATTCGATACTAAATTAAGAATTTACACAAGAACTAAGTTACGTAGTTAACCAAGAACTAAATCAAGGCCTGAATTGAAAACTTGATATAGAATTAGAACCGAATTGTTTATTGAATCAAAAACTGTTTTAGAAAAGGGATTGAATTAAGACCTAATATAACTGTTTTCAAATGCTCCATATAACAGATATAAGTTCCTATAAATTTATAGCTATCAAGAACCTTATAAACATACATTCATCTAGATATAATACACGCCATTCTATTGTTCCACAACAAGTGTATCTCGTGAGCTCCTAAACCAACAAATAAACAAAATTATTAGAATACATTATTCTATAACCAACAAATCTACTTTATGGATTTATACACACACACACACATACAAACACATATTTAAAAATAATATTAATTTACATCTACAATAAAATTGTCTCACTGGCGATCTCAAAGTTTTACGCCTCGATGAACAAATTCGTATAAATAAAAATAAAACGCGAATTATATAAAACTTTTTTCTATTTTTTTATTTTTTTTATTGTCCATCTAATATATAGTGACGGTGGTTGGTTGGTTGAATCTGTTTTTTTAAAATAATTTCTATTCTATTTTGTCTAATTCTAATAAATGCTGGAGAAATTAAGTTTGCAAATGACTTGTAGAATAAGCTTTAGTTGTTGTTGTTGTTGCTTTTATTATTTTTACGGAAATAATATTACAAAAAAAATAACGACGAAATAAAACTGAACAACGAGTAACAACAACAACAAATGATAATCAAGTATAATTTATTTCAAATTGAGATCGTCCATGTATCCATTAGATAGTCACAGTAAAGTGTATCTACAATACAACACAATAGATTAAGTATAAACATGAGTTGTTGCTTTTTTTTTAAATAATAATAATGATTTTCACAAAAAAGCGAAATATATTGTGTTTTTTTCTGAAAATATTATTTCCACAAGAAATTAAACTTAATTTTGTCATTTATTGTTTTTTTTTAACATTTACCACTCCCCCTTGTTGTTTGTATAGAAATGCTACCACCACCCTTTTTTTAAATTCATCAATCTTGCAGATACTTATTTTTTATCTGTAGAATAAAATACACTTGTTTGTTTTATTGTTATTTAACTGAGACCGGATGCAGGAAAGTCTGCATTTTAAGTGTAACATATATATTCAATTGTATGTGTGTATATACAACAGGTACTTTCAGTATTTTTTATTTGTAGATATTTTTTGGACTTTGGTTTAAACTTTCTGTTGATTATCAAAAATCATTCAACCATTTTTCTTATAATTATTTAGAATGAATAATTATGAAACAAATGTTATTTTAATGTTATTTGTTGAAAACTTGTTATTAAGAATGTCTTTTATATGATATGAGTCATAGAAAAGGATTTACATTTCTGCTAGACATTTTCTTTGGAAGCCTTTAGATTAAGTGTAAATTTTTATCTCTGATTCAAATATTCATCATGTCGAATTTTTCTACTTCTCTTAGAGAAAGCGATATCTGAAGATTATTCAGAGCTACGCACAGTAATTTGTAGGTCCATAGGAAATTTAGACTCAATCTGATTAGAAAATAAGATACAAATTCCTGCCCTTTGTTTAAACTGAACAATAATATTATGGCACTGTCAGATTGGAGAAAAGATTTATACTTGAATGCAGTAAAATTGGTCCCTCAGAAAAGCATATGCCAGAGAAGTCATGAATCCCGTATTTCTCATTGCCAACCTCACAACCATTTTGAATCATCTATTTACTTAATTCTTTTGGTAATTTTTTACTTGTTACGATAACGTAATCCGGGTTATATGAAATAATCTATTATAACTTAATCTTTTAGCAAAAAGAACATAACTCGGAAAATATATCAAAATATTGGATTTAATTCTTTTATTAAGAAAATATATTTAAAATTAGTTTTTAAGTACAATATATTTGAAGTTATGTCGTTTTTGCAACAAATAAGAAATATTAAGTAAATTATTATTAGTCCGCTAGCAAATTTATCTATTAAAAATAATTCTTTTATACTGGGAGCATCTACCTCGGACTTGAGATAGCCTTTCTTAAATTATTACTTACCTACACCAAATTTCATTTTCACCTTTTTGTACTTTGTTTGGAAGGTACCCACGGTTATTTGCTGATGATTGTATTACTCGGAAATAATTGTGCTACACATACTTAGAAGAATACAGTTCGAATCATTTTGAGTCGATTTAACGAAGTCTGTTTTTCTGTTTGCCTGGTTAGTTATCCTTGTAAATGTTGTGAACAATTAAAATGTCACAGTTTTAAAGATTTTATGATAAAAATTGGTACATTTTATAAGTTTGTCAAAAAGACAGAAAAGAAATTGGTTATGATCGATCTCATATTTCAGTTCCTCCAAGCTCAACAAAAACACAGAAATGAAGATATTTTAATTAAATTTTGCTCCAAATATACAGTTCTTATCCGTCCAGATCATATACCTAATTAGAAGATCGATTTACAAATTATTATAACTCTCATTAAGACCCATTTTCGAAAATTACTTTAAAAGGCAATAAAAGTCTTAAATAATGTTTGTATTGTGGTGATATTTCATATATAAAATATTTATACAACCAAAAACACCAAATCACCCTCGTATATCAACCGCAAATCACTTTAAGTGCCATAATTTTCTGATGCGGGTAACATAAAATATTTTTGAAATATGTATTAGATGTAAAGCTTAAATCATAAAATCAAACTATACGAGGGCCGTTTTATAATTTTTCATACGTTTATCATGGAGTAGAGTTTCATATAGTCGAGATTGCCCGACAATACACTCTAACGTGTTTTAACTAATTGTCTCTGATGGTAAAATGATTCTATTTTGTATGGGAGGGATTCTCTTCCCCCTTGTTATACCTGCCCTGTGTTTTTCTCAGTAATTTAATATCATAAAAGCTTTATTGATGCAGCTTTGAAAACTTTATATAATTATAATTAATTATAATTATAATTATAATTATAATTATAATTATAATTATAATTATAATTATAATTATAATTATAATTATAATTATATTACATATGATATCTGATAGTCTGTATTTATTTTCTATAAGGGGAAGGTCGTACTTCACCCTTATGCCCTACCGAAAAAATATAGTTCTTTTTGACATACAGTAAGGTGCTGTAAACATATTAAGCAAATCGTTTTAAACAAGATCGAAAATCTTTTCCAAAGTGCTTATGATGTAGAATTCTTAGACTCAAGCCTTAAAATCCTGTAGCTTATATCTGTATAATGAAATATGAAAAATGGAATGGTAAGTAATCTGTAACTTTCAAATGTCTCATTCCATTTCAGTTCAATAGAGGTGACGTCCTGTTAAAGTTTTGAGCTT
This sequence comes from Cochliomyia hominivorax, assembly GCA_004302925.2. Taxonomy (NCBI): domain Eukaryota; kingdom Metazoa; phylum Arthropoda; class Insecta; order Diptera; family Calliphoridae; genus Cochliomyia; species Cochliomyia hominivorax. Next base: position 16,225,183 of record PYHX02000467.1, read on the forward strand.
GGACTTTACCAGGGATCGTTTCTAAAGATCTTAAAGATGGACACCTCGCGTTTTCTCAAATTATTTAACATTTATTAAATTGTGAAAATAAAACCCAGTTGCGATTTTAACAAAAAATTTAAAATTATGAATTTTAGGATCTCTCGGTCCTGTAGTTTTCATTAAAAAGTACATTAAAAATATCAATCAGCCGACTACCAAATTCATATTACCCCTCAATTTATTTCTCTCCCCCCTCCCTCAACTTTACTCAGTTTTCCATTAAGCTCACTTAAGAGACCAGTAAATTTTCTATTTATTCTCTTGAAATAAAACTTTTATCATTGTATTTGTAAGTTAATAATATAGACAAATACAAAGAAATTGAAAACGTCGACCAATAGAAATTCAACACTTAAACTTAAAATGTTTTTTTTATTTCTATTTTTTTTGTTTAAATTATAAAACGACATAAATAAAAAATAAAATAAATTTGTGGCAACGCTAAACACTTAAAATATAAATAATACAACAATTTTACTTGTTGTTATTGTATTACTGACAACGACAAGATAATGAAAGATAAGTGTTGTTGTTGCTGCTATTACAGTTACTGTTGTTGTTGTTGTTGCTATTGCTGCTTGCTTTTTTTTCAATTGTTTTGTATAGAAATAATAATAAAAACAAAAACAAAAACTGTAACACACTTATTTACTTGTGTGGAACCATAACGAAAAAAAATATTTTAACGCTGAAATTTTATATAGAAATTTTACTAAAAGTAAATTACGCTTTGATGACTTTGAAAGAAAATTATATAAACTCTCCCGCCCCCCGTAGTTGGTATCAACAAATACTAATACACTTGATGGAAATGTATGTGGAAAGGGGAACTAAAGTAAAAAAGAAATCAAAGATACTAACACTTATGCATAACATTTTTTAAGGCGAATTTGTAAATAAAAGCGAATAATATATAATTTTATTAAAAATAATAAGTAAATTACTGAGAGCAAGACTATACACAAAATTGAGAATGCTATAATGGGCAATGACGAATCTAAAATACCCTCGATTATTAAAATAATTATTTTTTATTTGATTTAAATTATTTTACAAAAAAATAGTGACAAATTCTGAAACTTTTTCGAAAACCCCTTCATTAACGTTTTTATAGTGCTTTCTATCACTTTACTCGAACAGAGAGTCCTTTGCCCTGGAGAGTTTGGATGAATTCCCTTTCATTTACCTCTTTTTGTGCTTGTACTGCTCAAAGGCTTGTTTGCCATAGTGACAGACCAAAATTAGGTGAAGTCTTATGAATGGAAGCAGCCTTTTTTGTAAACATTCCCTGATGCAAATTCCTGTATTTGTAACAAATCACTCGCTTCTTTTGCTGGAGCTGCTTGTCATACCAAAAACTAAATTTTTGCTCAACATTCCGTCGAGCAAAAGCAACATAAAATTTTTGACCAGGATGTTGCGAAAAAATCTGACAGAACATACTTTTCGTCATCCATTCTGCTGCACAATGAAATATTTTTTTAAAAAGTTGACTTCAATTTTCGTGTTAAAATTTTGGCGTCTAAATTTTTAGCAGATTTCCAGTCATGAATTTTTGAGTTTTGAAACTGTATTATCTTTAGCATTTAGTACCAAATAGACCGAGGACTTAGCTAACCGAGCTGCTTCACATTTTTCTTATGAAAATGCTTTAGAAACCATCTGATCGAATTAATTTTTGAAATTCAATCAGAACCACAAGTTCGACACGAGGATAATATGACTCAGGTACTTCAATTTGTACTCCTATAATTCGGTTCATAGAGCATCTATTTATACCAAATTTCAAAAGCTAAATGCTGCACTTTTTTGCTATACTTTAGTAAAATTTTTTTCCATCTAAGCGATCAAAAGTTACAGGTTACTGTTTAAAAAATTAACTCTGCTCCACTATGCACTGTGTATACACGAAATAATGTATATACTTCACACAAAATCATAGTCGTAGAACTCTAAAAAATATAATAACTAGTTGACTCTAGAATCTTGTTTGATTTCATATTTGTGTTACATTATGTGTAATGAACTTAATACACCTACCATGACCACTTGTTGTAGTGTAGGGTATTAAAAAGTTTAGTTGTATTTGTAACTATTTATTAAGTTATTTTTCCACCTTAACTTATGTATTGTTCTGGAATATGAATACGTTTTGATCAGAAAACAAAAAAAAGCACCACCCAGTTTTATTAGCGTTTCAATTCAGAGAATACGAGAACCTATAGAATTGTTTAAAGAAACTGTTCAGTCCATTCGACCAACCAAAATTACACCCACTAAGTTTCGTTTTGGATGGTTGATGAGAATAAGTTGTTTTTTTTGTATTATTATTATTTCGTTATTATTCTTTGGATTTTTATTGTTTTATTTTTATAGTTTTTGTATTGAATTTAGATGGAGAAAATTTTTGTGAAACTAAAGAATCACAACAGCAGAACCAATATATTCATTCATCAATGCGATGAACAATGATGACTTTTCAATGAAAATAAAAATTTAAAAAAAAAGTAATAAAAGTTTTAGTTTTTTGTTTAAGAATTTTTAGGTAGAATAAGTTTTGAATAAATTTAAATTATACTTAAAATGTCTTCTATTTCCGGTGGGGGTGTATATTTGATTCTTTTCTTTTTTGCTAATTTAAATTAAAACTTTAATATATAATTAAGTTAATCAAATTATAGCTTTATTTGCATAACAGTGGAATTAAAAACAAACTTAGAATCTTTTCAGATCCCATATGAATTTACTCTTGTAATCTTATAAGAGTTCGATAGAATTCTATTTGCTGCAAGTTTGTCATAACTTAAAAAATTTGAGTTTTCACTTATCATCAGAAGTGTAAAGCTGCTTCATTTTCTTAAACAATTTTGGACAAATTTTCATTTCGTTATAATTGTTGTAGAATTAATCTCATTAAAAATTTTTTTCTTAAAAATAAAAAAACATGTCAACTTCTAATATTAATATTTTGAGTTATTACTATCTTGCAGCTAGTGAACGATGTTGTTCGGATCCCAATATATTTTTTCACTACAGTTTAAATTAGATCTATTGCAAAGATAAAATCAATAGAAGATTTGACAGCCTACAGCAAATATTAAGTTTTTGAGTTATTACTATCATGCAGCGAATGAACAAAATTTTCTTGGATCTAAGTGCATTTTTTATAATTTATCTGACAGTATATTTGACACAAAGATTTAGAATATAAATCTTATTCCTAAATAAAGCACATTTTACTTTACTTATATATTTTTTTTTAATCTTTGAAATCATGTCCGGTAGAGTCATTCTAAAGATACGTAGAGGGTCAAGCAATAAGTCAAATCAAACAATAAAGTGATTCAAAATCGAAAAAGTAAGAAAAATAGTTGGTACAAATGGATGGACAGTGTGAAATTTTCACTAAAAAAATAATTTTCATAAAAAACGCAAATTTAAACTAAAAATTCAATTTTTTACTAAAAATTCAAATTTTCACTAAAAATTCAAATTTTCACTAAAAATCAAATTTTCACTAAAAAATTCAAATTTTCACTAAAAATTCAAATTTTCACTAAAAATTCAAATTTTCACTAAAAATTCAAATTTTCACTAAAAATTCAAATTTTCACTAAAAATTCAAATTTTCACTAAAAATTCAAATTTTCACTAAAAATTCAAATTTTCACAAAAATTCAAATTTTCACCAAAAATTCAAATTTTCACCAAAAATTCAAATTTTCACCAAAAATTCAAATTTTCACCAAAAATTCAAATTTCACCAAAAATTCAAAATTTTACCAAAAATTCAAATTTTCACCAAAAAATCAAATTTTTTACCAAAAACTAAGATTCACCAAAATTCAATTTCACTAAAATTTTTAACAATTAAACAATTAAAACAATTAAAAATTTTACTAAAAATTTAACACAAAAATTTAATTTCACTACAATTTTTAACAAGAATTCAAAAATTCACTTAAAAATTTAAATTTGCCTAAAATTTAAAATTTTCTCAAAACTTTTTAATTTTCCCTAAAAAATCAACATTTTTGACTAAAACCCAACTTTATAATACATTAAATTCATAATAAGAAATAAAACAGAATTAATTCCACTTTATTTACGAAATATTTAATTGCAGCAACATAAATTTGTACATTAAACTTAATATTTCAAAACTTTTATCTACCTACTTGCATTTATTGTCATGTGCTTCCTATTAAATCTTGTATTATTTTCATTATAATTTTCCCAGTTTACTCAGCATAGTTCCTATAATATTTTATGCCACAAATTCAATTGATCATAAGTATTAAATCTTTCAACAGTAGTTCCGCTTTTCAAAAAACATTAACAAAACTACTCTTGCATTTCCGGTAAAAGAAATAGCGATAAATATAAAACACGTACCATATTTAAGTTTAATAACTTGTTATTTTTATTATTATTGTCATTAAAGTTCTTTTGCTACAACACACACAACATCCACCCCAAAATTCTAGATCTATAACAGAAATATTATGAAAGTAATAAAACACCTGTTTGAATTATGATCAATGAAAAGGGAGAGAAATCATAGAAGGTGGTTTTGGTTTATGAAAGAGTTTTTTAATTTAAAGACTGGCACAAACTAATATTAACAATTGTTAGTTAACTGAAGTAGAGTACAATTAAACGCTTTTTCACTCAGGCTAGCGAAACGATCAGTGAAGCAATCTTTTGTATTTGTAAGAGGATCTAGTGAGTTTAGCGATGTGGAGTAAATTACAAGAATTAATTAAAATATATAGTCAGATGATTTAGAATTGGTAAAAAGATTTGTATGTTATTGAGAGGGGAGTGAACAAAATGATCAGTAAGAGGGATCTTTAGGATTTTGAGGGACTTCTAGAAATTAAATAAAATATTTGAAATTTGTTACATATTAAATCATTACGGATGGACGAGCGGACAGACTTGATATTAAGGTACAATTAATATATTTAGTCATTAATTCGGGATAACTTTATTTAGCGTGTTTTTGACTTATTCACAAATATAAAATAGTTTGGAAAGAGTTTCAAACTTCATTCAAAAATCCTCAAAATCATAACTTTTACTCACAACATTTACTGGGAAATTACTGAAAGACAGACTGACGGACAGAATCTATATTTTGGAAAAGTCGAAATAATTTTAGACCAAGATAAAATATTTAGTTTAATAAAGCTCTATGAACAAACATATATTAATAAAAGTTATTGGATCGTATTTTTTAAGCAATCAAATAGTAACTTCTTATTCCATAGAAATGTATGGAAAAACCCATATTTGACTAGAGGAAGCCTAGTTAAGGTTGGATTTTCCGCCAAGGTATAAAATTTTTAAACAAGTATTTGGTATCTACAGAAAAGCTAGAACTTGAAGATTTACAGTTATTAAAGAAAAAGTAAGTGGAGTTTCATTTTATGCCAAAAATTTATTAAGAACTTAAAATTTCGATATTTTTGATTTTTTTGTAAAATAAAATTAATATTTGAACTTTAATCAAATTGAACCAAATAGTGCTATTTGTCTGAAACTTCAATATGTTTATATGGACTTGTACACGAATCAGAGAATTAAAGCAATTCCCACTTTCTGTGCGAAAATACTTAAAATCCCCATCCGTATCGATCATGTTTAACAATTTGGCTTTACTCACATAAATGATCAAGGGTCGTCGGGTTACAAGGGTCATCGGACAGAAAATACTTTTTGTTTGCTTATCCTGGATATGTGACTATATATTAATGACATATTTCTGATGACTTCTGCTTTTCGGTTTAAGAAATTAACAAAAAAAACAAATTATTTTATTCACCAATTTTGGATAGGACTTGTGGGCAGATGTAAGCTCCTTGTTCATTAGATATTGGCTTACTTCGTTAAGATTTCTTTATAAAGCAATAACAACATTATAAGGTTCGGAACAATATAGTGGTTGATGGTGAATAAATGTTGCCACCTTTTTGTAAAAAACGTTCTTTTTTTCAAAATTCTAAATTTAGATTTATATAATTTTACTGGTTTTGGTAATTTTATATGTTTTATGTGGAATAAATATTGTTTATTATTTAATAGGGAATCTGGTATATATTTTAAGCAAAATTTTCAACCTATAATAAGCGCGACATCTTTAAAAGTCTTGAAACTTCAAGCTCAAAAAAGGGTTAAAAATGTATAACGACTTTAATATCTCTGACACTATAAGAATTAATAGAATTTGCTCACAGCCAAAAGTTTTGTTTCAAGACTTAAAATGGGTGAAAATATAAATAAATAATTTTTTTATAAAAATAAATAAAAATGACCCATATATGTAGGCGTACTTTTATAGAGAATTTAAAGGACTTTATGCAAAGCCTCAATTCATAAATGATTTTTTGGCAAATTTTTAAATGTGTGAAAAATTTTGGAGGACCACCGACTACGTCCCTTAACAGATAGTTGCTAGAACTCCTCTGAATCAACTCGAAAACCTCTCAGGTCTAAAAGTGTACATTTTTATTAAAATATTTTTAACGGCTCAAAAGTAACAGAATTATTTTTTAAAAATAAATTATTGAAATTTTGCTTACAAAGATAAGCCAGACAGAAGGACGGACGTTATATAAACACAGAAAAAATCAAATTTCGTGGAGAAATATAATTATTTTACTTTGTATTGAGCTTTTAATTAGGTGCATAATATATTTTATTATTTGTAATACATACTTGTTTTCTTTATCCGCTTAAATACAAAACACCTTCAAAATTTCTCAACCATAATTTAACACGACAGGAAACGGAAACATGTAACTTATTGCATCGCACAAAATTCTTTTAAAAACTTTTTAAGAAATGGGTGAAAACTTTTTAATATTCCCAAGATTCCCCCTTTTTTCAAAAGCAACAGGATATAAAGCGGGAGGAAATATTAAACTAAAAGTATGATAAAAAATATTTACATTCAAAGGAAATTCGAATGACAATTAACGGAAATAAGAGGTGTTTTAGGGTGTTTTTATTTAGTCACAAACAATATGTTTAATATTAAAATCTAATCAAATTAAAGGAAAAGGGTGTAATAACCATAAAATCACTATAATATAAAGGAAAGAGCGATTATGGGAAAAATATTTGAGTTGTCACAAAAAAAGGGGGAATTTTAAGTCAACAACAGGTTTCAGAAAATAATCATCAACATTATGCTAAAATATAAAAAATGAGGTTATCATTATTATTTGTAGGGAATAGAGATAATTTAATAAATCCACTTTTTAGGTGATAACTTATCAAAAATCTCTTTAGATTTTATAACACCGATGACACACTTTTAATATTTATATAGGAAAGGTGTGAGTGTTTTTCTATATTTACTGAAACTTTTATCGGCAAATAATGCAACGTGTTGGAGTTTATTGATTTTATTGAAATGCAACGTCTGCCGTTATTTGTTTAGGGATTTTATTGGTTTGATTTTCTATAGAAAAATAGAAAAATGTCCAATAAATAACATCATTTCAAAACGAGTAAGAATGTTATAGTCGATCAAAGCCGACTATGTAATACTCTCCACCATAAAGTTGGTTATAAATAGCACTTACGAAAAAAATAATGAACGACCCTCGTATAATTTCATTTTCTGACTTATTCTACAGCGTGCCCTACATCATTTTGTTAATAACAATTGTGTGAAATTTATGGTTGAAATAATTGTGGATTATATAGGAACTATAAGAAAATATGGACCGACCCTCGTATAATTTTTATTTATGTTTATCCTCATTTGACGCATTATTATTATTATTATTATTATTATTATTATTATTATTATTATTATTATTATTATTATTGCAACACTACGTATATATGAGCATTATGTCCTTCATGGTGATATGAGAAGAAGAATGGTCTGACCCTCGCATAATTCGGCATATAATTTTAAGAATATCATTAGATTTATATGCTAAATTTTGTTAAAATCGTTTTATGTTTAGTAATTTTATGAGCTTAAAACCACATTCCAGGAGGACAATTATATGGGAGGTACCTGCATGCATTGGACCGAACATGAGCAATTTCAATAGGCTTCGCCCGTAGGTCAAATTAAAAATATTCACTAAATTTCATGAAAATATCTCAAAATTACTACCTGTAGAGTGTTCACAAAGTTAACGTGAACAACCAGCTGGACGGAAAGTCAGACGGATGTCCCTGCGGCCTTTGTTAAATAATGGTTCATTTTAACGCCTATAGCTTATATTTTGTAAATGCAGAGAAACTTTAATATGCTTTAACGGAAAGCTTAGGTACTACCATTTCTATTTAGTTCGATCAAAACTTTACAAGAAACTGCTGAACCACAAAAAAATTAAAATCAAACTCTTGACTACGACATGTGAAAAAAATAATGAAAACTTTTGACACTACTGGTAACATTTTATAGCCTGCTTTTTCTCTTAATAACAAAAACAGTTACGTAATAAAACTACGTAGTTGAATATGTTACGAAATCTTCGTAAATTCCATGATTAAAAAACTATAATTTAAAACTTTTAATTCATTTTAAACAATTTTACTAAAATTCTCATCCACATTCCTATAAGTTTTCCTCATATCACCCCCTCACCAACCTCTTTTCAAAAACTAACTACGTCTTTCTCAAACACTAATCGATAAATCACTTGAAGGTTTTCTTAATTAAAACTTTTTCTTATACTAAATTCAAACTTTTTTTATTAACACAATAAAAAACCTCTCCAAGAGAGAAACTGAAGTAAGAAAAAATATTTTTAAACAGGCTGCATGCAAAAGAACTAAAAAAATCGTATAGAGAAAAACAATAGATTTGAAATATAAGAACTTGGACAAGAAAAACTAAAGAAGCTACAGAAAACACACAACAAAAAATAAACAAAATCCCCTTAGAAAATACAACGTAACGTAAGTGATACAAGGATAAAGATAAAGAAAAAAAATAACTTCCAAGCGAAAGAAGCAAAAAAAAAATAAACTATTAAAACATTAAATCAAGCATAAAATTAGATAAAAATAGTTTATAAAACTATTAAAATGCAAAAAAAAAAAAAAAAAAAAACGAGAAATAGAAAAAACCTACGAAGAAGAGGAAAAACGGAAATAGAAACTAAATGAAATGACTTGAAATAAATTTTGTTATAAAGAATTTATAGAAAAAAATTGAAAACTAAATCTTTTTAATTAAATTATAGTTTAAAAAATATTAAAGATTTACAATACGTAAAATGTGAAAATCACAAAAAAGGACGTAGTAGTGACAAAACTCGTGGAAAATTTAGAAAAATAATTAATTAAAAGAATTTTAAAAGATACACAATTCGTTATTATAAAAATTATACTTATTAAAGTTGTAATGATTGTTAAGAGAGTCGTTGTTTTAAGTCGTAGTTAAAAATGTTATAAATGTCGTAGTCAGAATCGTAGTAAATATTTGAAAAAATCCTGTTCAAATATTTATCAATGTTGTAAAAAAAAGCCTTATTCTAAGCACTATTTGAATTCTAACTAAAGATGATAGACAAACTAGTAGATAATTTTGTATTGTAAAGTTTTTAAAACGTAGCCAATGTCAATTTCGTAATTAGGGGGAAAATATAGTCAATTTAAAAATTAAGCTTGTAATAAAATTCGTTAAAGCACAATCAAAGTCGCAGTTAAATATTGTAGGCAGAATCGTAATTAATATTATTAAAATCTTATAAATGTCGTAAAAATCATAAACAAAATCGTAGTCAACGCCGCAGTAAAATTCGTAGTCAAAGTCGTTAGAATTTCTGTAAAACCCATTATCAAAGGCGTATTGCAAGTACTATTCAAATTCATACTAAAAATTACTTGTAATTAGTCAAGTCATAGTAAAGAATTACGGATATTTATGAGTGAAATATATTTCAAATTTAGGCTTTAATAAAAGTAGTCAAAATTGTGGTCCAAATCTTTATTAAATTCATAGTAAAATATATAATCAATTTTGTAACCGAAATTGTAAGTTTTACTAGTGGAAATCATAGTCAAAATGAAAATCGTAGTCCTTGAGTACGACCCACATACAAATATTCCTCCCGAAATAGGGTTTTAAACTCATAAAAGTCCTGAATATAAAGCGATTTTAACAAAATTTGGAACAAATACTCGTTTAAAGGACTTCAATCTCACATATAAGTTGGTATTGTGATAAGAATTGATCAGATTAAGACAAGTAAAAGCAAAAATCTATGTACGAAATTTTACGAGGGTCGGTTCATAATAAATTGAAATAAGTAAATTCAAAATTGATGAGTCAGGCTTGATCGTCTAAAGTTTTTACTTGTTTTTTTTTAATTCATTTAGAGTTTCGCTTAATAATTTTTTCGGCGAAAATGCATTCGTTAATTTTACGATCAAGTTTCGAAAAATTTGAACTGCTTCATCAGTCAAGTTGGGCATGATTCAGTTGAAAACTTTAAGTTATTGTTTTAGCAGTATACTTTTACCGCAGCATCCATTTTAGTAATTCACCGAACTGGGTAAAGTCCAAAATTTATTAAAACAAATTGCAACTTTACCATATTCCGTGGAATGAGTTCACATAATAATTTTTAAAGAAGTCCAAAGATAGAGAACTTTAATTAAAGTTATAGTTACCTTAATTTCATCTTTTAATTATTTCAATAAAAGTGCAACTGTTTACAATTAAGAATCCTAAATATTCAAAAATTTAACTATTTCTTAATTCAACTACTTCCCATTCCCATTAAAATCCATTTCCATTCAATAAAACAAGGATTGAAAGTTTTGAAACTTTCTTAATAAAAAGATGCTTAAACAAAGTTGTTAAACAAAAAAGAAGAAAAAAACAGGCGAAGAGAAAAGAAAATAAAAGAAAAACTTCTTGTTTAACATCCTGTTCTTATTAAAAAGCATAAAATTTATTCCTTATTTATGACCATATTGTGACCTTTTCCACTTCATCATAAATAAACAAATCAAACCAACTAAAAGCTAAAAAACGACTATAATCAAGATTATATTTTCAACAATAATGATTTTCACAAAGTTTTGGCCAAGAAAAACGAAAAAGTCAACAACAGGAAATCAAAAAAAAAAAAAACACACACACAAATGAAGCCATAAAATTTCTATAGCTTTTAGGACAAATAAATGATGAGGGTAAAGTGAGGAGGGGGTTGGTAAATAAAAAGAGTGAAAGCTATAAAAATATCTCAAGACAAGTGTCTTTTTGCAACGCCTTAAGTGTGGCCAGGCAAATGCTTGAGGCCACCCACAATTATGACAATAATGCCACTAAGAACACAGAACCCAAAACAACACAAAACTTGTCCAATGAGTTGGTAAGAACTGTAAATAAACCAAATAACGTCTATTTTCTATTAACAAAGAAAATATATTTTTGGATTTCTTGTGGTCTTAAATATTTACAAGAAATACAAACCCAATAGATGTTTTATTACTCGTTTTCTTTCCTTGAGTCCTTCGTCCTTAAATGACCACTGAAGGAAGAATTTTGTAACGCAATACTTTTGCGAATAAAAGTCGTTAACAAGAAAAGTCTTGTTTTTATTGTTAATTTTAAGGACATTTAGGTATTTAGCCTGTTTACAGTTAACTGGTACTTATTTGTTGTTGTTTTTTTTTTTGCCTTTAGTACTTAAGGTAATGAGTAACAGATTTCATTCAATAAAAGTAAGAAAAAGTTTTTTAATCTTTAGAACTTATTTTCCATACTTTTGTTTAAGAAAGAAATCTTTTGTCTACGAAACATTTTTATAAGTATTTTTTGTTAAAAAAAAATTTCAAAGTTAAAAATCAGACTTTTTCTACAAAAGACTTTGTTTAAAGGGGGTTGGAAAATTAACGTGATTTGTTGTAGATGATACTCTACTAAGGCGTTTTAATTAACACAGCTAAAGGGCAATTTACTTTGAAAATAAATAAAGACTAATTAAATTTATTTTATTGTATTTTATTTTTTAAGAAATACAAAGATTTTGAAAAAGTACTTGTTATGGCAAGACGAAAATAAGGAGTGAGATTGAAAATTTCTTAACATACATATATGGTAATAAAAAGATGATCAGTAAACTTACGGTGTTAATTATTTTCTTTTTCTAATCACTTGTGATGCAATTTTGAACCTTTTTTCGGAAACACCCTACACCACCTTGGGTGGTGGGGGTGTTATAAGTTTGTGCAGATGTTTGTGACGGGCAGAAAAAATATTCCTACCTTAAAGTATACCGTGTTGAGCCCGTCCGGCTACAGGTCGCTGTTTTAAAGATATCTTAATGAAATTTGGCAGGTACTTTTATTTTGGCGACATCTATTGCAATTGGTTATGATCGGTCCATTATTTCTTATTAGTCCCATACAAATATCCCCCCGTAATGGGGATTTAAGCCCAAATTCCAAATAAACGATTTACCAATTTGCAAACTAAGTTTAAATTCCAAAACGATGTAGGATGATAAGCCAAAATCGCTGTGCGAAATTAAACGACGGTCGGTTCATAAATTTTTCTACTTCCCCTATAGCACTACAGAAGAAATTGCCTTTAAACGCATACATTTCACATAAATATTAGTATCACAACAATATATTGCTAACATTCGAGTATGAAAAGCAAATTATTCGAGAGTCGTTTATAAATTTCTCGTAGCAGACTTTTACAGTAAACATTGTGGTGTAGGGTATTTAATAGTCAAGCATGATCGACTATAACATTTTTACTTGTTTTCACAGTGCTTTCTATAATTTTGTTCGAACAGATAGTTTAGTATCAAATAGTCCGAGCACATTCTAACGGATGTGTTGAAATCTTTTTAAAATGCTTTCTAGATTTTGGCTTTGGAAAAATCATGTGCACTATTCCTTATACCTGAACCAGGTTTTCCATCAATAGATAAGTTCTCCCAATGTAGTTTAATAACATTGGAATCAGTCTCACGCAGACCTTTGAATGCTTGACCAACTTTTTGTTCGACCAAGTTGGAGTATGTTAAAAATATTTAATATTTTTAGTACGCACTTTTTCCTTGTCACTCAATTTAATCAGATTAACGATATATTAATTTGTTTTTGTAATAAATCTAATAACTCACGTGTTGGATAAGGTAACTTGATCCAAAAGTGAAAAATTATATATGAGATAATATTTGCTTTAAAAATTTTAATGAAGAACGTGTGTTCAGTTTTTTTTTTAATCTCACTCCTTAAGTAGTGGTAAAATAGGATAACGATTTAAAGAGAATAACTAAGTTTTTAATGTTATTTGAGATCTATTTAACAGTGATATATCTGAGGACTCAAATTATTCTTTATGATTATGACTGTTAATATGACTATTATTATAACATTAACTATGACTTTGAGTATGACTATAACTTTGACTATGCCTACGACTACGACTATGAATTTAAATATGACTGTTACTACGGCTGACGACTTTGACTATGACAATGAGTTTAGACTATAAATTTGACTACGACTTTGACCATGATTTTAGATATAATTGTGTTTAAAGCTTTAAATGCGTTTTAGTAACGAATCTTAATTATGTTTAAAGCTTTAAATGCGTTTTTTGTAACAAATCTTTCTCCAGTCTTAACCAGACTCAGTTAATAATACTGAACAACACTAATTGATTGATAAGTATGCTTACTCTTCTTAACATTTGAGTAATGTTGTCCCTAAAATTACATACTTTATTGTTTGCTTCTTTCCAAATAAAATTCACCACCTTTCATTAATAACCCTCATATTTTCCCTGCACATATGCCTCCTACTTTCATTACAATATTTTAAGCACCTCTTTGCTAAATCAAATTTATAGAAAATTTTCTATAAAAACAAACAGCAGATGTTCATTACTCCTTCAAGTCAACAAACTCTTCAAAAATTGAATTTATGAACCAACACAAACACACACACACATTCACATACATACACACACTCACAACCCAGCAAGACGCGCACCTTTTGTTAATTCTTTATAAAATAAATAAAATTCTCCTAAATAAAACTGATCGTCATTCATGACACACAACTTGAAATTTTATTTGTATTTGTGAATATAAAAATGTAATCAAAAAGCAACAACTACATTAAAGTATTAAAATACAACAAAAGGATCAAATAAGAAGGACTCGTGCCAGCAGCAAAAAAATTTAAAAGCAGAAATTTGTTATTTGTTAGACAAATAGAAATTAAGGGTGATTTTAACTTTTTCTCCCGAGTCATAGTGGAACAAATTTCTATAGGAAGTTTGATAAGGAACTTTTGAGCGATCAGTTAAAGCAACAACAAGAAGAAAATTATGCCCTTCGTGCATATAGAGAAAATGTGGTTGTGTTGAACATGCCAAAACAAAAAAAACGCCTTTGTATTTCTCTGGTTTTTGTATTTAGGGTTGAATTTTATTCTGAAACCATCATGAATTGTAGTTTTTTCCTCTCTACTTCAACAATAGAAATAGTTCTTATCTTGCAGAAAAAATTTTCTCATTATCGCTGTTTGCTGTTTGTTGGTTATATGAGACCCCCTTATGAAGATCAACTCCTAAAATAAGGATATGTATGTATGTATGTGTGTGTGTGTGTAAGGAAAAGCTTGTTTGTTGATGACAGATGTCCTTATGAGTTCATTCAGGCGCTTAGAAATTACTTTAATTTTGGTATAGTTTCGGAAAAATAACTGTCTTTTGTGTTCTTTTTATTGCAGTTAAGGGGTGGCAGTATGGTAGTTTATTTAAAGAAGAGCAGAAATTTCAAATAAGTTACAACAAATACGCGTGCGTGGCATGTGTCCTGTATATGTGTTTATTTCCTCTTCTTAGTACGTTTTAATGAGTTCTTAATGTAAATTCAAAGAGAGAAAAATTTTAATTACATATTTGTGAAGAATTTTAAATAATTTGTAAACACCTTGAGTTACAATTGAAGCGACAGGCCACAATTGTATTCAAATACTTACATATTTTTATCATAAGAATCTTTTTCTTAAATAAATTTGAAAAACTTGTTTTTCTTAAAATTTTATTAATTTTATTTTGAATATTTAATAACGATAGTTTTTACAATATTTTTAAGTGCTGTAGTTATATGACTAGATATTTGACCATATATGATCGTGTCGATCATATAGGATTTGTTTTGCTTATTTAGTACCATAAATGACTATAACGATCATTTTATTGGCATAGATTTAAGTATGACATTTAAACAATTAGATCCTTTAGTCATTTTAACTACCGATCATTTTTCTCAATAATCTGAAGGATGAAAAGTATAAATTGACTTCAATTATACATAATCACTGTAAGGACTGATGTATACCTATGACATTGATTATAGATCTTGAGCAAGTTCTAGTTCTAATTAAAATTATATTTTCCATTTTTTATCACCTCAGATTTTTTGAAGGACTTTAAAACGTTGTAGGATATATGTACCCTTTAAAAGGTCTTAAAAATGCTCAAGGATATGTAATAAGGATATCAAATAAAGTTAATAGGAATAACCAACAGCTTCTTCCTAATGTCCTTATAAATTTGAAATAAAATTTTTTAATGAAAGTTTATAAATTTTTTAAGGATGTGTCTGTATCCTTGAAGATTTATTTCTCATTATTTTGAATACTCATAATATATTGATATGCTTTCAACATTAAGATTATGAAATGTATATCCTGAGGTTGATTTTAAAGGGAATCTGATCTAATATGGAATATATAAATTTAACTAAGATTTTGACTATAACTTTGTTAATCAGCTTCAAAAGACATTAATTAAGATTTTAACTTGTCATATTTCGACTAAGACTTAAAATACGACTTACACTAAGACTTCGACTATGGCTATGACATCGGCTAATACTTCGCTCCGTTATTGACCCATAACATTGACAATGACGTTGGTTCTGAATTTGCTAATTAATTTTAATTAGATTTAAAGTTAATGTTTGATTATCAATTCAACTAAAAGGTTAAGAATTTGACTTGTATTATTTTGACTATTACATCGATTATGACTTTAATAAAGATTTTGACTTGTCCTATTTTCACTATAACTTTAAATATGCCATTGATTTTTAATGTGCCTAAGAATTGAGTAAAAGTTTGAATATAACTATGATTCAACTATAACTTCGACTATAATTTCGGCTATAATATCGACTCCGACTTTAAATATGACACTGACTATGACTATAAATTTAGCTATACATTTCTAAAAGAATTGACTAATACTCTGACTATAATTTGAACAATGACATGGACTATATATATTTTAATATAACTTTTAATACAAATTTATCGATAATTTTAACTATGATTTCATCTATGATTTCAATCAAGTTATAGTCAGAAGTGTGACCATGAGTTTAACTATGACTTTGAGTTTCACTGGATCATGAATTAAGTTTCAATTAGAATTTTATTATGAATTTTGTCATGACCTTGATCGCTATAATTTTACCACACGAGAGGATGACTTGATTTAATCTTTGGATTGATTTGATTAACTCACTTTGGCTTATGGTTTTACTTTTTTTGTGACACGAAAAATGACATTTGAATAATAACAAAGAATAACATATACGTTCCATATTATATATTTTAACTTTGATTTAGAATTAAAGCTCTTATAATTTGTGCAGGCTGATTTTAACATATTCAGGTCTTGAAGATAATACCTGCTCATCAGATGCTCCAAAATATCAGATATAGAAAAAAATTGTTGACAAAAAAATCACGACAAATAATTGAAACTTTTGCTTCAAGCGTGATAACTTGGATGCACACGTCAGGCTCTTGCAGGCACTATCCTTGCGATATTTAATACAGCTTAACCCTTAAGAGACAAAATGCGATCTTCTGTCTAAAGAATTCCATTTTTTAAAGGTAAAAATTCAGACTAACATGACTTGTAATGGATGGTTGTTGCAGTGATGTTTTCTATAATTTCATATCGAATAATGAATGAGAATCCTTACGATATTTCCTACGACTTTTTTTGGCATTTGGAGTTAAAAGCTAAGATGTGTGTACTTGATATTCTACCTAAAGTATAATCAAATCTCGAAATCCTTATGATTTGCAGTCTTTTTTTATTACACAAAACCTTTTTTTATTACAAAACGAGGAGTTTTGTATGACTGCAATGACAAAATGTATGCAAATATGGGCTAAACAATATTTTTATCACTTATCGTCAAACGCTTGAAAATCTTCTTTTTTAATCGTTCTATTTTATCTTAAAAATCTGTACAGCTTCAACTTATTAAATCTGTATCCTTTTACTATTAAAATATCCACACTCTTACAATTATAAATCCTCTTTTCCTTTACAAAAAAAAAGATCCCTAAAATTATTTCTTTTTTTCTATAATTTCTACCCAAAATACGCACACCTTTGTTTTATTTCTGAAATCTTCTTTTTTTTTAGACCAGTTTCACATTATTTCGCTTACCCTCTTTCTTTGCCTACTTTATATTTTCTCTCTCCGCTTATTTGTGGACGTCCTTGATCCTGTCTGCTATTGTTTAACATATAAATAATAAAATGCACGTGTGTGTAGAGAATTCTCTTTTTTTTTTGGTTGATGTGTTCTTGTTGTTGTTACCTTTTCTTGTATTTTGCTGCAGAATCCTGAAAATCCTCAACACATTTGCTTTAAGCAAATTTTTGAAAACATTTTGTTATTGTTGTTTGCCACAAGCATTTATTTCATACAGAAAAAAATTGTATTGTTCCATCTTCATCATCATCATCAGTCAGCATCAGTCTCATGAGTAGTAATCGTCATCTCATCATTATTATGTTTCTTCTGATGATGATTATTATTACGAATGAAATAATTCAATTGCAGCTGCCTCTTTTGGCTTTTTACCTTTAAACCATGCCAATGTCATTGTATATAAATATATATATATATCATACAATCACTTATAGTAGAACTAATTACACCGTTTCTGAGGGGAATTTGCAAAATTATATTATAAAATGTATGATCAGGAAAAATGTCTATGATCAGACAAAATATATACGATCAGACAAAATACATCTCAATAGAATATTAAACTGATAAAAATTAATTTTTAATGACGAATTTTGTTAACATATTTTTTTATTTGAAATGTATGATTAAACGGAAAATATATTGACAGACAAAAATATGTATGTTAATATAAACATAAAATATCAAATATTGCAAATAGAGATTTTGGAATATTAAACTCCATTATTTTGTTATGAATATTGAAAATAAAATAAACATTTGAGAAATATCTAGTTCATATTTTGATATGTATGATTAAACAAAAACTGTATGATCAGACAAAAAATGTCTGATTAATATTTTATACACTATTTTATTTGAAAGTGATCAGACAAAATATTTAGTACCAGTCAGAATAAATAAAATGTATGAATAAGCGAAAAATTCATAATCAGACAAAAATGTATTATAACATTTTCAGACACGAATTAAAAACTTGAAGATTCAAAATTTTTAAAGTAAAAGGGTAGTGAAATGTCAATTAATGTTAATAATTCATGAAAACCCTCAAATTTAGAACTTTAGTTTTTTTATTTTAATTAAATTAATATTTCAGCTTTAATAAAATTTTAATTTATAACGTATAATTTCAATACAATTAATATGATGTTGTCCATGAATCGTGGAATTAAAATGATTCCCACTTTTTAATGCATAAATACCCAAAATCCCACTATGAATAAATCTGCTTAAAAAACTTTACTTTTTTCACTCATCACAAGGACCATTCGCCTGAAAATAAAATCACATACATACTTTATTTTATACATGTGACTTTATTCTTCGAGAATAATTCAAAGATGATGCCAGTTTTTCGATTTCATCAAATTTAGCTAGAGCTTGTGAGCAAATCTTTGCAAGCCATTCATCAGAAATTTGGTACACCAGCATTCCCCCTAGGTTTTCTTTAAGCAACAATAAAACAATTATGAGATGGATGGGATTTAGCAGTGAATAAATGTTGCACCCTTTTTTTGGAAAAAACTCAAAAAAATCAGTTTTAAGTACCAAATTCAGATTAATGTATGGATTCATATATTTTTGTGGTTAACACAACGATATTTTTTAGAGTTTTATAGGAAATCTGGTACATACTTTTATAACACTTAAAGACTTATAGTCATTTCGACTTTAGAGGATCACCGTCTTGGGTCCTATACTCCTTCAAATCAACTTTAAAATAACTTAGCTCTAAGTACACAAAATTTGATTAGGATTTCTCTAACGGTTCTCTACTCATTAATGGATTTATGGCGAATTAAACAAATTTTTAGAAGGATGACCTGATCACAAAGGTGTTTACGCTCCTTTTGAACAACTGGAAAATCCTAAGCTCTAAATAGATAAAAGTTTATTAATTTATCTCTAACGGGTCAAGAGTTTCATTGTTACTTACAAAAAATATAGATTTTGAAACACTGTAGGTTGGTTTCGGCTATAATTATGTTCATTTAAGATGTTAATGTCTTGAAATTTTTTCATGAAATATTTCAAATTTTTTCTTAAAGTAATGAATTTTTGTTTTCTCTTGGAAACAGTGTTGTCCCTCTTTTATTTTTCGCTACATTTTTCATCATATAATGCACCACTTTTAGGTACACACACACAAAACAAACCCGATTTTAAAAACTTTTTATTAATTCATTGTTATTTTTCTACTTCTTCTATATTTTGAATTCTTGTTGTTATTTTATTCCCAAAAAATTTTATTTCAAATCTATTGTTTCGCCTTAAAACTCAAACACAAACACACACACACTTTAAGAAAGAAAACAGGATATTTTGCACAACAAGAAATAAAAACAAACTACACACATACATACATATTTGCTCAGACATACATTTACATACATGTATAAACATTTTAATACTATTTTTTATCACAAATTTAAATCTCTTTTGCTGGTTTCTTTTTTCTTTGTGCAAAATATCCTTAAACAATTGTTACACATTTTGCTATGTATTGTTCTTGTTGTTGTTGTTGTTGTAGTTGACAATTTATTTTCTGTTTTCTTTTCTAAAACTGACATTTTGCCGAATTCGTATATGTGACCAAAAATTCTTTTTGCAAAAAGGGATGAAGGATGAAAATTTTGCATTTTTTTGTTTATTTAAGAAAAAAAGGATAATTTTGTGACTGAAGTTGGAAGAAAATTATTATGTACTAATAACACACATTTGGAATAAAATCCTTTTTTATTGTTCTATATTTAAAAAATAGATTTGTATGTGATAGCAGAAAATTAACTCCTTTTTTGATGTTAATAGGTCATGATTGTTTAAAGTGTTTTGGAAATTATATGTTTTCGATTAAAGTTAAAAAAGTTATAAAACATCAGGGCGATACTTTGAAATGATTTTACTGGAAATATTTAACGTATTTTTTACGTAAATGAATAGGAACATATTATGTTTACTGCAAACATAAACAATTTCAGTAGAAGATTTTATTTCAGCTGCTAAACATTTTAAATTTGAAGTCCCAAGTTTTTCTAATTATTTTTTTAATCGGACTTTTAATTGGGACCAGCATTACCATTGATAATGATAAGATAATTTTTGGAAAATGCATAATGTTTGGAACAAGACAGTAGATTAGGACTGAGATCGTGAAACGCTTAACACACGTTAAGTATAATAGAAAGTTTATTCACTTTGTAAAATAAAATTCAATATTTTTTTCTACATTGATTTTTTTTAAATTTTAAATTTTTTAAAAATTAAAATTTTTTTAATGTAAATTAAATTTTTTTTCAAAAATTTTGATTGAAATTAAAAATTTTTATAATTTGAAATTTTTTTATAAATTTAAATTTTTATTTAAATTTTTTATAAAATTAAAAATCTTTATTAAAACTGTTTTTAAAAATGAATATTTTTATGGATTTTTTTAATTAGATTTGAAAGAGTTTTTAACAAAACTTAATGTTCATTCATTTAATTAAACAAAATTCAATTTGTTTAAAATGTAAAATTTATTAAAATTTATTAAAAATTTTTATTGAAATTGAAAATTTCTATAAAATTAAAAAAAAAAAAATTAATTGAAATGTTTATTCATTTAAAGAAATTATGTTTAAAGAAATTATGTTTTTTATCAAATTTGAAAACGTTTTTAAAGATCAGAATATATATTTATTCAATTTAATAAAATTTCAATATTTTATAAATAAAAATTTTAAATATTAAATTTTTTGAAAATTTTAAATGTTTCTGAAAATTTGTATATTAAAAATTTATTAATTTTTTATTGAAAAATTTTATTGAAATTGAAATTTTTTTCAAATTTAAATTTTGATTAAATTTTAAAATTTTTATTAAAATTATTTTATTATTATAAATATTAATTTTTTTTAGAAATTGTTTTTTTCTTTTATTTAAAATTCGATGTTTTTATTTTCTTTTTTAAATTTGTTATTTTTAGAATTGAAAATTTTTATTCTTTTTAAAAAAGTTTTTAATTTGAAAAATTTCTTTAAAAATTTAAAAATAAAATTTTCCTTTTTCTATGAAAATTTAAAATTTTCATCAAAATTGAACATTTTAATTCCAGAAGAAATTACTTTTTTCTAATTCCAGCACTTTTAAAATCTTATGTTGCAAAAAATCTAAGTCTTCCAAAAAACGAATCTAATCTAATTCCCATAAAAATATACTTCCCCGTCCAGCTATTTGATCAAGCTTTTATGTTTAATTTTCTAATTTTATCTTCTTAATTAAATCTAATAAATATCACAGAAGTACCAGATAAGCAAAAATATTTCAACATTATTATCCTTAAAATAATCTTTGCAACTGTTATGTGTCATAAAAATTCCTTTAAAATACATCCTTGCAAAAATCCTACTTTCATTTCTCTCCTTTTTCCTTTAACAACTTTTATATTCCTTTTAATTACTCCCACACTTTATTGCCTCAGGAAATCCCTTGATAACATAATTAATTAATCGTTACACTTTTAACGCCTTCATTTTTTTTCTCTCATCTGCTCTAAACACTGTCATAATCATCATCAACAATAACAGCAACAACTACAAGAAGACATCATCACTTATAAACACATTATTACAAACAAACGCCCACTTGTCTATAAGACAACAACAAAAAATACAAAAAAAAAAGATATAAACAATCTAAAGATAACAAGATACTTTAGAAATTGTGTGCTACAAGTTTCTTTTCCTTTTTTTCTTATTTAACCACAAAAACAGCCATCTGGAAAGATAGAGTACAATAAGAGATAATAAAGTAATATAACACCATTTAATTTATAAACGCTACATTTAACTTACCCACAACAACAACAAGAAGAGCAACAAACACGAGGAGACACAAATAATCCCATAGAGACACTTAAGATGTTCACACGTTACTTAAAGTATTTAAACTTCAAAACACACAGATATTTTATCCAAGAAATACATTTTTTACTCTTCCACTTCCCATTCTAAAGAGAGAACTAAATGCGTGTTGTCCTCAAGACATTTCGTTTGTAACTAAATTTTGAGAAATTCCTAAACTCCAGACTATAAGTCGTCGTCTTTATATCTATAAGATTCTCCTTTGCAATTGGTGTTGAGGTAGAAGATACTTTACACATTTCTTTTCTCGCAAAAAGAAGAGTAAAATAAACTCTCCCAAAAAAATGTTCTTTCTTAACATTTACTCATACCCACACTTACACATTTCATTTATTTACTTAGAGCACACAAGGGGGTAAAGAGCGAGAAGTGAAGAAAATATCCTTAAATATTTATAAGAAATAAAAACAACAAAAGAGCTCTTTGCGGCGAAGTTTTTGTAGGTAGTAGTTTTTTTCTATATACCAAAGATACTTTATAAGTGTGAGTGAGAGTTTTATAAGAAAATTTATTATTGTGGTATTGGTTAGTTTGTCTTCGGTTGAGTAAGTGTTTTGTGTAAATGTGTTTTTCGTTTTTTCTTCTTCTTTTGTGGTGTGAGATTTCTTGGCTCTTTTTTTGTTTTTACATTCTCTCTCTTAGGGTTTGTGTGTGTCATTTCTCCTTCTTTTTTTTTTGTTCTTCTGGGTATTTCTTAAGTTACTTCGCCGCAATTGGTTTAGGTTTTTTGGGTGTTTGTGTAATGTTGTTGTTGTCGGATTTTTTCTTTTAAGTATATAAATTATATATCATGTTTTTGTTGGTATCTGTGTTATTGTTTAAATCTGATTGGATTCTTATTGGTGTCTTCCGATTGGCTGATAAGAATAATTTAATTAGGTTCTTAGAACTTTAGGGAGCATAATGGGGGAAGAGGAAATTAGAATTTAGAATTATCATGAATAATTTAAAACAGGTCCATAGTATTAATTCATAATATATCTGGTTTGCTTTTGTGACACTTTTTTCTTTTATTGAATACAGGAAAGCTACAGATAAAAGCCCGATAATAACCTGACCTCAAAACAAGCTTCAAGAATTAACCTTTATAAGTTCTATTATAACCTTTTACGAAGAATTTGTATATCTTTGAGAATGTTCCCATAACGGTAGTTTTTTTTAATATTCCTCGTAATAACACCCATAAAAGACATACAATTTAAAATGCATTTTCCTTTTCCTTGACCTTGACCTGATTTATACAGATTTTCGGATTAATGGAATGCCTACGGAAAGAGGGGAATAAATTGTTAACGAACTGTTTAGTTATAAGCTCCGATTTATTAAAACAAAAATTTTAGTAATGTTTTATACTTTTAGTTTGGTTTATTGGACCTTAGCCACTGAGGTCTGCTGCTGTGGATCTTAGTCCAAAATTTTTATTTTCTAAAAATCCCACATCAATTTCGGTAGTTTTAAAAAATGTACATAATATACCGAAGCTTATAAGTTCCTCAATAAATATGCGTTAGAACTTAAGTCCACCCTTTGGTGATCGCTTGTCTCAAAACATATAGCAGCGTCCTAATTAATTTGACGGTCAGCAGATTTCTATTAATATTAAAATGTTTCCCATAGCACAAAATCAGGTAGTCCCTTGATTTCGACATATGAAAAAATAGTCACATGTTCACAACTTTTTTAATGGGTCAGATGTCGAAATCAAGGGACTATCTGATTTTGTGTTATGCGAATGGGGAAAGAAGATAAAAAATTATTCGCGTGATGTTGAGATGTTAAAAAAAAATGAAGTATATTGATAAAAGGTAAAATATACAGTCTTTAGGTCCAAAAAATTCGGAAAGTCATACTAGAGAATATGTTGAAAGCAGTAACCAGGCCCTGAAATAATACAAAAGTACTCAAGCAGTAGAACGTATAAAGAAACGTAAAAAGAATGTCATACGAAAATGGGCAGGATTTTTAAAAGAATTCCAGATACAAAAATCTATAACGAATTTGTTACAGGTAGCTCCATGAAACTCGATATATATCAGAAGATATAAAGAAAGCTTTCTTCCAAGCTTTCTTCCTTTCATAAAGTAAAAAGATTCGGCATGGGCTAGTATCCCATACAAAGTCCATGACTTTATAACTAAGAGAATTAATAAATTTTATATCACTGAATCGTTTCAGATATTTAGAAACGAGATAACAAATCAATTGCCTGAAGAAAGAGTTTGATAAGCTTGTCTAAGATATTGGGGTATAACTTGTTTGCTATTGAACCGATAGAGCTAATTCTAAATAAAAGCGCTAAAGATATCAAACAATCTTGACAATTTGAATAATTAATCTGGACGTTGGAATGTTAAAAACAAGACAGAAAGACAGATGGAAGTATACGTCTAGAGCGACTCAGATTTTGATTGGGTTCCAATATATATATATTATTCAGTGTATGTTTTGGCGTTATACATGGAATAAATAAGTGAAAATATATTAAAAGGAAGCTTGTTCAGACAACAATATCCCGGAATAGTGTCATACAAATTTCAGATTAAAGAAAGTTGGTCATAAATGATCTCAATATTAAAAATAGACTGCGCTCTTCCGAAATATATTTTTTACTAACAATTCATTATCCTTAATTTTCAAATAAGGATATTTCCTTATACAGTGAAAAACTAATGAACAAACTTTCACAGTGAAAAAAAAATAAGCGATCACCAAACAACCCTCAAAAAGCATATCCAGAAAAAACTAATTACAACATGATCTATAGGATCATTAAGTATGAGATATTGCTATAATAAGAAGTTGTATTGGACTTATACAATGTTTTCCAACAACATATGGTGTTGAACATTTTTCTTCACACAATAGAAAAAAAAACTTAAAAATCATTGAGGCGTAATTAATACGCGACATTACAACATGTGAGCGTATTCTAGGAATTATAAAATTTTATAAGACATTTTCATTTGTTCTACAAACGATTGAAACATTAATATTCTTTATCACAATAACTTTGAACTCACCTCTAGTTTTGGTAGTTCAACAAAAATCAAATAAAGTCAATAATTCTTTCAAATGCCTTCAATTGATAGTTTTAAGCCATTTAAGATTTCCGAAATCACGTTCTCTTAACATTTTAAATATTGAAATTAGTTTTGTTCTTCCGAAGAAAAAGGTGCAAAAAAAGAGCAAAATCATTGAAAATCCTGTAATCGAATCTTTTTTTTGTTGTTGAAAAATATAGAACGTGTTCATGTTTATGCTGTAATCAATATCACCAGCATGTTGCACATTCTGTTTCTTTAAACTTCATTCCCGAATTCATGTTATATTCTTTAGATATGAGACAATAACAACAAAACTGCATTTAAGATGTAAAATCAGGCATCTTAGACCAGAATAAAAGATATTTTTTTCGTTTTTTTTTTGTGTAAAAATCATCTGCTCTGTAGAAAATGTGCAAAATCTTCTAAATGAATTGATTTCTTTTGATTTTGGATTTGGATTTTTCTTTTTTATTTTATGGGTTCTAAAGGTTCAAATAATTTTTATTTACACTTAACCTTCTGTCATGAATTTGCCGATCAATATTTAGAAAGGGAGGCAGTATGAAGGGTGCAGTTGTATGTCTTTTGATTTTTAACATCTGATCACAGGAAATCTTTTGATTTGATTTTATGTTTCTTATTACTTTTTTTTGTTTGTTTGTTGTGATTTAAGTTCTTTTTATTGTTGTCATCTGCTTTTTTAGAGGTATTTTGGATTTTTTTTTTTGTTTCAATCTGTTATTAGAGGTTTTTCCATCAGGTGTTAGATAATAGCGCGTGCTGGATAATTGTAACATATGACTTTTTTCCCTAAGATCGTTGCATATAACAAAAAATGATCGCAAATAAAGCCTCAAATTATTTTCTTTGTAAATTTCATTAAACTAAAGTATTTAATTAATTCATTGACTATTTTTTTTAATTTATAATTATATATTTTAAATATTCCTTTTAACATAAATATCTAATTCATGTCTTTTAATCCAAAATACTTATTTTTCTATAAAACCCGCATATCTCAAGACTTAAAGTGTCCCAATTTTTATTTGCTTTTAGCATTGACAAACAATTTTGCACAATATTTTTGATACCCTTCACCATCACAAGTGATGATGAGGGTATATTAACTTTATCATTCCGTATGTAACACCAAGAAGGAATTACCTCAGAACCCATAAAATATATATATTCTTGCCTCAAATCTGTCGTTCTGTCAGTCTGTTGGAAAAATTCTCACGTCCAGAATAGTTATTCGAATTTAATGAAATTTGGTCACATTATTTCCCAAGCAGTTTCCTACTTAAAACCAGTTTGATAGGTTTATCGATAAAACACTATAGACCGATATCTGAGACAACCTCAAAATTTCGAAAAAGAACTTTTCTAATTTTTTCTTCTTTTTAACATGGATTTTTAAAAAAACGTGCAAACAATCATCAAGAAAGCGGGAAATATGCGAAATTTTGATACACCCCGAAATCTGTGTCTGATATGGGTCGCAATTCTTAAAAAGATTTACTGAACTTTGCCACATACATTTATTCCGACACAATAATAAATCCAAAGAGACTAGATTATGCTGCGGTTATTACTTGACGTAGCTTCCATATAAGGCCCCTTTCCGAAATATGGTTTATAAATTATGAAACTTTTAAATATGAACCGATTCTATTGAAATTTGGCACAAATAATTTCCTATATATGTTATTAATTTTATTAATATCGGTACATATTTCACTATAGCTCCCATATAACGCCCCTTACCGGAAAACGGCTTTTTGAACAATATCGGTTCATGTTTTCATATAGCTCCCATATAATGTCCCTTCCCGGAAAACGTATTTAAGCTTTTCATAAAGATCAATTCCATTAAAATTCTGCACAATGATTTTTCTAACTGTCTTTAATATATTTTGTAAATTTGAACAATATTAGTCCATATTTTGCTATAGCTCCCATATTCTTAGATAATATTCATCGTGGAGGGTATTGAAGATTCGGCGTAGCCGCAATAGCATTCTTGCTTATTTTTTTAATTTTATTTAAATTTAAGTTTATGCAAAAATTGCATTTTATTTAAGAGTTAAAGTACCCGCAGAAATAACTCAAACTTAATAAAAATTCAATTAATTAGAAAAAAGTATGTAATTGGAACGAAGACACACTTAAAGACCTTCAATAAATGATTATGGTTTACAAAATTGAAAGCTTATTTAAGAGAGATAGAGAGAGAGTGTGTGTGTGAGTTGCTATTGCTCAAAAAAATTGCTTTGTTACTCTAATTCTTTAGAGCAGCAAAAGCCAAAAAGAGAGGTTAACATTTTAGCGAGTAATGAAGTGGTTGAACGCATTTTATCATATCACTTTAATTTTTCACTATCATCTGACGATCTCTCCTTTCTCTGATATATCTGGGAGCTTAAAAACGTCTTAGAACAGCCGATGACAATGAATGCAGTATACGACTAAGGAGAGTGGACTAGAAGACATTGAGGAAATACGTACTCCTCCTTTGGAGGAATGGAATGTAAACTTGGACCATATAAATATATAAAACCATTAAAATACTATAATAATCTGAAAAAACTAAACGATTAGGATTTATTCCAAAAAGGAGGTTTATAGTTACTTGGGATATTGGATAGTGATTTCAGGCAAATATCTGTCCCATCCAGACTTTGTCAATTTTAGAAAAAAATAAAAGCCACCACAAGTGGTGAAATCAGTATGTTAATTTTGTCATTATGTATAACCAGCTAAGAGAGAATCATCTCAGACCCCATGATGTATATACATTCTCGCATCAAGTCAAAATAGAAGTCGATTTAGCTATGTCCGTCTGTATTTCTGTCTGTTATTGACATGCTCACATCCGGAAAACTTAACAGAGTTCAATGAAATTTGGCCTGAAAAGTTCCTAATTAAAAAGCAATGAAATCGATACAGTATCTTAAAAGATATAGATTGATATCTGAGATAAGCGAAGCAAATAAGATTTTGCCATAATATCAATTATATCTACTTCACTACTGTTGCAAATATAATCAAAATCGGTTCAGTAAAAAAAACTTGTAGATAAAAATATAACTATTTTTATGACTCATTAAGGGTTCCTGCGTTTATATAATATATACTTTTGTGATTGTCTGTGTGAGTGTGTATGTATGAAACATCGCTTATTTACTTCACGAGCATTTGAGGTGCAGGGTATTATGGATTCCGTATAGCTGAATATAGCATACTTTTATGTTTTGATATCAAATGATATTCCTCTTACTTTTCCTAAACAATTTTGAATCTTTTCATATCGTATACGTTAACATTACTTGGAAGTCACTTTTTATTGAGCTGCTTGAACGATTTTAGTCTAGAATGGATATGTGGTCCCCGAGTTAAGATCTTAGAGAATCAAAGCTTCATATGTACATATACGTTATTTGTAAAGATCCTTCTCAGTTTATGAGATTTACTTCCTCTTAGAATATGTTTAATCAAAAATCTCTGCCATTTGTTATTTCCTTTCATGTTATGAAATCTATCACGATTTAATGATTTTTTCCCATTTCCCTCCTTTTCAATATAACTTTAAATTTCATTAATTAAAATCACTTTTTCTGCTATTTAAATATTCTGTCATAACTTTTTGCAAATCTCTCAACCATTTAAACGTTTCTTGCCCTTAAATTAAAATTAATTACAATAATCTCTTAAATATACATCTCTAAATACATACTTTTTTCCATTTCTATAAAACTAAAGAAGAAGGACAAATACTTAATCATCACTTCACATAAAAATGTTAGATATTAAATATTTCAGCAGGAGGAGGAGGGGAAACTTAACAGAAATTTGAGAAAAAAAATGTCAATGCAGTTTCTTTTTTACTTAAACTTAAAGTACCGCGAAAAAGATTGAAATAGAAAAATGAATATAAATAATTATCATAATGAACGCTTTCGTAATGAACTTAGCTAAAAATAAAGATTCCCCTACAGTTGTGTTTTTCTAAATATCCCTCTGGTTAATTCTTTGTTAAAACTTTTATGACTTTTTTTCGGATAATTTAGTTGTTGTCGTTGTTGTTGTTGATGATTTTAATCCTTGATGGACTTGTACTTGAAGTTTTGTATTTTTGTATTTTTTTCTATTTTGCCATTCTATGGGAGTGGACCTACTGGATACTTTTATGATTATTCTTCATTTCTCATTTATTAAGTAGAATTTTTGTTGTAGATAGAAAATATAAATGTTTTTTGTTTTTGTTCATTGTATTTGTCATGAAATCATAAGAAAGAAAAATTCTGTTATTAAAAACTTTGGTTTGGGGATTCTAGATACATTTTGTTGTTGTTGTTGCTGTTGTTAACTTTTGAAACTGTTATTTAATTTATTGCGACTGAATGAAGTGAGTTTAGCAGATGATTTTTTTTAATGTCATTGATTTTATGCTTAAGTGAAATTTTAATTTGAATATTAAGATTTAATATGCCATAAATAATGCAGTTGGTATTTAGTGGAAAAAAATTTATATATTTTTTTTATTTGTAAGATAAATATTTTAGTTTAATTACTTTGTCCAGTGGTTGCGAAACAATGATTTTGAAAATAGAGATTAGAGATTTTCTAATAAAATTTCACATACTTGGAGTTAAGGCAGTTTACAATCAATTTAAAAAAGTACATGGGTCTATCTGGTCAGGGGCCATAGTAGGTGCCTCCTAAAATTAAGCATCTCGGGAATATGGATTTTTTAAAAATTCCTCAAAAATAAAAGTTATTTTCTATTTAGAAGGTCCTTATAAATCCTTGTAAATTTATATTTTATATTTTACAGATCCCACGATATTCAAACCCAAAAAAAATTAACCCATTTTTAGCTTTAATTTTTGTATTTCGTTTAATTTAACGGGCCTCTCTCTTGGCACAAATACCACATTATTGTTTTTTTATCACTCAAGGGCTTATTTACCATAGTGACAGGATGACCCATCAGGCCAAAAATAAGTGGACAAATTATGAAGTCTTATGAATGGAATGATGTTAATTCCGGTATTTATAGAGCCCGTTGCAAACAAATGATTGGGTTCTTTTGCCGCATTAGCATATTGATTGTCACACCAAGAACTTTTTTGGGTAATTTTGACTGCTTCTGGGTCCTAAACTTTTTTCAACATTCTCTCAAGCATCAGCAATATAAATTTTTTGTCCAAAAGTTGCGAAAAATCTACCAGAATATACGTTGCGTCATTCATTTTACAGCATGAATAATTTTTTCGAAGCTTGACTTGAATTTCAATGTTATGTCGGCAACTTGTTCATATTAACTCCTGCATTAACCTGAGTTATACAGACTGCCTTCCAACCGGATGCGTTAGAACTTTACTTTAGGAACATCAATTTGATCAGCCATTCTACCTATGGCCAAATATCTGCCCTTTCTGTACAAACTTTTTCAAACTTTTTTATTAGAAAAAATTTGATTTTCTTGTAAATTTCTCAATTTGCATGGTAGAAATCAACTTTGAATTATCTGTAATATATATCTTCATAAGTAAGGTAAACACCCAAAAATTATTTTCTACCGATCACCCTATTCAACGCTAATATGATCACTTTAATGAAAACGCAAATTTCTCAAAAATGTTTTATAGATATTGGGATTTTGGGTATTTATAAATGGAAAAGAGGGAATTTCGTTAATTCCTTAATTCATGGACAAGTCCATAATGTCATATTGAAAATTCATTATAATACACACAGAAAAAAATTAATGTAAAATTATTTAAAATAGAAATAATTTAACTTTTTTCCAATTATGATTTTTATTCATAGAGAAAAAATGTTAATTTAACATTGTTCCACATGAAAAAAAATTACTCAATCTCAAGTCAACTATGTTCAAGGTAAATTTTGCAATAAGTTTTTTCTCAGTATCGGTTTTGTTTAGTTTCAAATATTAAATTAATTTGTTTAAATAAAAATTGAATTTTTAGATTCTTCATACACTTTTGGCATTAAATGACATTTCACTTACTTTTTCTATAAGAAATATGAATCTTCAAGTTGCTACGCTTTCATGGACATCAAATATTTGTGTAAAAAGTTTAAAACTTGGCAGAAAATCCAACCTAAACTAAGCTTACCCTTGTCAAATTCGACTCTAAAATACCTCAAGCTTAACCATCAATCTTGATATTTCTAACGGTTCAAAAGTTGCAGAATCAGATCCAATATATATAATTGTGGAACCCCTGTATTTTGTGCAAATAACAGGGCTGAGAAAATCATTTTGAGATTCACGATCTGCTTCAGATTTAAATAAATTCAAATAATTGAAAAACAAAAAGAAATTAATAATAATTTCCAAAAGTCATCTGCTAGTCTTCATCAAGACATTTAATGTTCAAAAGTAGTTTGATAAACAGAAAAGAACTTAAATAATAATAATAAAAAAAACAAGATAAATTTTTAATCAATCTTTTTGATTGCATTCTTACGAAAAAAAATTGTACAAAAGATAACAAATAAAGAGAATTCAAAGTTGACCACAAGCTACATTACAACAACAACAATAATAATAAAAATACAACTACAATGACGCAAGCGACAAGAAGATTCCAATTTATTTTGTTTTATTTCCTTTAAAGGGGTTTCCAAAAGACAAGACACATAAACGCCCACAATTTTTTTTGTCATGCTTTTGGTTAAATAAGACTGATGATGCATTAAATAATAATAAGAACAACAAATACAACAACTAAAATATAAAAAATACAAAAAATAATCATAATGAAAAAAAGAATCTGCTTCAAGAAATTGCAATGTCTCATTTAGCTTAAAAACAGACTAAATTAAAAATTGTAAAAAAAGTTTTAATAAAAAACCAAAAATAATTAAACATTTTTTTCTTTAGATATGGAAAAAAATGCCAAAAAGAAAGAAACTGATTAAAAATAAGAGAAAAAGAAAATCCTTAACATCATCTAAAGCCTTTTTAAGGAGCAACAACGAAATAATGTTTATTTTGGAACAATTTTCAGCTGTTTTTCTTGAGAATTTCATTTCAATATAAAATCTTTTATTATTTTTAATATGAAAAAGAACTGAATGATAAAACCACAAATGATATAAATTAACCCTTATTAGTGGCAAGATATTGAGAAATAAATAATAATTAGGATGAAATTTAT
Source organism: Cochliomyia hominivorax (assembly GCA_004302925.2). NCBI lineage: Eukaryota > Metazoa > Arthropoda > Insecta > Diptera > Calliphoridae > Cochliomyia > Cochliomyia hominivorax. The sequence goes on from PYHX02000467.1 coordinate 16,257,897, forward strand.
ATTCATGTTTTTAAAACAGGCATATATGATAACTGAAGAGGGTTGCCATGTTTTCCACTTACTATTATTAATATATATTAACATGCCAGTAAATCTCCACTAGTATTAGTTACAGACAAATCTTCATATCGGTACTTTTTGGTTTTGGTACCAAATCATGTAAAGTACCAAATCTTTTCAAGAAGGATATAAAATTTGTACACAAAATTCAGAAAATTGCTTTATTGGGGCATAAACATTGAAGTTCACTTTTATTTATATTATGATTTTAGTTTTATTATTATTTAAAATAAAAAAGTACCCTAGTAAGATCCAAAAAGTACCACGGTATCTTTTTATTTTTAAAGCCCATTCACTTAAGTATCTTCGAAAAATACAAAAAGTACGACAATCAAAAAGTACCACAATATATAGATGTCAATTATATTGTGGTACTTTTTTGATTGTCGTACTTTTTGTATTTTTCGAAGATACTTAAGTGAATGGGCTTTAAAAATAAAAAGATCATTTCATCATTCAATTTTATGAATTTTATTTCCAAAACTGGACTATTATTCTTGTTCTCTAGGGGTTTCAAGGTAACATTTCCAGAAAAAACCTTGGAAGTTTCAAAAGGTACCACAAATGAAAGACTATTTCATGGTTTTCCAAAAAAGGATCATTGTTGTTATTCTGTGAGGATTTTACTCCTTATTTTCCAGAAAAAATCGTTTCTTTCCAAATGAAAATAGTGCCATTTTAAAAAAGTTTCCTCTAATGTTTGCGAAATATAATTTGATTGAAAAAGTACCATTGTGCCAAAAAGCACTTTAAAGTTGAAAAAAAATTTAAGCTTTATATATTACTTTAATTTTAATAGGACCCTCTCTTATTAATAAAAGGAACAAATGGAATAGTACCAATGAAAGTATAACAAAATCAATTTTTTCGTACTATTTTATATTGATAATAAAAAGACAAAAAAGTACCATATTTTCAAAAAAGTACCAAGCCGAAAAATGATCATATTTTCCAAATACTCTGACATAAAAGATCGATAAAGGACCTTTTACTCATTTCCTGATATATGCTACATTTCACATTATTAGTTAGGTTAAGAAATTTTCATAATTACTGTTGGTAACCCTAAATAGCCGCTATGCAAAAACGCATACAAAGAAATAAGAAATAAAATCCAAAACCCTTCATCACACAAAAGACTTCAAATGTCAAAAAGTAAAGAAATCAAACAAAATCTTCAATCAAAGGAAATTCACATAAAAATGCATTCTATTAAGGACATTTTTATAAGCAGATGCATTTTTTTTGGCTCCAAATGTCAACAATAATTAAGCACACACATACACACCATCAAGCAAAAGAAAATGTGAAAACAATAACAAAGACAAGCGAAATGAATATAAAAACCAAAGGATAGTTGAGGAAAAGAAAGGGTCAATGGGGCTTCAGACAAAAAGAATTAAGCCCTTATATGATTTTATGGTCCTTAACAAAACAAAATTTAGGAAAACTAATGGAAAATGTTATTGTTACCAAAAATAATCGGAACATTTTATATTTGAACAACACTTGAGGGTTTCGAAAAGAATACAAATTTTTCTCAGCGGTTTTGTTAGATTTTCCTCTGAGCGATTGTTTCACATAATTTGCGTTTTTTTTAGGCACTTAAGATTATTCCTACACACATGTGTGTATGGGTTCACATCAATGGCTGGAATTTTGCACTTATTTTGCATTTACTTTTAACTCCTTTTAATAAATACTGTATCCTTTTTGTATCTCATTCATGTGTGTAAAATTCCTGTCTTTTTTTCTTGTCATTCATAAAACTAAAATCCATTTCTTTCATTGATTTATTGTCCTTTATTGTTGTTGTTGTTAAGGATTAATGTTGTTGTTATTGATTACATATATTTAGTTTATTTATTTAAATAAGGAAGTGTATTTATTATCCCAGAAAGGATTCTCTAAACTACCTGCTATTACATTGTTAATTGTTTATCTTAAACACCTTTAAAGTAATTTGTTATGCTGGGTTTTCCCCCTTTTTTAAATTCATTCAAATTCATTCTTTTTTCACTGCAATATTTTTTAAGGCTTCTAATCCGGACAGAATTTTGTCATAGAACCTGATTTGTAGGCGGTTAATCTTTGTGGAATATTTATTGAACAAATTGAGACATTTTTAAGTAGTTGAATGAACTGTGGTAAATGCAACCTTTGTGAAAGGATTCTGAGAAATCGTTGCATTGCATGAAAATAGGTTTAGTGGAAAATAGGATCTAAATGTGGATCTACTTTTTTAATTTTCATTTAATTAAATTTCAGACTTTTTCACTTCGCATGCATCTGTTAAGAGAATTAAAAGTAAGTTAAAAGCTTTTCCTGCAATATAAGGTAAAAAAGACTTTAATTCTTGATAATTTCAAAAAATACAAAATCTTAAAAATCGAATCCTTTGAGAACATTCAATAAAAAATTTATAACATTTTTAGCAGAAATGCCTGAAAATTTTAGAAAAAAAGTGCAGATTTTGATTAAAAGTGCAATTTTGAAAAATCGTCATAAAAATTAATGCAATTTTAAGCACGATTTTTTAAGTAAATTTTATATAACAATATTTTTAAAGAACAAATGCTTAAGGCAAGTCCCCTTATTTATAGTGCAAAAATATTGTAGAAAAAATTCAATTTTAAAAATAATGCATTTTAAATTCAAAAAGTTCAAAAAAAATGCAATTTATAATTAAATTTTAAACTTGTTTTTTAGCTAAAATGCAATTTTTAAATCAAAGAAAATTTTGGATTAATTCACTAATGCTATTCAAAGCAAAAATTTATTTAGTAAAAAGTGCATTTTTTCCAAAAAGTGTTATTTTGTAAAAAATGCAATTTATGTTCAAAACTGAGGAAAAAATGTTAACCAATTAAAAAAAATGTTATGCTGGCAGTTTATTTGCAAAATGGTATATTCTGTCAATTTTAGTGAAAAATCATTCTTTTTTAATTCTATTTTTAGTGAAAATGATTTTTTTTATTAAAAAGGCAACTATATTAAGCCAATAATACAAAATATAGTAAAATTGTCTAAACTAATGAAAATGTAATTTTAGAGAAAAACTCAATTTAGAAAAAAATGCAATTTCAATTTTTTCCCATTTTTGTGAAACTCTTTTTTTTAATTTTTAGAAAAAGTTGTAATTTTTTAAATTTTGATGAAAATGCAAATCTAAGTTAATGAAAAGTTGAAATTTTAGTGAAAATTTTAGTTTTTAATAAAAAGTATATTTTTAACAAAAATTTAATTTTCATAAAATTGCAATTTTGTTCAAGTGCAGTTACAAAAAATCTTTTTTTAAAGAAAATGCAATTTTTAGGTGCAATTCTTACATTATTTTTTGAGGAAAAATTAAATTTTTAATGATAAATATTTCTCAATGAAGAATGCCATTTTTTACTAATAATGAAATTTTTAAGAAAAATGCAAATCTTAATGAAAAATAAAATGTTTATTAAAAAAATGCAATGTTTACAGAATGCAATCTTCGATGGAAAAAACAATTTAAAAAAATTAAATTTGAATAGAAAACCATTTTTGAAAAATCTTTTAAAAATTGAATTTCATTAAAAAATTATTTTCTTTAGAAAAAAGTGCATTTTCAGAGAAAAGTAACTTTTTAGCAAAAAAAAATGTGTTTAGAAAAAAGAACTACATTATTTTAGAAAAAATGTGCAGTTTAATTGCGTAAAATGCAATTTTTGAAATTTTATTAAATTTCTTACTTTTTTTCGTTAGAAAAATTAAAGTGTTTTTCTTTTTTCTAATAAAATATAGACACTTTTTGGATAAAAATTCCTTATTTCCGGAGAAAAGTATTTCTTAGGGAAAAGCCTTTGAGAGAAAAATATATTTTTTAATGAGAGAAAGTTCAAAGAGAAAAGTGCATGATTTAAGGAAAAAGTTCAGTAAAAAGGAAAGAAATACATTGTTTCAGATAAAATGTGCAATTTCAGATGCAAAATGCAATTTTTCGGAATTTAGTTAATTCTCTTAAAAAAAAGTATGAAAGAAAGTGCTTTTCTCTAATCAATACACTTTTTGGATACAAATGAATTATTTCTAATTATTTAAAATAAAAGTAGAGGAACTCTTAAATTGTGAAATATCATTGAGGTTAAAGTGGACTTAAGGTAGTTCGAAATCATCTCCTGCCTTTAAAGTCTCTTCATCAACTTCAATATTGCCCTACAGAAATAATGCACATCTCCATGACATTCCTTATTTTTAATTATTTTTCTAATTATTAGTTTTGAAAAAAAGTAATAATTTTATTTCTAAATTACTTTTTTTCCTTTAAACACAAACTCTCTTTTGAAATGCCCCTTAGCTTATGCAGCATCTTTTTTTAATAAGAAAAAAATAAATTAAACCAGGACATATAAAGCTTCTAAATCTTTATCTTAGTCTTTTGCTAGAATATTTCATTAAACTATTTTTAATTTAAATAACTTTTTTATGATTTCAAACTAAAAAAGTTAAAAAAAACACTTGAATTTATTTTGCAAAAGAGAAAGATATAATTTTTTATATTCTACATCTTTTAATTACAAAAATTTTTTTCCTAAGAAAATTTATTTAACATTTCTGCATCATCATCTTTTAACCAACACAATGACACTCTTACTCTTACTACCACAACTACTATCACCACTACAACTAGAATATTAAATTACTGTAGAAATTTCCGGTTTCCTATGCAGCATCATTACCGAAAACACTCTTCGCCATAGAAATTATAATAGTTATGTATGTGTTAATACACACATACACACACACACACATTTGTATATAAACACACGTTTAGATTTTTAAGCCATTAAAAAGAAAACTCTGCAGATAAATCTTCTTGTTAAGGTGACTTCTTTTAACTTTTTTTATTTTTATTTTTATTTTTTCTCTCTGTTTTAATTTCATATAATTCTTTTTATACCCTACACCATCACAAGTTGTGAAAATGATATATTAACTTTGTCATTCCGTGTGTAACACTAGGAAAGAATCTATCAGACCCCATAATGTATATATTCCTGCATCCAATCAATCAAAATCTGAGTCGTTTTAGCTATTGACAAAGAATAATGAAATTTGGTCTGAATATATGTTATGATGTTGGAAAATTTCCTAGTTAAAGCCAACTAAATCGGTTCAGTAAGATATAGATCAATATCTGAGCAACCTCAAAGTTCAAGGAAAGAAGTTTCGTAAAATTATATAATATAAATCGGCAAATTAGAAAGAAAATTTTCCATAATATTAAGTTGTATGTACTTCATTTCCATTCCAAAAATGATCAAAATCGGTTCAGTAGAAAAAGATATAGAAAAATACAACTCGTTATGTGTTCCTGTGTTATATAAGATAAAGTTCTATATATACGTTAGTGAGTGTATGTGTGATTGTGTATGTACGAGACATATTTACTTCACACGCATTTGTGGTGAAGGGTATCGAAAATTCGGCATAGCCGAATATAGCGTTCTTACTTGTTTATTTTTAATATTTTTGCATCGAAACCACTATGAAAATCTAAAAAACAAACCCATTTCCTCACACTTGCTCTAGAGCGCATATAAATCTCCACCAATACAAGTACACTTATACACATACATTCACATAAGTTTAAGCATCAAAACTTTGCTATTTGTTTCAATCAAAAATCTACACTTCTTGTGATGCCTCTTTCTCTACTTTTTTTACAAAAAATTGCTGCCACCTTTTCATTTTTTTCTAGTTTAGTTCTATTTCATATGATTTTTTATTTTTCTTCTCTTTTTTTTGTTTGTTTTATTTCCAAATGAAGAAAACTTACAAAAGCAAGAAATTTTAATGATGCATACATAAGCAAAAGTTGAAATAAACTGCAAAAAAATACAAAAAAAGAAACGTTAGAAAAAATTTGCTACAAAACCAAAAAAATAAAAGAAAGTAACACAAAAAAATGTAAAAAACTGCACTGGAAATTCTCAAAAGTGCATCTGCATTTGATGCATTTCTACAAAATGCAACGAAAGAAAAAGAAATTTGAAAAAAATGAGATTCTATGCAAAATTGCAAGTAATAAACTTGCAATGCACTATGGGCTTCGGATGCATTTGTTCTCAAGAGAATAGTGAAATCTTTTAAGCGAAAAATCCAAAATGCAATTTTTAGTGGAAAATTTTAGATGAATTTTTACTGAAAAAAAACAACTTTTTGTGAAAAAGGCAATTTCATTGAAAAAACAATTTTAAGTTAAAAATGCAATTTTAGTGAAAAATACATTTTCTATTGAAAAATGCAATTTTTATTCAAAATTTTTATTGAAAAAATGCAATTTTTATTGAAAAATTCAATTTTTATTGAAAAAATGCAATTTTTATTGAAAAATTCAATTTTTATTGAAAAAATGCAATTTTTATTGAAAAATCCAATCTTTATTGAAAAATGCAATCTTTATTGAAAAATGCAATTTTTAGGGAAAATTGCAATCTTAAGTAAAAATTGCAATCTTTAGTAAAAAATGCAATTTTTTTGAAAAATGCAATTTTTTGTGAAAAATGCAATTTTTTGTGAAAAATGCAATTTTTTGTGAAAAATGCAATTTTTTGTGAAAAATGCAATCTTTTTGTGAAAAAATGCAATTTTTATTGAAAAATCCAATCTTTATTGAAAAATGCAATCTTTATTGAAAAATGCAATTTTTAGGGAAAATTGCAATCTTAAGTAAAAATTGCAATCTTTAGTAAAAATGCAATTTTTTTGAAAAATGCAATTTTTTGTGAAAAATGCAATTTTTTGTGAAAAATGCAATTTTTTGTGAAAAATGCAATTTTTTGTGAAAAATGCAATCTTTTTGTGAAAAATGCAATTTTTTGTGAAAAATGCAATTTTTTGTGAAAAATGCAATTTTTTGTGAAAAATGCAATTTTTTGTGAAAAATGCATTTTTTAGTAAAACAAAATTTTGAATGATATATTCGGCTATAACGAATCTTAAAAATCCTTCACCTCTAATATTCTGGAATTACGAAATTTCAGCAAAATTGTTTCACATAAAATCGCTTTTCAGGAAAGTGCATGATTTAGGAACTATAGCAGTATGGTTCAATATTTGTCGATTTAGTTACGTATATTAAACACAGTTAGAAAAATAACTGTGCTGAATTCCTATAAACTTAACAGTTTTATGACATTAAATTCCTATTTCGACAGGGTCCTTATAAGGGAACTATAGAAAAATATGTAGCGATATTCGCCCAATGACTGTCATATGTTAAAATCAGTTACAAAAATAACTGTGCTGAATTTTAACAAAATTAGCCCATATTTAAATGTTTAAGAACCTTAAAACTCTACTCCGAAATGGGGCCTTAGATGTGAGATTCAATTTTGGATTTATTATCGTATGCAAATAATATATGAAAAATTTTAGAAAAGTTTCTTTAATTTTGCTACCTGTTATACATACTGTATTACGGGTGGAAGGTGTATCAAAATTTTGGATATTTTTTTCACTGTAAATTTTAGAAAAGACACTGGACCAAATGGATAATTATTTGAGTAATATGTATCACGTCTCTAGGTACAACAACTGATTTAGAATCACTTTCAATTCCGATAGAACGATGTCAGTCTGTTTGTCTGATATTGATGATGTTAAATGATGTTACAAATTTTACGAGGATCGGTTCGAAATTTCATATAGCTCTTATATAACCATTTTTTTTGCAAATTAGCTTATATGGACTAAATCTTGAAAAATTGTTTCGTTTAAGCATAATACGTATATGACTTCAGCAAAATGGTACAAGAGCCGTTTCATAATTGTTCAAGCCGCCAATATACACTGATTATAATTTCACTATTTTCTTTCTCTGCTTTTTTTCTACCTCAGCCCATAGTGCTTTATTTATTCCCATCTTTACACAAGTGGTTATGTGTATGTGTTATAATCTTTTGCATAAATAAGTCATTCTCTTTCTCTAGAGTCGTTAGACTTATCTTAGAACAAACAAGTAAGAATGCTATATTCGGTTATGCCGAATCTTTAATACCCTTCACCATAAATGGGTGTGAAGTAAACTTACATATACATTCACCAACGTATGCATAAAAGTTTTTCTTAAATGGCAAGAGTTCATTCCAATTTATCGATCCATAACTGAAATTCTTCGCTTGTTTTTAGATGTTGCATCAGATATCGGTCCACATATTTTCTTTTATTGGTTTTAAATAGAAAACTTCTCAGGACTATAGCAAATCCTCATGCCATATTCATTCAGAGCTGTTTGTTATTGTGTATGTAAGTATGCCAACAATAGACAGATGGACTGGCAGACAGACGCTCATAGCTAAATCGACCCAAATTTTCATTTGATGCAAGAATATTATGGGGTCTTATGATTCCTTCTTAGCGTTCACATGGAATGACAAAGTAAATATACCCTCTTCACCACTTGTGGTAGTGTAGTTTCTAAATTTATTGCATACTTTATTAAACAAATACCAAAACATTTATATGATGCACACATACACTCACACATGAAGGAAACAAACTTTTCTTTTTTTCTAATTTATCTCGAAGTATAGAAACTTTTTCAAAAGATAAGATTTATACTTTTTTTCCTCATCTTTATTTCTGAAATTTCCTCATATTTTTCTTTATACAATTTACCTTCGTATTTCTTTTAACAAGATGTTGTTGGTGTTGTTGTTGTTGTTCACTCATTCTACTTAAAGCAAGAAAACATCAGTTATTATTTGCTTAAAACAAATATAATATTGAGGTTGTTGCTGTTGTTGTTGTAGTTGTTGTTGCAGAAAAAGAAATACTTGAGAAACAACAAAATGAGTTAAAAGATAAATTTTGTAGAATTTCTCAAAATGTTTTTTTAAATTTATATTCACTTTTTTATTTGCTGTTTAAAATATCCTTCTTTCTAACATCCTTGTCTATATCTATTGACCTCATATGTGCAAATAGACTTTAAAAAAAATGTGATACTTGATGTTGTTTTCTTTCTTTTGATTCCATTCGAAAGGATTCTACTTTTGAAAAGGAGGTATGATAGGTTTTTTTTTAAAGGAATATGCGATAGAACTGATTCTCATAATCATGTAACTTGGAATTAAATGTCCGATTTGAAGGATCAAATTTAGAGGATTGAAAGGGTTATTTTGGAGTGTTTAATCAAAATTATTAAAGAGAGATTTTCTATCTTGTTTATACCTTGTTTATTGCCATTAACAGTCCGATTCGAAGGATTAAATATAGAGGACTAAGCCGGTCATATAGAATCTTTAATCAAAGTTATTGAGAAGAGATTTTCACAATTAAGTCGTTATCATGTTACCATGTTTATTGTCATTATATGTCGGTATCGAAGGACTAAATTTAGAGAAGTACAATTAAAATTAAATTCAGTGGTTCATAAAATATCACTTTGGATTCTGAAATAAAAATTATTGAATAAACTTCTCAATGAAGTCCTTATAAAAGAATTTCTTTATTGGCGATGTCCGGTTCGAAGAACCAAATTTTGATGACTTAAAACCGGGTATATTTAAGTCTCCATATGATAATCATTAAATGTCTGGTTCAAAAAATCCTAAATCACAATGAAGCCTGCATCTGATAGTTCTAGTTCCTACCAATTTATTATCCAGTTGGTAGGACCAAATCATAATGCCTGCAAATGGACTAGTTTTTTCTAGCGTTCTGTCACTCTTCCTCCATTTGCTGTAGCTCACCTATATGCTTCTTGGTATTTTATTCATCTTGAGGAAGTGCACTAGAGCTTTTTCTCCTTTTTTCCTATTATATCCTTTCATATGTCAATTGTGTGCTTAAATAAGTGCAGTTTTGTTGTTGTTGTTCTTGTTAACGACTACGATAACGATGATGATGATGATGTTGATTTCTTTTAAAGGTATTTATTTTTCTTTACATTTGATATAATTTCTGGGAGGAAATAGTAAAGAAAAGGATTTTTGTATTATTTTCTTAATAGAAGAATGATTTATGAGAAGAGATGCAGGTGAATAAAAACTACACTGAGAAAAAAACAATTTTGAGATTAGAAAGAGAAAAGAAAATTAAATTGAATTGGTCTCGTGTTCATATTTTAAACTTTCTTAATTTTAACTCTCCATAATCAATCAGTAAAGATGCATCGTACCTGGCCTGATGTTTTCAACTGTATTATTCGAGTAATTTAAGACTATAGACTTCGAACTATTTGCTAAATTCTAACTGCTTATTCAACTGACGAAATAATGTTATTTTCAACAATTAATTTTTTTTCTGCAAAAAATCAATTCAAAAAAGTAATCGATTAAAATCGAAACGAATCTGCCAAATCAACTTGATAACATGGCACGCTATCAGATGATTGTTTTATTATAAATCCCAGATTTCGAATAATCGATTATTATAAATTCGAGTTTTTACAAAATCGATTAAAATATTTATTAAATAAATGCATTAAAATTGAATGTTTAAATGAACTGACAAATAATCGATTGAAATTTTGCAATAACTTATGCATCAAGAAGTCTTTAAATTTTTTAATTAGTAACAGAACTATTCGATTAAGGGTATATTTCTTTTATTAATATTTTTTTGAACTTGCAATAGATCAATTATAAACATAAAAATACGAATAATCGATTATTCGAGTAATCGAAATGGCTATAAAATTAAGTTAAATTTTAAATCTTACACTTAACAAAAAAGCAATAAAAACAAATAATCATTTACTGAAATTTTTATATAAAAATATAGTTAACGAATTATCGATACATTATAAAAACCGGTTTTCAGAATAAATTTACTTAATTCATCAAACAATAAAATAAATAAAAACAATGAAAAAAATTCTAAATTAAAATTTTAAAATAAAAAATGTGTTTAACGATTAATCGATTAACATTATAAACCGGGTTTAGAATAAATTTAAACTTTAAACTGATTTACTGTTAAAATGAAATTTTAGGATTGATTTTATATATTTCCGCAACGAATAGTCGATTAAATATAAAATTGGATATCGATTAATCTTCAAATTTTTATTTGACATTTTATACATAATAAATATTCGATTATTTATAAAAACAAACTTTCGAATAATTTTAACTTGACATTTGAAGAAGCAGATTTTCTCTTTACAATTTTCTTTTGTTGTGAATACTAAAATGTGAGAATTTTAGTAGATTAATTAAAAAATCGGTTTGACGAATAATCGATAAATTTTAATTTGAATTATCAAAAATATGATTTTTTATTATTAATTGAAATTTCTTAGAAAAAGAAATAAATTTGTACTACTTCCTGATTATTAAATTAATCGATTTATATAAAAGCCGGTTTTGAGAATAATCGATTAATTTTGATGTGAAATTTAGCATAATACGATTTTGTATTATCAATTGAAATATTATAGCAATATTAAATTTATTATGATTTTAGACTCATTAACTAATAATCGATTAATCTAAACCCGGGTTTAAGAATAATCGATTAATTTTAATTGGAATTTTTTTAATTAACCCATTATGGTAAAGCGACATATACTTAAAATAAACATCTACTAATAATAATTGATTATCTTCCAAAGGTTTTTCGAATAATTTCTTTATAAAATTTGTCTGCATGACATTTAAAGATATAGAATCTATATTATGAAATTTAAACTTTAAAATAAAAATCTCTTGCTTCTTCATATTTCCACAACGAATAATCGATTAACTTAAAACCCGTTTTTTTAATATCCCATTAATCTTCACGTGAATTTCAAAAAATCAGCTCTATTGACGAATGAAAATTATTTTTTATTTATAATTTTTTAGGATTTTTTTTTTTTTTTGATATTTTATAATTTCAAAAAATTTCTCTCAGTGTTTTCAAATCTCTACATCTTATCCTTCATATATCATTTTGAAAATCTCTTTCTTTATCTTTTTATTTCATTTAAGTTAATAACTTGAGACTTAATTGCATTCGTTATTCCGAAAAAAAGCTCCCAAAGGTAAAGGAACCCTTACCATTACATAAACAAATGTTGACACATACAGACACACATCTATATATTAATATAATCATTTCTGCTACATATATTTATGTAACAACAATTTGACGTTACTTAATTTCAAGTATTTTTACCTTAGAAAATTGTCTTCAGAGGAAAACGGTAACAGCAGCAACAACAACTATAATAACAAAAACAATAAAAAACTCTTATTTGTGCATTTATGCACAAATACAACAAGAACAACAAAAAGAAACAAATAAACAAATTTAAACAGAAAATTATTCAAAGAAAAGAAAACAAAAGATTTTTGTTTCAATTCTAAAAAGAAAAAGATGACGATGTTGCAAGCAGCAATCATGCCTCTGAAGCTGCAACTAGCAAACCTATAAACCTGGCAATAAAAACACATTTGAGACATTCAACAGCAACGTTTGCATCTTATATTTTTTGTTCCAGTTCACAATTTCTTTCTCTCATTCATTTCTTCTTTCATTCTTCTATATATGATTTGGTTCTGATTTCTTTCTTTCTTTTTTTTTTGCATCTGCCAAGTCGTTTGTAAAAGTATACAAATATCTTGATGCCTTCAATTAAGCTTTGACAACAAGTGCATTGCACACACATACATACATATACCTATACATACTTATTTACAACATACATAAGACATATTCACGTGCTTTTAATTTTTTATGCAAGATGTGGCATTTAGTCAGGCCTGATGTTGTTAAATCTTATTGCAAGTTGCCAGCCATTCACTCACTCACACCGACCCCCTCCCCCAACACAGCCTTTCACCACTTGCATTGAGAGTAGTGTGCAACCCCAAAAACCTAGAATTTATGAATAAAATATTTCCTGTCTTCCCCTTGACGTTTGTTGGCCCAGAAAAAAATGTTCATTTCAGACATACACACACACACAAACATACATACATACATACATACATACATACATACATACATACATACATTGATATTTGTAGATTTTGAAATGTCTTTCGTTTGTGGGCCTTGTAAGGAATTTTCTATATAAACGAGTAAAATAGCAACAACTACAGAAGGAACAAATTCATAATAATAAACAAAAAGAACTGTGTTTCTAAAGAAATTAATGATGAAGAGAGTAAAAAACAACAAGAAGAATAATAAAATGATAAGAGAAAATTAATTATAGAGAGGTTGAAAAAATAGCAGAGAATTGGATTAAAAATGTTCCTTTATGACAGCTTTAAGTGATCTTATTCACCTAAGTGAGTCCGAACACGATTAAGGATCAAATTATAGATCTCAATATAAGAAATATTAAACTTGATCATTTATCGCTTAATCCGGTTAAAAATTTGCGTAGAAAACTTTTGAATCGTTTCGCAAACGATCGTTTTCGATCTGTGCTTAGAGTATATTACTTAAAGGAATTGTTAACTTCATTATGTAACGATCATTTAAGAACTACGAATATAATTTAATTCAAATATAATTCATAAATATCGATATCTTAAATCAAAAACTAATCAGAGTATACACTATATTTAAAACAAACGAAACTATAACTATAAATACACGATCAATTTGAACATAAATCGAATTTTAACGAAATAAATCGGAAAAGAAATGAAAACTCACGATCATTTTCTAATTTTCCTTCTGAAGACATCTAAGACAGATCAGTTAAGAGGACCATTTGAATCAACAAAAAATATAAATTTAGATCAGTTGAGAGATTCATTTAGATTATATAATATTGAAATTTTGGTGAAACAATAAACAGATCTTACCAGATACTTTTCGGATATTTGTCAATATTTTCTTCTTAACGACAGAATAACGATCTATACATTATGCTTTAAATAGTTCGTCTCTATGAAGCGTGAAACTAATTTTAAGAAAATAAGTCGCAAAAGAAATAAAAACACACGATCATTTGCTAATATGCGATAAATAGTAATATTGACTTTCTGAACAAATCAAAGACAGAATTATAACTCCGATAGTAATAAAATTATAGATGGATTCATGATCAATTCAGAAGTCTAATTTATGAGTATAAATAAATTCATGATCAATTGAAGAAATCAATTAAACGTAACTTTAAAAATTAAACCAATAAGATAAAAGAAATGGTGATCCTATATTTTACTACTAAAGATCAGTTGAGGATTTCATAAAGATCACTTTTAAGACTTAGTTCAAGATTCACTAAATCAGAATAGAAATAATTAATGATCAGTGTTCTTCGTAGGAAGAATAAGAAATTGAATAAAAATAATTGGTGATCAGTATTTACATTTTACTAAAGACCAATACAGGATCACAGCAAATATTACTTTTAAGACTCATGATCTAGTCATAGGCAAAATAAGAATCTAATAAAAAATTTCTACAAAATTGATAAAATGAATTAGAAATTATTACTGAATTCATTTTAACAAAACTTAATTGAAGATCACAAAAAGTTCACTCTGATGACTCAAAGATCTAATTATAAGTAGAAAAATATAGTCAATTTAATTAATTGAAAGCAAATTAAAAAAGTTGAATAAAAATAATTCATGAAGATTATCTTTTATCCATTAATGATCTCATATAGATCAGTTAGAATCATAATTTTAATATATATGAAATTACAAGATCAATAAATTATTTTTCAATTAAAATCGATTAAGGATCACAAACAGATCACATTTAAGACAAAGATCTCGAAAAGAAACAAACAGCACAAATTATAGCCAAAATAAGAATCATTTAAAAATGAATTTAAAAATTAGTACACAAATAATTTATGCAGATTATTTTGTATCTACTGAGGATCACACAAAAGATCATTCTAGTTTAATATATTAATGTATATAGGAAATCACAAGATTAATGAAAATTCAAAACAAAAATTAAAAACATGTTAAAATCAAAATTTTGAAATGAAGCTAATCGAAGATCACTTTTAACGCAATTTTGGAAAACATCTTGAATTATTTCAAAAAGGTTTAATTTATTATTATTTCTTATTATAATTATTTTTAATTAAAAAAGTAAAACAGTTTCCACACAAACTTTAGGTTAAAAAGATCGGAAGAATTTAAAAAAGTTTCAAGACCAATTAAAAAATTGATAAAAAGGATTATCAAGGATCATTTTGAATTTGAATGTTTCAAAAATGTGTAATTAATTATTATCATCTTTATTGCTTAAAAGAGAAATTGAGGATCATACTGCGATCACTTTTTAATTTCAAACATTTGTTTGCCGCTAAACGTATTACACACGATCAATATCAATTTAATGACAAAATTTCACATGAAATTTAAAATAGCAAATAGAGGATCATTAAGATCACTTTTAAGACTAAATATTTAAAGATTTTTAAATACAAAATTTCTTGACACAATTTTCTTAAAAATCACTTTAAAACAAATATTAAATTTAATAATTAGGATTTGAAGAAATACTTGTATATTTGCCATTTGCAGATCATTTTATGATCTATTTCAATTCTAAAGAGGACGAATTTTATATATTACAATCATGATTGCTCATAGATTCATTTAATCTTTACAGATCGTGATTGCTCATAGATCCATTTCTGAGAATTATTTAAAAATTCTCATGTCTCAGTTGTGGACTTTATGGATCGTGGTTTTTAGAACGGTTAGGCCATAATAGACCTTATGCTCCTCTGGATGTACCATAATCGTCTTTAACTTTTTACCTTCGCCTTCGCTTTTTCTACCTGTGCTCTTTCTTTGCCCACAATTGTAATAATCTCATTCAAATATATAGAATTTTTTTAGCATTTTCTTTAAAAAACAACTTCAGCAAAAAATAATAAAGTCGAGTCAGTCTTATATTATATATTTAATATATATAATATTTTTCCTTTACTGACGTTGATGCATTTAATAAAGAGTATAAAAGAAAAGATGTTTATGAATGAGTTCCTCCTTTCAATAATTTTGTGCATTACGCGGTTTTTATTTCATCAAATCATTTAGTTGCGCATAATTGGAATGAGGACCCAACAATAGAATGCATTAAAATTACGCAAAAAAAAGGGAAAATATAAATAAGAATTTAAAGAAATTGTTTAATTAAAAATAATAAATTAAAGGAACTGTGAAAAGGCTTTTTCATAAAGAAGAGGAAGAAGAAGAAAAAAGGAGAAAAAATCTTAAAGGCAAAACAAAAGCTGATGGGTCATTTGAAAGGCTTAGGAAAAAGCACATAATTAAGGATTGCATTAAACGAAAAATGATATAATTAAAATGAAATAAAAAAGAATTGAAAAAAGCTTTAATTTTCCAGTACTTGAAATTCATATAAATAATTCATTTTATAAATTAAGAATTTCTCAAAGATTCCTTTTATCTTATTCATATGAAAAACCTGAAAAAAAGTAACTTAACTCCAGTCTAAATAATGAAAAGTTGCAACTTCCATCCAAATGAACTTAACTTTCTTCTACTTGATCTTATATAAATATTTTTTTCACGATGTTCACCACCAACTTGCATAAGTTAACCCCCCCCCCCCCCACACACACACACACAAAAATCCACATAAAACAAAGAAAAATAAAAATTTTTACTTAAATTTTGCCACAACTAAAAAGGAACTTGTCGGTACCATTCCACACCAACCGACCAACCTAAAAAATACAAAACAAAACAAAAACACCCTCCAACTCTTTTTCCAAAAAAAAAAAAATAATAAAAAAAATAATACAAAATTGTAAAACTTGAAAGGTAAATACAGGTACCAAAGTTCATTTCTTCTTCTTGTTATTTTTAATACTTTCAAATATTTAAATACATTTGCAATATGAAAATAACAACAACAACAAGAACCAAATACTACTTAAATTATTTAAAGAACAAGAAGCAGAGAAAGAGAGGCCTATCCAAGAGTTATGGTTCAAGTTGCAAGTATTTATTGTACGTGGTACGAAATTTAACTTGTAGAAAAATATATTCACTTCGATGTTTTAGAAGAGTTGCGAAGAAGCAGAGCATTAAAGGAGTGAATTATTTTTCCGAAATAACATATTTATCAAAAATTTACATGAATTGGCCATCCTCGGAAACTACCCAAAGCCCAGCCAATCCTATGTCGATGTTTTTCCGATATTTCCTTTTCAAGTGCTTCTCCCTACGCGATAGCAGTGTTGGATCCCTCTTTTCGCCATTTCATTTAGATATCTTATAAAGACTTTAGCAAGAATCTTGGAATTCTTCTTCTTTTTCGGACTTATGCGAGCATTTTTTAGCTGCTGATCCAAGGTTTCTGTCCACACCCCATTTGTAATCAAATTGACATAAAAAGTCCTCCCACTTGATGCTGATTATGGATTGAAATCACAGTGGATTATTTTCCCTAATCAGAACAATTATCCAGTTGGACTCAATTTGAAAAAGCGCCCGTTCGATAGATCTAACAGTTCGTCCATAACCTTCTAGCTTCAGGCGTCCGTTGCCCTTTGAAAAGGATTTAAGTACTGTTTGACTCCAATGTCCCATGTACTTTTAATGGAATTCCACGCATAATTCAAATTTTCACATACCTTTTCTCACGATCTGTTTCAAGATTTTATTGATGGCAATATATCGGGAAATACCAATGCAATTCAGCCAAGTGAACAATAAATTCAAAACGAATGTTTAAGACTAATATTTCATCACTTAAGAAAATAATTCATAAAATCTCTGTACCACCATTTGTTAAAAGGGAGGACATATTTTTCCTTCTGACAAATGGAAAAACAGTACTTAAGACTTCAAAGATTATATCGGCCCTTAAATAGCCCTTCAAATGAATGCCTCAGGAATTTTTACGAATAAAATTAAACTCAAATTAAATTAGTTTATAACAGACAATAAAAAACGACATAAATTATCTGAACAATTTTCAATACGATTTCCTGCAGATGGGCGAAACCATCCATAAAGAAATACAATTCGCTCTGACCGGACATTTGAAGAGAATAAACACATTGATATCAAAAATAAATAATAAACTGACAGACAGGATTAGATGCATCTTGAGAAATGTAACGAAATTTAGTTTAGTATATAATACAGAAGCCACCGCATCGATGGGAAAATCCCAGTTAGAATGGCTCTTCTATCGATTCTAGAAAAAAATATTAAAATAAAAACCAACAGATTTTCAGAATAAAATTGTTGGTCAAACGACTGCAAATAGATGTAGATGAGGGCATATTTCCTGCACTAAACGTAAATTTATTAGTTCTAGAACTTCCTGCTGTACTGTTCAAAATATGATCATATGAACGAGCCTATTGATATTCAAAACAGTAGAATTAGTTAAGTCGTACAATCCCAATCCAAATATTCAAATGATTTGGAGGGATCAATAAATGATAGTTTTAAAAATCGATATATTTTGATTGTTATAATTCAAAATGGCGACAAAAAACTGGAAAAAGGGGCAAATGAAAATTTTGAGAAAACAATATAAACAACTCATAGCGATCATATTAGTCTTGTAGAATCCATAATTGATAGTTTTTAGATACCTCGATTTATTCCAATATTGTTGATTCAAAATGTCGTCCCAATTACAGATAACTTTTGTTTTTCTTAATACTTATAATGAAATTAGTCTCTTGAGGGATCTTTAACAGATCCTTCTAAAAAATAGCGATCACATACAATATTTTTGAAATTCAAAATGGCGAAGCCAAAATGGATTCGAAGCAAAGTTATTTAATCCTTTAATACTTGTAAAATTTAAAAACCGCATTAGAGACCAAATTGTTGCGTTATGAGTTTGTAGATGAAGCTTGATTAGAGTGAATTTTTTCCATTACTGGACTCGATTAAATTTCTACTATGGACGCTATATTAGATCTCAACTAGTTCAAAATGTAAAATTAAATTTATCCTTGATCTTAACATTATAGTTAAGATCCATGATTTCACTCCTTGAAGGATATTTTTACTTCTTAAACTTCTCCTCAGTAGTCGTAGGTAGCAGCAAGCACATTAATTAATTAAAAATAAAACAACAACAGCAAGAAGCAGAAACAGCAGCAACAACAACAACAACAACAAAACAAAAACTGTAGAAAAGTTCAAAGATGACTTTTCCACAGCTTTAAGATGGAAGGGAGAGTTAAACTTTCAAACCAACAACGAAATGTGAATAATTTGAGAAGAGTGAAGAGAAACAAAATAATAAAACAAAACAAACAAAAAATAAATAAATGCAACGGATGCAAATTGTTTTTTTTTTTCTTCTATTTTCACAAAATAAATCTTATCCGAAATATAAATTTGTTAATGTATTTGTAGAGTATAATTTAGCTAAGAGAGGAGAGAGAAGGTTTGGACACAAGAAAAAACAAGGGGACCCCAAATTATTATAATAAAACAAAAAATAAAGAAGGAAACAGAAGAAACACAAACACAAGGAAAGAAAATGTATTTAATGCAAAAATAAGGAAAAAATATTGGGGAGTTTAATAATGAAATAAAACAAATACAACTACATTAAAAACCAACAACAACAAATACAAAATCCAGAGAAAAAAACACAAAATTGCATTAAAATACAAGGACTTGCCCAGCATCTACACACTGACCATTCTAAAGCGGACATTAAAAAGGAAGAAGTAAAAGGAAATGCCAGGTATGAGAAACAAATGGCAAAGGAGAGCGAGGGAGGAGAGCAAGAGTTGAGAAAACATCAGCAATATGAACTCTATTATTATGATTTACATTTATTTGTTTTTGCTACTGATTTCTTCTCCTAAAGCCACTAATGGTAGTTGTTTTTGTTGTTGTTGTTGCTTTCATTAGCATCTCTAAGTGAGTTCCATATACATAAAATAGAAAGGGAGGGTTTGAGTCATTCATCACAAGACTGGGCAACGGAAATCCATGGAGTACAATTTCAAAAGTAAATAACAGAATTTCATGAAAGGTCTACCTTCCTTATGCGTTAGAGCAAAAACAAAACAAAGTAAAATTGCAAAAAAAAAAAACACAGAAAACAAAAAAAAACGAATGAACTTAATCATAAAAAGAGCTTGAGGTTTTTTTTCTAAAATAGAGAAATGCACTTGTTATGCATTCTTCCCATACCATTGCCTTCTTGCACCCTCTCTCTCTCTCTCTCTATAATGTTCTCTCTCATCTAACCAAAATGACTTTAATTGTTTATGAGCCTAAAGACTTTGTTTGGCCATTACCAATGCAATTATTATTTTATTATGATTGTTGTTGTTGTTGTTGTTGCTACTGCCACTAATGCTTGGGAACTATTGAACAGTGGTTAGAGACTGGGTGAGAGAGGGAGAGAAACGAAAACTTAAACTTTTCTCAGAACTATTTTGAAAGATTAAAAATTGAAGAAAAAATACTTGAAAGCTTCAACAAAAGTATTTTAAGTTTAACTTTGAAGATGATTGAATTAATTACAATTAACATTTTAATTAATTTGTTAACAAAGCTTAAAGCTTTCATTATTTTTTTAAAACTCTTGTTCAAGTTTTCTTAAATTGATTCATAATTTTTCAAGTTTAAATAATTTTATGATTTTTAATTAAAGGAATATTTCTTTTTCATCAAGCTTACAGCATTTTTTTAAATATCTTAAAGCTTTCACTATTTTCCAAAAATGTTGATTAAGTTTAAAGCTTTCGTAATTTCCAAAGGGTTTCAGCTCTTGATCAAGCTTAAAGCATTCATTTTAATTTCAGGGAGCCTTTTTAGTTTTCATCTAATAAATGATAAAAGCTTTTTGATTAGTTATAAATATATGTCCTAATCTAAAAAAATATAATATAAAACTTAAATTTACTTAGGCTTTTAAAATATAAATGCACAACTTACAATTTTCTTTCTTAAAATTAACTCAAAGTTGACAGAGTTTATACATTTTCTTAAAGCTCAATAGATTTTTCTTTTGAAAAATTAAAAGCTTTAAAGCTTTAGTTAAACAAAATTAAAAAAAAAAATCCAATTTAATGGAAATATTTTTTTAAATTTTTAAGCCAAAATAAAAAGAGCTTTTAATTTCTTATTAAAAGCATGTTTTTTTATTAACTAACTAATTAAGATTAAAGATGAAAATAGTTGCAACTTTCAAACTGATTTAAATATTTCACAAAAAATATTAAAAATATGAAGAAGTTATTTTTAAATACAAGAAACTTTATTTCAAGAGCTTTATCATTTTTGCTTCTAGTGATCATAACATATTTTACTCCACCGTTCCCATCATCATTTTCATCTATTGTTTTCAATTTTAATTATTTTCTATTTATTTGAGAACTTTTTTCATTTAAGTTCTCCTGGCGATTTTAACCCCCCAACAATTAGAAAATAATATAAACCATTGAATTGCAATTAATATCGCAAAAAAAATTAATAAAAATTTCTATTTTTATTTAGTTTTAATTTGAAAACTAAATGCTCCAATCACCCTCACGTTTGACCACCGGAAACTCTATTCACAATTTTAGTGCAGAGAAGACAGAGGTACAAAGCTTTTACAAATATGAAAAGCTCAGGTTTAAACTCAATGTCCTTCGATTTGTTGATGTAAATAAAAATAGTTTTTATGAGAAGGCAGAATGACGAACTTTTCAAAAAACTCAAATTTTTGTTAAATTCAACTTTTAATAAAAATTCAATTTTTCAAAAAAGTTTGTATTAGATTTTTTTACTTAAAAGTGGAGTTTTAACTTTCAAATTTTTACTAAAAATGCAAATTTTATTCAAAATTGTAGTTTCAAATTCAAATTTTCACTAAAAATTTAAATTTTCACTAAAAAATCAAATTTTCACTAAAAATTCATATTTTCACTAAAAATTCAAATTTTTCACTAAAAATTCAAATTTTCACTAAAAATTCAAATTTTCACTAAAAATTCAAATTTTCACTAAAAATTCAAATTTTCACTAAAAATTCAAATTTTCACTAAAAATTCAAATTTTCACTAAAAATTCAAATTTTCACTAAAAATTCAAATTTTCACTAAAAATTCAAATTTTCACTAAAAATTCAAATTTTCACTAAAAATTCAAATTTTCACTAAAAATTCAAATTTTCACTAAAAATTCAAATTTTCACTAAAAATTCAAATTTTCACTAAAAATTCAAATTTTCACTAAAAATTCAAATTTTCACTAAAAATTCAAATTTTCACTAAAAATTCAAATTTTCACTAAAAATTCAAATTTTCACTAAAAATTCAAATTTTCACTAAAAATTCAAATTTTCACTAAAAATTCAAATTTTCACTAAAAATTCAAATTTTCACTAAAAATTCAAATTTTCACTAAAAATTCAAATTTTCACTAAAAATTCAAATTTTCACTAAAAATTCAAATTTTCACTAAAAATTCAAATTTTCACTAAAAATTCAAATTTTCACAAAAATTCAAATTTTCACTAAAAATTCAAATTTTCACAAAAAATTCAAATTTTCACTAAAAATTCAAATTTTCACTAAAAATTAAATTTTCACTAAAAATTCAAATTTTCACTAAAAATTTAAATTTTCACTAAAATTTAAATTTTCACTAAAAATTTAAATTTTCACTAAAAATTTAAATTTTCACTAAAAATTTAAATTTTCACTAAAAATTTAAATTTTCACTAAAAATTTAAATTTTCACTACAAATTAAAATTTTCACTACAAATTGAAATTTTCACTAAAAATTCAAATTTTCACTAAAAATTAAAATTTCACTAAAATTCACATTTTTCACTAAAAATTCAAATTTTCACTAAAATTCAAATTTTTCACTAAAAATTCGAATTTTTCATTAAAAATTCAATTTTTTAACTAAAAATTAAAATTTTCACTAAAATTCAAATTTTGACTTAAAATTTAAATTTTCGCTCAAAATTAAAATTTTCACCAAAAAAATTCAAAAATTTAAAATGTTCACCAAAAATTCAAATTTTCACCAAAAATTTAAATTTTCACCAAATATTCTGATTTTCACTAAATATTAAAAATTCACAAAAGTTCTCTCTCAAATTCTGATAACCATTAAAAACTGCATAAAAATGTTTTATAGAAAAAATTTAATAAAAATTTTCTTCCCCTTCCTCTATACCCCTCTACATCCACCCGGCACTTGCATCTTTTTATCTCAAATCTTAAGGCAGTTTTATTGCATTTTAATCCTTTTTAGGGAATAGCTCCTTATAAAAAATTAATTTATTTTTTTTTTCGTAAATACTACCAAAAATACGCTGTCGCTCTCCTAAACCCCCAACGCCTTAAAACGGCTGATGCATCTTCTTTTATATCTAAAAAAAGAGGAAAATAAATAATAAGTACGAGTAGAGTACTCCAGAGGCAAAATGTAATTATAAACTCAAAAAAGGACGTAATGAAATATCAAGCCATTGAAGACTTACAAACACACACACACACATTTATAAAATAGACTTAAAGCGTGGCAAAGAAATGCAATCAACAACAACAACAAAAATAAGTTTGCATTTTGAAGACTCAAACCCTTTTGGAAACAAAACAAAACTTAAATAACCTCAAAAAAATCATAGCAATACTGACTACAATGGGCCGCGATTAAGATTATTTTGGGAAATAAAATATAACTTATGATTAAAAGGATTTAACTGACATTTTTTAAAACCATAGGAAACGAAATTTGTAATACCGGACAAGAAATGGATTTTTGAGTACTCAAACTGGGGAACACAGGAAATACATATTTTTCATTACAACAGAAGTTTGCTTATTTCTCAAATTATAATCTACCAAATGTAGATGAAGGGAGTGTTTTATTTAAAATTGATAACATAGATCCGAGAGCCTTGGAGCCTTAATTAGGGTACCTCATTTTTCAGTACAAGCGAATTTTTGTATTTTCTTTCGATAAGAAAATATTCTTTACAAAATCGTAAAATGGAGATGTAGAATTTCAAATTTGCAATATGGACTCGAGAGCCCATCTATCTAGAAGCCGAGCTTAATTATGGCATCTCAGACATAAATTAATTTTCATTTCAATCGATAATGTTGCTTCTCCTCGGATTTAAATATTGGATCTATTTCCTCAGGCTTTTGAAATGTCTTTTGGATCCTGCCCCATTGTTCGATGCCGAACAAGAAAAAGTGAGAAACAAACAAAACAGAACAAAAAATACAAATAAATGTCTGAAGTAGAACATTGACAATGCAGTAAATGCAGTTCTTTTTTTGAACTGAAACGTTGAACCAAAAATACAATGAAATGCATTTTTAGCAAACAAGAAAAAAAAACGCACACTCACACACATAAACACAAACACACACACACACACACACACACTGACAGTCAAAAAACTCAAACTTAAGTAAACAAATATTATGAAAATGTCTATATGTAAATCAAAAATTGAGATTCGTACAAGGATAATGGCCAGCAAAAAATAAAAAATAATAAAAAAGGAGTTTAATGCAACAAAATTCAAATAACAACAAAAAAATATATTAAAGTTAAAGATACAACAGAAAAAACGAAAGGAAGGAGTAGATAACTTAAATCCAAATACTTTGCAAATAACAAATACACACACACACACACACACACACTAACATACTAACAAACATATGCAATAATATATACAAGGATATGAATTTTGTTTTATTTTATATTTTTTTTTTTTTTTTTTTTTTTTGGAATATTTATTTATTTTTTTCGCAATGCATAAGATTGCATGTGAGTTGCAACAAAAATCAAACGCAATTTATATGCAGTTTTACACACCCATACACACAAGTTTAAAAGAGAGTGTGAGAATAGAGAAGAAAATAATAATAAAAATATCAAAAAAAAATATTTAAATAAAACAAAATTCTGGTTGAAGGATACGAGTATTTGCAAATAATGCAAAAATGTAAAAATGCAATAGAAAAACCTCCTCATTTCCTTCATACTTTTAATTTTATTTTTAAATCAAACCAAAACCTTTTTTTCTTGTTATTGCCCCATAGTACGTCTTTTACTACTTTTTATCATTCCACTAATTTTAGTTCTTATTATTAGCATTTTTATGTTTAACTGTTAACTAAAGGCAAATTTTATTGGAATTACGATTTTAAGATATACGAGGGCCCAGTATAACGAAAAGAATACCCTCACCTTTCTTCTGGCCATAAGTTTATTTAGTTCCTTTTGACTTTTTTCTACAATATACCTTTCAGAGTAAAATCTTTTCAAATTTCCAAAGGTGTTTATCTTGCGGGTTCAAAAAGGTATAAAAGTAAATCTCTTGAAAGCAAAGTACTTTTAATTCCTTTTGAATCTCAAAAGTTCTTCAAATTTGTTCTAGATTCAGTTACTGATTTATTTAGCTCTTAATTCAATTTTTTAATCATTTAGTCCTTGATTCAAATCAATTAATTTAGTTTCTCATTCAGTACTTGATACATTTTTTGACTCAGTCCCTACTTCATTTTTGAGTCAAGTCTAAATTTCGTTCTTAATTCAGTTCATGACTCATTTTTTGATTCAGTTCATAATTCAGTTTCCGATTCAGTACTTGATTCTGATCTTGATTGAATTGTAGTTTAAGTTCTGGATACAGTTCTAAATTCAGATCTTAATTGAGATCTACATTCAATTCCAAATACAGTTCTTGATTCAATTCCTAACTCAGTTACTATTTAGTTCCTGATTTAGAACTTGATTTAGTTTTTGATTCGGTTCTTGATTCAGTTCATGATTCAGTTCTTCATTCTGATCTTGATTCAATTTCTGATTCAGTTATGGATTTATATCTTGATTAAGATCTTCAGCCAATTCTTACATCAGTCTTTGATTCAGATCTTAATTCAGATTTTCATTTAGGTCCTGATTCAGGTCCTCATTCAGTTATTGATTCAGTTCTTAATTCAATTTTTTATAAAGAACTTGATTTAGTTCCTGATTCAGTGTACTATACAGTTCAGAATTCAGTACTTGATTGAGCTTTTTATTCAATTCTTAATTCAGTCTTTGATTTAGATCTTGATTCATTTCTTGAATTGATCTATAATTTAGTCCCAGTTTCATTCCTCATGTAGGTACTTGATTCAGCGCTTGATTAAGTTCTTGATTCAAATCTAAATTCAGTACTTGATTGAGTTTTGGATTCAGTTACTAATTCATTTCCAAACTCAGTTCTTGATTGAGATCTTCATGCAATAGTTAATTCAGTTCTTGATTCCTGAATCCTGTACTTAATTCAGTTTTTAATTTAATTGATAATTCAGTTCTTGATTCAGTTATTCATTCAAATCATAATTACATATTTGTCCAATTCCTGCTTCTTCTTCATTCTTATATCAGTTATTTATTCAATTTTTGGTTCAGTTCTTGATTTAGCTCTGCTTTCAGTTCTTGATACTCTTAATTCTCTCTTGACTCAGCTAAACTTCAAATTTGACTAAAATATAGCATTTGAGATAAATAAGTAAAATGGTTAACAGATGGATCCAAAAGGGTACAATGTTGTATAAAGATTTAGAGGGAAAACTCTGATTATCTCAATTTTAAATGATTGTAGTGCCATGGGAATTACAACAACTTATTGATGTGGTCATGATCTTACTTATATAGAGAAAAAATCTAAATCGACTTTGTTTAAAAAGGCAACATCGATAATATAACTTTAAACAGGACATCATATCTCGTCTATATAAACTACAATTTCAAAAATTTCGTCCTTATACTTAAAAGACCTTCAAATTTACTTTTAATATATAAGTATTTCTATTATTCTTATATAATAATGACGGCTTAGATTTTCATATGTGATTTTTTTGCGAATAAAATTTTGTTTCACATAATAAAAAATAATATCAAAAAAACAAAAAAAAAAGTGAACAAAAAGGATATAAATTTCCATCAACACATTTTAGTAATAAACAACAATAGCAACAACAGCAATAAGAACAACAACAACAAGGACAACAACTAGAGAAATAAGTGCAATTGCAATATTGGCTGCAATGCGGATTTAATGCATCTTTTACTAATAAAACACTCATACACTTACAATACAAACACAATATCAACACACTTTTAGACTTGATGAAACACTTATATGAAAAGCATATGTATATTAACTTACATGCACACATACACACATATGCTTCTAAATCTAAATATTTTTTTTCTTTATTTTCCATTGAATGCATTCGTTAGATACTTTTTGCTAATATTTACTAAATATTGTTGAGGTTCTTTATTCGTATCTATTTTTGGGGAGGATTTATTGTTTAGTTGTGTTAGACAAGTCAATCATTAAAAAGCCTAAAGTCCTTATTATAAAAATCAAATCCATTTTGTTGGATTTGAGCAAGAACCTAAAAAGGCCTATGGGTTTTAAAGACTCTAGTAGACGCAAAAAAATTTTGTTATAAGTTTGGGTTTTTTTGAATGCTCAACAAAAATACAAAAGTTGCAGTTTTTTTTAATTTTTTTGTTGTTGTTTGCCTAAGAGTTGCACTTGCCATCAGCCACCCACTTGTAAAATACACACACACACATACCTCTACATATATGCTGTAACATTGCCACATACTTAAAAAAGTTTGTTGCAACACATTTTCGTAATATTTTTTATTCATTCATTGTCTGCCTCAATCACTTAATCTTATCTGCATATGAAGTTTGTTTGTCAGAAACCAAAAATGTTTATGTGTATTTGTTTTAGAAAGCCTATATGTATGCAACCAAATATCTATATATGTGATTTAGAAAATGCATTTCATTTCCATTAGTCTTTATGTGCATAAGTTTGTGATACACAAAAAAGGATAAAATTTATCCTTTTTCTCTTTTTTGTTACAGTTGGCAAATTTCTATTTTTGTCTTTTTTTGTGTGTGTGTGTGTATTTCGCATAAGTTTTCAATTAAAAGGAATTGCTTTTCACCGCTCTCAGCTTTATGATTTATAATTTCAATATACATTTGTATCTGTGGGGTATGAGCTATAATATTCTAAGTATTCTGATCTGTTTCTGCATATTTAGAAAACATTTTCGGTAGCCTTGTTTTGTATCTACAATTTTTTTGTTTTTGTTTTTTTGTGTTTCTGCTTATTAATTATTTGGGATTTAATTCTAAGCCACAAAGATTAGTGCATCCCAATAATGTTGTGTGGCACACAATAAGGCTTATAAGCTTTTTAACATATGTATCATTTATAACTTGGAAACATAGATGATTTTGAAAAGTTTCTAAATCGAAATCTTTAATTGATTTGAAATTTGTGTAACGCATTCACGAAAAAACATTATAATCATGGAAAAACTTTAAAGTGATTTTAAGGTCTTTAACAACCAAAAGTTATTGTTTTTTCTTGCTTCATTTCTTGATTTAATTCCTGATTCAGTTCTTGAAAAAGTTCTTCATTCTGTTCTCTAATAAGTTCTTTATTCAGTTCTTGGTTCAGTCGTCGATCAATTTGCTGTTTCAGTTCTCAATACAATTTTCGATTCAGCTCATGAATAAGTTTCTCGATTCAGTTCTTGATTCTATTCGTGATTCAAATCTTGATTCAGTTCTCTATTCAGTTCTCTATTCAGTTCTTAATTCAGTTCTCTACTTACTTTTTCATTCAGATCTTGATTTAGTTCTTGATCAAATCTTGATAAAACTTATGATTCAATTCTTGATTCAATTCTTTATTCAGTTTATGATTTATTTCTTTATTCAGTTCTTGACTTAGTTCTTCGTTTAGTTCTGGATACAAATTTTGAGTCAGTTCTTTATTCATTCAGATCTATATTTTGGTTTCAATTCAATTCTTTATTTTGTTTCTAACTCAGTCCTTGATTTAGTTCTTGATTTAACTCTTGATAAATTCTCAGTTTAATATTCAGTTCATCACTCAGTTCTTAATTGAAATCTTAATTTAGTTCTCATTTAGTTCTTTATTTTGTTCTTAATTTAGTCCTTGATTAAATTCTTAAATCTGTTCTTGATTATGAATTCAGTTCTTGAGTTAGCTCTATACTCAGTTCCTGATACTTCCTGATTCAGTTTTTAATTCTGTTCTGGAATCAGTTGTTGTATCAGATTTTGTTTTAGTTCTTGTCATATTTCTAGATTTAGTTCTTGAATAAGTTCTACATTTAGTTCTTTAACCTGTTATTGACTGAGATCTTAATTCAGCTCTTCATTTAGTTCTTAATTCACTCCTGAATTAAATTATTGATTAAATTTTTAATTCAGATTATAACTCAGTTCTTGATTGAGTTCTATACTCAGTTCCTGATTCAGTTTTTAATTTTGTTCTGGAATCAGTTGTTGTTTCAGATTTTGTTTTAGTTCTTGACATATTTCTAGATTTAGTTCTTGAATAAGTTCTACATTCAGTTCTTTAACCAGTTATTGACTGAGATCTTAATTCAGTTCTTCATTTAGTTCTTTATTTTAGTCTGGATTAAATTCTTGATTAAATTTTTAATTCAGATTATGATTCAGTTCTTGATTGAATTCTATTCTCAATTGCTGATCCAGTTCTCAATTCAGTTCCTGATTCAGTTTTTGATTCTTTTTCCAGTTCTTGATTTAGTTCTTTATTCAGTTTTTGATTCTTTTCTGGATTCAGTTCTTGTTACATTTTTGGATTCTGATTTTGACTCAGTTTTGGATATATTTCTAGATTCATTTCAGGATTAATTTCTGCATTCAGTTCTTAGCTCAGATCTAGTTCAGTTTTAGATTCACAATTTCTTTGCATGGAAAAGATACAAAATTCTTGAAATTTTAATTACAATTCCTCAACTCCCAAAAAAACATTAATCCTTAAGGAAACATCTAAAACAAAGGATGCGTTTTTAAGAAACTTCTCAACCTCTAACTCGAGTCCCTCAAACAAAAAATCAAAAATCTCTTAAGAAAAATGTCATATCAAAAAGACTTTATTAAAAATAATGCACTCGTTAACTAAAACACAAAAGGGGGAAGAAGATGTCTAAAATACTTAAATAAAACATTTTGCAAAAAGGGGTGTTTTTCTTGACTCAAGGTTGTAATAAATACTTATTGTTTGCATTTCTTTATATTTGATTTTATTTCATTTTATTTTTTTATTATTATTTGCAATAAAACTCAACCCTTCAGTGCATCTTAAAAATAAAACTGAACTGACTACTGCAACACTTGATTTTGCATATTCTGGTCCATCAGCAACAATAGCAACAACAACAACAACAACAGCAAAAATCAATATAAAAATATTTTAATTTTAAAAATTTTATTCATCTCCGACTAAAGAACTTTCGAAAACAAAAGCTGAGAAAAAAGTTACAATAAAGAAACATAATAAAAAGAAAAGAAGAAGAAAAAGTCTTGGGAGAAAAAAAATCCATTTGCAAACAAACAGCAGCCCAAAATAGAAATTTAAAGGCAGGAGTTGGCAAAAAAGTGCATAAGAGGTTTCAAAATGAGAACGAGTACAAAAGAAAACAGTATTGAAAAACGTGGTAAATATCCTTCAAAGCCAAACAGGAATCTTGAGAAGATAACTAAATGAAATTGTTATGAGACCGACCGCTCTGCCAAACAACCCTTAACATTTTGGCACAAGTCTAAATGACTGAAAGACTAAACCCTTTAAGACTTTACAAAACACTTGGAGATGTTAAATCATTTCTTAAGAGCTTTTGATTTTATGTGCCCCTCATCAGAATAAAGTACTCAATGAGAATATAATAAGTTTGTCATTTGATGTGTAACAGCTAAACAGAGTCTCGTTTGTATTCTTGATTCTGTTCTTAATTTAATTATTGAATCGGTTCATGATTCAGTTCCCGGTTCAATTCATTAATCGGTTCATGATTAAGTTTCTGGTTCAATTCTTGATTCAGTTATTGATTTAGCTTCATAATCGGTTCATGATTCAGTTCTTAATTCACTTCTTTATTCATTCAATCAGTTCGAGATTTAGTTCTCGATTCAATTATTAAATCCTTATTCGATTCTTAATTCATTTCCATATTCAGTTCTTAGTTCAAATTTAGAATTTTTTCTTGATTCTATTCTAGATTTACTTTCTGGTTCAATTCTTTGATCGGTTATCGACTTACTTCTATATTCAGTTTATAAAACTTTTCTTGATTCAGTTCTTAGATCTCATCGTTATTCAGCCCTGGATATAGTTCTACATTCACTTCTAAATTCTGTTCTACATGCAGTTTTCGATTCAATTTTCTTAATCGGTTCCTCATTCATTTCGAGATTCAGTTCTAGAATCAGTTCTTGAAACTGCCCTTGAGTCACTTCTTAAATCTTCGTGATTCAGTCCCAGCTTTAGTTTTGGATTAATTTCAAGTTTCGATTCAAGTACTTGATTCAATTTTTTAATCGGTTCTTGGAACAGCTCTTGAATATGTTCTCTATTCCATTCTTAAAATCGCTTATTCATTTTTTTCTAGATTCAGTTCTTAAATCTGTTCTTCATTTAGTTCTTAAATTTATAATTCATGATTCAGTGTTAGATTTTGTTCTAGATGTAGTGCTTGATTCAGTTCTAGGTCTTGATTCAATATTTTAATCGGTTATTGCTTCACTTCTATGCCCTACACCACCGAATGTAGTTGGGGTATTATGCGTTTGTGCTGATGTTTGTTACATCCAGAAAAAACGGTGTCAATTCTACGTATTATTAATGATGTCCGCCTGTTGTGAATGTAAGCGATGTCCACGTAAGCGTTGTGAACAGTCTACAGGTCGCAGTTTAGCCTTAGGACGAAGCCTACTGAAATTGGCCATGTTCGGTCCAATATTTCCCATTCTTCCCGGAATGTGGTTTTTAGGTCACAATAATGAACAACACACTTAAGAATAAATCAGAGAATCAAATTATACGAGAGTCGTTCATTAAATTCTCTTAGGCTATTAGATAGGCGGGCTTGTCCGATTATATATGTTCTTGATACAGTTCTAGATTCAATTATAGATTCAGTTCCATTTTCAATTTTTAATATGTCAGTGACTCAGTTCCCGATTCAGTTCTCAAATCGGCTTTTTATTAATTTCTAGAATCAGTTCTTTATTCGAATCTTAAATCGGTACTTTTGTCAGCTCTAGACTCAGTTGGTTCGGTTCTTAGTTCAGTTTTTGTTTTAATTCTTAATTTGGTTCTTGATTCAATGTTGTTGTTGGGTCTTGTTCGGTTATGATGTTTCGGACTAACCAATTCACTTTTTTTGCTTTCTTTTCAATACAAAATGCAAATAAAAAAGTGAAGAATTTATATGATAAAAAGAAAAGTACCAAAAATATATTTTGCAAGATTTGCACTCGGGGAAAAACATTCCTATTCTATATAACACTTTACGAATTGTGACCTTAAT
Source organism: Cochliomyia hominivorax (assembly GCA_004302925.2). Lineage (NCBI taxonomy): Eukaryota > Metazoa > Arthropoda > Insecta > Diptera > Calliphoridae > Cochliomyia > Cochliomyia hominivorax. Next base: position 16,290,296 of record PYHX02000467.1, read on the forward strand.
TTCCCCACCATTTTTTTGTTCTCCCAAGAAAATAAATATATTTTTGCCTTTTTCCCAAAATTCGTCTATTTAATTAAAAACACCCAAAAAAAGTCCCATGCAATCACATCTTTTGATGCGGTTTCTTTTTTTCTTCTTCTCTTCTAAACTTGTTATTTTTTCTAATACTTCGTCCACCTCTTTTCTCCACCTCCATCATTAGAAAAGTTTGACTGTCTTGTGACTAAAAAAATAAACCTCAAACCTTGTCATCATTAACACTTTTTTCTTCTTCTTTAAAATTTATTATTATTTTTTTAACGTGATATGATTTTTTCTACTATTTTCTGTGATTTATTTTTGTTGCTGCATCTCATCACTTTTTTTTCGAGTATTGAGTTCAACCTCATCATTTACATCTTGTTGAGGTTGAACATTATTTTTTTGTAGATTTTAAATCTAACGATTTTTATCTTATAAAACGATTTTATTTTTCAACTGATTCTTTATTTTAGTCATTTTTTCGTTTTTTATAATTTTTTGTCTCCCTCTTATGTTATGTAATGAAGAAATGTGGAATAAAATTAAAATGATTATTTTCTTGAATGAGAGAAACAAGCAAAAGATATTTAACATTTGTAATTTCTTTAAAAAAGGGGTGAAATTAAGGACTCACAAGTGAAATAATATTTGTGAAAGTTATTTTACATTTTAAATTAAATTTTTATATTGAAATTTGTTTATTTTGTTAAAAATTGCATTTTCACTAAAAATGTTTTTTTTTAACTTAGAATTGTATTTTTCACTAAAAATTGCATTTTTCACTAAAAATTGCATTTTTTCACTAAAAATTGCATTTTTCACTAAAAATTGCATTTTTTCACTAAAAATTGCATTTTTCACTAAAAATTGCATTTTTTCACTAAAAATTGCATTTTTTCACTAAAAATTGCATTTTTTCACTAAAAATTGCATTTTTTCACTAAAAATTGCATTTTTTTCACTAAAAATTGCATTTTTTCACTAAAAATTGAATTTTTCATTAAAAATTGAATTTTTCACTAAAAATTGAATTTTTCACTAAAAATAGAATTTTTCACTAAAAATAGAATTTTTCACTAAAAATAGAATTTTTCACTAAAAATAGAATTTTTCACTAAAAATAGAATTTTTCACTAAAAATAGATTTTTTCACTAAAAATAGATTTTTTCACTAAAAATAGAATTTTTCACTAAAAATAGAATTTTTCACTAAAAATAGCATTTTTCACTAAAAATAGCATTTTTCACTAAAAATAGAATTTTTCACTAATAATAGCATTTTTCACAAAAAATTGCATTTTTCACAAAAAATTGCATTTTTCTCTTAGAATTACTTTTTTCACCAAAATTTATTTTTTCACTAAAAATTTGCATTTTTTCACTAAAAATTTCATTTTCACTAAAAATTTCATTTTCACTAAAAAATTTCATTTTTCACTAAAAAATTCATTTTTCACTAAAAATTTCATTTTTCACTAAAAAATTGCATTTTTCACTAAAAATTGCATTTTTTTTTTCACTAAAAATGAATTTTCACTAAAAAATTTCATTTTTCACTAAAAAATTTCATTTTTCACTAAAAAAATTTCATTTTCCACTAAAAAATTTCATTTTCACTAAAAAATTTCAGTTTCACTAAAAAATTTCATTTTTCCACTAAAAAATTTCATTTTTCACTAAAAAATTGCATTTTTCACTAAAAATTGCCATTTTTCACTAAAAATTGAATTTTTCACTAAAAATTGCATTTTTCACTTAAAAATTGAATTTTGACTAAAAATTGAATTTTTCACTAAAAATTGAATTTTTCATTAAAATTGAATTTTTCACTAAAAATTGAATTTTCACTAAAAATACTTTTTCATCAAAAACTGATTTTTTCATCAAAAATTGTTTTTCACTAAAATTTAATTTTTCATTAAAAATTTAATTTTCATTAAAAATTGCATTTCACTAAAAATTGCATTTTTCAACAGAAATTAAACTTTTAATTAAAAACAATTTTTTATTAGAAATATTTTTAAATTAAAAAAAAAAAGAAATTCATGATTCAGTTCCTAATTAAGTTTTTGATTCTATTCTTGATACAGTTCTTGGTTCGGGTTTTGATTCAGTTGTTGATTTAGTTCTTGATTCAGTTCTTGATTCAGTTTGATTCAGATTTTCAGATCTAGTTCAGTTCTAATTCAGTTCTAGTTCAGTTTTAGCTTTGTTCTTGTTCAGTTCTAATTCAATTTTAGTTCAGTTCTATTCATTCCTTCCTTAGATTAAATTCAATTCTAAAAATATACCGCAAACATTACATCCTTTATTCACTTCGCGATTCAATTCCTAATACGACTCCAGATTAAGATCTAAATTCGTAATACATTTCCCAAAAATAATATTTTATTTAGTTATTAATTAGTTCATTATAAAGTTCTTGATTCAATTTTTTATTCAGTTTTTTGTTTTAGTATTTTATTCAGACTTTTCAGTTCAAATTGTGTTTTAGTTCATTTAACTGTAAGAATTTAGAACTTAAGAATAGACTTTAATATATAATTGAATTATTCATAAGTTTTCATATTCTTTTTTTTTATCGTTTCAGGTAATTATTTACAACTTTTTACGGTTAAATAAAAATTCCCCTGGATATTGATCAAATATGCATAAGTCAGGTATTTGAAAGGACTTGAGTCTTAAGATGATTTGGTATGAAATTTAAAATTTTTATAAACTAAATTATTTACATATTAAATTATGAAACATGGTCTAGAGACTCTCATAAAATAATCTATATCCTACAGAGAGATACAGATCCTACAGCTTAGCGATCACTGGGCCTTTTCAAAACTTTATGATTTTTTCTATTCTATTTCTATATTTTTTTAAATTTTTGGACATTTTTAAAAATGGATTATTATACTTGTGGCTCTTAATCGGTTAAATAAATTAAATAATAAAAAAAAAGTTATTAACTCTTCTTTTGTGAGTCAATGTTTCATCAAAACCGTTGATAAAATTTTTATTTTATTAAATTTAATTAAAACAATTTTGATTTAATAAAAATGAACATATCAAAATTTAACTCTAACATTGGTGGCCAGAAAACTAGCACAATGTTTCCTTATTTTAAGTTACTTAGAATAACGACAATTTTAATTACTAAAATTTAAAACTTTAATGTTTAAATGTCATCTGTTCATCGTCATCACAATGATGAAAAATTTATTAATGTAAAAAAAAAACAAGTATTCGTCAATTTTCATTATAATTCAACTAACTGTCTGAAATATCAAAAAGCGGGTTGTTCTGTTGATTTCTATGGACTTTTTATGGACTTTTTAACAGTCTGTTCATAAAAATATTGACTTGATATAGAAAATATAACAAAAAAAGAACTCAAAATAACTACAAGCAGGTTAAACAAAGATGAAATTTTATTATTAGTTTTATTACTCACACACACACATACACAAACTCACTTACTCACATTTTCATATTTTAGTATTTTCAAGGCTTTAATGAGTGCGTCCGGTTGTCAGTTTTATTTGGTTGGGTGTTTGGCTATTTAAATGCTCTGGTTGATTGCACTTTCTTCATAATAACAAAAAAAAATCCATTAATACTTAGAAGGGACATTTATACAGACATCTAGACATTTTTGTCATAGTACTGAAATGCACTTTAATAGCAAAATAGAAAAAAGGAAAAATATTTGTGATATAAAATTTTCTTTAGATTTTTTTTCTGTTAATTACTGAATGCATTAAGTGAATGTACGTATTTCATCCCCCTTTCAGAAAACAACATATATTAAAGTGGACATGTTGCAACTCTAGACATATGATTATGATCATAATTATGAAGATAAGAAGACTTCTTTCTTGTATTATTCAATATTTAGAATTTTTTTTGTTTTCAAAATAAAAGTTTTTTTTTTTTTAATTTTACGAGATTTTAGTTGTGTCTTCCTATAGATCTGGAAAAATATACGTCAAATTTCCTTGGTCTAAAACCAATAATAAAGCAATTAAGGGACGAACATAGTTTAATCGACTCAAATTTCGATACGATGCAAGAATATATATTGTGTTCTTGGATAAATTCCTTCTTCATATTACACACGGAATGACAAAGTTCATATACCCTCTTCAACACTTAAGGGAAAGTTATAGAAATTGAACATAGAAAAATCAGGACAAGATATTACCCCCATACAAAACAAATACTGATAAAGGGATCTTTAAAGAATAGTTATAAATAAAACTTAACAATTAATTTATTTATGGAACTGAATCACTATACAGCGAATAAAATCAGAGGGAGTGAAGAGTTATATAATTCAAGGTCTATTAACATACTTGGCTTCCCGTAATTTTAAAATAAGTCAATATTTTAAAATACTACAATAAAACTAGTGAATATTGAACGTAAAGTAACCAAAAACTAAGACCAAGACATTAGTAAATATGGGCGTAACAGGCATATAATATTAAAAAAAATTGTTTGATTCTTTTGAACTTATAAACTGCTTAATCTCCGGTCCGATTTCCTGAAAGAACTAATCTAGAAAGAGCTTTGAAAATTCAGTTTCAATTACTTTATTTAAAACATGTAGAGCCAAAGGACCATTCAAGTAGAGTCTGAATGAGGCTGTCTTGATACGACCATAAAATACGAAAGATAATAAGTACCGAGTGTACACCAATCACTAGTTATAGATAGATCCATCCCGTCAAGGTAGATCATACAATTTGACCTGTGATACTTCACAGAGTTCAGTATATTGATGCCCAGGAATCTATTCCTGCTACGACAAAATAAAAGTCTACTTGAAAGCTTTTCTAACCAGCACTGACTGTTACTTAATAATTGCAGACATTATAAGCTTTCCACAACTATAGTCCATTTAGGGATAAGACATTGAAATTTTACAACATATTTAACCCATAACATTTTGTTTAAAAAAGGGTATATTCGAGGGATCTGGACTTAGTCCTATAAGGGGGTTTAATATAAAATTTAAGCTAAAGAAATCTGCGTAAAAAAAACTTTTTCAGAATAATAAGGATTTTATGTATATTTTCAAGAAACATTGTATTTTGGTGAAATCACCTTTTCGGCTAAAACAAACACAAGAATTTGTAATTTTTTGAATTTAAAATTTTTGGAACCGAAAAAACATGAACAAAATCGGGGCAATAATTTCGGATATATTAAAAAAAACTAAAAGTTTAGAATTCAAATGCAAATAACTCGAAAACTATATGGAGATAAATATCATATGTGACCATTTTTTAAAAGGCTTCACAAAGGGCTTTAAACAAGTTTTGGAATTGAATGAACGCACTTAAAAAAATTAATATTCGAAGTAACCCAATTTAGACTTCTATAACTTTGTCCATTGAGTAGCAATGGTGTCACAATCCTCCTCCTCTGCTATCATTACGTTAAATGCCATGCAAATCAATTGAGCTGATCTATTATTATAGATTTCTTTTCAAATAAATCGATTCTGCACCACTGTGCAATGGTTCAAACATTATACCGTCCATAAAACTAAAACTAATCATGTATATAAATAGTTCTAACAGACTCAAGTAAGCTTAATCTAAATATAGATCACCATTTAACATAACCTAGAAAAAATGCCGTTATTTACTTCTCACAACTCAAACAAATCATAAAAGTCTGTTCACACTCATAAATAATTATTATATCAAACAAGAAAACATTAATTTCTTTTGGAACATCTAATGACACTAATATCCATAAATAACCCCTTTTTCTCCAAAATTTATCAAGCGTAATCAATTTGTTTTAAAAAATTTTTTCCTTTTTTCTTCTTCTTTTTTCTACTTTGAACCGTCCAGAACAAAAAGGTGTCATTGATCGTATTTCCTGTCTTTTACAATAAAAAAAAATTTCTTACGCTTTTCAATTGTAACCTGAGACATAATTTAAGATCAAAAGTTTTAGTTTATTTGTTCTTGTTATTGTTGTTTTAATTAATGTAATCTTCTTCTTAGTATGTCCGTCTTAAAACAAAAATAAAACAAATATTTGAATTGAAGGAAGTGTATTTAACCACTGTAACATTATGTTTATTTCGATTTCTTAAGGTTTTCATTATTAACTTGTTTTTGTTGTTTCTGGTCGATCTTTCTTCCAAAATGCGTTTTTAAGTGTCTCTTTTGTTTTAAAATCTTTATACCCTACACCACCAAAGCTGGTGGGGGTATTATGTGTTTGTGCAGAGTTTTGTAACGGGCAGAAAAAATAGTCCTACCACAAGTATACTGCTCGACTAAAAATCAACTCTGAGTCGACATTACTATGTCCGTCCATTCGAACGGCTGGCTGTCTATGGTGAGCGTGTTCGTAAAGTACAGTTCTCAGTTTTAAAGATATCTCAATGAAATTTGGCACGTCCTAAGGACGATGCCCATTGAAATTGGTTATGATCGGTCCATTATTTCATATAGGCCCAATTCAAATGTCCTCTCGGCGTAGCGTTCTAAGCCTTTAAAATTCCTTAATATAAAAATATTATAGCCGAAAATAAGTCCAATGTTATTTTAGAACGAAATTATCGGTCCATTATTTATCTTGAGTCCCTTTCAAATGCCGCTTAAAAACTCATAAGTCACACATATACGTGGGTGTTGTAATAATTATTATTTTAATAATTATATTTATTTAATATTTGTAAATAATATTTAGCCAAAACCGCCGTGCGAAATTACCCAAAGGTCGGCCTATATTTTTGTCTAACTGCCATACAGCTCTTCGAAAAAAAAATCCTTTTAAAACACATAAATTTCCCAAAAAAATCTATCATCATAATAAAAAAATATTAAACTCATTATACGAGGGCCTTTCATAAATTTTTCGTACAACCAAAAATGTGCTGTAGGGCATTACAATGTCGGACTTGACCGTCTATAACATTCTTACTTGTTTTTCTGTGAGCTTGACATCTTATAGATTTTTAGTTGTTGTTTTTGTTTATTGTTATTATGACCCTTTTTTCTTGTATTCTTTTCTTTTTTTGTTGTCATTTATGTCTTGCTTTCTTAGTTGTCATTATGTCTTGTTTTTTTTTGTTTCTTTTTTTATAAAATTTTATTGTTCTATTTGTTTTGCGGTTCATTAAGGTAAAATGAGACAATTTTTGAAAACTTTTTCTCAAGCGTATAAAGTTTGTTAAACATTTTGGAGAAAACAAAATAAAAAGAATTAAAATTTTATTTAAAAGTCAAAATAACGATATTTAAGGTTCAAAGGACCATTTAATATTAATACAATCAAAATAAGTTCAAGTTAATATTTCCTAGCGTGTGATTAAATCATAATTTAATGGAGACAGAGCGATGAAACGCACAAACATACTCATCCTGCTCCTTTAGCAGAAAATAGTGATAAGGAGTGAGATCGGAAAATTGTTTACATACATATATGTTAATTAAAACTAAACCACTTTACTTGCAGTTTAATTTTTTAATTAATTAAAGTTATTATTACAATTTACAAAAAAAAATCATTTTAGAGTCTTAATCAATAGTGATGAAATTTTGATCCTTTTTCGGAAACCCTGCCCCTAACGATTTATATTACTTTCTGTCACTTTTCTCGAACAGCTAGTTCTTCTTCATTTAAAATCTACCAAATATCTCTCCACTGACCTTTCTCCTGGCAATTTGGACGATTTGCCTTTCTTAGTACAAATACCACATTATTCTTCTTATGCCACTCAAGGGCTTGTTAACCATACTGACAGGACCAAAAATAGGTGGACACATTATGAAGTCTTATGAATGGCAGCAGCCTTTTTTATAAACATTTCCTGGTATAAATTTCGGTATTTATAGACAACTGCATATAGCTTGTCATACCAAGAACATTTTGCGAAATATTTGTCCTGATAGAAAAATCAAATAAAATTTGGGTTAAAAGTTTTAATGGAAATCGTGTGTTAAGAAATTTCTGATCTCACTGGTGTGTTTATTATTATTTTTTTAATAAATCCATAACTTTTGATAGGTTAGATGAAGCGTAGCATTATAACTAGATATTTTGAATGCCATTGGTCCATGGCCCGATTTCGAACTTATTCTATATATTCTCATATACAAAAGTCTGAATTTTAAAACGGAAGGAAACCTCAATACGTTAATAATTGTTTTGTGATAGTTGTTCCAAGCCTCCAAGGCCAAAAACCGAAAAATATTTTGTTTGTAATCTTAACTTTAAGATTTGGAAGTTATTTCATTCTAATCAAAACAATGTTCTGAAAAGGGATCTAAACTATCACAAAGATATATATCAATTTCAACTTTTACCTTTTTTTCTCATAATAAAATTTATTAAATCTATTTTGAACTTTAAAAGTTTTATTGAATTAAACTTGATACGAGCATGTTTATCGGAAAAGAGTTCTAGAGAGGAATCCAAAGAGTACAGCTTTTCTCAGATTTTTCTTCTTAATTAAATTTCCTTAATTCTTCTTTTGCTTAAGAAGGATTGGATGTTATACAAATGATGGCAGTATTTCCATTTAAATTAAAAAAACATTAAACGAATGGTAACCAACAATTACAAAAATATATATCAAATGAAAGACAATACTTTGACCTTTCATTTGGTACTCAAATTTCTTTAATCTCATCTGACTTTCAAAAACTCTTTTATTTAATAAATATAATATAATTATTTTTTATGTGGGAAAATCTTTGTCTTTAACTATGCGATACGCCACATTTACTAATATTTTGACTTAATTCTTAAACTGCCATGAATCCAGTATTTCTGTAATGGAATGATAGCAAAATTTTGTAAAATTTCTTTAGCCACTTTTCACAATCAAAAGTTCTATTCCACTAAACTTTTCATTTGACTAAATTATAGCATCTCAGGAGATATTTAATAACACAGGAGATATTGGCGTTCCAGGTACTTAGCATATCATGTCTTAAAGGGCATTATCCAATAAATATAGCATAAAAATATAGTCAATTATCGCTTAGGATTTTTAAGTAATGATAATGCACTTTTGATTAAAATTTCAAAAACCATATGTTTGGTAATAAGACAGAAAATCTTCTTCTTTAATATTACGCCACGCCCACATTTACCGATATTTACTGCCGATATGTATCAGTATTATTTAATTTAATCATTTCTCATTCTCCATTTCTGCTGGTGATGATCACTAAAAAAAGTCTAAAAGTCTTTAATAATGATGTTTACTTAAACCAAAACTATAGATTTCTCAAGACAATTAAATCAAAGGGGGCGTTAGAAACAAAAACAAAAACAAATAAACAGATAAACAAACAAACAATTAAAAAGTTCCCAAACAAATGTTTCTAATTATTAACAGACAAACATGTGTACACACACACTGACATACGAATTATATAGAACATTTACTTATCTGTCTATGTCTCAATTAAAGATTTCATCTCAAAACAAAAACAAAAACAAAAAAACTCCCAATAATTATCTATGAATGAATCTACATTTGTACTATTTGTTTTAACTAATCTAGTCACAGTCATTACAAATAATAAAATAAAACCAAGAGAAAAGACCTCAACAGCCCACAAAAAAAAAATAATTCTTAGACAAAGATCACTCACAACAAGAACAACAACAACAACAACAACGAAAAAAAAATTAGTTGATTTATGGTGGATTATGACTGTTTCAGATGATGGGTGACAAGAACGTTGTACCATCATCATCATCATCATCATTGTTGTTGTTGTTGCAGAATTTATAACAGACTGTTTGACGCATTTGATGTCTTTACATGCCGGATATGCTAATCAGACCCCAGAGTATTCAAAAAAAATTATTAAATGGACAATAAAAAATATTTGTGTTTTATTATTTTTATTATTTTGTTTAAATTCAAAACCCAGAAAAACACTTTGATTTAACACTTCTTGTCAGAAATTGATTGAAATATTAATAAAAATCATCACAAAACGAACGAACGAACAAGAAAAAAAACCGAATTTAAATCGTAAGAGCAGTTTGTAACCCTCTTTAATGTTTTGGCGCTGGATTTGTAAATCAAAACCAAAAAAAAATTTAAATGTGAAATGTATTGGAACTAGTTTAAAATGGCCCTTATAATAGAAAATAACATTTAATGGGAGATGGAAAAAGAGATGTTAAATTAAACAGAGGCGTGTTGAAACGTACAAAAATTTCACACATGTTTTAAAAATTGAAATTAATTTTTAATTAATTGTTTACAAGATCATCATTAGGAAAAATATCAATATGAATTTCAACGTACAATCTTAATTCATGATCTCTAAGCTTAAAATATTAATTATGGAATAATGAAACATTAACCAAAAGCGTTATCAGTGACGTCATTCAAGTGAATTTCATTCATTATACTGAATTTTTGTTAAGTTATTCTGAAATCCAACTGGTATTATTTAAGACCTTACAGCCAAGATACCCTGCTTCATATGGCAATCGTAAGGGGCCAAACAAACGCTTCTCTTTACTTTTGCTGTACACTTCGCTATAGAATAACTGCTATTGAAAGTGTAGAGGATCTTCAGATATTTTCTAACTTTTTATAATGTTCTCAACTAGTATCGATCATGGTCAGGGGCAGCATATGAGAAGGAATACTTCAAAAAAGTAACATCCTGTTACATCGAATTCTCCATTAATGCTACACATTTCCCCGCGGTACAGACGTTAAGTAACATATTTGTAAGTAATATACTCCTTATAGAACAATCGATATTTTACTCCGATATTTGACATGATCAGATTTCTAACAATCATCTCCGACTATTGAAAACTATTGCCCCTATTTTATGATCAAGTATAAAAAATTCTAAAAGTGTCATCAGTGTTATTAAAGGTAGAGTAATATAGGATCTTATCCTTAAAATAGTCACATAGAATTCATCTTAGGTATTGCGGAACTACCAGATCGTTGAGGATTATCAAAGTTTTCTTATTCGTTGATTTCAGGCGCACCACTGAGGATACCATACAAGATGTAAGATCACATATTATCGAGTAAAATACCAAGGTTTCTGCATTTGTTTTATTGGACCTTATTGATCCTCATTGATCAATATGATCTTCATTGTATGGTCACTTAAAATGTGTCATTTCATTATTTTTATGTTGATCCGCATCAAAATTCTTGAGTTGACGAAAAGATTCCATTTTCTAAACAGATTTTCCTTTTTATATAGTCCACAATTTAAACTCCCCATCAAATCCTTCAACCTATTTTCGTTGCCATCCACGAATGCCTTACCACTTCTCTCTATGGGCTTGGAGACTGGAACAATAACACATCACGTGATAGACCAGGTCCTATGCTTCACTGCATAATCTTACAAAATTGGAGAATTATTATTCCATATGTGAATGCTGTGCCCAATATAATTAATGAATCCTTAAAACTCCTATCATAGGCCATAAAACCTTTCCTGCCATACTAATAATGCGATTCCAATCTCTCTAAAAAATATCCTATAGGCGGTCTTTCTGCCTCACTCTAAGTCACGCAGACCATTTTTGATTCTGTTTTTGCAAATTCAAACGCACCCATCAAAGTCTTTTATCATTTGGTGAAATAGTGCACTGCCAGATATTCGATTTAACTACGTGTCCTTCCAATCCTTGAGTGCTGCTGATTTTCACTGTAGATTGTATGTGGGATTTCCCCGTTTTTTCTGATCATTTTCTTCATAGAATTTTCTTTATTTCGCTTTGGTGTCTTTCCAATTTGATGACTGGCAGTATTCTATATATAACATTAAACAGCATAACTCATCTTCTGTCCACAGTGCAGTCGAATGGAATTTTTTGGAAAGAAATTTGACATGGCAGATCTTTAGACCGCATAATGGGTTCAAGTTATTATCTCTAATAAAATTGTTTCATTCCCATTCTGATAGTACTGAGCTCAAAGATTCGATCATGGACTTATTTAATTCTTTCTCTGCAACCAGTTTGATAATTTTTGTCTGTTGAGGCGCCCTCTAACAGAAGTCTGTACTTTTGGTCTTCGTTTTTTAGGTCACTTTTTTTACTCGTTCTAGATTCTTTAAGTTTTTGAGTAATTTTTAGTTCGATACCACAAGTAATGAACGATATATACATGGTTACTTACGTACTTCATCACAATGCCTATGAACATTTTTTAAATCAGATGGGAAATATATATCACATTTTAAAACCCCTCAACATAAGTTTAATCGTTATGAGAAACTATTGGTATTAATCAGTGATGTGTAATCTAATGTTACCTTACATATGTAGTGGAAGGTATTGATAATTCAGCACATCATTCTTACATGTTTATTTTCACTCCCCCTTAAACCTACGACTCTGATTTTTTATATGAAAATCTCAAAATTTATGAATGAAATTTTTCTCCACTCTTTTTTTGTTCTCACTTACTAAAAATAGTAAAATCTGAAAAAAAAAGAATTGAATTAATCTGCATTTATGCGTGTAACACAGAATCAAGTGAAAAGGGAATCACAACCAAATTTTGACTTAATATTCTTTTCCTACTTTTCACATATTTTTTATTTATATTAATTTATCTATGCGGAACTGGAGTAAATAAATGTTTAGTCTACATATTATTAAGTAATAGTTAGTTAGTTAGTTAGTTGTTAATATTAAATAAAAAAATGAAAGATACAGTAACAACACTTAAGAGTCCAGAGTAGTGGACAGTAATTTATATTTTGAAAACATGCAAACATGTCGGTCAAGTCCGACTAACTAAAAAACCCTACAGCTACACTACATTGTTGGTTGGTAGTTGCGAAAATTTAATAAAAGACCCTCCGATTTATTCTTAAATGACACTTTTTTTTGAAGGGGGGAGGGAGGAGTGTTATAATGAAACTACTTGAAATTATGGACCGACACCCGTATAATTTTGCACACGAATTTTTGCTTATATTTATCTTTACTTGACCAATTATTATTGCAACACCGACGTATATGTGAGACTTAATCTATTCAAGGTAATATTTGGAATGGGGTATGGGACCTATGAAAAGCAATAGACCCACCCTCATACAATATGACATATCGTTTTAGAATACCAAAAAACTTATCTTTCGCAATATATTTTGAGGATTTTTGTGAGCTAAAAACCTCATTCCGGAAGAATATTTATATGGGAAATTCCTCAAATATTGGACCGAACATGGCCAATCTCAGAAATTCCGATCTGTAGAGTGTTCACAACGTTTACATGGACAGGCAACCGGACGGATAAGTGGGCAAATGGAGATCAAATCGGCTTGAAAAATGATTCTTAATCGAACGGTATATTAAAAGGTGGATGTAACATCATTTTTTCTGCATGTTGCAAACATCACCACAAACGCATAATACCCCAACCACCAACGTTGATGTAGGGTATAATTATAAATAACAGTGGGAATATATTTTTTCTGTGTCCTAGAAAATCCACTAAATATGTAACACAAATTAGTATTAATCTACCAGATAATGAGAAAAAGATCATTTCATATCTCTTGCATCTTAAGTTTTTAACATTGAAAATAATGTTGCATGCTGCATGTTGTCACTTCACTTATGGGTTTGTTGCAAACCATCTAATGTTATTGAAAAGACCCTGTTAAAGATAGAAGAAAAATTGCTGTATGGGAATTTGTTTCTCTTTGGTGCTTTTAGTGCTCAATTTCAAGAAAGGAAATTATTAAAATGTTATGCTGAATTATAGTCTTTTTTCCAACATAAAAGGCTTGAGAACAAAAAATTACAACAATTTACCAGAATAGTGGTCAGTTTTTGTTTTTGTTTTGTTTTTTTTTTATTAGGAAATTAGTTTAAAATACGACAATTTGAAAGCATTAAATGGAAATAGTAGAAAAATTAAGGAACCCTACCCTCACTCTTACACCCCAAATGCTAGAGCACTTACTCACTTGCAAGTTTTGTGTTAGAGCGTGAGAAATAACACCCCCGATTTAGTGAATATGTCAGACTATTTATGAACAATTTCTTGTTATTATGAATTTATTTGTTTTTTAGTTCTTTTTCCAGTAGGAATTATGTAAATGCAGCTTTTTTATTATACACTTTATTTGGTTCCGTTTTTTGTAAAAAAAAAACATTTTCTCGTTTGTTTTTAGCGGGCAAGTGGGTGAAGTTGTAAATGTTAATTCAGTTTTACCTGTTAGACAATTGTTTCATATTGGTTCTGCCTCAAGGATTTGTTGTTGGTGTTGGTGATGGTGGTGGTGGTGGTTTTAACCACCCTTTTCGTTTTTCACTAAAAATAGTTTTTGATCTTTTAGTTAAATTGTTGCATGATTGTTTTCCTTTTTTACTTAAACGGAAGTTTTAGTTATTTTAATTATTATCAACTTCCTAAATTCTCATAGTTAAGACTAAAATAAAATCCTTTGGAACTTTGGAATCAAAAATTCCCATACATATTTGTCAGATTGTTTCCTTTAACGATTTTAAATTAAAACATGAATATTTTATCTGAAGCATGACTTTGAAAAACTTAAAAGGAAATTCAAAATTTTTAAAGGTTAAAGTTTATGCGAGAGAAAAGTCTGGGAAAGTTTCTTCTAATTCTCATTAAAAATCATAAGAGACTTTATCAACACCTGCTTACAGAATAATCACATTCGATAACAATAAGATAAAAACTAAATAGTATTGGCTGCTTTAAGGTCCATATATACTCAATGAATGGATGACATATCCTAAGCTTAAAATGACAAGACCCAATGGATCTTAAATATTGTTTTAAGTCCTTATAAACGACCTCATTAAAAAAGTATTTTTTCCTAAGAAAGTCCGGATAGAGTTTTAGGGTTTCCAATAAAAATAATGGAGTTCTATATATTGAATTAAAACAAGTGCACTGTGTACGTGCATTAACACTCACATATACACTCACAAACGCATACAATATCAAAAGAAGTCTTAGCAAAAGTTATATTTTTCACTAAAAATTGCATTCTTCAGTAAAAATTGCATTTTTAAATAAAAATTGCACTTTTCTCTAAAAATTTTCTTTTCACTAAAAATTTTCTTTTCACTAAAAATTAAATTTTTAACTAAAATTTTTAATTTTCAATTTCAAATTTTTCGCTAAAAAATGCATTTTTCGCTAAAAAATGCATTTTTCGCTAAAAATTGCATTTTTCACTAAAAATTGCATTTTTCGCTAAAAATTGCATTTTTCGCTAAAAATTGTATTTTTTGCTAAAAATTGTATTTTTCGCTAAAAATTGTATTTTTTGCTAAAAATTGTATTTTTCGCTAAAAATTGTATTTTTTGCTAAAAATTGCATTTTTCGCTATAAATTGCATTTTTCGCTAAAAATTGCATTTTTCACTAAAAATTGCATTTTTCGCTAAAAATTGCATTTTTCACTAAAAATTGCATTTTTCGCTAAAAATTAAAATTTTCACTAAAAATTTTACTTTTCAATAAAAATTGAATTTTTCAATAAAAATTGCATTTTTCAATAAAAATTGCATTTTTCAATAAAAATTGCATTTTTCAATAAAAATTGCATTTTTCAATAAAAATTGCATTTTTCAATAAAAATTGCATTTTTCAATAAAAATTGCATTTTTCAATAAAAATTGCATTTTTCAATAAAAATTGCATATTTCAATAAAAATTGCATTTTTCGCTAAAAATTGCATTTCTCGCTAAAAATTGCATTTCTCGCTAAAAATTGAAATTTTTACCAAAAATTAAATTCTTCACCAAAAATTAAAATTTTCGCCAAAAAATTAAATTTTTACTAAAAATTCTTTCTCTATAAAATTAATGAGAAACTAAAATTTCACATATGACGTATGTAAATGATTCAGCAGCTCAGCTTCCCTTTTTGTAATACTTTTCCTGTTTTCTTTGTTTCAAAAAGTCATGATCTCTTCGTCATACCACAATGAGATGACAATTAATTGTTTAATCAAATTATTTTATTTTTATTTTTATAAAATAAATAGAATATAAATAAAAAAATATCTTCTCACTAGCATTTTTACGTTATATCTGTATCTTATAAACTTTCAATCTTAGATACATTTTAGTAATGAAAACAAAGTTATAAAATACAAAATTGTTTTTATAAAACAAATTGAGTTGAACAATTAAATTAAATTGATTTCAATAAAAACACAATCATCATCTCGATACAAACTAATAATAAATGGAGATTTTTGAAAAATGAAATAAATGAATAACAACAAAAATAAAAGAAAGGATGAATAGATGGACAATGCAGAGCCAATGATGGTGAGTTAAAGAAATGACTCAATGTATCTATAAAGACCAGAGTTGTGGATAATATAACCCAGCAACAACATTTTGAATACAAGATTCATTATCATTCATTAAATCAAACAAATTTAAATATTCATTAAAATGTTTGTTGGGTTTTTATATAAACTACAAAAGATATATGAGTCCTACTTCAAGTAACTACTTAATCTATAAAATATAATAATCCATTTGTTTTGTATTTTAAAGATTCTTTGTTTGATTTCTATACATTTTGAATCTTACAATTGTGTCAGTTTTAGTTTTTATTGTTTGTTTTTTGTAGAAATTTAAATAAATCATTGAAGTGTTTTCCATGGCACCATTGAAATTATTTTTCTCTTTTTTCTCTTTTTTTGCAACAATACAATTTATATTTATTATTTTTTTTTCTTGCTAAGAAGTCAGATTAAATATCTTAATGAAAACAAATGAGAATGTTATATTCGGCTTTGCCGAATCTTCAATACTCTCTACCACAAATTCGTGTGAATTAAAAACGTTATGTTTCGAACATGCACACTACCAATATTTTTACCTATTAATTTTTTTCTACTGAACCGATTTTGATCATTTTATAATTTAAAATTTTACGAAAGTTCTTCGCTTTTGTTGGTTTTAAATAAGAAACTTCTCAGGACTATAACTATTACTCAGGCCTAATTTCATTTAGCTCTGTCAGTTTTTGTGGATGTAAGCATTCCATAGCTAAATCGACTCATATTTTGGTTTGATGTAAGAATATATATTTACATTATAGGGTCTGAGATGATTTCCTCTTAGCGTTACACACGGAATGACAAAGTTAATATACCCTGTTCAGCACTTGCAGTGGTGGAGGGTATAACAATTCTTTTTTTATTTATTTGTTTTCGTATTTTATAACCTTAAAACTCGATTCAATAAAAGGAAGATTTTAAGAGATCTTAAAAGAATAAGTCAGTATTACGATAAATTATAATGTTTTATAAGGGATTAAACTTTAGAAAGAGGAATTTTGCGAAATTGACTTACTTAAATTTAAAGAAAAATAGTATTTAATATATATAAAAACGACTTTGAATTTCTTAGGATTTTAACTATTTTTCTAAGGAGTTTATTTTTTAGAAGAATTTATGAAGAGCATTCATCTAGATATATTGAGGTCAAAGGTTAAACAAAATTTAGATATATAACTATATTATTATTATTGTACACGCATTCCATGATTTTTTATTTAAGAAAAAAAGTTATAAATATCTGTTTTCTACTTAAATATATTTAAAAGAGGTCCAACCATAATGCACGATATTAATTGTATGTTATGCCTGCATTCGTTCCATCTTATCTCACATTTGTTTATTGATATTGACTTATGGAACCTTTACGAAATTTCCATCTTAAATCAAAATACATTTCATGAACTTAGCAACTTACCAGGTCTAAAGAAACCTCATTATAGAACACTTAACTACATCAATATTTCAAATAGCTCTCCAGGATTTCAGGACATTTTAATTACATTTTATTTAAATAATAAAATTTAATGAATCCATATGTCAGATTTCAAGTGGATAATTCCGCAAGTGACCCGTAGACCATCACTTCTGAAAATAAAAGTGAGTAAACCAAAAGGAGTAACGTTACTGACTGACTGATCATAATCCCTCATAGGTAAATACATGAACTGTGGATTCCTTTTCCTTCATACACACACGGAAATGAACTTCCCATTCGAAAATTTACGAAAAAATAAATACATAAATTTGGTACTTTTTAGAAGTTCGAACATTTAGAAGATAAAAATAGTAATGATGAAATTCGTATATAATTTCAAAATTCATCAAAAGAAATAAATTTGGGTCCGAGAGAAGTACCATCATTAGACCAAATTTAACATCTTTCTAAAAAAACATTAATTTGATACATTTAGTCACATAAAATGAAAGACGATCACCAATTCATAAAAAGTACCAAATTCAATTAATAACATGGTACCTTTTTATAGAATATTTGTTTGAAATATTTGAAGAAGGTTTCAATTGTTTGCAGCATGTTCATATGAAAATGCTGAAAAAATTGAAAATTCTAGTAGAAGAGAGCTTTTTCCAGGACAAAAATAAAAGTTAATCATTTGGTACTTTTTGAATTCTTGGAAATAAATAAGATACATTTTAAAAATAAGTATATGTGGAGAGAATACAGTTTGAGAGCTTAAAAATATTAAAAAGTACATATATTACATAGATATATGGATAAAATTGATTCGAGCCATTAGATGGTACTTTTTGAATCTTCGGATAGTACTTTTGGTTTTTTCATAATAATTAATGAAAATAAGGAAACAATTCGGTAATTTGTGTACCTTTTGGGATCTTGATAGGTTAAGGAAGAAATTTATAACACATTATTCGAAGTAAATAAAATATCAAAGGGGATTTTATGGTACCATAAAAAAATGTCCTTAAGTACTTTTTTATGTTTTTTACATAACGAACCTAAGAACCTGAAATATATTATAAAAAAAGAAGTAATAATGCTAAATTTGGCTAATCCGAATCTTCAATACCCTCTACCACAGATATGTGTGAAGCAAATACGTTAGGTTTCGTATATACACCCTCACACAAACACTTACAAAGTATTAGTTTAAATACAGAGACACATAATGTGTCATAAAATCAGTTATATTTTTTGGCTATAACTTTTTTCTACCGAACTGATTGGATTGGTTATGAAGTACATATATCTTAATATTGTGTCAAAATCTCATTCTAATTTGTCGATTTTTTATTCACAATTTTACGTAAATACTTCGCTTGAACTTAAAGGTTGACTCAGATATCAGTCTATATTTTTTAATATACTTAATCGATTTTGCTGATTTTAAATAGTAATTTTCTCTGGACTTTAATAAATAATCAGGCCAAATTTTATAGAGCTCTTTAAACAAACAGACCAAATGACAGACTGACAAAGAGACAGACAGACGGACATAGCTAAATAGTCCCCAATTTCGATTTGGTACATAATGGGGTATGAGATTACTTTACTTTTCAAAATTCGATAAAAGAGTTAAAATGTTAAAATGTCTTTGATTTCGTGATGTATGTTTTTGGTCAAATGGGAGCCAAGAATAGACGAGTTAAAAAATATATTTGTGATATTTTTAAAGACAAATTTATATCCCCTATAATTAAGACAATTTCCTGCTATAACTGTTTTTTATCACTCACAAATAATCTATAATTTACATGACATGATTGCAAGAAATTCATAACTTAAAATCTTTTCAAAAATCGTGCAATAACAGACTTAATGCATTTTTACTACAACATTTGTAACTCGAAAATGTTAGAAAAAAAAAAAACAAAGTAATTTTCCTATGAAAAATTACAAGGCATTAATCTAACCAAAACCAAACTAAACCTAATAAGGGGCATGCAATATTCTTTAAAAAAACATTAAAATTACAAAAAAAAAGTGCAATGGAAAAACCCCCAGACAAAAAAGTCCTTGATGTCACTGAATGGCCAATGATATTCCTTTTTTTTTAATAGCACTTTTTTCCAAATTGCAACTACAGACCAAAAGATCTGTGCTAAAAGATAAACTTCTAATGGACAATTATTTTTATATAGAGAGAGAGGAAAAAATACTGGTAATAGAAAATGCTTAAATGACATTAGACGGTCACGACGTTAAACTTATAATATAGAAAAAAATCTATATATGATATTATGATGGACATGGAGACAAATATATATATAAATATTTGTGACATGATATCCATATTAGAGGAAAAAAAAGAAATGTTTTGGTCATAAACTTTAATTACAAAAAATAAGGACATACACATACACATACACGAGAAAAAGGACTAAAATTATTACGGGCATATTATTAAGTTAAAAGCTTGTATTAAGGTTTTTTTTGTAATCATGTTTATAAAGATTAAATATTTTCCTTATATTAAAAAGAATTCGACTTTATTGCCGGTGTCATATCAGTGAAATCAATATCAACTTTTATTATTAAATATATAGATGTGTGTATGTCTCTGTGTGTGTGTGCATTAGTATTTCGAAAGAAATATTTTATAGTGTCCAAGTTGGGAAAAAACGCCATTAAGTTATTTGTAAGGGAAATAAGGTGAAATGGAAGTTTTGAAAAAAAGTTATATCTCAAGGTAATATCGTGTCAAAAGTTAATTGTCTAAACATATGTCTAATATTATTTCTAATGTTATTTCTAATATTATTTATTATTTTATAGTAAAATGTAGAAATAATAAAAAAAATTAAGTAATTTTAAGGCATAAAACTTATTTGTTATTAAATCATAAATTATTTTAACTTTTGACTTTAGAAAACTGAAATATTTCTCAATCAAATAAAAGAAAAGCCGAATCTGTAATACCCTTCACCACATGTGTGAGTGGTAACAATCACATAGGCATTCTTACACACTCACACACTGATAAAAACATGTAATCGATCCGATTTTAATAACAGTCATGAAGTATATTTAATTGCTGCAAAGAACAAAATTTTGTTTAAAAGAATTTAAATAAGAATTCTATTTTAGGCTGTGCCGAGTCTTTACTACATGTGTATGGTAACAAACATAAGACATTTCAATTCTAATGCATCGATAACCCCCCCCCCCACACACACACATTTCTGATTATAACTGATGTTGAAGTTGTCGCAGATATCGGTTACTAAGTTTTTTCTAATGAACCGATTTTTAAATAGCGATGTCGTAATTATAAGCCTTTTTGGAAAATGTCATTGACCTGTGAATCAAAAACAGGCAGACGACGGACGGATATCTAGACACAGATAAATTGGAAAATATTACACACGGAATGACACCCTCTTCGCCACTTGTGAATTAAAAATATTCTGGTTAGAATTTCAAAGTTGTATCGGATATCGGTCTATATTTCTTTATGTAGGGACCTGTATAAGACTTAATTTTGTCAAATTTCGTTTTATATTTGGATTTTTTTGAGCTTAAAACCTCATTCCGGGAGGATATTTGTAAGGGAGGTACTTGAAACATTGAACAGAAATTGGCCAATTTCAACTGGCTTCTTCATTGGGCCAAAATAATAAAATGCACCACAATTTCATGAAGATATTGCAAAAATTACGGCCAGTAGAATGTTCACTATGTTTACATTCACAACCAGCTAGACAGACGGACGGACGGACATCCTTAAATCAATTCAGAAAGTGATTTTGAGACGAGCAGAATATTAAAAGGTGAGTGTTAATCCATGACAGTAATAAAAGGTCGGAAATGACATAACTGAAGCCCCTAAGATGAAGGACAGATTGTTGCAAATGCAGGAATGTGAGAACTTTAATGAAAACAAGTTAAAGTGTTAAATTCGGCAGGACCAAATTTTCTATATCCTTTGCTTATATGGAATTTTTTTAAACAACGGACTTAACATTTAACGTTAAGTTTTCAATCATTGCCATAGCAAAGTCCATAGTACTCATATGGGATTCAAAAAGGACATGACATAACTGGAGCCCCTAAGATGAAGGACAGATTGTTGCAAATGCAGGAATGTGAGAACTTTAATGAAAACAAGTTAAAGTGTTAAATTCGGCAGGACCAAATTTTCTATATCCTTTGCTTATATGGAATTTTTTTAAACAACGGACTTAACATTTAACGTTAAGTTTTCAATCATTGCCATAGCAAAGTCCATAGTACTCATATGGGATTCAAAAAGGAGGAAAATATGTTTTTGCCTATAACTCAGAAACTAATGGTCCGATTCATTTTATGACTTCAGCGCATAAATTCGCTAAATTAAGTGAAATCCATCTGTGAAAAAATTAAGTCTCTAACTCTTGAAAATTCTTCTTTTTTGCTAATATCTGAATCAGTTATGAACCAACACTGGATTTCAATGGCAAAATTCTCGAAAGGATTTCCAATAGTTTGATCTACATTATCACATATGTTAACTTCATAAACTTAATTTCAAGCGACACACGAACGGACGGCCAGAGCTATATTAATTTCTTTTTCATACCGATCCAGAATATATATACTTTTGGGGGTGTTAAGTCCAAATTACAAACGGAATGACAGAATTATATTTACCCTTCTGACCTGGTCAGATGAAGGATCATAATTATTGAAAAAACCTTTTGAATTTGAATATTCTTTAGGTATTTAAGTGCAAAATCGACACAGACTTATTAATCATGAATATATGTTCCACTTAATACCAATAAAACAATTCAATATAAGATCCCCTATTTGATACTTTTTTCTAAAATATCTATTAATATAATAAATATCTCATATCAACAATTATTTAATAATTTTTGGTAGTTCGATATAAATAAAATTATAGTTAAAAGAAAAATCTCCTCTCAACAATTTATCACAAATTTCCATTAAAACCATAACTTTTGTATGAAAAATCCTTAATAAATAATCGAACAAATAAAATACTGAAATAAAATATAATCAATCATTCAATATTTAAAAAAAATTATCATAAATATTAATAAAGTTAACAAATGATAAGATAACAACAATTAAATTTATAGCAAAAATACGAGAGGAAGTTAAAAAAAGACCGTTAACTAAAACTTAAGTTAAACTAAATAAAAAAAGGGGAGATCACAGACGGACTGACAATTGAAATCTTAATAAAACAAAAAAATATAGAAATAGAAAATATTACGACTTTTATCGAATCATCCAACAAATAGGAAAATAAATATTTACATTTAGGACTTTGTATTATGAAATAAATAAAAAAAAACGAAACGAAACGAAACGAAACCAACAGGTATTAGAAGGAATATTAACACATAACTGTACTTAAATATAAATATTTGCATTAAAAGTTGTATTAAAAATACTTATATGGTAGAATGAATTTTACTTACTCTTGATTAGATAGTTACAATATTTAGATATTGATATATATATACATCGTATATATACTTATATATAGTAGTGATTAATATAAAACATTTATCAAGAACAAGACTAATATCTATAACAATAAAATACTTACAAAACCGCCATTACTAAAATAAATACTTCTCACATACTCATTGAATTGCAAAGTATCTATGGAATAATTATTTTTTTTCTTTAGTAATTTGTATCTTTATTATCGCAATAGTAGAAATGATGATAATATAACTTTTAATTATAACAGTGGGTAATAAAAGTGTAGAATTTTGCCTTTTTTAGATACAGGAACTGGAACTAAAACTGAACTAAGAACTGAACTAAGAACTGAACTAGAACTGAACTTGAATTGAACTTGAACTGAACTTGAACTGAACTTGAACTGAACTAGAACTGAACTAGAATTGAACTAGAACTGAACTTGAACTGAACTTGAACTGAACTAGAAGTGAACTAGAACTGAACTCGAACTGAACTCGAACTGAACTCGAACTGAAGTTGAACTGAACTTGAACTGAACTAGAACTGAACTTGAACTGAACTAGAACTGAACTAGAACTGAACTTGAATTGAACTTGAACTGAACTTGAACTGAACTAGAATTGAACTAGAACTGAACTTGAACTGAACTTGAACTGAAGTTGAACTGAACTTGAACTGAACTTGAACTGAACTTGAACTGAACTAGAACTGAACTAGAACTGAACTCGAACTGAACTTTAACTGAACTAGATCTGGAAACTGAACTAGAACTGAACTAAAAGTGGACTAGATCTGAGCTAGAACTGTACTAAAAGTGGACTAGAACTGAACTAAAACTGAACTTGAACTGAACTTGAACTGAATTAGAACTGAACTCGAACTGAACTAGAATTGAACTAGATCTGGACTAGAACTGAACTAAAAGTGGACTAGAACTTAACTAGAACTGAACTAGAATTGAACTAGATCTGGACTAGAACTGAACTAAAAGTGGACTTGAACTTAACTAGAACTGAACTAAAAGTGGACTAGAACTTAACTAAAACTGAACTAGAACTAAACAAGAACTGTACTCCAACTGAACTACAACTGAACTAGAACTAAACAAGAACTGTACTCCAACTGAACTAGAACTGAACTAAAAGTGGACTAGAACTTAAATAGAACTGAACTAGAACTGGATAAGAACTAAACTAGAACTGAACTAAAAGTGGACTAGAACTTAACTAGAACTGGATAAGAACTGAACTAAAACTGAACTAGAACTAAACAAGAACTGTACTCCAACTAAACTACAACTGAACTAGAACTAAAATTGAATCAGGTACTGAATCAAGTCAAGAGTTGCATCAAGACCTGAATGAAGAGCTTTATCAAGATTTGAATAAAAAACTAAATATAGAATCAAGATTTGTATCATGAACTGAATTCAGAAGTGGATTAACAATACGAAAAATAATTGAATAAAGAACTAAATCATGGACTGAATTAAGAACAAGAGAAATACCTGCATTAAGAGCAGAGCTGAATCAAGAACATTCAGGAATTGAAACTAAAACTGAATTAAGGACTAAGTTATGGACTGTATCAATAAGTGAATGAAGAATTTTGTCGGGAATTTAATTAAGCACTGAATTGAGGATTGAAGGACGAAATGAAGCAAGAAGAATTGAATCAAGAATTTAATATAAATCTGAAATGCATCAAGAACATTATAAAGAACTGAATCCAGAATTAATTTAAGAATTAGAAAATAATTAAATAAAAAACTGAATCAATCAATTAAGAAGATAATTGAATAAGGAAATGAATCAAGGACTGAATCAAGAATTGAATCAAGAAACTAACTTAAGGACTGAGTCGAGAACTGAAGTAAAACTGTATCAAGAATTGAATCAAGAACAGAGTCAAGAATTGAATCAAGAACTAAGTAAAAAAACTGAATCAAGAACTGCATTAAGAATTGAATGAAATAAAAATTGATGAAGAATTGAAACCAGAACTGAATCAAGACTTTTATAAGAAAAAACTTTAACAAAAATTTAATCAAGAATTGAAACACGAACTAAATGAAAAGTCAAGAACTTAAAAAAGAACTGAATCAGGAACTGGAAAAATTTTCATAGAAATTTTTTGTAAAAAATGTTGATGTTCAAGAGATTTTTAAAGAAAATTTTGCTGTTCAAAAGAACTTTACAGAAAACATTAAATTTCCTTAAAATTTCAAAATTTTCTAAATTTTTCATTTTTTTCTTTAAATAAAATTTTGAAAAGTTTCATTTCAAAATATTTTTTTTAAAATTTTCCATTTTTGTAAAATAAAAATAACTTTTCTAACTCCTTTCGAATTTCTAAGTACACGTA
Source organism: Cochliomyia hominivorax (assembly GCA_004302925.2). Taxonomy (NCBI): domain Eukaryota; kingdom Metazoa; phylum Arthropoda; class Insecta; order Diptera; family Calliphoridae; genus Cochliomyia; species Cochliomyia hominivorax. Next base: position 16,315,926 of record PYHX02000467.1, read on the forward strand.
TCTTCTATCTTTTATTAAATGTCGTACATTAGAACTATAAATGAAAAAATGGCTTGATTACAAAAACAAAAAACGTTAAAAAGACTATATGAAATACTTTTTTTGTTTTAATGCCACGAATTCCATATTTACCTGTAAAACACCTTCTACAAAACATTTAACTATAAATATGACTATAATATCATATATAGAAAGATATCTAGGATAGATATTGTTACTAATACAACAACAACAACAAAAGAGCTATTATAATCGACATTCTCTGTACTAAAACTTAGACATATTTCACAGAAAAATATTTTATTCTAATAATGGCAACAACAACAGCAAAGAATAACGCATACAACAACAAGAATCAACTTATAGATATAAAAAATATATAGAAAAAGATAATAAAAATAAAAAGCACGAAATTTTCTAAAAAAGCAAAAAAAAAAAAAAAATAAAAAAAATAAATAATGACAAATAATATATATGAGTCCTCATATAACCACTTTTTTCCATTTAGTTATTTTCTTTTGTAGTTCTCTTTTTTCATTATTTTCCTAATATTTTGATACGTTAGACTACAACAGGTAACTAATAACTAAAATCTAAAAGCTTTGAGATATCATTCATTTCTTTTATAGTTATAAGTGTATGAGTGTGTGTATGTGTGTTTTGGAGTGTGTTTTATTAGGGACATATGCAAAATATATGTTAACGATAAGTTATATTTGTTGTAGATAAAAAGAAAATGCTTTCAAAATTATAAAGAAATGTAATGAGTACCTAATGTTTTCGATATCTTAATGCAAAAATAACTTTAATTAACACAAAAAAATTAATGACATTTTATAGTTGAAACATTGATGTAACGTTAACCAAATAAAATTTGAATAAATGTGGGCGTGACATGCCGGGGCTTTAAATAAATTTAATATCTTTTTGTTCAAAAGATACGTGGTTAAAGAGGTTAAATCGTCATCATAAACCCAAATGTGTAACCATAATTTTAACGCTTTTTTCAATTTCAATGAAAATACTTGCAGATGTTTTAGTTTAGTGAAATTAAATGTTTAGTGCAAAAGGACTTTTAAGATTCGAGAGAGATTAAATAAAATTTGCCATCAGAAGAAAGTTGATCCATTTATAGTTCGGCAAATTTTAAAATTTAATTATTGGAACATGTAAACGCCAAGTAGGGTTATAGTAGTTCAAAGTGTACTCATTGAGCGCAAATTTTGGGACATTTCTTGATTTAAGTCTTAATTCAGTATTTAATTCAATAAATACAGTTATTGTTTCAGTCCTTGTTTAAGTTTTTGTTTCCGTTCTTGATTAATTTATATTTGATAGAAAATTTTCTATAAAATTCCCATGAAGAGAAAATTTTCTATAAAATTCCCATGAAGAGAAAATTTTCTATAAAATTCCCTTGAAGAGAAAAATTTCTATAAAATTTCCTTGAAGAGAAAAATTTCTATAAAATTCCCTTGAAGAGAAAATTTTCTATAAAATTCCCTTGAAGAGAACAATTTTTATAAAATTCCCTTGAAGAGAAAAATTTCTATAAAATTCCCTTGAAGAGAAAAATTTCTATAAAATTCCCTTGAAGAGAAAAATTTCTATAAAATTCCCTTGAAGAGAAAAATTTCTATAAAGTTCCCTTTAAGAACAAATCTTTTATAAAATTCCCTTTAAGAAGAAATTTTCTTTAAAATTCCCTTTAAGAACAAATTTTCTATAAAATTCCCTTGAAGAGAATAATTTTTATAAAATTCCCTTTAAGAAGAAATTTTCTTTAAAATTCCCTTGAAGACAAAAATTTTTATAAAATTCCCTTGAAGATAAAATTTTCTATAAAATTCCCTTGAAGAGAAAAAATTTTATAAAATTCCCTTTAAGAAGAAAATTTCTTTAAAATACCCTTGAAGAGAAAAATTTCTATAAAATACCCTTGAAGAGAAAAATTTCTATAAAATTCCCTTGAAGAGAAAATTTCCTATAAAATTCCCTTGAAAAACAAAAATTTCTATAAAATTCCCTTGAAAAGAAAATTTTCTATAAAATTCCCTTGAAAAGAAAATTTTCTATAAAATTCCCTTGAAAAGAAAATTTTCTATAAAATTCCCTTGAAAAGAAAATTTTCTATAAAATTCCCTTGAAAAGAAAATTTTCTATAAAATTCCCTTGAAAAGAAAATTTTCTATAAAATTCCCTTGAAAAGAAAATTTTCTATAAAATTCCCTTGAAAAGAAAATTTTCTATAAAATTCCCTTGAAAAGAAAATTTTCTATAAAATTCCCTTGAAAAGAAAATTTTCTATAAAATTCCCTTGAAAAGAAAATTTTCTATAAAATTCCCTTGAAAAGAAAATTTTCTATAAATTCCCTGAAAATTCTATAAATTCCCTTGAGAAGAAAATTTTCTATAAAATTCCCTTGAGAAGAAAATTTTCTATAAAATTCCCTTGAGAAGAAAATTTTCTATAAAATTCCCTTGAGAAGAAAATTTTCTATAAAATTCCCTTGAAAAGAAAATTTTCTATAAAATTCCCTTGAAAAGAAAATTTTCTATAAAATTCCCTTGAAAAGAAAATTTTCTATAAAATTCCCTTGAAAAGAAAATTTTCTATAAAATTCCCTTGAAAAGAAAATTTTCTATAAAATTCCCTTGAAAAGAAAATTTTCTATAAAATTCCCTTGAAAAGAAAATTTTCTATAAAATTCCCTTGAAAAGAAAATTTTCTATAAAATTCCCTTGAAAAGAAAATTTTCTATAAAATTCCCTTGAAAAGAAAATTTTCTATAAAATTCCCTTGAAAAGAAAATTTTCTATAAAATTCCCTTGAAAAGAAAATTTTCTATAAAATTCCCTTGAAAAGAAAATTTTCTATAAAATTCCCTTGAAAAGAAAATTTTCTATAAAATTCCCTTGAAGAGAAAAATTTTTATAAAATTCCCTTGAAGAGAAAAATTTTTATAAAATTCCCTTGAAAAGAAAATTTTCTATAAAATTCCTTGAAGAGAAAATTGTCTATAAAATTTCCTTGAAGAGAAAATTGTCTATAAAATTTCCTTGAAGAGAAAATTGTCTATAAAATTCCCTTGAAGAGAAAATTGTCTATAAAATTCCCTTGAAGAGAAAATTTCTATAAAATTCCCTTGAAAAGAAAATTTCTATAAAATTCCCATGAAGAGAAAATTTCTATAAAATTCTTCTTAAGAAAAATTTTTAAGGATTTCCATTTAAGGGAAATTTCTTTTAATAAAACTTCCCTACCCCAGCCTCGTTATTGACATACATTAATACTTCCTTCCTGCATTAATACTCCGAATCAAAAAAAAAAATGCGACAAACAAATTACTTAAATGCATCTGGTACATTTTTTCTATTTATATTCCAAAGTACCAACGATTTTGTTGTGTCTAGAACTTATTTTTTTATTTATTTGCTGTACTTTTTTTATTTCAGTAGACTTCAATACTTTATTTAGATCATTTATTATTTATTGATCGCGATAAATAACACGAAACTTAATAAAACAACTACTAAAATAATGAAAAATGTACAAACGGTTTCCATATGGAAATCGACCAGAGAGAAAGAGAGAGAGAGAGAAAGAGTTACACTAATACAAAGTATTAAAATGGAATATTTTATTTGGAAACTTAAGTGCATTTTAGGGGGGATTTTTATTCTGTTCAAGGAAAAACTTATCACGCACATAATAAATGACAACATGTGGGTGTTACTTTTTTGCTACTTGCAAAGCAAATAGAAAATTGCAAAGCTAAAAAATAATAACGAAAAAGCCTTTTTTAAATGTAGAAAGTCTCTAAAGACGTAATTAGATTTTTTAGGTATAAACAAGCTTTTACCCGGTGCGCTTTTCTGCGCACAAAATTCTTCTCAGTCCTGGATAACGAAGGAAAATTCACAAATCAAAATCAAATTTGAAAATTTCTTTTGGTATTCGAGAATGAATATTTGGTCTGTATGGGAGGTACCCCTCTCCCTGGTACTATCGGAATTTACGGATACCTTGGGATTATTCTGCGAAAATTTCATCAAAATTGGCCCAACCGTTCTGGTGTCTATATTTTATAAGCATACATACACACATTCAATTTTGTATATATAAATTATTGAAAAAATCATTTAAAAATTGATTTTTTTATATCCATAATATGAACAGATTTATTTTCAATTTTTTCAAACTCTGAAGCGTGCCTTATTCCTTATCAGGGTAGTTTTATTTCCACTTTTTTTGTTAAAATTAAATTCTTTATAAAATATTTTCTCTGTTTTAGACCATATGTTTCCTTAATTGTAGATTTCAGTTAACACATTTTCAGAAAGTCACCCTTAGTTTCCTTAAAACTAAAATTTTTAAGAAAAACGTCTTGCAAGACGTTTGCATTATTCTTAAGACGCATGCCACAATAGATTTAGTTGTTGTTGTTGTTGTTGCATTTTATAAAGGGAATAAAAATGATCTTAGAAGTTTTTTCCTAAAGTTCACTGAATGGAACCGTTAAGACACTAAATTTTATTTTTATTCCTTCTTTAGTTTCTATTTTCTTTTGATCGTTATCTTTTTGTCTTCTTTTTTTCCATTTTAGTGTTTTATTAAATACGTTACTTTTATAGGGAGTTGTAATTTATTATTAACCCTCCTGTATTTTATTGGCAAATTAAGTTTCTTTTAAAAGAAATCAGTGACTAACACGCAGGGACGTATTGGAGGATAATTAATTAATAGAGCAAATGACGTTAAAAAGGCCTCATTTAAGGAATTTTAAGAAGAGATTAAATTTATAGAAAATTATCTCTTAAAGAAAATTTAACAATTTTTTAAATTAATTTCTGTAAAAGGCTATTTTAGAGAAATTTTCTGTTAAAGGGAAATTTCTGTTAAATGAATTTTATAAAAAAATCCCTTAAAGGAAATTTTATAAAAATAATTTCTCTTAAAGGTAATTTTAAAGAGAATTCTATAGAAAAATTTCTGTCTACGAAAAATCCATACACAATTTTATGTCTAAGATTTTCTGTCTAAGAATTCATAAAAAAATTCTTCTTAAAGGGAATTTTATAGAAAATTTTCGGTCTAAAAGAATTCTATGGAATTCTTTCTTAGAGAATTTTCTAGATAATTTCTGTTAAAGGGAAATTTATGTTAAAAGAATTTTATAAAAAAGGTAATTTTAAACATAATTCTATAGAAAATTTTCTGTTAAAGGGAAATTTCTGAAAAAAGGTAATTTTAAAGAGAATTCTATAGAAAATTTTATAGAAAATTTTCTGTCTAAGAGAATTCTATAGAAAATTTTCTGTCTGAGAGAAATTTATAGAATTTTCTAGATAATTGTTTGTCTAAGAGTTTGTTTTATAGAATTTTTTCTGTTCAAGAAAATTTTAAAGGAAATTTTTAGCTTTTTTCTTAAGAAATTTTTTATTTTTCCTTTCAAGAAATTTATAGGTTTCAAATGAATAAAATTTTGTTTTCCTGTTCTTTAAGAGAATTTTAAATCAATTTATTAAAAATATATTTTTTCTTAAAAAATTTTATAGGAAATTAAAAATAAATTTCCTTTAAACACCAAATTTTGGTTTAATAAGTAAATTTTTTATTTTTTGTTGTTATTTTTTGTTTTTTTGTTCCGAAATTCCACTTGACTTTTTACACGGATTTTAAAATCACTTGACCAGAACTTTTAAACAAAAAAAAAACACATTAAAAACTAATTGCTATAGACAGGGCGACAGATTTTCTGATTACATACTGACATACCTTTATAAAAGTTTTATTCAAATGTATGTCTCTGCCGACAACAACAACAACAACTACAACAATTCATAATTATCATAAACCACTTGTCTTTCAATAAAACATTTTCAGTTAAAAAAATATTCAAAAAACACATGTGTTTTTTTAAAAATGACATGGAACTTGTGCTTTTTTGTCGTAATAAGTACAAGAACATTTCGGATATTTAAAATAGAAAATAAAATTAAAAAAACTACCTAATTTTTTTAAATTTATATTTTAATTCAGTTATAACGATGACACCCAAACATTAAGGCCAATATTTTTTATGTTAAAGTTAAACTAAAATAAGTTAAACCACCCTCCCTTCTTTACTGAGGATAGACAGACGGACAGACAGAATAGAATGATGGGCACATGGGTAAATGGGTTGTAATATTTGTAGGTACGAATGTGTTGTATTTAGTAAACACATGCCAAACAAGTACGCGACATTTACTGTGTTCTTTGAGCTGTGAAGGCACATTCCAGTGGTAGAGAATAACAATATTTTCGACTAAAAAAATTATGAACTTAAAAAATGAAGAGAAATAGTTTAGGTTATGTAACGATCGCTTACCCTACAACCATTCAAAGAAATTACTTATATCAGCAAGAATTTCAAATGTAAAATTGTCGATATATCAGATCAAATATCTGATTAAAAGAATTTTATACAAAATTTTCTCTTAAAAGGAATTTGTAAAATATTTTCTCTAAAAGAGAGTTTTATATAAAATTTAGAAAATTTCCTGTTGAAGAAAATTTTTCTAGAAAATTTCCTGTTGAAGAGAATTTTTCTAAAAAAATGTTCTGTTGAGGGGACTTTTTCTAGAAAATGTTCTGTTGAGGGGAATTTTTCTAGAAAATTTTCTGTTGAGGGGAATTTTTCTAGAAAATTTTCTATTAAAGGAATTTTTTCTAGAAAATTTCCTGTTAAAGGAATTTTTTCTAGAAAATTTCCTGTTAAAGGAATTTTTCTAAATTCTTAAGGATTTTTAGAAATTTCCTATTAAAGGAATTTTTTCTAGAAAATTTCCTGTTAAAGGAATTTTTTCTAGAAAATTTCCTGTTAAAGGAATTTTTTTCTAGAAAATTTCCTGTTAAAGGAATTTTTTCTAGAAAACTTCCTGTTAAAGGAAATTTAAAAAAAATTCCTGTTGAAGGGAATTTCTAGAAATTTTCCTGTTGAAGGGAATTTTTCTAGAAAATTTTCTATTAAAGAGAATTTTTCAAGAAAATTTCCTGTTGAAAGGAATTTTTCTATATAATTTTCTATTAAAGAGAATTTTATAGAAAATTTTCCATTAAAGAGAATTTTATAGAAAATTTTCCATTAAAGAGAATTTTATAAAAAAGAATTTCATTAAAGAGAATTTTATAGAAAATTTTCCATTAAAATTAATTTTATTGAAATTTTTCTGTTAAAGATAATTTTACAGAAAATTCTCTGTTAAAGAGAATTTTACAGAAAAATGTCTATTGAAGAGAATAAGAATTTCCGCTCAAGATAATTTTATAGAAAATTGTCTGTTCAAAGTCAAAATACATTCTAAATACAAAAAAATATTCTAAACATATTCTAAACTCAATGTAGGGTGTCTTAGTTTTCCTCCTTTACTTCCTCAAATGTCCTAATATTTTTCTTCATATCTTCCAATATCTCTTTCTACCTCTTTTCTCTTTGATACTCTCTAGTACGTAACAATTTTCTTATTTATCAAAAATTATTCTCTTTTATTACATTTTAATTGTCTCAGGCTTTTTTGAAATTTCTCTTGTAGGTGTACAATAATATACGTTATATTCAAATTATGCTCAAGGTGTTTAAAGAAGTCAGTACCTTAAAGATATCAATTGAGTATAGAAGAGGGGGGTTACAAATGGGTTGTTAGTTAGATTGGTGGTGGTGGTGGTGGAAGTGCTTAAGAAAAGTCTCTTTTCAAAACATATGCTCAATATTCTCTTGATCGTTAAAAGACACATGTCTTTAAGTTTCCTATTTTTTATATGACATTTGCATTTCATGTTTAGTTAGTTTTGACCGTCTGCCAGTCGTACACCCTTAAATTGGTGAAGAAAATTGTTTCGTTGATTTCTTTAAGACGCATGCGTGCAGAAAGTTTTTCGTTATAATTGTAGGAAATTTTAATGGGAAGAATGTAATAGTTTTATGTTCAGGTTAGGGGGAGGGTAATGGAAATATGATTTTTATTTTAAAAAGGAATAAAACTGAGGGCCTTTCAAAACTAAATAAAATGCGATTTTTTGGTGAAGAAGAAAAACTGTTTTTAAAACAGAATTATTGAAAACTTCCTTTAAACATGAAATTTACAGAAAATTTCCTTTCTATACAAAATTATCGAAAATTTCCTTTAAATAGGAACTTTAAGGAAAATTGCCAGAAATTCAGATTGATGATCGACAAATTTCCTTTAAATTTAAATTTAACGAACATTTCCCCTTAATGAAAAATTTATGGAAAATATCCTCTAAATAGAAATTTTATCCAAAATATTCCTAAATTTAATGGGAAATATTTCGAAAATTTTCTTTAAATATAAATTTTATCGTACATTTCTTATAATAGGGAATTTATCGATAGTTTGCTCAAAATAGAAATTATCGAAAATTTCTTCTAATTAGGAAATTTATCGAAAATTTCCTCTAAATTGGAAATTTATCGAAAATTTCCTCTAAATTGGAAATTTATCGAATATTTCCTCTAAATTAGAAATTTATCGAAAATTTCCTCTAAATTAGAAATTTATCGAAAATTTCCTCTAAATTGGAAATTTATCGAAAATTTCCTCTAAATTGGAAATTTATCGAAAATTTCCTCTAAATTGGAAATTTATTGAAAATTTCCTCTAAATTAGAAATTTATCGAAAATTTCCTCTAAATTAAAAATTTATCGAAAATTTCCTCTAAATTGGAAATTTATCGAAAATTTCCTCTAAATTGGAAATTTATCGAAAATTTCCTCTAAATTGGAAATTTATCGAAAATTTCCTCTAAATTAGAAATTTATCGAAAATTTAATCTAAATTGGAAATGTATCGAAAATTTCCTCTAAATTGGAAATTTATCGAAAATTTCCTCTAAATTGGAAATTTATCGAAAATTTCCTCGAAATAGGAAATTTATCGAAAATTTCCTCTAAATAGGAAATTTATCGAAAATTTCCTCTAAATAGGAAATTTATCGAAAATTTCCTCTAAATAGGAAATTTATCGAAAATTTTCTCTAAATAGAAAATTTTACAAAATTTTTTTGTAAATAGAAAATTTTTTTGTATTTAAAAAATTTTCCAAAAAAATTATCTAAAAGGAAAACTGAACTGAAAGGAGGATTTTTGTTAGGAATTTGGTGGAAATTTTAATTTTTAAATATATTTTTTTTAATTATAAAACTTTATTTAACTTCCTTTTCAGAATATTTTCTAAGGAGTCAATTACTAATTGTTTATATCCTTTATTTTTCTTCCTTTTCCCACAACACACATTAATACAACAATTATCCAACTAATTTGCAAAAATTTAACTTTAATTCTGGAAATACAGTTAAAAGAGAGAAAAACCATGTTATTTAAATATCTTATGCTAATAATGCCTATAAAAGTTGATTCTTTACATAGCAGTTTCTTAAACTTAAAAGTCAAAAATTAAACATATGAGCGCAATAAAAACCCGACAGTTCTGAGCTGAGAAAAAAATATCTCAAATAATTATAAACACTTTAACGGTTCTAAGAGAGTCTAGACTTTAGAGAAATTAAAGAAAGAATTGCGTTAGGAATTTGTATTTGTTTAAGCAATATGAGGTTCATTGTCTACCTAACTGTGTCTTAGTAATCTATCGAGTAGTCAGCATAAATATGGAAAATTGTTGGCTATCAAATATTTCTTAAAGTATTTAAAATTTAATAGATTTAATTAATTTGCTAAACTATTTCTATATATTCCCCCCGATCTGCAGGTTCCTCTGTGCTTAAATTTGTTTATGTTTCCATATGATTTTTTTTTTTTAATTTCTGTTTTAAGAAATAATCATATTAGTTTACAACCAACAAACTTTTCCTATAATCATAAAAATCTTTTAAAATTATATATATATTTTTTATGATTATTATTGTTGTCTATAATTTCTTTCAGAAGTTGTTCCTTTTCTCTCTCTCTTTCGCTCTCTTCCCTCGAAAGAACAATACATTTTGGGTAACAACATTGTAAGTTTTTCAAAACGTTAAAAGTTAACGGCAAAGAATTAAGTTTTAAAACTTCCTTTCCATTATAATGCGGTTTTTATGACAATTGTTTTAAGTATTTGAATGTATGTGTTAACATGGAATTTTTTATTAGCCAAATAAACGAATAAAGATACAGATACAAAATACATATTTGATTTTAAGTTTACAATGTTTGTAATGGGAAATTTTTTTAAGAACGAGAGAGAGAGAGAGAAAGATAAATTTTGAAATTAGAAAATTATGGATAATAAAAGGACATTGTTGAAAAAGGCTTTAATTATAAAAATAAAGTTAAAAGAAAATTAGAAACTTAAGATCAGAGTGCTCTCTTCTCTTGTTGACCCTTTATGAAGCTCTCTCTTACGCCCTTCTCTATAAAGATTTTAAGAGGTCAAACTTAAAGATACACTAAATAACTCTATTTAACAATTAGATATCTTAAGATCTATATAATTCCTTACCCTCCATAAATCCATCTTACTAATCTATCTTTTCGCACGTTCTCTGGTGATCCTGCAGAGTAATATTTACACATACTTTAACACTTTGTTTACGCCTTTTGGCTTCTGCATTTTTTTCTCTGACTCTCTCTCTCTCTCTTTCTCTTCTATTTCCTACTCAACATACATCACTATAATTCAAGGAAGTAACCTTAAATTCATAACAAAATAATGATACGGGTTTCCAGGTAGAAATCGGAACTAATGACAATATTTTTTATTGTTCTTTACATTCTTTAAAATTGCTACACATATTTATGCTTCAGTTTTCAACAGACTGCAACAGCGAGAGCCAGATCCCTTAGCAATATAATAACAACAACAATTGTTATTATGATGATCATCATCATTATTATTGTGGTAGACAACTGAGTAGTGAGGCATAAAGTCCAGGTGTGCAATAACTTATGGCACGCACCGTTTCTAAAAAATATGTACGAGTGTATGAAGAATAAGAGAGTGTATGAAGGTCTCATATATAATTATTAATTTTGGAAAGAGAAAAAGTAAAAATATTTGTTTGTAAAGAAAGGGAACATGATTTTTGTATACAAAGTGATCTTGCAGAGTGTATCAAGCTAAATGATCAAACAACAAAATATATTTTAAATCAGAATCCCTCTTTTTAAATTCCAATTTTATATATATTTAATGCAAAATTAAATAAAGGCGCTTTAAATGAAAATTAAATGATCGCAATTGATTTAAAAACTCAAGATCACTTTTTTACAAAATCTACTACAGATTTTAAAACAAATAATTTTAACTTTAGAAAGGAGAGGCTATACAATTTCATTAACAAGTTTTATAGGGTTTATGACTTTTATATAGAAGATGATCTTGTTATAAAAATATCATAGTTCATCAAGGAACAAGATTTAAACCACAAGATCACGTTTTGGCAATCCCATACTTGTATCTTTTTAAAAGATAAATTAATCAAAATCCTGAATGATCAAACATAATGTTAATGCTCAAGATCACTACAAAAAGTAAACATTTTTAATACAAATTTTGAATTATGTATCACTAATAGAAACTGAATGATCAATCATTATTTTATTATTAATTTAATGTTAAAATTGAAGATCTACTCACAAGCTCAATTTTAAAAAAGATTAAACTTGATCCAAGATTTCAAACACGATCAGTTTGGGAAGTTCCATATTTCTTTCAAATGGAAAACTTAAAAAGACCCTTAAAATAGTGACATAATTAAGCTCGAAATCACTTCAAAAAATCTATATATTTAATTAAAAAATTCTAAAAAAAGCCCAGAAAAGCTTTATTTAAAAATCACTATCACTTTATAATTTGTCAGTTTTGTGTTGGCATTCAATATAGAATAACAGATCAAACACGATCAAAACATTTAAAATAATCATTTTTGTTTTGTAAAAAGAAGTCCACACTTCTTTTTACTAGAAAAATTAAAGCTCAAGATCACTTTAAAAGTCGAAACTTCAAACTTTATTTCGTAGATCACCACTACTTCATAATTAATACCTAAATATAGAACTCAGAATTTCAATTTACAAAATCAAATATTATCGAAGAGATCGAACTTAATCAAAAAGATCAAATACGATCACTTTTGCAAAAGTGTATACTTTTTCTGTTTGAAGCCAAAATCATTTGAGAATCACTTAAGTACAATAATCCAAATCACTTAATTAGATTAAATAGCTGAATCCAAAACTAGCGATCATTTAAAAAAAATATCCCTCTTTAATAATTAGAGATCTTTGTGATCTGGAACTATAGAACATGATCAAAGCCATTGGATCAAACTTATTAATTAGTAAAAATGAAACTCGTATCAAATTTAAATTTACTTTCATAATTTATGATCACTTGAAAAAACGTTATATTTTTATGTCCATCTCGATCACTCGAATATAATATACGAGTGACTTAATACAGATTTGTATGCCCCAAAAATTCTGAAAGTCATTAAGATCGCTTATAATGTTTGACCAATGAAATGAACATTTTTAATATACGATCACTTTTTGACAATTTTTATATTTTTCTCTTAAAGCAAAAGTCTAATTGATCAGGTTAAATAAAATAGAAATAAAAAAACTCGCCTCAATTTAGCGATGACAGATCTTTCGATTTCATTAATTTTCAACATTTATGAGCAATTTCAAAAAACATATGCTCACGATCACTCATAAATTTTTAATACAAAAAGTAATTACAGAATTTGATTTCCCTCAAATTGCGATCAGTTTATGAAAAGGACATAATTCTTGTATTAAAAGTTCACGATCACTAATAATTTTCATTTAATGTGTAAAAATTTATCAGCTAACGATCATTCTATGAAAAGTTCATATTTTTTCTCCTTGAATGAAATGTTGAAAATGATCGATTTCGAAGATCGCAATCTCCTAGAAATGCATACAATTTGGATAATTTCCTTCGAGCTGAAATTTACGATCACTTATGATTTTTCATAAAATAATAATTTATGTAGCATGATGATTTTATTATTATTCTGATCGTTTAATAAAAATGATGAAACTTTTCTCCCGGAAACTTCGTTGTTAAAACACACGATCACTTTGAGAAAATCCCATAATTTTTCTGTTATGTTTTTCTTATCTCTTTAGCTGCAAAATTAATAATTTAACATAAGATCGTTTGAAATTATGTCGATCAAAAAATGAGTTTTAATTGTAAAGTCTTCACATTTTCCCAATTATTCATATCACGATCGTTTTATATAAAATGAGGATTTTGCTCTTGAAAGTATTTGAATTAAAAGAAAATTCTCATTTCAAAGACCATGATCAATATTGAGTTTCTCTTTTTCTTGAATTTACTCTATTTAGCTGGATATTTACCTAATGATCATCTATTTAAACTGATGATCGTTTAAAAAATATATCTATTGAAAAAAAGCTTTACTTTTTTAATTTTTCTCATTATCTTAATTATTCATATTTACTAATAATTTTCATTTTCTTTTTTTTATCTTTTCTTTTTAGGAGGATTAATGATGGACGACAGAGATAAATAACGCTTTGTTTGTGGTAAATTTTCAACTCCAAAAAGAAATTCTTAAAAAAACGAAGAAAAAAACTCATTATAATTTAAGTAACTTTCCTCCCCTTTTCGGCCTTAAATTTAATTTCCCAAAAAAAAATTATTTTAATTTGAATTTCTATAAAGTTTCTTTTAGTTTAGAAATCATCTGTTATTTTAACTGTTGACGATTCTTATAATTTCCAATTTTTATTTATTTTCAAAAATGTTCAAATGTTCAGGAATTTTTCTTTCCTTTATTGCCAGTTTTATCCTTCTTTTTTTAATATAATTTTAAGGGGTGGTGGTATTTTAAGATCCTTTTTGGAAAAATGCAATAGAAAGTTTTTTTCTATATTCGGTGGTGGGTTCTGCAATGAAAATGCAACAGACTTCAATTCTTTTTTCTTTCCACTTCGAAAGTGTACAGTCATTCCTTTAGTTGATTAAAGTTTTTAATTGTTTTTTTTTTTCTCATATTCTTCTATGGGATAAGGGAGGGAGTTTTATAGTGAAATAATTTGTATTTTATTCATTTAATATGTAAAGGAATTTTTATTTAGTCCTTTTTTTCTTTTTGAAAAAGTAAATTTGTTTTTCATGAAGTGAAAAACAACAGACATCAGAAAGCTGTACAATTTTACTTATGAACTTAATATGATCGTGTTAAGTAATAAATTTTGGATGGAAATAACTGAAACAAGTTTTAGGATCACAAAAACAGGTTTTTAATTAAAAATACATTAAAAATATTTAAAAACTAAAAATATCGATCCCTGCAACGATTTATACTCAAATACGAATGAAATTAAACGAACAAGTTTATATGCGATTTTATGGACTTCACTAAATAAATCTATGTTTTAAGGCTTTTTATATCAGATCAATTTCCCTTTTAAGTGGAACTCAAATTTGAAAGAATTTTAAATTTAAAAAAACTCTTTTCCCTAGTTTTATAAAATTAAAATTACGCTCTAATTTTAATTTTATATAAAACTAGTAGACTCGACAAACTTCGTTTTGTCAAAAATATATTGCTTCGTATGGGCGATACCCCTTCCCCTGTTCTTCTACATTTTCTCCAGTAAAACAGTTAAGACCAAATTTGAGAACTCTCGCTGTTATAGTTCTTTAGATATTCGATAACCAAAATTTGCTTTATATGGGCAATACCCCTCCTCCTGGTCTTATCTGTCCTACGTTTTAACCAGTAAAACAATTCCTTGAGGAAGTTGTGGGGACCAAATTTGGATTTTCTTTGGCCTGACTTTTAATTAATGTTCTATTACTTGTACAAAAAACCTAATCGTGCATAATGTTGATCTTCCCAGAAATATGACTTATTGAAATATTTTAGCTAAATCGTTTAATTTTCACTTAAATCAGTTTTTTCTTAATTTCTTTTTTCCATTAAACATTTTCAGTTTGTTACACTTAACGCCATCTATATGTACTTTTCGAAACGTTAAACATCCTCACCCACTGTGATTTATTACAAATATAGTAAAAAGAACCTTTAAATTTCTTAAACAAAAACCTGTTTAACAACCCTTTATCCACCTCCTCCACCCCACTAAAAAATCCACAATAACCTGTTTAACAATTGAGTTAAATGGGTTAAACTGGGAATTACCACCCTCCTCTCTGTTAAGATTTGAAAAGAAATAAAATATTTAACTCAAAATTTAAAGGTTAGAAAAAATACTCTTAAAAAGTTTATAGTGAAATTTATCTGAACACCCCCTTTTCAAGGTTAAAAAACCTAAATTAGATTTTAAGTTTTCTATTTCATTTCCCCCTTTTTGAGTTCCTTTTTTTCTATTCGAAGGTTGAAAGATGTTTTTTATCTTTTTTTTTTTCTCTAAACTTTTATCTTTACAGAGAGACTTTTTAAGCGCGCGTAAGGAGAGAGTAAAAAACAAAAAAAAACAAATTTTAAAATTAAAATTTTTTTATTCACAAAAAAAAATTAATGAAATTTAGAGAAAAAAAATTTATGAAAAAAATTAAAAACCAAACAAAAAAAGAATTAAAAATTCAAAAATCTTAAAAATTAAATGCTAAAGACATTCGCATGTGTGTGGTGGTGGAAAGAAGATTCAAAACAAAATTTACAATTAGAAAACGGAAAAAACGTAAACGTCGCATTTTGAAACGGAAGAAGAAAAACAAACAAGTTGTGAATCAAAATTTCTAAGTTTGGCGAAATTTATTATTACACTTTTCTTTTGATAATACAAAAAACCAAAATAAAAACAAAAAACAAAGGAAGAAAGGAAATAAGAAGAAGAAGGAAGGCTTAAGGAAAAAACGAACGCACAAAACCAAATAAAAAAATAAAAAAAAACAAACGCCAAAAAAATATACAAAAAATCCCCCAAACAAAATAAAGGAAACACTAACACACAGGCATTAAATTTATAAAAACCAAAAACAAAAAAAGAAAACAAAACAAAACTCAAAAAAAGAGCTACAAAACTTGAATTCAACCAAAATACTAGACTGACAAAAATCTCTGCTATAACTTTTTTTCAAAAAAATCGAAATTATTAAGAAAATTATAAGGAGACAACAACAACAACAAAACCAAAAAAGAACAAAAAATAAGGAGAACATTTACGGCGAATTAACTCAACAAAACATTTCATTACATTTCCGCTTTCAGCTAAAACAACCACAAGGAGAAGAGTTATTTTAAGAAGAGAACAACAATAACAACAACAAAAACTCTAAACCAGAGATTTATTTCAAAGAATACAGTTATATATTTTTAGAAGAGTATATAAAACATACTCTCTTGTGTGAAAACCACAACAACAACATCAAAAATTAAACTCTCAGCTAAAATTCTTCTAATTGAAACACCAATAATATTAGTAACACGCTTACTCAAATACACACACACACATATACACACACTCTCATCTATTTGCTTTGACTCTATATAAAAAATTCTTTAATTTATATTAAGATTATGTTTAAATGTGTGTGTTTTAAAACGGCGAAATTATTAAAAAAGGAGAATTTAAGGCGAATTCATTTACTTACAAGAGTTTTTCATAACTTAAAGTAACCAACAATAAAAAATAACAGGACCTTAGAGAGCGTAAGAGAGAAAAGAGAAAAAATATATATTTTTTTAATTTCTTACAAAAAAATATATTTACGGAAAATATTTTGAAATTAATTTAAATTAAAATCAACAAAAACAAAAAATTTTTTGATGACATCTGATGATGTCATCAGAGGAGGATAACGAATGTTTTGGGTTGTTTACTGATGATAAGACTTTATTAAAATCTACTTTGGCCTTAAACTCTAATAAAACATCAACGCCGCCTCCTTTAACGGTAGATAATATTTCAGCCGCTATATGTCCTGAATTAAAGACAAAAATTGAAATTATTTCCTCAAATTCGACATCACCAAATTTATTAAATTTGGAATCACAAGTATTGGAAGAAGGACAACAACAACAACAACAACAACAACAATTACCGCTAACAAACGGTAATAACGATCTTTTGTTATTTAAAGAGGAACCACAAGAAAACGACGAAAAACTCAATTTTAACTCAACAGACAATATTAGTAATATTACTAATACTACAACAACAGCAACAACAATAAAAAACCAGCAACAACAACTAGATAAACAAATAGAAGAACAAATATATATAAACGAGGAGCAGCAAAGAGAGGAGGAGGAGGAGAATTTATATAAAAAAGTTAATGATAAAACAAATAATAATAAAAATACAACAACAACCAACAACAGCAGCAACAACAATAATAACGACGAAGAAGGAGACGACGAAGTTATATTTCTCTTCGGCCAACAAGAGCAAGAACACCAACAACCACTAATACAAGAGCACAAGCAAGAAAATAACACTCTTAATAATACAATTTCCACATCTATAAACACGAACACAAATACAACCTTAACCAATACAAATAAAAATTCTGAGTCAAATTTAACAACGACTATTACAACCACCACGACTACAGCTAGCAAAACAACAACAACAACGACGACTTTACAGACAACGTCTACGACGAAGAATATTAATAATAATAATACGACGACATCACCACCATCAACCTCAAACTCAAACTCAACATCATCGTCGTCGTCGTCAGGAGGCACAACATTCACTACACAACAACAAGTCGTAACAGAGGTTGATGATAACTTAGAAAGTAGTCATAAAGGTGCCGTCAATAAGACAACATCGTCACAAACGTCGTGCGGCTTAAAAATTTGAAAAATTCCTTAAATACGTTACAACAAACAAAATATTCAAATAATAAACTAAATTTAAATACGTCTAATTGTGTTAATAGTGGTAGTAATCAAAATATAACAACAACAACAAAATTTAAATAATAATAATAATAAAAAGGATAATAATATAAAAATAAAAAATTCATCCTTAAAAATTAAATTATCGAAATCTCCTTTAAATTCAAACTCAAATTTAAATTCGAATTCAAATCCGAATAATTTATTTAGTGAAACTTCAAAACAAGTGAATTTTGTTTCAGCTACAAAATTATTAAATTTAAATGAAAATAATTCCTCTTCGGAAATTTTATTAAATTCTTTAGAGGATTTACAGCAACAGCAACAACAACAACATAAAAGTGATTTAAGTGTTTTTTCTTCGTTGCCAAATTTTATCAGTCATTTGCAAAATTCATCATCAACCTCACAATTGCTACAACAAACGTCTAACGTTTTAACGCCGTCAACAGCTGCTGCCTTAATGAGTAGTGCTGCTGCGGCTGCCGCGGGTGCCGCTGGACAAGCTCTATATGGGGCCTTATTAAATTCATCTCAACAACATCAACAGCAACAACAATTATCCTCAAATTCAAATTCCCCCTTATTGAATAAAAATTTAACGTGCAACAATAATAATAATAATTTAAATTCGTTACATTCGCCCAATTCGGGTTCGGTATCGTCATCGCCCACCTCCTCGTCTTTGTTAACCGGTCAATTTACGGCCGCTTTGGGTAATTTATTTGGGGCCAACGGTTTCGGTTCGGCTAAAATGTTAAACGAACTATTTGGTCGTCAAATGAAGCAGGCCCAGGATGCTACCAGTGGTTTACCCACCTCTTTGGATAATGCCATGCTGGCCGCTGCCATGGAATCGGCAACCAATGCCGAACTCTTAACAGCTGCCAATTTGGTTAATAGCTTAACTCTAAATAACTCCAATAAATTGCTCAATAATAACAATAACAACACCAACATAAATAGCTCCAACTCTAATAATTCCAATCACACAAATGATCACAATTCTACACCTCAGACACCCTCGAATAAAAATCGTCGCACGAGTAATTGTAGTGAAAGATCTTTGGAGGAAAATGGTTTGGTTAATTCTCCACCTCGTACTCCTTCGGTGGGTAATAATTCCACCAACGGTGTTGTCTCCACAAGTTCAGCTCCTGCCAATTCTCCCTCACTACAACAGCAACAAAATGATTTGGCCCATCATATGTTGCGTAATATTTTACAAGGTAAAAAGGAACTCATGCAATTGGATCAGGAATTGAGATCGGTCATTAGCCAACAACAACAGTTAAAGGAAAATCAAGATTCCTCTCTCAAACACAATAACAATAACTCTTCACTGACCAATAACAATAATAACAATTCGGAGAGTAAGGAAAACTCCTCGAGTGTTATAAATTTAATTGAAGATTCCATGTCGGAAATTAAAATTAAAAGTGAACCTTTGGGTCCACAAAATTCTATAGAACTAATGAATGGCTCAGTGTCACAAGAAAGACGTAAATCTTCTGACTCAGAAGGTTTAGCTTCACCACATGATCTCCAGGATCATCAATC
Source organism: Cochliomyia hominivorax (assembly GCA_004302925.2). NCBI lineage: Eukaryota > Metazoa > Arthropoda > Insecta > Diptera > Calliphoridae > Cochliomyia > Cochliomyia hominivorax. The sequence goes on from PYHX02000467.1 coordinate 16,335,365, forward strand.
TGAGGCAGAGCAATCGGACAATAATGATGTTGAACAAAATGATAATGATCATTTGAATTTGCCTGCTCAGGTAACGAAAAAAGAAGCTGATGACATTTTAGAAGATGTAGAACTTATGGGTTTGAATTCACGCTCCGATTTGGAGTCTTTGGCTTCACCCAGCCAATCCGATATGATGTTGTTGGATAATAGTAAAGATGATTTGGAGGAAGAAATGGATAAGGAATTAAATCCTGGTCTTGGTAAGAAATCAGATTTAAAAAGAGCTCGTGTGGAGAATATTGTTTCCACCATGCGTGCTAGTCCTTCATCACAGCAGCATTTGCAAGTGAATGGCTGTAAGAAACGTAAATTGTATCAGCCCCAACAGCATGCCATGGAACGTTATGTGGCTGCTGCCGCTGGTTTGAATTTTGGTCTCAATCTACAAAGTATGATGCTCACCGATGATGGTGACTCCGATGAGAATGAGTCGCCTCAATTGCAGCAAAAGCGCAATGAAAAGAATGCTCTAAAATCTCAACTGAGATCTATGCAAGAACAATTGGCTGAAATGCAACAGAAATATGTGCAATTATGCTCACGCATGGAACAAGAGTCTGAATGCCAGGAAATCGAAGATAACAATAGTGATAGCATGGAACAAGAGGATAATAATGGTGATCTCTCACCTTCTCCCTCGCTTAATGATGTTAAGCAAACCGTAGGAGATAATGACAGACCCTCCTCCACCTCGCCTTCCATGAATTTGAAAAATGGTAAGCATTTGGCTACATCAAATACCTCCTTGAATTTGGATAACAATCCCAATAATATGCTCTCGCAAATGATGAGCAAAATGATAAGTGGTAAATTGCATAATCCCCTAGTACAACATGCACATATGCAACAATCATTTAATGCTCCTTTGCCTTTGTTGCAACACATGCCACAATTGCAAACGCCAGATGGTGGTCTTCCCCATCCAGCCATAAGCAATGCTGCTGCCATGTATTTGGGACAACAGTTTTTCTTTGAACAGGAGGCTAGAATAGCCAAAGAAGCTGCTGAACAACAGCAACAACAAGCCCAACAACAACAACAATTGCAACAGCAGCAACAAGCTCAACAACAGCAAGAGCAACAAGAACAACAAAGACGCTTCGAACAGGAGCAACAACAAAGACGCAAAGAAGAACAGGCCCAACAGCAACAACAACAGCAGCAGCAACAATTGCAAAGACAACATCAGCTTCAACAATTGCAACAGGAGCAACAAACCATGCAACAACCTCCCAGACCTCAACTACATCATAATCGGCATCATGGCCGTCATAATACCGCCCTCAAATCTGAACTTTCGGAAAAATTCAATATGTTACGTTCCAGTTCCAATTCGATTATGCGTATGTCAGGAGCCGATCTTGAAGGTTTAGCCGATGTATTGAAATCCGAAATCACAACTTCACTCTCAGCTCTTGTCGACACTATTGTCACAAGGTTTGTACACCAAAGAAGATTATTTAGCAAACAATCCGATTCAGTGGCAGCCGCTGCCGAACAATTGAATAAGGATCTTCTATTGGCCTCCCAAATCTTGGATCGCAAATCGCCACGCACCAAACAATCCGACAGATCGAACAACAACAGCACGAACAGCTCACAATCCGCCCAATCATCAAACACAGGAGTTAATGCAGGTAATAATGGTACACTACTCCTAGTTAATAATAATAGTAATAATACAAATAGTTCAACGAATAGTTTAAATAATCAAATTCCAAATATTACTAACTCTAATAATAATAATAATAATTTAGTACAACCACAACAACAACAAACGCAATTGCAACAACAACAACAATTGGGTCACTTACACAATAATGTAAGTAATACCGGCCCACCTCTGCTAACGGCAGGACCGCTTAACAGTGTCAATGTTAATGTTAATGTGCCCCAACAGCACATGAACAATCCTTGCCAAACACTGGCGCCACAAACGAATCCAAATCAAGTTGTTAGCCAATTAAATGCTCAGACTTGTCAAAGTCTTATAGCTGCACCACGCCTCAACGGCAGTCAACTGTCATTTCCTTCGCCTGCAGCAGCAGCTGCTGCAGCGATGGGTTTACAAATGCATCATGCAGCAGCAGCGGCTGCTATGTCAGCCGCCGCTGCAGCCTCTGGTCAACAGCAAAATCTCCAGGCCCAACTCAATGAAGCCAATGGCATGAATGTCAATGTCAACATGGCCAATCTCACTAACAATAACAATAATAGTTCGAATAATACGAATAGTAATCAATTGAACAATCTGAACAATCTGAACAGTATGAATACGAACAATAACAGTAATCTGAACAATAATCTTAATAACAATAACAATAATAATAATTGTAACAGTAATAATAATACTAACAACAATAGTTTAAGTACCATAAATATACCACCACCTCATATACGACCTTCGCCCACAGCGGCAGCAATGTTTCAGGCACCCAAAACACCACAAGGAATGAATCCAGTAGCTGCAGCCGCTCTATATAATTCCATGACCGGTAATCAGGTAGGACCAATGCAACCAAATCCCTTCTGTATGCCCGAACCTAGGGATCAACAACAGCAGCAGCAGCAACAACAACAGCAGCAACAACAGCAACAGCAGCAACAACAACAGCAGCAGCAACAGTTGTTGGAGCAAAATGAAGCCCTAAGTTTAGTGGTTACACCCAAAAAGAAACGTCATAAGGTGACAGATACACGTATAACACCACGTACGGTTAGTAGAATATTGGCTCAAGATGGCATGGTACCACCCAGCCAACAGCAACAACAAAACAATGGACAACAATTGCAATCGAATCAAAATAATGGACCCTGCAATAATAATGGTCTTAATAATAACATGAATCCCGCCTCGCTTAATAACAACTTAAATGGCAATAACAATGTCAACAGCAACAATTGCAATAATAATTTAAATGTGAATTTGCAACAACAACAGCAGCAGCAACAACAACAGCAACAAATGAATAATAGTAATAATAATAATGCAAATAACAATACAACACCCGCCCAAAGTCCTTCTCCTAGAGGTCAAGCGCCCGGTAACTATCATCCACAAGCGCCGCCACCACCACCACCTCCCATGATGCCCGTTTCGTTGCCCACCTCGGTCGCCATACCAAATCCTTCGCTGCACGAGTCACAAGTCTTCTCACCGTACAGTCCATTCTTTAATCCACATCCACCGCATGCACCACCACCGCCGCCACCCCATGGCCCTCACAGTGGTCCTCATGCCCCGCCCACAGCCGCTCAAATGCATCACATGAAACTCTCCGCCTCACCACCAGGCGGCCTTGCCAGTCTCATGGACTCACGAGATGGTTCACCACCATTGCCGCCTCATCCCACCACCATGTTACATCCTGCCCTCTTAGCGGCCGCCCATCATGGTGGCTCACCCGACTACAGTGCTCACTTAAGAGCTGCCATGGATGCTCAAGATCGTAGTTCCGATTGCAATTCAGCCGATATGCAATTTGAGGGTATGCAACCCACCATCTCATTTTTGAAACAACAAATGATGTGAGTATATAACAGATTTTCTTGTTTTTTGTTTTGTTTTGTTATTTTTGTAGCTTAAAGAAAAGGGTGAAGAATTATAGAAAATTGATTGATATATTGTGATTGTGTATAAGTTGGCGCTAACAGGAAACCCTTTAAGTGTCTTATGGTGGAATTTATATAAAAAACATATTTCTTTCGTTTTTTTTTTTCTCATTTTGGAATTTCTGCTACAATTACTCTAAGTAGTTTGCCTACAATTTGTGCTTGTAATTGATGATTGAACAAGAAAAAGAAATACAAAAATTATACGTATATAAAAAATTAAGTAGTGAAATCAAAACCTTATTTCAACAACCCCAATCACAGAAACAGAACTGAAAAAATGAGGAAAAACTTAAGAATTTATTTCATTTTTTCCATATAGAAAACTCAGTGCAGCAAAAACAGCTAAAGAACCCATTGATTAATGCAAGCCTCAACAAATCTTGGGAGGTAGCAAACACAACACTCAGATATTTTAACTCCCCAAATGATACCTCCGTCCTCCTCTTCCTTAACCTGCAGCTATAATGCTCTGCAACTACTGCTGCTATCACCACTACCACTACCACCACCACTACTACTACTACTACTCAAGGTGCAATGCATTCAAAATCAATCAATGCAAATAAATTTTTATATAAAAAAATAACAGGGAATTGGAAAAACATTTCTTGCTTTAGCTGATGAGATTCTTTTTTTGTATATATATCTTATACCTTGCTTCTTCCTCTTCTGCTAACCCGTTTCCCCCTCCCTTAGACTTTCATTCATGTTTTACAACAGACAGTCAATTTCTATACAATTTACAACATTTCAATCAATCAAACAATAAAAAATGAAAAAAAAAACTAAAGAAATTTTAATAGAAAATTCGTTTCTTCACCTTTAATTTTATTATCAAGGAAATAATTTCACCATTTTTTATATTGAACATTTATTAATATGCTTTTTCCCTTTTTTCTCTCTTCTCCACTTTCTTTCCTTTCATGTTCCTTTTTGTTCATTTTGGAAATTTCATTACAAAAATTAAACACATTTTGATTTTTTTTTCAAAAAACAAAAACAAAATTTATTTAAATTAATTTTTGTTACAAAAAAAAAAAAAAATCAAAATGTCTATTTGATGCGCATTAAACTTTAGCAAAAATAGCGATTCATTAACAACATCGCATTCCTCAACACTGACGCCGATGCATTTGAGAAAGGCTAAATTGATGTTCTTTTGGGTGCGTTATCCCAGCTCATCGGTATTGAAAATGTATTTTCCCGATATAAAATTCAATAAAAATAATACAGCACAATTGGTGAAATGGTTCTCGAATTTCCGGTGAGTACAAAAAATCATTTTTTATTCTTAAAAAAGTTAATTTACAAAAAATATAATTATGAACGATGTCCATTTAGTCCATTAGTAATCTTTTTAGACTGAATTAAGGCAAAAACTCTTTATAAAGCGATTTATGACACAGAACTAAGATTTTTTCAAACACCTATAAATTTCACTTAAGTTTTACTGGATGGATGAAACCATCTCCTTCCTCTCTCTCTCTGTCAAAAGAAAAGAAAATGGAATTTAGTCTTTACAATTTTTTAAGTCCTTCCTCGTTAAGGGCTTTTAATTGCCTAAAAAATGAGAAGTATAATGTCGAAGAAATGTGTTTTTAAGAGAACTATTTTGTCACCTTTCTCCTTCTTTGACCCTGGTTCTAGCAGAACTTGTTTTCTTTCTAATTTCTATCTTTAAGTGAATACTGTTAATATTTCTTTTTTTTTCATTTAATTTGTTTATTATATTTTTTGTTATTGTTTTCCTAATGAGAAGCTAATTAGCTTCTTCCGTTAGAATATATAATTTCTCTTCCATATATTCTCTATTTTTTTTTTCTAAATTTTTATGACAAAAAGTATGTGTAAAGAACAGCAACAACAATAAATAATAGCTAAAGGTGTCAAAAGCTTAATACAAATTCTATATATAATTGTTTTTCTATTTCAATGAAAAAAGAATCACATTTTTAAGTGACTAAAAAACCCTATTTTTATTTAAAACACACACACACACATGCATAACAATAAAGATTTATACAACCCCCCGTCCCCCTATTTTAAACATAAACATTGAATATTTACTTATACACCTACACTTACAATAATAATAATTTTGCTTATTTAAACAATAACAAAAATTTACACACTTGCAAAAACACACACTCACACAGTATAAACTCTTCTTCTCCAAATACACAAACAAACAACAAACACCTGAAAGAGTAAAAAAGTAAAATCCTTCCGTTATTTCTTTAGATTTTTGTTTTTGCAAAATAACTGTTATATTTACTCTTCACCTCTCATATGAAAAAAATAGAACCAAATATTACGGGATAAATGTATGAGAATGTATGTGTTAATCAGAATGTGTGTGTTTGTTTATTATTATTTTGTATTAAAAAGAGTAAGAGAGTGAGAGCAGGAACAGTTAGTTATTTATAAGTATTTTATAATAACAATTTAATAATTAACAATTGTATTATATTAATGATGATGATGATGATTATTATGTTGTTATTGTTGTGATTGAAATGAGAGAAGATGAGCATAAAGACTTTTTTCTTTTTCATTTAATATGAAATAAAAATCTCTTTATAATTCTTTAGCAAAGAGTTAAGGAAATGAATTAAAACAAGTAAGAAATCTAAAAACACAGATGCGTGTGAAGTAAATGCGTTATGTTGCGTACATACACATTCACACATGTTCTCAAAGACGAAGGATTTTTTTTTATTATTAAAAAATATATAATTTAAAGAAAAAGGGAGGTTTTCTCTTAAACTTAACTTAATGATTCTTAAGATTGTTTTCGAACTCATTAAATAAAAAAAACCGTTACTTTTTTAACTTAACTTTCTCACACCGGAAAACATTTTTAACTTTTTTTCCCTTTTTTCTCTCAAATAATAATAACAAGTTTCAATGACGCAAATGTCGTTTTTATTTCTTTAATTCAAAACAAAGGAAAGGCCAGAAAAATTCCCACCCATTTTAACTTATATAAGCCACAACATAAACTAACTAACCCTCTCCCTAAAGCATATAAACTACCTTAAAAAAACACCCTAAATTGGTGATTTACTAAATAACGAAAATTCCCATACACTGACAGTAACTTATTTTAGGGGTTGTAAAACAAATTCCTTTAAATCTTAACAAAACCGAGAGAAAGAAAAAAAAAAGAAGAAATCCTAAGACGTTTTCAAGACAATAGAAAATTTCTTAAGGAAACGGCATATAACCACCCCAGGACTTGCGCATAAAATGCTAAACAATAGAACAGAAATTCTAAAAGAAACTAAAAATCAAAAGGTGCAAAATAAAAATCTCTATTTTTTTAATCTTAAGACTTTTATAAGACGGTAGAGAAGAAAAGGTGTGCGTGTGTGTTTGAGTCTAAGAAAGAAAAGCAGCTGTTTGTTGAGATTTCTTTCTGTACGATAAATCACATAAACCAGGTGATTTAGAAACGTGTGCCACACTTTATTTGTGTTTTAAGGGTTTTTACGTGATAACAGCTGTTTAAAGGTTTCAACATTTTTGGCGCGTTATATTCTTTTTTAGAAAATTGCGGGTAGTTTTATAGTTTCTTTATAAAAAAAACTTAATACTTTCAATTTCAAATATAAATAATTAATGAGTGTTTTATTTATAAAAATATTTGTCTTTGAAAACACGTACGCACACACACACATGAAAATTGTGTCAATGCAATTTTGAATTAAAATTGAAAATTAAACCTTAATGCGGGTTCCAATATCTAAGTATTTGAAATTAAGCAAAAAATATAAATAATTTTGAAAGCTGGAAAAGTCATAAGATATTTGACAAAATTTTCAAGAAAACCCGCAGAATTTTTAGACAAAATAAATGATAATAAAGAGAAAAAATTCACCTCATTTTTAATTAAAATTTACTAATAAAAATTAAAAAAATATTAAATAGTATTTATTTAAACTGAAATTATAACCTAAAAACACAATTTCTACATTGTTTACTTAATATTTACTCAGTATTAACAATTCTAGAACACATTTATTAGTATTCAAAATAATTGTTTACATCATGTAAAATTTATAAAAAAATATTGAAAAGATTTTTTTCTATTTTTAACTCCTGTAAAATTTATGAATATTAATTAAATTAGCAGAAAACATTAATTTTTTTGAAATTTGTAAAATTTCATTTATCAAAATATTTACACAAAATTCGATTTTACTTTATATACTAAATTTTTACATGCAAAAAATATTAAACATTTTTTTGTTCAATAATTTTACACACATTCTTAACAATTTAAAAACTTTTAATATATAAATAATCACTATTCATAATTTTATACACGTTCTTTACGTTATGTAAATTTTTACAAATATGCAAAATAATATTTTACACATTCTTTACGTCGTTAAATATTATTTTTTTAATAGTAAAATTTTATTAAATAAAATATTTACAATTTTACATTATTTATATAATTTTTACATAAAAAATTATATTTTTGCTATTTAATAATTTGTTAACGCATTCTTTACATCATGCAAATTTTTAAAAATGTAAAAAATACTTTTTTTCCAAATTCATTTCATTGTAAAATATTATTTTAATTGTAAAATCTTATCAATTTAAATAAATTCAATAATTTATTGAATATTACCTTCTTTACCAAATTTTTACATTTCAAAATATTTAAATTATACCTATTCAATAATTATTTACACGTTCTTTACATCATGTAAATTTGTATAAATTAAAAAAAAATAATTTTTTACACATTCTTTACATCATGTTAATTATTAAAAATTTTAAAAACAATATTTTACACATTCTTTACATTGTGTAAAATTCATTACCACATTATAAAACTCAAAATTTATTAAAAATTTTACCATAAAAATTATTTAATTAATTTTTTTACATAAAAATTATTCAAAATATTTGTTTCCTTTTTAATTAAAAAAATCGAAATCTCTTAGATTAAAAGAGACATTGAAATTTTTTATTTCCGTTTTATTAAATAGTTTAAATTCACAAATATAACATCCAAATTTAGACTCATACAGCAAAGTCTTTCAATCGATATCTTAATTAAGCCTACTTTACGGATTTTGATATAATATGTAGTCTACTTTAAGGAGTTTTCTATTTTTTATAAAATCTTTTTTACGAATTTTCATTGAAATCCTTTCAAAAGCCTAATTTCAATCTATTTTTTAACTAAAACTTTTTATAATAAAAATTATCATATATTTTATTTTATCGCCCTCTTCCTTAATCAGTGTCTCTAATAACACCATTCTGCTATTAATCGTGCTAATTTTCAAGATTTCCCTAAGCTCTATTACATCTTATTTAAATGTTGCACATGCTATTTGATTTTTTGTTGCTGCTGCTTTGTTTTTGTTTTGTTGCATGTGGCATAAAGATTTTTCTATATAAAAATTTTCTTGTCACTTTGTTGTTGTTGTTTTTTTTTTAATATTTCCAAACAATAAATATTTGTCGCTATATTTCTGCATTCAAACACACACAGACACACATACAAATACACACATCCTTATAGTTATAAAACATTTCACACATTTAAAATTGCAACAACAACAAAAAGAATTTTATTGCTGCTGCTTAAATAGCAACAGCAACATACAAAAACAAACAAATAAGTGACAGTTATAAAGAAAACGAGTGAGAAAAAAAGACTGCGACACAACAACAACAACAATAAAAGACTATAACAATCTCAAAAACAGCAGTCAGCAACAAGGCTTCTTTTTGTAGTCACTTGCTGGCTGCCTGACAACTTGCTAGATGTCAAATTATAAACGCGCTAAATAACAAATTCCCCCTGGTATTATTGAAAAAAAATACAGATATAGATATAAACGACTCATATATTTATCTATCTATCTCAACACTAAAGCTTATAGTGATTGCACCTAAAAGTAGGCAGCAGAAAATAACGTAAAGAAAAACCATTTTATGATTTGTAAATAAACAAGAAATGATTATTGAAAAAAAATGTAGCAAAAAAAAAAGATTATAAAAATAACGGTATTGTAATGATGCTATAAAAATTCTTATAAATAAAAAAAAAGTAGATCCAATACTTGTGTTGCATTGCTTTAGAGAAATAAAAAGAAAATTACAAAATTCATTCGTTTGATATCACACAAGCCTTGAAGTATGCAATGGAAAAAATAATAATCAATATCTAAATAAGATATTTGTGTTTTACAGGCATATTTTCTTGTTGTTATTATGTAAAGCATATAATGAGGCAAACGTCTGACTGACATAAGATGTAATAAGAGTTTTGTGGAAGATTTTAATTATTTATAGAGAAAATTATAAAATAATGAAGAAAAAATAGGAAAAAGGGGAAAATAGTAAAAAAGATAACTTTACAGGGCTCTTAACATATATATTTTGATTATTTAATGTTAACATTTTTTATTTTGTCCTGAAAGTAGGCAAGTAATTTAATTTTATTTATATACTCCTAAAAATATGCCTTGTTTTTATTTTATTTTTTAATCTTAAAAAAAGTTAAAACTAATTGCATACTTTTAGTATTTATCTTAAACTATAATCGTTCTCAAATATTTATTGTCATTTCTTGTGTTTATAATTTTAATTAATTATTTCTAGTCTTCCTTCACTCTTTTTGTGACAAATCCTTCATTCGAAAATAGGAAAAAACGCAAATTTCTTTTAGTCCCTTGTCATTTTGCATCTCCTTGTAAGCTAATCTATGCCTAAAGCTTTTGTCTAATTAAATCCCTCCCATACGCTACCATCATCTCCCTCTCTTTTTTTTACCACTGCTTAACACTATGACAATATTGTTGGATGAGTTATTAAGAATACTGCAAATATTGTTGCATACTTTTGTGGTTTTCTTTTTTATTATTTTTTTTATTATTATTCGTGTTATATAAGAGTTTGGGGATCTGGAGGGTTTTGCAAATGACATGCATAATAATGGCATAAGAAACCCCCTTAAGAACTGCAATCATTTTCTAACAGTTGAGAGATTTTTTTATTATTATTAATATATTTTTTTCTTCTTTATAAACTTTTTTTTTGTGTTTTGCACATTTGAGATTTATTAAAAATTCTTTACACAAAGACAAAGAAAAGTAATACCCAAACATGAAGTATTACTGAGTTTTTCATTCTTTTTTTTTTTTTGCAATTTTTTGTTTGCTATAAAATACATAAAGGATTTAATAATTTGCAAAAAGGACTTAATAATAATCATAACAGCAAAGAAAAAAAGTGCAGTTATATATAATTTCTGCTAAAAAGTCTTGTGACAGAGAAAAAGAGTATGAGAAAAGAAATTATTGAAAAAGGAAATGATAATTATAATGTTGGAAAGTATTAAAGATAATATAAAGCCTAAAAGTATGCACAGCAAATTATTAATAATGTCATATTAATCTCTCTTTCTCTTGGCACAATAAACCAATATTTAATGCATCAAGTCTAAAAACACACAAGTGATAAGGAAGGGGGTAAGAGGAGAGTATAATTATAAGAAATAGAAAAACAAAAAGTTTTAGGAAAATATTGTTTAGTTTCATAAGACTCTTTTGCATACAAAAAAAAATAGTTTCCACAAAAAGGACATGTAACTTGTTAAGTGTTAAGACTTAAAAGATTCATTGAATTTTTAGTTTAAAATTACATAAAAAGCTTTAGAGTTTAGAACCACTTTCAAGATGCTGAATTCACACCTTTATTTAAAAAAAATATAGAGCCTACTTTTAGGCGTTTAACAAAAGGCTTTAACACTCATAATAACCTTTTGCTTTAGAAAACAAACCAAAGAGGTTGTTTAAGTTCTAAAGAAACAAAAGCTCTCTTGTTTTTTAAGAGCTCTAGATTTTTTTCTATTTATTCTCTAATACAAAAAAAGAAATAACTAAAAAGAAAGGATGACATAAAATGTCAACAGAAGCTAATTAGTTTATTTAAGATGGTGGAAAATTTTGTTTAGAAAAGAGGCTCCTTATTATTAATATTATATATACATATGTAGCTACACTTACACCTACTCAAGTTATTATTTCCTTTTTATTCGCTCACCATTTCCTCCTGCCCAAACTTTTATATATGTATGTGTGTATTTGTTGTAGTTAAAATATAAAGAAATTTATATTAACGTGTTTTTTTTATTTTTTGTAGAATTTTATTTATAAAATATTTTCTAAAAAGAAGCTACTAAAAGTAGTCACAGCCCTAGTGTTAGAAGTGTATAAGTGTTAGATACTTAAGTTCCTTTTTTTACTGCTGCTGCTGCTGCTTCTGCCATTCATTTATATACAAGTCCTTATATTGAGTAGCATATATGTTTATGTATAAAAAATTTATAAAAAGATTTATGTCTCTTTATATGTGTATGTGTGTGTGTGTTTTAGTAAGTGTATGTGTGTAAATATTTTGAGGTTAAGTGTACTTTTGTAATAAATTTATATAGAGTTATAAAAAAAATGTTTTCCTCCTTTTTTTTGTTAACAAATGCCAATTACTTCATTATGTCTTTTTGTAAACATTTATTTTTTTAAAAAGACAACATAGAAGAGGCCACTTCTAATATTATTAAAAAGACTAAGAAAAAATGCTTATTAATTGTGGAAAAATAAAGAAAAGAAAGAGCATATTATGTAATTATTATATTTATAATTTAAAATTCAATTGAAGGCGGTTTTTACCTTTAAGTCTTGAGATAAATATATTTTTATGAGTTAAATTGATAAAGCCTACAGAATTTGCATTAATTAAACTCGATTAAAAGTTGAGCCTAATGTATGCTTTAACTTTATTAATAAAGTCTTATAATATGCTACAAAATTTTTATTTTTAAGCTTTAAAAACTAGTTGAAATAGGTTCTAGCGCCTAAAATTATACTTAAGAAATATTTTTGTAAGGTTTTTTTTGTTGAAAATCTAACTAAAAATTTTATTTTTTCCCAATTATTACAGAGAATTTTACTATATACAAATGGAGAAATATGCTCGTCAAGCTGTTACCGAAGGTGTTAAATGTGCCGAAGATTTACACATCAGCGGCGATAGTGAACTCTATAGAGTATTAAATTTACACTATAATCGCAACAATCATATCGAGGTAATTATTCCCTTCTCTTCTTTCATTTTATACCAAATTCCTTTTTATTTTCCATTCAAATGAACCGTTAATTAATCAATTATTTTTTCTTTATTTTTTTTTTTAATTTCATTTTTATGTTACTTTTGAATTATGAAACAAAAACAAAAAAAGGTTCCCCAAAATTTCCGTTTTGTTGTGGAGCAAACATTACGTGAATTTTTCCGCGCTATACAAGGTGGCAAAGATACAGAACAATCGTGGAAGAAATCAATTTACAAAATTATATCGCGTCTCGATGATCCAGTACCAGAATATTTTAAATCTCCAAATTTTTTGGAACAATTGGAGTAAACTAACCAAAAATATATATATAACGAAAATCGTCTATATATATTTTTAAATGAAAACAGACAACACCATAACAACTACAACAATAACAACAAGAAAAAAAACATAAATTATTTAAAATTCAACAATCAATCAATCAATCAATCAACCAAACATTCCTCTTTTGAAAAGAAACCAAGAAATCCTAAAAAGCTTCCTTTTTTAAACGAAACAGGAAAAGGAAGTTGTTTAGTTAAAAAAAAATGGTTCGTAATTTGTTTTTTAAGAAAAATAGTTTAGAAAACGAGCATTTAATATTATTTTTTAAGAAAATAATTATAAATTTATTATAATTTTTTAATTGAAAACCTAAACGAAATGAAACGAACAAGAAAAAAATGCCAAACATAAAAATGATCAGAAACAATGTTGATTTTAAACTATTAAAAAAACTAAAGAACAACTAAATGTTAAAGGCAACCTAGATTTTTTGGGAAAAACTACTAATTTTGACAAAATTCTCTCACAGTTTTAAAACCCTGAAAACCCATTTCACGAACCATTTATTGAGTTACATCAATAGTTATAAGAAAAGAACTCCCTAACAAATTAGCTAAGACAAGAACCTTTACAAATTTTAAATATAGAAATATATACATAGATTTTTTATAACCGAAAAAGTCAAGACAAAAACCTTTTTTTTTAACCCATTAAACCATAGTGTAAACTGTAAAGAAAACCTGATTAATAGTTAAAATATATTTTATATATAAAAACAAAGAAAAATATTTTTAAAAAATTTATATTAAATGTTTTTTAAAAGAAAAGAATTTTATATTTAACCCAAAGAAAACGTTGAAGTGACAAATATTTACAATCCTTATTAAAGGACCCCAACATACCCCCCCCCATTAATACTTTCAAATTAACTCACAAATTTGTTTTTTCCACTTAACCCTTTTTGAGCTGAGAAAAGAAAAACCCAAAGGTTGCAAAGTAAAATTTTGTTAAAAAAATTGAAACAAAATTATTAAAAAATTATCTTAAAAATTAAAAATTATATTTGTGTCTATGTGTAGTTTCTTAAAATTTTATGTTTCTTAATTTCTTTTTAATAAAAAAAACTCTTTAAATTATTTAAATTTTAATTTAAAGAAAAATTGAAATCTTAAAAACGAAAAAAAAGCAAAATTTTTGAGCAAAATGTTTTTTTGAAAAACCAAAGTTTATTATTTAAGTTTTTTTTTAATAATTTTATTTAATTGTTAACTAAAAAAATCCAAACAAAATTAAATTGTATATTATTTTATTTTTAATCCAAAAAAAGCACCCCAAGTTTATATCTAAACTTTTCTTTTTGTTAATTTTAAGGTCTCACCCCCTAGTCTTTGTTAGTTATTATTTTTATTATATTCTCTTTCATTGTATATATATATATATTTTTAAAATTTTATTATAATTATAATTATAAAACATATAAAAAATTTGATTTCTCTAAATTTCCAAAAAAAAAAAATATAATTTTTTATTCACTTTTTTTGTCTAAATAAATTAGTAAATTTTAGTTTATTTTATAATTTTTATATATAAGTTTCCTTTTTTTAATTGACGTGTTTTGCCTTAAGTTTAATTAATTTAAAAATATATGTTAATTTTATAAACAAAATCACACACAATAATCAAAACCAAAAAAAAATGAAATAATTTTTCAAAAAAATATATAAAAAATGGTGTTTATTTTTTGCAAATAAATTTTATCAAAACTTGAAATAAGATGATCTCAAGCTATATGATCTTAAGATCAACATTATTGGGAAATTTGTCCAATTTGGCTTATTCTCACAATCCTACTAAAATTGTTGATACTTAAACGAGGAAGCAGCTCGACTTCTTTTCAATACATTGAGTAAGAATCGTTAATACTTTTATGTTCTGATCGACAAATTAAGGAAGCCCTATACTAATTTATCGGTCCCTGCTTCCAATAGTACAATATTAGGATTCACCATGTAATAGATGATAAAGATCGCAAATTACTTGTTGACTATATATTTCACTTACAGTTACTTCAAATACAAATACACAAATGGATCAGTATTGTAATATGATGAAATCTTTCTTGGGAAAATTATTTGTAAGTCCATGAAGCCATACATGGACTTACAATTATTTTCCTCTTTAAAAATAGTCGATATTTAACGATATTTACAAAGTTTAAAGAATTCTTTAAAGAAATTTCTGCATTTCACAATTTTTTTGACTCAACATTCACTTTTTCCTAAAACCTTTACAATTTGGTCAAATGGTTAATGATTTTAGCAGGCTCTAGAACCTGAATTTATTAACTGTTATAAAAAGACCCAAACATTTAGTAGAGACACAATTATATAAGTATTTGAGATCAGCAGGGACAAGAACCTCAAAAACATAATAAAAAGTAATGCCAAATAAGCACAGAATTATAAAATAAG
The DNA here is from genome assembly GCA_004302925.2 of Cochliomyia hominivorax. Classification (NCBI taxonomy): domain Eukaryota; kingdom Metazoa; phylum Arthropoda; class Insecta; order Diptera; family Calliphoridae; genus Cochliomyia; species Cochliomyia hominivorax. The sequence continues at coordinate 16,350,920 of PYHX02000467.1, forward strand.
AGAAAATCTTTAGCATACGATTAGGAGTTGCATTTTAACACAAAACGTTCAAGCTGAAAAACAAAATATTTAGCATACTTTAAGGATAAACATTTTCTTAATAAAACAGATTTATTTCTTTAGCATACTTTTAAGACAAACAATTAAATTAAAGAAATAAATATGAAGAAAAATTTTTTATATTTTAACCAAACAATTTCATAACATACTTTTAGGAGGCAAATTTATCTTTAAAAGAAAACTCTAATTCCTTAGCATAATTTTGAAATATTTTAGACCAGAAAAATAGACTAATATTTTCAAGCATACTTTTGGGCTCTATTAAGTAAAACATTCGCAGCATATTTTCGACAACTTAAGGAAATTTTTATAGCCTGAAAGAATTAAATATTTTAAATCACTTTAAATTGATTTTGATTATTGTGTTGAGAGTTTTTCATTTCTTTTTAATCATACATACAATTTGTATACTCTTGGAATGTGGGAGGGTTAAGAGGGATCTGTTTGCCTTGATAATTTCTATTAATCTGTTATTTTTTCGAAAAGTTAACTGATTTCAAAAAAATATTAAGGCAAACTTAAAAGTTTTCAAACAATAATTTCAAAATGAAATTTTGTTTAAAACTTTTTCTTAATTATAAATATAATTTTTTTAAATAAAACTAACAAAGCACATTCAAACATATTTAATAACGCGAAAGAAAACTCTTATGATTTTCCTTACAATAAAAAGGAAATTTTTAAAAGAAAAATCTCAAATTTTAGAAAAACAAAATCCCAACCCAAACAAGAAATTTCAAATTAAGACAAATTAATTTTAGGGTTAAAAACAAATTTAGACAAAAAAAAACATGAGCTCAAAATTTTGATTTTTTTTTATTAAAAAAGAATTGTTTCTTAAAAAAATTGGCAAAAAATGTATCTTTTTAAGAAAATAGATTAGTTTCAAAACAAACCGCTAAAAATTTTTAAGAATTCCAAAAGAAAATGTTTGGCTTTTGAACTCCCTTATAAAAAAAAACTAAATTTTTTACTAGAAACTTGCAAAAAAACAACAACAACAATAGTAAAATTTAGGCTTAACCAACAAAATCATAAGATTTTAGATTTTTCAAAAAATTTTAAATCTTAGATTTTGCGAAATTTAACACAAAACGGTGAGTTTCCTAATCTATTGAGAAATTGAAGAAAATAATTATTAAATTATTTATAAAAATTATTAAAAAAATATATAAAAATTCTAGCAAGTAAGTTATTTTATTATTATTTTATAAATTATGATTTTCTTTTATATATAAATTATATAATTTATTTTTTCGACCGTTTGCCCTGGTAAACAAAAACTCAAAATTTTAATCGAAAATAACCAAAATTTGTCAAAATTTTTTTTAGTTAATTGTTAATGCCTTGACAAAATTTTTAAATATAGAAAAAAGTTTACGTTAAAAACCCAAAATTATTATAAAAAATTTGATTTTTTTTTAAACAAATACAAATGTAACTGAGTTTGTGATAACGAAAACTAACAATTTAAAAAAAAAATTATAATTTTTGTTTTTAGTTTTTTTGTATAAAAAAATTAAAATTAAATTATTAAAAATAAACGTTGAAAAGCTTTTGCTAAATTTTTGGCCTGTTTTTAGCAAAAAGCCACGTTTATGCTAAATTATTTATAATTTTAAGTTCAATTTTAAGTTTTATTATTATTAAAAAAATAGTTAAATTAAAAATTATTTAAAAAAATCGATTTGTGCAAAACTTTTAGGCAATTTAAAAAGGCATATTAACAATAAACTCTCTTAAATAAGCTTAACAAAACCAAAAATTATAAATTACAAAACTTTTGGATTTAACTTTAAAAAAATTAACAACGTTTAGGCAAAATTTTTTTATAATTTAAGAAAAAAAATTAAAAATATTTAGAAAAAACATAAAAATTTGAAGAAAGAAAAATAATTTGAATTTTCATTTACTTATTTTTTAATTTAATAATTTTTTAATTTCTATAATTTTTTATAATTTTTAAATTGATTTTAATGTGTTTAAAAATAAAACAATTTGGTACAACAATTTAGGAATAAAAAAAATACCCAATGTTGTATTTTGATCTGGCAACCTTAAAATCATAAGAAAAAAATTACTCAAGATTAAAACTGAAAACGAGTAAAAAATTCAGAAGAAAATGTTCAAGAGATTGAAATACAAATTTCCTTAATCGAATTTCACTCATACAAATATCTTAACTCATTTCCAAAGCTTTCAAAATTACCTAGAAATTATATTTTGATCTGGCAACTTTAAAATCATAATGCCAACAAAATTAAGAAAAAATATTCCAAGAAATAAAAATATTAATTTCTCTTAATGATCTTTTCTTAAACAAATTTCTCAATTGAATTAATTTTCAAAGCTTTCAAAATCACTTGTCAATAAGAATCTGCCATATCAATTGCCTTCCAAAAGCTTTTTAATTCATTTACAAAAGCTGTCAGATTGTCAAGATAAAGGGAAATCAGAAAAAATTAGTTTAATCTTCTTTCAAAGACGCAAAGGAAGAAATGAAGAAATGACTCCCTTTTTAAATTTAAAAAAAATAAAGCTTTTGAAATAACTTACAAAAAACTTACATATTTTTATTATCGTTTGTTATTTTCCTTCAAAGGAATAAGTTAAGCTTTCCAAAGTTTAATTTCTTTATTTCCAAAGCTTTCAAAATCAACTAGAAATTGGAATTACCGATATCAAAAGTTTAGGAAGTTTTTTAAGTCGCTTTTAAAAGGCTGCCAGACTGTCTGTAAAATTGAGGAAAAGTGGAAAATTTAAAAAGCTGCTAAACCTTCTAAAGACGGAGAAATAGAATTAGAAACACTGCAGTTTTAATTTCTAAAATATCCTAATAATAAAAGCTTTTTATCAAAAAGTGTTTCACTTCTTTAGTCACATTGAAAGCTTTTTAAATTATTTTCAAAAGCTGACTTTTTTATTTAAAAAATTCAAAAAGTTATTGTAAAAATAGATATAAATCTGAATATATAATTAAACATATAAAATTATTTTAAGGGTTAATTGAAAATTGGAAGCTAAAACTTTAATTTTAAATCTAAAATGGTGAAACTTAAATCTTTACATGGTTGCCAGATTAAAAAGCTTATTCCTCTCAAAATAACTTAACAATCTGGCAAAATTTTTCAAGTCTCACAATTAAAAATTAAAAAGCTTTATTACAATTATTTCTAAAACTGCCACATTAATGGAACTTAAAGAGTTCAAATTATAGAAACAAATTTCTTCACATTTCCTAGAGAAAATCTACTTCAAAAAGCTTTAAAATATATTAAAGCAGAAGCTTCCAAATTACTTATAGTTTTTAGAAAAATAACTTCGAAAGCTTTATAATTATATTTACAAATATGCTAGAGTTTTTAGATTTACTGGAAATAAAGCTTTGTAATATGCTATCAGATTTCTTGGGATTTTTAGTTGTTTTTTCTGATTTTAAAATGAGAAAAGCTTTTTAAATTGGCATTTTAAACTTAAACTTAATAACTCAAATATGAGATTGAAATTTGCTCTCCCTCAAAATACAACACTGGGTATCTAATAAAATAAACTATGCAACCTTAAGCTACAAATACAAAAAAAAATAACCTTAAAACATAACCTGATAAATTAAAGACCTCAACATAACAAAAAATCGGAGAAATTTAAGAAAAGCTTAAATTTCTGGAGATTTAAAAAGAAAACTTTAAAAAATACAGTACAAACAAAACCATTAAAGCTCACACATTATACTTATATATTTACACCTTAAATAACAGCTAAAATACAAAATTCTCCAAAAAGAAATTAAATTTGAAAAAAAAGTTTTGTATTTTAGCTAAAATGCCCAAAATACATAAAATTTATATATTTACATGAAAAATATTTTCTTTTTTGTTTTTAAAACATTTTTGTTTTATTTTTTATTATAAAATATTTAAAAAAAAACTAATTACAGTTCATTATACTCTTTAAATTTAAGTCATTAAAACATTACAAAATAAAACCTACAATTAAATTATACTTAAAAACAAAATTATATTACACGAACAAAAAAAGTAATTGGAATTAATTAAAATTATTTAAATATATTTCGCTAATAATTGGAAGAATCATTAAAAAACAAAACAATAAAAAATATATTTTAAAACCCAAAAAAATGTTATTTTTATTAAATTTTATTTTGAAATTTGGCCGAAAAAAATTCTTTATATGATTTTCAAAATTAAGCTTTTTTCTTCAAAATTCTACTCTGATTTAAAACAAACAAACAAAACATGAAACATCTGGCAGCTGCACTCATCTAAGCCACAAACCACATGACACTCTTAACTCGTTGTCACTCATCTCAGTTTTTCTTACTCATTTTTTTTTAAGCTTAACACCACTCTCATTTCAATCACCTTAACACTGTTAGAAATAATCGGGTATTATGGTTACATCGATCGTTATATAGATCACAATTTTTTGGATTGATTTCTTTTTTCAAAATTGTTAAGAGAAAAATTCACAAAGAAAAAAAAAAAAAGAATTCAACAAAATAACAATTTCCAAATAAATGAATTGAATTAATAAACAGAAAATTGGTGAGTTTTTCTGCTGTTAACACGATTTTCAACTCTTCGCATCAGCCTGAATTCCCACCACGGCCTGACCTGCAAAACTACACTTCCGTTTAACCAAAAAAAAATCAAGGGTAAAGTATTTTTTATATATAAATTTTCATTTTTTATAAACTTTAACTTTATAAGTAACAAACTTGTTTGGCTTTAAAAAAAAACATATATATTTCGATCTGCCCAAAATTAATGGATTTAAGTTTTAAGCCACATAAATATTAACGATTTTAGGATTGAAAACAAAAATTCAAAATTTTCAACTAAAGAAACAAAAAGACTAAACCAGAAATCAAGGAAATAAAGGCAAAAGAGAAGGAAATTGGAATAAAAAAAAATAGAAAAATTTTGAAAATTAATATTCGAAATTTTTGGTGAAAAAAATAAATTTTGAAAAATTAAATTTTATTATCAAAAGATTTTTTCAAATTTATTTAAGATTCTTTATTTCAAATATTAAATTTTTTATATAGAAAAAATTGAAATTGTCCATTTCAAAAATTAAAATTTTTTTATAATAAAGAATCGAAGAATTTTTCAAATTTATTTTTCGAAAACAATATTTATTGTATTTAATTCTTAAGAGAATTAAGAAAATTGAATTATTTATTTATCAAATCAAATTTAAAATAATATTTGAAACTTTTCCGAGTTATGAAAACTGAATTAATTAAATTTTTTTCTTGTGTACAAACTCAGTTCTTAAGCTTCAATTTAAAAATTTCATAATCATAAAACTTAGATAAATTTTATATTTTTAAAATTTAATTTAAATATTTAAAAAAGATTCTAAATTTCAATATTGAAAGTTTAAAATCAAAATTAATTTCAATAATTTTCAGAAAACTTGAAAACTCCAATCAAATTTGTTTCAGTGTAAAATATATTTTCAATATTATTATAAAAAATCAATTTAAAATAAATTACAAAAAGTGAAAAATTTTAATTTTTAAAAAAATTTCACAAATTTTGAAATAATAAAAATTTGGGTAAAAAGAAAATTTTAAATTTTAAATATTGAATATTTTTTATAAAATAAATAAAATTTAAAATTTTATATTTACATTCAAATTTCAAAACACAAACGATTTATAAAAAAATTAATTTGAAGAAAAAATTTTAAATCGTGAAATTAAAAAAAAAGAATTTGAAATAATAAAAAAATTTCGAAAATTTTTAAATAAAAAAGTTTCAAAGAAACTAATTTTAAATTAAAAAAAATAATTTATGAAAAAATTTAACAAATAAATTTTCTTAATAAAAATTAGTTTTTAAAAATTTATATTTTTAATAAATATTTCAAAATCCGAAACATTTTAAAATTAAGAAATTAAAAAAGACTTAAAAGTTAAAAAAAATTCGGAAACTTAAAATAATTAACATTTTTGAAATAAAAAATTTACAAATTTTAAAATAAAAAGAAAATTCAAAATTTTCAAAATAAAAAATATATAAAACTTTAAAGTTCTTCAAATTTATTCAAAATTCAACCATTTTAAACATTATAAATTTCTTAAAAATAATGAACTTTTTAAAATTTTCAATTTAAAAATAAAATAATTTCTAAAATTTGAAAATTTCTAAAATTCGAAAATTTTTATATTTTCGAAAAAATTGGAAATTTTAAATATTGAAAATTTCTATATTTGAATAACAATTTTAACAAAGAAATTTTCAAAAAAAATTAACAAAATGCACATTGAATTCATTTGAAAATTAAAAATTAAAAAAAAAATTCAAATAAAAAAATATAAAATGAACTTTTTACAGAAAATCTGGAAATTTTCAAAATCTTTGATTCTGAAATAAAATATTATAAAAAAAAAAACAAAATTTCAGAATTTTTATATAAAAAATTTCAAAATGCAAAAATATTGAAAATTTCAAAAACCTTTTATAAATTTTTAAAATAAAAAGATATTTCAACTTTTTATTTTTAATAAAAGTTGCAATTTGAAAGTTAAAAAATATTCTAAAAAAACTTTTTTTAAATCAAGAAAATTTAAAAATTTTTTATTTAAAAAAATTCAATAAAAGAATTCAAAAAATTTAATTTGAAACAATAAATAAATAAATTAAGAAAATTTTAATTTTGAAATAAAAAACTTTTAGATCAAGAAAAGAAATTTCGGAAAACATAAAAAATCGAAATTTTCTTAGTTCAGAAAATTCAAAAATACAAAAATTTTTAAATTTTCAAAATGTTTAAAGAAATTTCAGTATTAAATAAATAACAGTTTCATACCATTTTTTAAGGAAAATTTCATCTATTTAATTATAATGAAATTAATAAAAAAATCAATGTCATGACTCTAATAAAAATTTCGAATATTGAACATTTTTTTAAATACCATCACCACTGTTAAGTGCACTGTTCGACTCAGTATGACTTTTTGAGACGACATCTGATTTTCGAAATTTATTTGGTAAACAAATTTTGTGCCAAGAACAAATCCTTTTGATTATTGTTGATAGTCTGTCTAAAATTCCAAATGTCATATATGAATGGGATTTCTAGCTCATATAGAGATATTTAAATTAAGTTTGATACAAGTACCTTTTGCATCAATTCAATTCCACAGACCAATTTTCGTAAATCACTTTATGTTGCAAATTCAACTTAGAATCACTCTCTGAATAGTGAGAACTCCAAGAATTTTAAAATAATAATTTTAAAATAAAAAGAATTGAAATTAATAACATTTTCATTCAGTAAAATAATGTTATTTATAATATTTAAATTTGTAGTCCAAAATTGAAATAACATTTAATTCATTGTGAGTTAAATAAATTTAGGAAAATTTTAAAATGTGAAAAAATCGAGATTTTCTCCAAAAATATTAAAAATAACAATATTTTCGCTTTAAAAATTTATTTCAAACTTTTTTAAACAATTTTCTATTTCGGCCAGAATTTCCGAAATTGGTTTAGTCTTTACAATAGACCATAAATATTATTCTTAAGTTGTTTTCTAAACAAAATTCTATGACATTTTTTCAATTAACTTTAAATACAGGTTAAAAAGCAGTTTACACTTAATTGCAAATTTTAGAAAAAAATGATATGTATATATTGAATATTTTGAATTTCAAAAAAAATACCAAAATTTACCAAAAAAAAATAAGCCACTTTATAGCCGAAAAGTAACACGAATTTTTAACAACAATTTGAACAAATCAGAAAGTAATAAAACTCCATTTGTTTAAAACGAACAGCAAAAAAGGACAAAATAACAGAATTATAAAAAATATGAACAAAAAAAAACTAGAATTTCCGTCTCCAAAAAATAAATAAGAAAGAAAGAAGTCTTAATTTATTAAAAAAGCTAAGAAAAAGTTTAAAATAAAATTAAACTTTTTAAAAAAAATATATATTTAAAATAAAATACAAAAAAAGTAATAATTTTTAATTAAATGTCTTAAATTAAAACAGAAAATAAAAATAAGAACCATAATTATATATTTTTTCAAGGTTATTGATACAAGTTTTCCATTTAAAGAAAATTATTTAAAAAAAAAAAGAAAAATAATTAATGAAAATAATAATAATAAATTACAACCAGCCAAAACAAGATATAAACCGGATATAACCTAGAACAGCAGGAAGTTAAGATAAAATTGGCTCCTCTGTGAAAAACAGCTTGACAAAAATTAAAAAAAAAATTCTGTTCTTTTATTTTGAAAATAAGAAAAATACAAGATTTTCAAAACAGCAGCATTCAGATAAGAATTCTTAAATTCTGAATTTAAGAATTTGAAAAAAAAACTAAATATTTAATAAAAATTATAACTTATGTATATAAACAGCCAATTAAAAAAAAAAAAACTCAATTCATATAATCATTAAACTTATATTATTATCATTCTATTTATAATTAAAAAAATTACACAAACAAAAAATAATTAAATTTAAAAACAAATTCAAGAAAAAATATCACAGAATCAAAAAACAAAAACACTCTCAGATTTTTTAACAATTTTTTAAAAATTGTTAAAGTAAAAAAAACCCAAAAAGTACAAATTTTCTATAAAAATTAAGGACATTTTCCTTTTCTCAATATCCCCCCTCAACAAGCAAGGATTGTGAACTTTTTAAAAGTCTAAATCCTTGAAAAAGCCTAAAAATGCATATATATCAAGTAAAAAACTCAAGTTTTTGGCTTTGAATTTTAGATTTTGAAATTTCCAAAAAAAATAATAAAAATGAAAAAATTTTAATAAATAAATTCTTAAAAATATTAATAATTTTCATTAAACATCCTAAGTTTTTTTTATTAAATAATTAACTAAAAATATAAATACAAAAAAAAGGTCTGATCACAAATTGCTTACAAAACTAAACCATTTTCCCGGCAAAATGGTTTAAATATTAAAATCTATGCAAAATTCAAAAAAAGCAGTTTTGGATAATAAAAAAAAAATAAACAAAAATCACATTAAAAAAAATCTCTTTTTTAAAAATTCACTTTTTGACAAAAAGTTTCGAGAAAAATAAACAAACAAAAAACAAGCAAAATATTAAATAAAATAAAATAATAAAAAAACATAATAAAATAATTGCGTTTTTTTAGTAGCAAACGCGATTCAAAATTTTTGTCCAAAAATCAAATCAACAAAATCTCTTATTTGGCCCAAAAAAAAATAATAACAAAATTAACGTTTTTGAAACAAAATTTATAACACAAGAATAACAACTTTTTATCACTTATTTGGAAGCAAAATATATAAAAAATAACCAAAAATCAAGACAAAGTAATCACGCCCAAAATGTGACTTTCTTAAACGAAAGTCATCTAGAACATCAGTAAAATAACAAATAAAAATAAAATAATAATTCTTTTTACAATTTTTCTTTAATTTAAAAATGCAATAGTAGAATTGTGATTAAATACATTTTCGCTAAAATCACATTTCTAGACAGGTTTTTGGTTTTATTGAAAAAAAATTCAATTTAATTTTATAATTTTTAGTTCAGCAAAACAATTTAAGCATCCTGAGTTTTTAAAACAATTTTATAAAATAATTTTCAGTTTCAATAATAAATAAAATAAGAAATAAATAAATAATATTTAAAACAAAAAAATAACAAAAATAATTTAGGTCCATTGAAAATAACTATTAATTTGGGAAGCTAGAAATTTTGTTAAGTGTATTCAAGCAGCTTTAAAGAAGTTTAGAAAAAGCTTTCTCAATTACAATTTGCAAATTGTTGCCATTTGATTGTTGGCCAAATAATTCCCACATTTCACTATTTAATACCAGAAATGTTCAATTTCTTCTAATTTCAATTCGTAAAATGAGAAGCTCTTTCTATTATAACACAATTTAAAGATCAATATTTAATGTAAGGAAAATCGAATACTGTTTCAACTATCTAAAATTCTTATACAGCAAAATTCCATTAAATCTCTCAGTGTAATAAGGAATTACTTTTGTGACAGTTTAACAATGTAACTGTTCACAGCAGTCGCAATTTTAGAAATATATCAAAATTCAGTTATTTTCCATACAAATATGCTTTAGGAATGGGATTTCAAGCTCATATGAAGATATTTGAATTGAATTTGCCACTAGTAGATTTTCTATGAGGTAAAATCCACTGCTCTATTTTCTGAAATCATTTTAGAGTTCATATTCGACTCAAAAACACTTTTTGAATCGGTTTAACGATGTCGGTCCATTCAGTCGGCATTATAAGATATAAATCATATACCTTATAATTCCTCAATATTGCGATCAACATTTTTATGTATAATATTTGACTCAGAATCACTTTTTGTGACAATTTAACAATATAACTGTTCATAGCGGCCGTAATTTTAGAAATTTATTAAAATTCAGTTATTTTCCATACAAATATCCTCTAGGAATGGGATTTCAAGCTCATATGACACTAGTACCTTTTCTATAAGTTCAAATCCATAGCTCTATTTTTTGAAATCATTTTAGAGTTCATATTCGTCTCAGAAACACTTTTTGAATCGGTTTAACGATGTCGGTCCATTCAGTCGGCATTATAAGATATAAATCATATATCTTATAATTCCTCAATATTGCGATCAACACTTTTATGTATAACGTTCGACTCAGAATCACTTTTTGTGACAATTTAACCATGTAACTGTTCATAGCGGTCGCAATTTTAGAAATATATAAAAATTCCGTTATTTCCCATACAAATATCCTCTAGGAATGGGATTTCAAGCTCATATGAAGATATTTTAATAAAATTTGACACTGGTACATTTTTATGAGTTCTAATCTACAGCTCTACTTTCTGAAATCATTTTAGAGTGCATATTCGACTCAGAAACACTTTTTGAAATGGTTCATTTAGTCGGCAGTCGATATTATAAATCATATATCTTATAATTCCTCAAACAGTTGGTCACTCAACGAATTGCTATAATCTCAGCCAGCAGAATATTACACTCGCCCGGAAGTGTAAAAGACATACGAATGTTGTGTTCCGCAATGAAGACACCACCGTTAACTATGTCTCCATTTTTTCGAGCCATAAATGCAGATGCCTAGTGCACGCCCTTAAGAGGTATGCGATGGGAAATGGGACCATAAGTTCTACATATCCATTTCCCCATGGTATTCGGCCTAATTGCCTTTAAAAGAGGGATTTTCCTTGTCATCAAATCAACTGGTAACCAGTTGAGAAATGTTTCAGTCGTCTGCCACCTATAGCTCAGCTACAAGTTTAAGTCCAAGTCAAAGCCTTGCCGAGATTTCAAAAACCATTAGAGCCGATTATATTTTTCCTTAAATGAAAGAAACTATTTACATTTTTGATATTTCTTTCAGGAGATCTCTTATTTGAAAACCTTTTCAATAATCGATTTCAAATTTCAATGATTTCAATTCTGCTAAATATTTGTAGTCTTTTTTGACTATGAAAAATTTATGAAAAACTATAAGTCAATTTGTGATATTTCAAATAATTCCGAAAATATACCCAGAAACTCTTTCAAATCATTTTGAAAATTTAGTTTTTCTTTTAAGACTTTTTAAATTCCCTACAAAATTAATAGTTATTTAAAACAGAAAATTAAAACAAATTTTGGCTTCAAAATTCTAAATAATAAAAAAAAAACAAAGATCAATTGATATATATCCATTATATATAGAATGAAAAAATTGTTGCATTGAAAACGATATAACAAAATCAACAAAACCTCCATTTATATAAGAATTCTATAATACAAAATACTCAAACCAACCAAATGCCAATTTTTGAATTTATTTCAGAACAAACAATAGCCAGGGAAACATTCGCAACTCGAATGTGATATTTTTTATTTTTAAACCACAACAACAATAAAATATTTTTTATTATATATACAACAACGTTTTTCAGTTAATATTTACAACAAACAAAACAAAAAAAATTTATATATATAGAAAAGACAATATTTACAAAATTTTCAATAGAAGACTTCTAAAGTCTGAAAACTGAATCGGTTGTCTTTAAAATCAATTATATATATAACAGATTTATTTTTACAGTTAAAACATCCTCAGTTGGGAAAAATAATATTTTTCTCTTTTATAAACAATAAATAAAAATTGAATAAAAATAAATTAAACAATTTTTAGTTTTTTCTTAACCACAAATTTTTAGTTTCTTTAAAAAAAAAAACGAAAAAATAGTTAAATTTTTTTAACTATTTTTAGAAAAAAAAATAAAAATACGAAACGAATTAAGTTGCAATAGTCAATAAATGTTTCAAACTTTTTAAGAGTTTGAGGCATTTAAAATATAAAAAAACCGGAATAATTTATAGTACAATTTTTATAAAAAAAAACGATAACAAAAATAAGATTTTATAGTAAAATATGAAAAATATAAAAAAAATAAAAAGATATATATTTTTATATTAAAATAATTAAAAGCAAATTAAAAAAAATAATTCATTGATTTTAAAACAAAAAGAAAAGTATAAAATTTTAAATTTGTTTCTTAAAAAAAAATAAATTTAAAACTTTAAATTTTTATATAAAAAAATTAATTTTATTTTAAAAAATTTTTTTAGTTATTTAAAGCCACACAATTTTTCTTATTATTTTTAAAACAATTTTCAAAAAAAAAGTCTTCAATGTTTTTACACAAAAAAGGATGACTTTTTCAAACCAAAAAAAAAAAAAATAAGTGATAAAAAACATTTTAAAACAATTAATTATAAAACACAATTGTTTTCTTAAACTAATTATAAAAACTTGAATAAAAATTGCGTTATTTTAAGGAAGAGATTTAAAATTTTAAATTTAAAAAAAAAAAACTCTTTAAAATATTCTTTTTAAACCAAAAGGGAAATAATTATAATTTGCCGTTATTTATAAAAGGGGGCCTAAATTTTATAAAATATGGCAACCACTACAAACCTTTTAAAAAACAAAGCTTTTATAATTTTTTGTTATATAATTTAAGTTTAAAACCACATTAAGGGAGAGTTTAAAAACTTAATATAGAGAGCGAAAAGTTTTAGTGAAGACACAAACCTTGACTAAGGGGAAAAAACTTTAGTGAGGCCATAACCCCTCACTAAGAGTTGCGAAAGCTTATTAAGGCGAAGTAAAGACATCAACCTTATATACAATTCAAATAAGAAACTTTTTGGTTACCACATACACTTAGAAAAATTACCATAGTTGTTTTATAGTTCTTCTCAATGAAAACAGAAAACTATAAAATAAAAACCATATATAAAACAAAAAAATAAAAAATGCAATAGCCCAGTGATTTATAATTTTTAATTTAAATAAAAATGTGTGTATTTTTGAATTATTCACGTGAAGGGAATAATTAAAATACACCGAAAAAATACAAAACTTAGTACAAATATATAAAAAAAAACAATACAAAACTATTGGCATTAAAATGAATTTTATGTTAAAAACTCACCATATTAATTGTATATAGGTAATGATCTGGAAAAGCCTAAATAGGCGGGATTGACAAAGGACTAAGAACTCTAACTTAAAATATTTGAAACCATAAAAATATATAAAAATATGAACAATAGCAAATGAATTTTTATTAAATAAAATTAAAAATAAATAAATAAAACAGCAATAGCCCAATTGAATTTTTATTAAAATATATATTTTTTAAGTTAGAAAAAATTTCCCTTTTTTTTGGAAAATTTCTTTTAAAGATTTTTTTTTTATATAAAAATTTTTAAATCCTTCTTCCTTACAAAAAAAACCCTAAATTTTGCTTAAAAAATAACATCTTAAAATCCTCAATTAAAAGGCAAACGAAAAACGCAATTTACTCTTACAGGATTTTTTCAACCGAAAAAAATCAAACAACGAGTAACTTGTTATAATTTCTTTAAATTTTTTTAAATTTTTTTTATAAAAAAAAAACAAAACCTTAAAAAAACTTAAATATATAGTAAATATATAAAAATAATAATTATATTTAAAATATAATTAAAAAAAAACTTTTACATATTAAAAAAAAACATAAAAAAGTAACAGAGACTGCAAACAAATGTGATCAGATATTTTAATATATATAGGTTTATAATACGAAAAAAATCTAAAATAAATATATATATTTAAACAAAAAAAACCTTAAAAACCAAAAAAAAAAACAAAAACAACAACACAGTAATAATAAGCTACAAAAAATCAAAAAACAAACAAAAAAAACTTATCAATTAAGTCTAATTAATTAAAAGAAAAATAAAAAATAAATAATTAAAAAAAGACCTACCAGCCATTTTTTAAAATATTAACATATAAACCAACATAAACACACAACAAAAGCCTTAGGTATTTTATATTTTACAATAGTCTATATATATATGCAACAGATATATATATATAAAAATAAAACCAATAACAATAAAAACAATCATTAAAGCCAATTCATTTGCAATAGACCAAGGAACCTATGTGCCTTTTTTTTAATTTGAATCTAAAACCAAACAAAAAAAGATATGAAAATGAAAATTAAAATGAAAATGAAAAAATCGGTAGGGTTCCAAAAACCAGGGTTTTCTATTATATTTTTGATTTCCACCAAAAGAATCCTAAATAGAAAATATTTTCTCTCTACACTTAACTAAACTGCTGCCATTGGTTTAGATATTTTCTAGAGAGGATTTTTATTGGAAAAAAAAAATAATAGAAAAAAATTTACCAAATTTTATGTTAAAAAAAATTTCATTTTTTTTTTGTTATTAACCAACAACAACAAATTTAGTTCAATTATTAAAATACAAAATGTTTTATTAAGTTTATTAATTAATTGAGAATGACAGGAAGAAGTAAAAAACTAATTAATATGTTAATATTTTTTGAAAAAAAAAAAAATAAATGAAAAGAAAAAGGTTAAAGTATATACAAATTTGGGGGAAAACTTCAAAGTTCAAATTAAAAGTTAGAAAACAGATTTATAAAAAGTTGAAATTTTTTTAAATTTTATTACGAAATTTTTTTTCAGTGTTAACATTTTAACAATTTAACATAACTTTTGAAATAAAAGAAGTAAAAGGAAAAGTATTAAAGCAATAATTCCAAAATTAAACTTTCTCATTTTTTTCAGTGTACAAAAAATTTTCAAAAACTATTGTATTTAAGAATCGTACAATTTTTCAGTGTAAAAACTTGCAAGAAACTTCATATATATTGAAATTTTGTACATTTGATAAAGAAATTTTGCTCAGTGTTAAAGATCTTTAAATAAAAGATCTATTAAATAAAATAAAATAAAACTATTTAACCATTAATTCCAAAATGAAAAATTTGGTCAATAATTCAGTTCAGTGTTAAAAAAGGTTTAATTTTTTTAAAGCTTAAAGTATTTTCAAAAACTAATTTTATTTTGTTCAGTGTAAATGTTTGCAAAAAAGAAATTCCTTATCAAAAATTTTAAATTTAGTTTATTTCATAATGAAATTTTGCTCAGTGTTAAAGCCATAAATTATGGCTTAATCCTCAAGCCTTTAATTAAAAATTAAAAGCAAAAATAATAAATTATTATAAAGAAAATTTCAAATTAAGTGAATTTAATAAATAAATTTTGAACTGTGTAAAAAAGCTTTAAAGTTAAGAAAATATAAAAGCGAAATAATTTTTTTAAAGTTTCTAAAACTTCAAAAACGTATTTAAGTACTAAAAAACCTTTTCAAGTAAATTCAAAATTTCTTGACATAAATTTGTTCAGTGTAAAAAAAGCTTTAAGCTTAAGCAAATGTCGTTTAATATTAAAACGTTTGATCTATTAAAACGGCTCTGTTCAGTGTTAAAGCTTTAATTTTGCAGCTTTAGAAAATGGCATTTAAAGTAAAGCTTTCAACAGAGTGGTTTGCACTGAATTATAGTTATTGAATTTATATTGAAATCGAATTAAAATAAAGTTTAAAATTTTAATGAAATTTCCTCTTTGCACATAATTTTTTCTGTGTCATAAAAGCTTTAAAGCTTATTATAGAAACCTAAAAAGGACATAATATTAAGTTTTCAAATAACATATTTCATTAAATTATTTGTTTGTGTAAAGCTCTGATTTTGAGATTTAGGAAATGACATTTAAGTAAGCTTCAACACAGTGGTCTGTATTAAATAAAATGTAAAATAATTCATAATTATTTTTCAATATTAAAATAATCTAAAATAGTTCACTAAAGGATTTAGCAAGAATTATCATTATAAATCATCAAAATTTTAAGAAACATTTTTCCGAAAGCTTCCAGAGCATTTTTAATCAAAAGGCGTTCTTATTTAAGAAAAAAACTTTTCCAAAAATTTATAAAAAAAGTTCTTGAGAAGAAAATTTTGTAAAAATTTCTCTTTAAAAATTAAATTTATTTTAAAAAGAAAATTTTACTTAAACTTAAAATAATTAAAATTTTAACTTAAAAAAAAACTTTAAAAATGAGAATTTTTTTCTTTTTTCCTTAAATCAAAATGTCTTTTCTCTTTTCTCTCGAGCGATTTAAAAACTTAAACAAATGCCAACCATTGCTGGTTAAGCTTTGAGAAAGCTTTTGTTGCAAAAGCTTTCAATAATGATTTAACGATTTAGTAAAAATTTTCATCCATAAATTATTAAACTAATGAAGCTGATAACAATTTTAAAGAAGCTTCATTTCAAATCCCTTTTGAAAAACTCTATTTTTAATAATAAAGCTTTTGAAGCTTTTGCAGCAAAAGTTCCTTTTGCTTTTCTTAATTCCATAAAATTTCCAATTATAATTAATTGAGCTAAATTTCACTTTTAAATAAATTTCAACTTAAGAATTTTTCACTTTAATTAAAATAAAATAAATTTCAAACTGATTAATAAAGTTTTCAAAGCTTTTAATGAAATAAATAACGAATTTGTAGGAAATTGTAAATTAAAACCGCAGAATTCTAAAGTTCTAATTATAAATTTTTTCAAAATCCCCCTATTTTTATATGCCGAAACCCCCTTTTCAACACTCTTAAAAAATCACAAAAAAAGTTTCGAAAATTTGAAAAAAAAAATCAAACAACCAAGAAAAAAACCTAAATATTAAACAATAAAAATGTTTAAATATTTACAAAATAATAAATATATATATAATTTTATGATTTTCATTAATTTGAGTTTATAAACCAACAAAAACAATTGGATGATTTTAAAAATAATTTTAGTTAAAAAAAAAAACAATTTTTAATAAACAAAATTAAACAATAAACCTAAGTTGTCAACAATAGTGCCAGTAATATTTTTAATAATATTAATAATAAATATACAAAAAAATATATATAAAATAATTCATTACATTTAAAAAAAATCAATAAAAAATAATTAAACAAAACAAGAAACAGTAACAACAAATGCAACAGAAAATGTCCGGATTTTTAGTTAAAAATTTATTAACATCAATTAAATTTGTACTTTAATTGAAGAAAGAATTAATAATTTTTAGAAAATTGTTAAAAAATCTTAAATTTAAATATAAAAAACTAAAACTCATAACCATATTAAATATAAAAAAATAATAATTAATTATAATTGAAATTAAAAAACAAAAAAAGAACATTAAATTAGACACATAATTTAAGTATATAAATTAATTAATTAATAAACTTAACATATATAGAAATATTTAAGCAGCTTTTTTAAATGTAAGATTAAAAATAAAAACAAAAAAAACTTTTACTAAATTTAATATTAAAAAATAAATCATAAATATCAACAACAACAACATTTGTACTATGTTTTCAAACAAAAATAAAACAACAATAACTAATAATTTATATAAAAAACAAAAACAAAAACCATAGACAAATAATCCCGATCAACAATTTAAAAATAATAATAATAATAATTTTAAAACCGATTCCCTTAATTGGTGGCCATATTTAAGTACACTCACAAAAAAATAAAAACAACCAACAATAAAATTAAAATAATTATCTCAACAATTTTCTTTTAAATGGAAAGCTTTTATTGAAGACTTTTATAAAATAGAAAAAAAACAAAAAACAAAAATAAAAAACCAACAAATTATCCAGAAATCAAATAAAAAATTTAAAACATAAAACTCCTTAACAATTTTTAAAGCAAAACAACAACAACAACAAAAACACTCATAAATTTTTTTTTAACTTTCTCCCCTAAATATCCCCCCAAAGATAATCCTTTCCAGCCAACCACCACTCCCTCCCCCCCACCAGAAAACATCTACAAGAAACACAGAACAGCAGCAGCAGCAGTAAACAAAAATAAATTTTAAATAAACTTTATAAACCATAATTTTTATATGTATAAGCCATAAAATACTAAAAAACAATTAATTAATAACAAACAGAAAAGAAATATTTAAACAAATTTAAGTTAATTTTAAGTTTAATTAATTTAATTATTTACTTAAAAATAAAAAAACAATATTTATTTTATCAAACAAATTTTCCTAAGAAAAATCATGAAAAATCAAATAAGATTTCATGAAGTAACACATTTCTTCTATACTTTAACAGCTGTTTTATTAAAAATAACTTTAATTTAGGAAAATGTTGAAAATTATGTCTAAGAAATTTTGTTAAGTGTATTGAGAAATATAAACAAATGGCAACAATGTTGCCAATTTTACTCTAACGATTTAGCGGAAATTGTCGTTAAAAAACGTAAAAATAAAATCTCTTAATTTGATCGGTTGGTTGAAGAGAGGAGTGCAGCGTTTTTTGCTTGTGAAAGAAATTTGATGTCAGAGGAACACAACATCCTTGTTGGAACTCTTATGGTGATATACTTTCAAAGTTATAATCTACACTCCTCTGCTTTATGTATAATCAATTTCGATGGAATAACAGCTTTATTGAAAAAAATGACTCTGTCCCACTGTGCAATATGTCTGATATACTTTTAAATACTACATTTTCTTTGTACGAAATTCGTATCGTCTAAAAGCCTTCACAAATCGCTAGAATTTTTCCCAAATCTTTTAAACTGAAAATGTTTCTGCCATGAACATTTCAAAATCGCTAATTAATGGAATAATCTCGAAATTGACAACACTGAATGAACATATTGGTTATTAAGCATAAAGCAAAAGAGAGAGAGAGCTTTTTCAATTCGCTCTAAGCTGCTTGTAACGCTTAGAGAGAGAGCCTTGTTAAAAGAAATCTTCCCGTAACAGTACCATTATTTATAAAAACATTTCATCAATACATTATTGAGCATATAAAGCAGTTCATCACTAAATAAAGCTCAATTTCGTTTTATAATATCAATATCTAAAATCAAAAACTACTGTTTTGCCGGGAATTTATCCCAGTTCAGAGTTAAAGGAGTGTATTTCTTTTCCTCCTTTTTGACCTGTTTTAGTTTAGGTCCAGACTAAGATGTCACTATTTTGATTATCTCATATAATTGGGAATAGAGCTCAGACTGAAATAAGAAACAGCCGCATTCTGAATTTGTTGGTATCCTTCCCTTTCAGTCAGATAGTTAGAAAATGTTCTCAGAGAGAGGGAGAGAGAGAAATAAATTTTTCTCTACTTTAAATAACCAAATAAAAATAAGAATTTTATATTGTTGTAGCTTATATAACCCGTTCCAAACGCGACACTTTGGAAGACATACTAGTATTGTTCAACTAGAAGCATCAAATAACACCTGTTTTTTTCCACCATAATGACTTCCGCTTTTTATGGAATGTAATTAAAGACATAATGAGAATTTAAAATTTCACTTTTATATAAAAACCTTCTTTATCTAAGAACTGCCCTCAATTTTATAGCTAAAGAGAGAAATATTTATAAAAAGCTTATTCTCAGAGAAAGAAATATAATGGAGGAATGCTCTCAACTTAGTAGCGGGAAGGGAATATTTATAAAGACAACTTTTCGCAGAAAGAAAAATGAGTTATTCTCTAGATTTAGTAGCGAGAAGGGAAAAAATAAATAGTAAAGGCTGTACTCAAAAAAAAAGAGAGAGAGAGAGAGAGAAATAAATTATTCTCTTCATTAAGAGTCTTTTTACTATAAAAACTTTACAATTTAAAATTAGAATTTTGTTCTATTAAAGACACAATTCGTCTCAAATACGACACTGTGTTGAGATGCAAGCAAATTAAAAGCAGTGTTGCCAAAACTATTGAAATGATGCCTCTTTTAAACGATTTTCCAGTCATAATTTCCAACATTTTCCTCAAAACGAAAACAACAGCTAAACAGAAACCAATAAATTAAAATTTTTTTGTTCGAAAAATGAAAACTCTTTTGGAATAAATTTAATTTTTGATTTCGGAAAATAATTATTAATCAAAATCTAAAAACAAAAAACAACAATAACATAGAATGCACAAATATAAAATAAAATAATTTCAATTTTATTTTTTTTTTAATAATAAAGAAAAAATATTTATTTATAAATAGTTTTTTTTTAATAAACAAATTGGCCAATATTTTGAAATAAAAAAAAATGATAAAGAAAAAAAACTTTGTGGTGAAATTTTTTTAAAAAAGTTTCGATATAAAACTTTTCGGCTTAATAACGTTAATAATATAAAACAAATTTTGGCTATAAAAAAACTTAAGTTTAAAAATTTATTATAATAAGAAAACGTGACAACATCTTAACGTTTTTTCTGAAAAAATGGAATAAACTTTTAAATAAAAATACCAGGATTAAAAAAAAACAATTAAAAAAATAATGTTTCGGTCAAAACTATTTGGGACTAAACATTTTGGATAAAAATAATTAAAAGAATTATGATAAAAAAAACATACAAATTACTTTAATTAAAGTCGATAAACAATTTTTTTCCTTTTAATAAATTTTTTTGAAAAAATTTTAAGAAATTTTTAGGTTAGAAAAAAATATATTTTAGTTTTAAGACAAAAAAAATTAAATGTAAAAATATAAAAAGTAAAAAAAACTTTCGGTAATGTTCCTATAAAATTATATTAACAACCACTTAAAAAAATTATAAAAATTTAGGCTTAAAATATAAAAAATTTAAAAAAAAAACCTTTTGGGAAAAAATTAAATTTCAACTAAAAATTTCTTAAAATTGAAAACAAAAAATGTCTTTGAAAGAAAGAAATTGTTTATGAACTTTAAAAACAAATTTATTAAAAAATCTACTCTAAGAAAATAAAAACAAAAATTTATAATTTACAGGCAGCATTTTTGTAAAAAAATAAAAAAAAAA
Source organism: Cochliomyia hominivorax (assembly GCA_004302925.2). NCBI lineage: Eukaryota > Metazoa > Arthropoda > Insecta > Diptera > Calliphoridae > Cochliomyia > Cochliomyia hominivorax. The sequence continues at coordinate 16,372,223 of PYHX02000467.1, forward strand.
TCGTTTAATTTATTTTATTTTAATTTCAACATAAAAAACAATTTTTCAAAATATAAAAAATACATTTCGGCAATAACTCCAAGAATTTTTATAAAAATTTAAGTTCAAATTTTATTTACAAAAATAAATTTTAATTTTAAATTAATTTTAATTATTTCCAAAATCAAAAACAAAAATTGTACTTGAAATAACATGAAAACAACGCGTAAACGAAGAACTTGAATTAAAAAACACTCAACATTTAAGAAAAAGAAAAAATGACAAAATTCAAAAACTCCAAAAATTACAATTTTCGAAAAAAATAAAAAAAACAATTTTGGATCAAAAACTTAAAAAACAAAACAAATTTTGACAAAACAAAAAAACAAAAATATAAAAAACTCTCGGCCATGTTTGGATAATTTTCTCTCGGTGTAAGTCCAGGACAAAAAAAAACAAAAAACTCAAAAATATAACAAAATTACAAAATTTTTAACAAAATTTATAAAAAAAAGAAACAAAAACAAAAAAAGTTCAAAAATATTAACAAAATTTTGGAATTTTTGGCATATTAACAACAACAACAACAAAATAACCACAATAACAACAACAACATCATTAAAAACAACAACATTATAATCAACATCTTAATAATGTTGTTGTTTTTCCCCCTCTTTAACCAATAAAAAGTGAACAAATTAAAAGTGGAATAAAAAATTAATTAAATAAATTAAAAAATAAATAAAATTATATCACTAAAAAAAGTACAAGCTTATTTTAAGCACCTTCGCGCCTTATCTTTAAGATTAAAATTAACAAAAAAAATAATAATAAAAAATTAAACTAAAAAAAAAACAAAAAAAATTATAAAAAAAATAAAACTCAAAATTAATATAATAAAAAAATTTATAAACCAAAAAAAAAAAATAACAAAAAGAAAAAAACAAAAATGATTTTCAACATTTTTGGCTAAAAAAAAATTAAAACTTTATTTTTTAATTTTAATTTCAGTTAATTATTTATTTATGATTTTTTTAAAAAGGTTTTTTTAATTTCGAAAAATAAACTGGAAACTGAAAACAACCAAAAAACCCCAAAATTTAAACAAAATCTGCCTTAAATTATAGTAAATGCATCGTTATACATTTGCTGCCACAAAAAAAAAAGAGAAAAAACGGAAACAGGAAATAGGAAACGATGTAGATACGCCATCATCAACAACAGTAACATTAACCCTTGACAGTTTTACGCGGTATATTTGGGTAGAACAAAATTCCTACTCTTTGAAGTAAAATTCCTTCTCTTTGAAACCAAATTTAATGGCAAGAGAGAGTGAGAGAAATGATAGTAAATAAATTTTCGGTTTAAACCGAAACAATTTGAAATCTCTTCAAATTCCCAACCACTCAAAATATGTCAAAAATCGTAAATCTATCAGATGAATATATAAATGTTTTTTTGCAGAAAAGTTGTCAGGAAATGAAGATTACGTTTAGATCGCTTTTAGAGATTTTTAAACTACAATGATCAAATGAATTATCATGTTACGGAATTAATTCTGGAATCTGAAATGATCATTACAGAACTATAGATACCTCATCAACTCTGCATTCGTTCTACGAGATTTCAGAACAGTTATGATAAGAATATGACACAGATCTATATTATATATCATTATGAAACAACGAATTTTTATAGATCTTATAAGATCATGTTTTAATATTAAAAACGATTTTATATCCTAAAAAAAAATCCAATCCAATTTTATATAAAAAATTTCATCATTGACACGATCGTTAGTGATCGGTAATGCATCAGCCATATATAATATAGGGCTTATTTTTTTAAATCCGATTTGAACTAATCAGTACCGCAAGACACCTAAATATCATTACAATCGGTGACAAATATTTTTGTATTTCCATTAAATTCCCTTTCAGGATTTTTTTCTACCCACATACACCTTGCAAGGGTTAATTAAAAATACAACACTGCTGGATATCGAAAAAAAAAAACAAAATAATGAAAATAACAACAACAATAATAAAAAATTAATTGAAAATAAATTGAACCAAAATAAAAATAAAACACAAAATTCAAAAATCTTCAAAAAAACTGTCAAAAAAATCTAAAATAAACAAATTAAAAAATAAAACAAAAACAAATAAATTATAATTTCAAATTATGAGTTCAAAACAAAAACAAACAAAATTCAAAATTCAAAACTCCAAAAAAAAATAGAGAAAAAAGCAGATTTTTAAATTAAATTATTTTAATTAAAAAATTAAAAAAAAATAAATCAAGTGTATTCTACGTTATTACCACTCAAAAATTAAAAAAAATAATATTTTTGGTATTAAAATATTAAAAAATTGAAAAAAATTATAATTTTCAAAAAACCTAAAATTTATATATAAAAAATTTTTAATTTTTTTATTAAAAAAAAAAGATTTTTTATAATTTTCAAAGAAAAAAATTGTAAGTATTTAAAAAAAAATTGAAAAGAACATGACTCGTAGGCATTTATGAATTATTATTAAAAAATAAATTAAAAATAAAAACTCTAGTTTAAAAAACAAAAACAAAAGAAAAACTTAAACTTATTAACAAAAATTAAGACACAAAATTATAATTATAATTATGATTATTATTAGAAGGAAAAAAAACCAAACTAAGTATGATTAGAAATGTGTATATTTATATGTAATAAATAATTAAAAACAAAAATAAATAAATTAAAATTAAAAACTAAAAAAAAAAATTATCATTAAAACAACTCTAAACGATTTCATTAATTATTACAAAACAAAAACAAAAAAAATTATTAATTTATATTTTTCTTAAGAAAATTAAACAATTTATGGTATTTTAAGTATTTATTATAACAAAAACAACAACAACCAAAATATGATTATAAATATTTAAGCAACAAAAAAAAAAAGAAAAATATTTAAAATCAAAATTTAACCCTTAACAGCTCCAACACTTTCAGGTTTCATTTAATCTATGAAAAATTTTAGTTCAAAACTGGTTTTCGGTTAATTTTAATGAAAAAAACGTTTTGAAACAGTATTTTATGATTTGAAATTTTTACGTTACAGGCTGCCACTAAAGATTTCTTGGAAATCTTTAAAATTTTAATATTTCATCTTGATTTGAACAGCATTTTCTTAAGTTTTGACTAGTTTATTAAATGAAAATTTAAGAAAATCATTATGATTTTCTTAATAGAACCACAAACACAATATTCAGTTCATCAGAATATTTATCATATTTCTTTGGTTCTCACAACAAAACTAAAAATGTTAAACACGGAACAAATGATTTATGCCTGAAATTTGATCCTCAAATCTCAGCTTTTCCTTCAAATAAGCAAATTTCAAAATACAAAAAGTATTAATAAAGAATTTTTGAAATTTCTAATCTTCCTTTCTGTTCTCTTAAGGATTAATTCACAATCTGATCTATAAGATAATCTACTGATCTATCAGACGATCTTCCATTCTCCAAAAATACATCCTCAAAAGGAGCAATTTCAAAATTGTTTAACTAAAAGTCATGAAAATCTCTGGAGGAGCATGTAAAGTTCAAGATCTGATCTATCAAATGATCTTCAGTTTGTTCAATCTCTAAGAACTCCAAATAAGCAAATTTGTATTAAATGTTCAGCTGATCTCTTAAATGATATACTTATCTTCCAATTCCCAAAAAAATACGTCCCTAAAAAAAAGCAAATTTAAATTTTTTTACTATGAAAATTTCTTATGAAGTGTTTTACATTCAAGATCTGATCTATCAAATGATCTATTGATCTATAAAATTATCATCTAATTCTTTATACTCCAAAAACTTCACCTTAAAATATACAAATTTGAGTTAAATGATTTAAGTCCCCGTACTTATCTATTGGATGAACTTCCGATCTATCAATGATCTTCTGATCTTTCATTCTCCGAAAACTCTTCAATGAGAATCATTTTAAACTCTCGATCGAAAAATTCCTTGAGGAGTATTTTAATTAAGAGAATAAAACATTTATTATTCTTTAATGGAGTTAAAGAACAAGAGAGACTAAAACTCTCATTCAAAGAAAGAAAGAAAACTGAATAACATAATTAACTCATAAAAAAGTCTTTTAAATTTTAAACTCGTCTAAGAAAGAAAGTCAAATTTTCCTCTCAGTGATTTAATTAAAATTTCACAATTTAAAAGTTTAAGTCACTTTTGTGAATCGATTTAAAAGTAAAACAAACTTTTTCTCTTCTTTAAGAGAGTAAATTTTATTTCCCAATGCTCTTAATCAAACTTTTGAAATTTCATTTAACAGGGAACGATCACCCGATAGACAAAAAATTATTATTTCTCACGGAATAAACGATATTTTCTCTACTCAAAAAAAAAATAAAAACTAATTTTTCATAAATTCAACATCTCACATCAAACGATCAATATACTTAAGAGAGAAAAAAATAGTAATGATATCAAAGAAAGAGAGAGAGAGATAGAAAAAAATGTATTAATTCTTGGAGAGTAATTGAATTATTCTCGAATCGAAGTACTAAAATATTATTAGCAGTATCATCTCAGAGGAAGAGAAAGATAAGAATTGTATAACCTCTTAGAGAGTAATTGAAATATTCTCAGCATCGAGATCTAATTATTTTGTACTCAGAGTAAATATTACGTTCTCCAATTCGAATCAAAAATATTAGGAGATCAATACTTTTTTATGCGATAAACTGTATCGAGGGATTGAACTTATTTAAAGAGGAATGGAAAAGGTAAAGAGAGAATTATTTTAAAAACATTAAAAGAGAACCATATGTAATCTTTCTCCGAGTGTATATTTAATGATCTTTAAGAGTTTCAATTTCAAATGTTTGCTTAAGAGCACATGTTCTCTTTCTGCTTTCTCCGCAAGTATACTTTGAGTGTATCTTTTGCTGCTTCACTCACACAGTGTCAAATGTTAAGTAGTGTGGATGCGCAACTCTGTTCTCCTTAAGAGAGAGAGAGCATACACTTCACGAAATTCTGCTTCGACATAAATCATTTTTTCTGTGATCTGGAAAAAGAAAACAGAAAACCACCATTTTTGAACTCACACACCACAAAACAGTTTTGGCAATAGTTATGAAGGCAAATACAACAACTTTTTTTGAAATAACCGGTTTAATTGAAATATTCTATAAGTAAATTTTTTGTTTAAAAAAAAAAACCTTTCGAATAAAAACTTTTGGAATAACATTTTCGAAACACTTTCGGCAAATATAATAAAATTTATGTTAGAAAAATAAATATTCGATCAAAAAATTTACAAAACTCAAACAACAACAATTAACGCTCAACAAAAACAACAAGGGCCTTAACGTCCGATCTAAAGTGCCTTCAAGAAAAAAAATGAAACAAAAAAAATATATAAAAAAATTATTTTTTACCAAAAAATAACTCTAAAAAAAACTACTAAAAATTTAAACAAAAAAATGTTAATAAATTTAAACAAAAAAATTGTATAAATTAAATTAAAATTAAAATTAAAAAATGAAAAAAAAACTTAAGGGCCCTAAATAGACCAAATTTAACAAAAACTTGAAAAAATTAAACTTAAGAAATATGATAAATAGACACTGAGAAAAATTATTAAATTTATTTTTGAGATGAAAAAAAAATTGTTAAAAAGCAAAAAAAGGAATTTTCAGTTTGGGAAAAAAATAAAGGAGCTTTTAAGGGTTAAAGAAATGTATAAAAAAAATAACTTTAATTTTAACTTTAAAATAAGTCTTGAGCATTTTTCATAAACAAAAAATTAAAAACAAAAACAATTTAAGGCTAAAAATGGTTTAGATATTATAAGAAATTAAAACATAAATTTAAATAAAAAAATCTTAACTTTTAATAAAAAATATTATAAATAATTTTAGTAAAAAAAGAAGGAAAATTAAGAAAAAAACTCTTAAAAAATATATGAATTAAGAGAAAAAGAGTTTTTTTGAAAGAATTTTTATGGTTTATATATGAAATACAACACTGACATTAACATTTTACTACTAAACCCCCTCAAAGACATTAACATATACACTGAGAAAAACATAACACTTAAACTACACTTAATTACATATTAGGAGTAAATATTCTTTAAGACATAAACCCTCTCCTCCCTCAAAAAAAAAATTATGATTAAATAAAAAAATATTAAGAAAATAAGAAAAAAAATAATTATTTAAGTGAAGGAAAATTTTTAACTAAAAAAAAAAACTTTCCTTTTAAAGAAAGTTTAAGCTCAATAAATTTTCTTAAAAAAATAAATAAAAGAAAATTTTCAAAAGAAATAAGAAAATTAAGGAAGTAAACGTTCCTGGCATTTAGTTTTTTTCCACTAAAAAAAAATTAAATTTATCAAAAAAAATCATAAATATTTTATAATTTTTTAAGTTTGGCAAATTAACGAAAAAAACAAAAAACCAAAAAAAATCTAGTGAAAATTAGCAAAATTTAAAGAAAACCAAATTTAAGATTTAAAAAAAGGCTAAATAAAGATCTTAAAAATACTATACAAATACGGGCAAAAAGAATTGTAAATTATGACAAAGAAAAAATTAGATAAAAATTTCTACTCCCAAAACAACAAAAAAAAATCACCTCCCCCCCCCAAAATTGGCTTAAGATAAAAGAAAAACTAACCTCAAATCTACCCCCAGAAAACAAACATCCAGCTCTAAAAACCAGGTTAACCCTAGAAAACCAAAACAGGGTTTTTCTATAACCTTAAAAAAACAAAAACCAGAAACTGTCATTTATCATTAAAAAACAAAAAAAAAAAAACCCACAATTTTTAAACAAAAAATTATTATTAACAAAATTTAAAACAAAATTTCAAGTTTGGCTTAATTACACAAAATTTGGAAAAAAAAATCCCCCTCTGCCCAAATTATCTCTAAAATTATATAATCAATTGGTAGTTATAATAATTATTAAACCAAAAAAAACTCACAACACTCTACATTTGGCATTTTAGAGTGTTTTCTTTTCATCGCAAAAACCGGGCAATTTTTCTAAAAAAAAATATAACTAAATTTTAGGATTTCAACAAAATTTTTGCAAACGAAAAACTCATTTTGACACAAATTAATTTTATTTAATTTTTAGTTAAAATTTTGTAAAATATGAAGAAGAAGAAAAAAAAGAAAATTTTTTAGTTAACTGCAATAGACCGGAATTATTTCCATACAAGAGTACAAACAAATTTAGGATAAACAAAAGTTTTTTATATAAATAAACAAAAACAAGATGAAAATAAAGAAAAAAATAAAAACAAATACCTAAAAAAAATATTAAAAAAATGAAATAATAATTAAATATTATTAAAAAAACCTAAACACAGTGCTTATGATAACAATAATTTCTTTAAGTGTATGTAAATGCAACGGAAACGCTATGTAAAGCTTATTCGTAAACTAATAAACATAAGATTACTCTCATGAGAGTGCTCTCTTTAGAGAGAGAACTCGAAAATTCTGTATGTTATGTTTAAGAGATCATACATCTAGAGATGCCCATAATCAGGATCCGGCGGAGAGTAATTCCATCACTTTGTGTATGTTCATAATTTTCTCTTAAAGAACACAGAGCAAATGTTTACTAATTTGGCCATAAAAAGGTCTTTTACTTTAAAAAAAGCAGAAAGAAACATTCTCGCTGTATTTCTCTTTCAGTGTATTTTGAAAATTAACCGCCAACAGCACCGCTTCAATGACGGCTCATGTCAGTCAGTCTGAGAATTTTCAAAAATTTACATGTGAAAAAATAAAGAGTACAGGCGCACATGTGCACCTATTCCCGAACACTCCCCATAATACAGATTTTCTCACTCGAGAGTATATACACTATAAACGACTGCTGCCCTCTAAGCAATTTAAGCAGAGCGAGCATTAATCCAATGCAGAAGCCTACAAAGAGTATTTTCATCATTTTGTGCTTTTGTACGTGAGAGCTGTTCATGATGTTCTCTAAAAGTACATAGAAAAAATTTTTACTTATTTGGCCACAAACATGGTTTTCACTATTTTTTTCAGTGTATTTTGAAAATTAACCGACAACACCTCCACGTACAATTTCGACTCAAGCCAGACTGAGTGAATTTTCAAAAATTTAAGAGTTCTGTACGTGTGAAAAAGTAAAGAGAACAGGCTTACTTGTGCGTCTCTTTGCCGGCCTTTGGTTTAGACCAGGAGCTGGCAGATTTCACCATTTAGTACTTATATATATGAGAACTGTTTATAACTGTTTATAAAGTAAAGAGTACTGACGCACATGTGTGAAAGGTTTAGTTTATACTACTAATTCTGATTTCTCTACACGTAAACAATAAACGACTTTCTCTCATCAACTTGAGTGGATTGAGCTTTCAATCGATGTAATTTTTGCTGTTTCCCATAGCATTAGGACATCTCTGTCATACTCTCTACTGATAATCTCAACATTGATGTAGCAAATAAAGTTGATGAAAAAAGTTCATTCTTTCTTAAAGAATATGTTCATTAAAAAAGTGTTGCCAACTTAAAAAAATTGTTTTCTTAAACAAATTTAACAATTTGAATATAATTTTTAATATTTAATAATTGATTTTTCATAAATATAAATTAAATTAAACTAAATTTAAGCACTTTTGAAAACGACTGTTGCCAACTTCTATTTACCTAAAGCAAATTGATTAACTTGTCACACAATTTTCTTAGCAGCTAAAAAAAACAACTTTTTGAACGTTGAAAATTTGTTTTCTGAGCAAAAGAATTTAAATTTATATTTTTAAAAAATATGATAAACCAAACAGTGTTGCCAACTGAATAAAATTTAATATAAAGCTGAATTCAACAATTTTATTATAAAATTTGTATTATTTAAAACTTGATTTGTTTGAAAGATAAATCACATTCAATTGAAGCCTTTTGAGAAACAGTGTTGCTAACTTCTTTTTACCTTAAGCATAAAGATTAAGTTGTCACAACATTTTATTAGAAAAACTATTCAACGAATTTTTAAATGTGTTGTCTACTTAATAAAAAGACTTTTTAAAGTAGAAAACAAATTTCTTTTTATACTTTCAAAGAATGTGCTAAAGAAAAATGTTGCCAACTTAATAAAATTTAAAATAAACGACTCTTTAAAGTCGACAAAAAGGGATTTCTGTCCAAAGGAATGGAAGTTAAAGTTTTCAAAGGATATTTAAATGAAAATGTGTTGCCAACTAAATAAAATTTAAGATGGAGCAGAAATATTTCAATATTAAAAAAATTATTTGTTTTTAATATAAAAAAATTTAATTAATGTTATTAATCCGTTTTTTTAATTGCCAACTTCTTCTTATCTTAAACTGATAAATTAAGTTGTCACAACATGTCATTAAAAGATAAACGATTTTTCAAAGATGAAAATAGGAATTCTGTGCGAAGAAATAAATATTTATAATTCCAAAAGAATATGATTATAAAAAAGTGTTGCCAACTTAAGAAAATTTAAGACAGAAATGAAGTCAAGAATTTTCCTATAATTTTCATTATCAAAAAATAGACTACAATCAAAGCTTTTATCATGCTTTTTAGAAAATAGTGTTGCCAACTTTTTCTTATCTTAAGCACTGTGTTAACCAAAAAAAAATAATAATTAACATATAAAAAACTATATATATTTACTAAGAAAAAATAAAAAAAAATTATATGAAAAACAAATAAAACTTTATAAAATCCTGAGTTCTGATTATGCAAAAAAATACACTTTGAGTTTTTTTTATAAAAAAAAAAATAATTTTTTAGTTAAAATTTTAAACAAAATTTAAGAAAAACATTTTGAGACAGCTAAGAAAATAAAAACAACAACTGGAAGTTTAAAGTTTTGGAAAATTTAAAAAATTTTTGACAAAAAAAACCCTTAACAAGACCATAAAATGATTAACAACATCCTTAAGAAAGAAATATTAAATTTCTGCTAAAAAAAAAAACTTATTTCGAAATTCCAAAAAAATTTAAGTTCTTTTTAAAAAACAAATATTGAAAGAAAAGCTAATTTCCTAAGAACAACATAAACTAAAAAAAATATTTGGAAAAAATAATTTCTTTTTAAATTAATATTTTTTAAATAAAAAAAACAGTTTTTAAGTATTTAAAGAAATAAGAGAAAATACAACAACATACAATTATAAAAAATAAAAAATAATTATATAATAATATTTATATGTCATAAACAATAGCGAAAAAAAAACACTAAGAAAAAATATATATAAAACAACTACTAAATAATTTGATTTCTTTTTAATGAAAAACCAAAAATAAAACTAAAATTAAAACAAAATAAAAAAAACATATAAATGTAATACTCAAAAAACAATATTGAAAACCAACCAAAAATAATATTGAAACCACAACAACAACAACAATAAAAGGACATATTAAAGCTAAAATTTTGAAAATTTTTATTTTTTTTATAATTTAAAAAAAGTTTTGGAATTTTGGAAAAATTACACATTTCGAATAAAAAAAACACATTTCCGGTTGTATTAAAAATATGAGTTTCAAAAAATATAAAGAAAAATATATTTAAGGCTCGCATTTGTTTAGGAAAAATTATAAAAAATAAAAAATTTAAATTAAAAAAATCTTGACAAAAAATGTATAAAAATTACTTTTTATTTTAACAAAAACATTTTGTCACTTTATTTTTAAGTTGTACAAAAACAAAAAAATCTCCCCCCCCCTTTAACTGGCCACAAAAAAATAAAAATCCACAATTTCACTACCACCCCCTTTACCCCCCAAAAAAAAACATTACAAAAAACCCCAAAACTATTTGTATGTAAAACAAAAAACATCATATTTGGTATTTAAAAAAAAACTGAAAATATTAATAAAAAACAAAAAAAACTTATGGTATTTATCACGAAAATATATATAAAAAAACAAATTATTACCAAAAAAAAAACTTGAAAATAAATATAAAAAAACTCTCAAAAAAAACAACAATTAAGCTATAATATGTCATTTTTAATCGTAAATATTTTATTGAAATTATGTAAAATTAATGAAAAAAAAATAAAACAAAAACAACAAAAAACCAAAAAAAAAATTATATTGTTTATTTTCATCTTGAAAAATAAAGTTTTAAAATCATATAAAAATAGTAATTCCCAACAAAGAGTTTTATTTCCAAAAAAAAGGCTTTAAATGTCAAGGTAAGTAAATTTAGTACCCATTTTTAACTACATCACACATACACGTTAGAAAATTACATTTGTATTGAATAATCATAATTGTTGTATATGTATGTACGTTCTATATCATTTTAAAGAAGCATTATGTTCTCCTATTTACCTTGAACACACTCATGTTCCACAATTACAACTGTAGTTGTTGTTATTTATTAACCATAAATCTTGTTGTTGTGTTCTACATCGGCTCTTACAACCTTTCGTTCGTTCTGTTATTGTGCAGAAACGAAAACGTTAACATCAAATATAAAAACAAATGAAAATTAAACAAAATTTGTTGTTATTATACCCTCTACCACCACAGGTGGTGAGGGTATATTAAGTTTGTCATTCCGTGTATAACGGAATCATCTCAGACCCAACAATGTATATATTATTGCATCAAATCAAAAACTGAGTCGATTTAGCTACGTCCGTCTGTCCGTCTGTTGGAAACATTCTCACGCCTAGAATAATTGACCGAATTCGATAAAACTTGGCCACATTGTTTGTTATTGTCCCAAGCAGTTTTCTATTTAAAATCAGCTATATCAGTTTAGAAGCAATGAAGTTATAGACCGATATCTGAAACAACCTCAAATTTTCGAAAATGAACTCTTATAATTTCTTCTAAAAATGTAATTGGACTTAAACAAAAAATTAATTTAGCATACAATTGCACGTGCTTCATCATCGTACAAAAATCTTATCAAAATCTGATTAACCGGAAAAAAGTTATAGGCTATAATATGCAAAATTTTGATACACCCCAATCTCTTTGTGTCATATGGGTCGCAATTTTTAAGATAATTTACTAAAATTTGTCATAACTATTTTTTAACCATTCTTAATATATGTTATAAATTGTATTAACATTGGTCCATATTTTGATATAGCTCCCATATAAGGCCCCTTCCCGGAATATGATTTATAACTTATCAAACTCTTAAATTTGAACCGATTCTTATGAAATTTGACACAATTATTGTTTTAACTATTTTAAATATAAACTGCAAATTTTATTTACATGGGTCCATATTTTGATATACCTCCCATATAAGGCCCCTTCCAGGAATATGATTTACAGTTTATAACACTTTTAGATTTGAAAAAATTCTATTGAAATTTGACACAATTATTTTTTTAACTATTTTAAATATAACTGCAAATTTTTTTTTACATGGGTCCATAATTTGATATAGCTCCCTTATAATGCCCCTTCCCGAGTAAATAAAAACCAATTCTATTGAAAGTCGACACAATTGTTTTGCTAGCTCTTCTGAAGATATTATATTAATTTGCCCTATATCGGTCCAAATTTTCCTATAGCTCCCTTATAACGGGATTTCCCGAAAATGGATTAGAGTTTATAAAACATTTAAATAAAGATCAATTCCATTAAAATTTAGCACAATGATTTTTCTAACTATATTCAAAGTATATTACAAATATGAACAATCTTGGTCCAAATTTTGCTGTAGCTCCCATATAAGACCCCTTCCCGGAAAATAGTTTTGAGCTTATAACAAGCATATTTTTTGCTTTTATACGCTCCACAGTACAAGTGGTAGAGAGAGAATATTAACTTTGTCATTTTGTGTGTAACGCTAAGAATGAATTATGTCAGACCCCATAATGTATATTTTCTTGCATAAATCAAAATTTCAGTCGATTTTCGTTAATCCACAAAAACTAACAGAGCTCAATGAAATTTGGTAGAAAAATTTTATAGCCTAAATTGTAACTAATTTTATGACTAATTGAGTATTTCTGTTATATACATTTGCGAGCGTATGTGTATCTTTGGAACCTAACGTACACGAATTTGTGGTGGAGGGTATTTAAGATTCGGCATAGCCGAATATAGCATTCTTACTTGTTTTTATTATAAGAAAATTAAACAATAATGTCTGCAACAGCCATAAATATAATGCTACCACCTGATTCGACTTAGAAATGGTCGTCCCTTCTGCTGGCTGTCCATGAAAAGAAAGAAAAGCTTGATGAAATTTTAACGTGTTTTTAGCTCAAGATGCAACAATCATGTAAAGAAATGAATCCGGAATGAATTTGTTCGGGAGATTTATGATATAATGAACCGGTCATAATCAATAGGCTTTATTCTTAAGCTAAAATAGCTTACGATTTCATCAGATATATAAAAACCATTTGTTCGCAAGAGGCATGGACAACCAGCAGTACGGACGATTGTCCTTCTTATAGAATTTACAAGGACTGTTTATATATAATATTTCTTTCGTATTAAATTAGAAATTACTTTTTGGCAGAAGTTTTTGGAAATCAATATACCCGAGGTGGTAAATTTTAAAGGTTCGATTAGGAGTATTAACTCCGGCAAGTGAACCAGAAATCACCTGAGCTCTAAATATTTAACATTTTATGATGACGTCTTTAACGGTTAAAAAGTTTCAAAATTATTTCCCCAAAAATCCGATTTAGACACAAGTACATTGTGTCTCATAGTTTCCATACAAGTCTTACTTCTGAGTATAAATAACAAATATCATAAATTATTATATAAGACAAACGGACATAATTCGACTCAGGTTTTCATTTATTGCAAGAATATATATACATTATGGGATTTGTGATGATTTCTTCTAAGCGTTACACATGGAATGACACTTGTGGTGTTGGAAGTATAAAAATTTATCGAAGTAAGTTCACCTAGTTCGGCAGTCTGTAGCAGTGTTAAAGAAGTAGTACTTCCCATGACATTATGTTAACTTCCCTGCCCCATATCTCCACCACACCATTGCTCCAAAAAGAAATCCCGTAATTCCCAAAACTCTACAAAAAAAAATAGAAAAAAAATGATTTTTACGTATTTTGCTATATCTCTACAAAGCATATCAGCGTCGAAAGCCTGAAGCCATTTAACAAATAATTTGTTGTAAATCCTAAGAAATTTCTATCGGGAATTTTCGGGAATGAATTAAAGTAAAAAAAGTATATTCGCCTCTCCATGTTACTTCAGAAGGAATCATAATAAAAATTCAATGAATGTTGGTCTGTTTAATTGTTTTTGTTCTTAGCAGTTTCCTATTTAAAATCTGCTATATAAAATTAGTTATAGACTGATATTTGTGATAAAAGATCAGTGTTTAATACTCATAATTTAACAAATAGTTGGCTATACTGAGTTATAGCTCTCACATTAGCGTATTCTATTCAAAATTCAGAAATATTTTTCTAAGGGCCTTCAATATAATCATTTTATGAATATCGGCTCTATTTTCAGAAAAAATATAAACTAATAAAATTCTGAATAAATTGGTATTCAATAGAATTCGGAACTTTAGTTTACATTTTACTATAACTTCCATTTAACAAAATTTCAGGAATAGCAGCTTCAAATTAGGACTACTACCTAGAATAGAGTTATATGTTCATGAAATTACTTAAATTAAAGTATTTTAATAAAATTAAAAAATAAAATATTCGACTTAGACTTTGACTGCAGAATACTTAAGATTCGGCAGAGTCGAATATAGAATTTCTATATGTTTTAGTACAATTTAAACCGGAAATGAGAGAATTTTTTCTTAAACCTCCGGGAAAAAACGGGAAAATAAAAACTCTAGTGTAACTACAGTTTTGCCCGATTTCGCTAATTTTAAATATAAAACTTCTCAGGACAAATACTCAAGCAAAATTTCATTAAGCATGCCAACAACAGACAGACTAAATCGACTCAGATTTAATTTGATGCAGAAATTTATGTATATTATAGGGTCTGAGATGAATTCTTTTTACCGTTATTCACGGTATGACAAAGTTAATATTCCCCCCTTCACCACTTGTGGTGGTTTAGAGTATAAAAGTATATGTTTATAGTTTTAAATTTTAACCTTTTCCGGAAATCGATCCATTAATGTCCGTTACCTTGCTGAAATAGGCATAAAATCGATTACACTTTTAGACACCTTTTTGTGTCCTTTAATTCTCTTTTAAAAAGAGCCCAATATCTTAGCTCCGGACAAATTGGAGTAATTGCTTCTTTTGCCACCCAAAAGCTGGTTTACCACAGTGACAGGATGTCAAAAAAACCTACATTATCTTTAACTTTTAATATCAAATAACCGGTTGCTTTTCTACCTGACATGTTGAGAGATCTTTTGGAAATGTTTCGTTTTATTATTATTTTTAAAGAACGTGTGTCAATAACTTTTCGATCTCACTCCTTATTTAATGCTTTAAAGATTTAATTTTCAAAAATATAAAGATTCATATTTATTCGTAGTCGCCATCTACTGGTTCGTAGATAAACAGTAAAATACAACACATTGATGTAGTTTTGACAACGATGAATAAGTAAGTTATCGATAAATTTGTAATATGTGCTATATGGTAATCGTTAGGTTTATGTCTTAGCTGTAAGAAAAACACAGTGTTGATTTTATAGTGTTAATAAAACACATAAATTATTAAATGGTCCTTCGTGATATGATTAATTGTTACATAAAGTTTTTCAGAGGAATGTAAATACGATATAGATTACGGAAGGAACATTTTTTATATATATAAAAAAAGTTTAACTTAGTGGTTTATCTCGGGAAATTATTGGGAATGAATTTAAGTATAGAAGGTATATTGTTTTTGCGTGTAACTCCAGAAGGAATCAATATAAAAATATATTAAAATTTTACCAGATTATTTCTTATTGTTCTAATCAATTTCCTATTTAAAACCTGCTAAATTATTTCAAAAGAAAAATAGTTATAGATATTTGATATCTCTGGTACAGAAGTTTTTTCGTGAAATTTATCGGCGAATATTTACCGTTTTTCATTCATTTAATAGAGAGATAATTTAATTAAGTTTAGGATAAAACTACTAGACCACAATATGACAATTTTATAGCGTAAAGATTTATCTCTACTAAAGCATTTTCTATATAAATAGGAACAATTCAAAATCTCTTTAAATCTGAGTCGATTTAATCTGTGTGTTGTTGGCATGCTTAATGAAATTTAGCGAAATCGGGCAAAACTGTAGTAACACTAGAGTTTTTATTTTCCCGGAGATTTAAGAAAATATTCTCTCATTTCCGGTTTAAATTGTACTAAAACATATAGAAATTCTATATTCGACTCTGCCGAACCTTAAGTATTATAGTATATATAGCCGATATACATGATTTATTAGAATTAAGAGAAAATTAAATAGAAATAGTTGTAATGTGTAGTTTACATTGATAAATAATATATTACATTTTATTTATTTGAATCCTTCAACCCTCGTAACTGAAAGTCGGAAACCAATAAAAAAAAATTCTGTGTAAACAATTTCAATTTTTAGAGATTTTAATGATTTTTCAGTCTCTTTAAATATAACGTTCCACCGAATACTAAAATGCCTTCACATAATTATTCACCACTGTTCCATACTACGAAATTTTACAACTCTGACGTCAAAGTAAATTTATATACAAACAAACTCATATGTTTTACAAACAGATAACAAAAGTTTGTCCAACTGAATGGATGTGTCAACGGAATTAACGGTATTTCATTATTAAAGTTCTTAAGAGAAATTTCCTGCCAAATGTAGGTGTGAGTGATTTATGTGAGTGTGTCTGTGTATGAAAAATGTTTAAATAAAAACAAAAATTATTTATAAAAAATAAAGAAAAAATATTTTTCTTTGACATAAATCTAATTTAAGAAGAGAGTAAACAAATTATTAAAGTTATTGTATGTGTGTATGGTGTGTGTGTGTTTAATAAAACTATATACAAGTGCACATTTCATTGTTATGACGGGCTGCAGAAAAAATAATCAAAAAACCAGTTTAAAAAAATCTTGAATTAAAAAAAAAATAATAATAAAAATAAAATTGTTTACAAAAATTATTATCAAAACAATAACAAAATAAGAAAAATAATAATAAATAAAAAATACAACAAAGAAGAAAAATAAAAACAAAACAAACAAATAATTTAATGCATAAGAAAAACGCACGTATGGATGAATAAATGAAATTTACATAAATGAATTAATAAAAAAATTACATATAAATAAATTGCTTAATAACAACAATAACAATATTGTTTTAAACAAATAGAAATAAATAATTAACAATTTCTCAATACACCAACAACAAAAGAAAACAATATTCTAACATCACCTTAAATAATTCCTATACAAAAGGGTGGGGAACAAGCCGGGCGAAGGCGGAAGAAAAGGTAAGTACTTTTTTCGTATTTCTCTAGTAATTTTTTTCTTCCACAATTATTGTTAATTTATTTGTTATTGTTGTTATTACTTAAATAATAACTATTGTTGTTGTGTTGTTTTGGATTCACTGTCTCACCTTTGGGGGTTATTTATCATTTTTTTTATAACCTCCACCACCACAAGTAATGAAGAAGGTATATTAACTTTGTCATTCTGTGTGTAACGCTAAGAAGAAATTATCTCAGACTCCATAATATATACATATTCTTGGATAAAATCGAAATCTGATTCGATTTAGTCCGTCTATCAATTGTTGGTACGTTTACATTCAGAAAAATTTAGAGAACTAAATGTAATTTGGCCGAAATATTTGTTATAGTTGTGAAAAGTATTTGAAACTATCAAAATCGGTTCCATATATTAAAACATATAGATCGATATTTGAGACAACCTCTAAGTTAAAGGGAATAACCTTTTTCAATCTTTCATCAGTAATTTAGAATGAAATTTTGTCATAATTTAAATTTATATGTACTTCATTATTATTTCAAAAATGATCAAAATCGGTTCAGCAAAGAAAAGAGTTATAGTCAAAAATATAACTTATTTTATGACGCAAAAAGTATTCCTCTGTTTTATTTAAGAAAAATATCTATATAATGCATATTTTTGTGAGTGTATGTGTGAGTATGTATGTACGAAACATAACGATTTAGAGGTGATAGACGATAATGAAGATTCGACATAGCCGAATATAGCATTCTTACTTCATCCTATAAGAGGGTGTCTTAACTTTATCATTTCTTGTGTAACGCTAAGTAGAAATCATCTCAGATTTCATAACTTATATATTTATAATATCAAATTAAAATCTGAGCTGATTTAGCTATGCCCGTATGTCTGACCGTCTGCCTATTGTTGGCATGCTCACATCCACAAAAAATTGACAGACCTTAATGAAATTTGGCCTGGATATTTGCTATAGTCCTATATAAAAGCAGCAAAATCGCTTCGGTATATTTAACGATATAAATCGATAACTAAGGCAACATCTAAGTTCAAGCGAAAAATGTGATCTTCATTACCATTCCAAAAAATAGATCAAAATCGGTTCCGTAGAAAAAGAGTTATAGTAAAAAAATATCACTTATTTTATGACTCATTAAGTGCTCTGTGTTTACACATTGTATACATTTGTGATTGTGTATGTACCATACATAACGTGTTTACTTCACATGGAATTTGTGGTGGAGGGTATTGAAGATTCGGCATAGCCGAACATATCATTCTTACTTGTTTTGTGCTCAAATTTATTATTGTATTTGTTACTCATTACTTTTCCTCATTCAGAACATGAAACTTTAAACAACAACAACAATTTTCTAACAGAAAGAGAATTATTGATTTTTTATGTTGAAATGTTAAAGACCATTAGAACAACAACAACAACATCATCATCACCATCAGCACATGACGTTATGTTGTCGTTTTATGTTTTTTTTTCATCCAAAAGAAAACAGTGAAAAAAAACAACAACACTGACACATGTTTTTGTCGGTAATTTTTTTATTGCCACACAATTGTTGTTATTGTTGTCGTTGTTTTTGTTTTGGGGTTTATTAGCATTTCTCTTTCGTTTAGCTTGTCGTTGTTGTATTCACGTGTATGTGTGTGTATTACTGTGTGTGAATTTGCTTCTTTAAAATTTCATCCATAATTCTTTCTTTTCACTTGTATTTAGTACTTTTTTTAATTTTTATCCGTTTTGTTTTGATTATTTGTTGTTTTTATGGTCTCCCCTACTGAAAAGGGAGGTCATTGTTTGTATCCGAATAAAGCTTGTTTTCATATAATTTAGTGGTCCAAAAATCTGGAATGACAAAAATTTCCTTTTTAACCTTTAACTCCAAGAAGAAATCACATTGGACCCCATAAATCATATGTGTCAATTCTTGGATTAATGGTCTCCCCTATAGAAAGGGGGGATATAATGTTAATTTCTGAATAAAGTTGGACCGGTAAAACAGTCTGAATCGAAAAATAAATAATCTTTCATTGCAGCATAACCATTTCATAATAATGCTCTAGACACATTAATGCTAATAACCATAATATAGTTGTGGCACAATGATAGTTTTATGGTGGCATAATCATAATATTTTGGCTTCTGATTATGGTAACTACAAGATGGGTTTTTTGTGTAGCTACGAGGGAGACATTTGCCAAAATTTGTTTCGGTTTCGAAGAACAAATCTTGAGCTTTATATAACAAAAAGTTTTCTGTTGATCAGCTTTGGATTTTGTAACTCCTGATTTCTTCGAATTCAAATCAGAATGTAAGAAGTTTGATAGTTTCATATTCAAAACTCCTTCCTCAATTTTGGCGATTTTTAGAGAACTTCCAATAAATGATTTTCCTTCGTTAGATAGTTTCCCTTTAATACTCTCATTTATATTACAATATTAATCGCCTAATTGGCGATTTTTTTGGTTCTCCATGTCGAGAGCCATTTATTCAAGCTTTTAAAATTATTGATGCAAAATTTTCAGTTTCTCGGCAACTCCAAATTTACACTCCTTTCCATAGTTTTCTCCCATTTATAATGAGAATATTTCGAGCATTTGAAGACCTTTTCCACAGTTCCCTCATTTAAACATCGTCCGAATTTTTCCCTGTCTGGATATACAACTTTTTCTTCGTCAAATTATTTACAATAACATGGGATATTTGTTATCCTTGAAGCGATGATTTCCAACCTTTATCATCAGAACTATTTGAGTTTTTTTTTAAGTTGATCCAGCTCCATGCTATAAAGTAATATCTGGATCTAATTTCAAAGTATCAAAGATTTTATGGAGATCAAATACGGAGTATTTTTTATGTTTGAAATTTTGATATACAGATCTCTTAATCGATCATCATCCGTATTTTCCCAATTCAAATTTATGTTTTTAGATTATGTTGGATATAAAATCTCTCATGACCGGAAGTTTAAACTACATAAACTCTGTCATACTTTCTGCGGCATGTAAAGCGGTAATTTGGAATTTATTTAAATCTGGTCGTTGTCACATCTTAATATAGAAGTCTGTAAGTCTGGAATTGAAGTCTATATATTCTGGGATTGAATGATATTTTTGTTCCACTGTAGTTTGAATCATGTTTGATGCTGTAAAATGAATCAATGATTACGGATCTACGATTGATGTCCCTGTATCAGCGCCTAATAAAAGTATGATTGTCTTAATTGAATTTTGAATGAAGCTCATTCTAATTTCATAAAGATTTATGTTTGAACTTAGTTTGAAGCATGTTGGAAGCAATGTATAATGGAAATTGAGCTTTAAGAGATACCGAAGTTTATTTGATATGTTTAATGGTCTGTGTTTGAAGTGAAGTTGAGTTTTTATTAAAACACTTAATTGCAGTTTATTTAAGGTTTAAATTACATTAAACATGTTTGACACATGTTAATTTAAGCTCTATAAAGATTTATATTATAAATAAGTTTGAAGCATTTTTGATGCCATGCAACGGAACATTGTCAGTTCCTTCAGTTTTATGATGATATACGATAGCAATTCATTTGAAAAGCAAGTATATATTTTAGTATCATTTGTGCAAAGACGTTTGTTTGAACCGTGCATGAAACATGTTGGAAGCTATGAAATAACGTGTGGTGGAAGTTCAGCTTTCATAAATGTTACATATTTTATTTGAAGTGCTAAGTGATCTGTGATTGACAGCCTAACTTACCGGCATGATATTAAAGTAACTTGATTGCAGCTTATATAAGCTTTTCAATGATGTATGTTTTAAGCGAGTTTAACGTGTGACAAACACAATTAAACAAATTTAAACTCCAAAAAAGTGGAGTGAAATATTGTTACCATATTTCAAAGACATACGACTGCAGTTTATTTTAAATTTAAAATTTTTAAAGTTCTGTGATTGATTGAACAGATTGAGCTTTACAAAGATTTATGTTGGAAATTAGTTTGAAGCGTGTTTGATGTCATGCAAAGGACTGTAGTAGAAGCTAATTTAACTCCAAATTTTGGGATGGAGTTCAGTCTAAGTTTTATGAGGACATTTGAAATACAAATATTTATTTCAGAGTCATTCAAGCGAATTGTTTGAATCGTGTTGGAAATCAGTTTGATGCCATGAAACGAAACCTAATGGAACCTAATTTAAACTTCAAAAAAAGGTTTTAAACGTCTATGAATAAAAATCTTACAAGCCTTGATTTAAGAAAATCATCATGATCCAACATATGTTAAGGGACAATTTATAACCTCAATGTTCTCTTAGAAAGTGTAGGGTGTAAATATGATTACTTTTTTACATTTTTATGTTATTAATATTTTTTGAAAAAAATTCTCTTTCTCTGTTAATCAATAAATGGCTTCAAGTGTTTGCTGTTGCATCTTTGCATCATAATTTGTTTTTGTTTTTTTTTGTTTAGCTGTTGTGGCCTCTGACTTGACCATCATGATTTGTTGTTGGTTCTTTGTTATTATTTATTATTATTTTTCCGTATTATGTTAAGTGTTTATTTTGCCCTTATTTGCAACAAGACCCAGAATTAGCATGCAGATGTTTTCTTTCCGGTTTTTTTTTTTATAAAAAGGTTTTGTTGTTGTTTATTGGTTTATGGTCAATTTCAAGGAAAGTTGATTAACTTTTCTCTTGTTTTCTTCTTCCCATAACAAGTATTTTTTTGGAAAAGAAAGAGGAATAATTTAAAGGAGATGGAGACAAGATAAGTTAAACGTTACAATTTTCCAATAATTAGAGAGGGAATTATGGAATCTTTTCAAGTAATAAATTACTTTATTAAGAATCTTAATTCACTTAGAAATTTATTAAATAAACTTAAAACTAATTAAACTTAACACTAATTGTAGCTTCAGTTATTCATTCATTTATAAAATCTTGCTACTTTTGACACTTTAATTATAAGTTATCGTACGCTTGCTAATTCCATCATAAGATATAATTTCATTTATTATACCCTACACCTTTGGAGGTATTATGCTTTTGTGCTTGTGTTTGTAACATACAGAAAAAATGTTAGTATACCGTTCGAATCAGAATCACTTTCTGGGTTAATTTGACTCAGACTTTGGCTCAAGGAGACCATTGCGTATTGAAATTGAAGATGACAAAATATTTCTGTTATCCTTGTAGTGGTGATTTGTGGTCATCATCATTTGAGTTTTTTAAAAGTTGATCGAGCTCCACGCTATAAATTGAATCTCGGTTTAATGTTAAAGTGTCAAAGATTGCATCGATATTTACTTGCAATTTTCACATACAGAGTCTTCTCATACGACCATCATCGGTATTTTCCAAATTCTGATTTATTTTTAAAGGTATAAAATCTCTCATTACTGGAAGTTTAAACTACATAATCTCCCATCATAATATCTGCGATATGTAAAGTGGTCATTTGGAATTAATTTAAATCTTTTATGTGTTATGGAGGCTTTAAAATCATCCTCAAATCTATTGAAGTCTATACTCAAGCTGTCATCCCCATTTATTAAACGTGACAAAATATTTCAGGTAACTTGTCCTTCCAGAATGAGGTTTTAAGCCAGAAATAAGTGACAAATTATGCGAGAATCGGTTCATTGATGTGATATAAAATATCACTTTTAAAGGGCATAAATCTCACATCTCGGTATTGTAATACTAATTGATCAAATTAAGATAAATATATGCAAAATTATACGAGGGCCTATCCATCTTTCTTGCATCCCTCATTTAACCTCCCACAAAAATTCATTTCAAAACGCATAAAATTTTTATTTTCACAATT
Organism: Cochliomyia hominivorax; assembly: GCA_004302925.2. Lineage (NCBI taxonomy): Eukaryota > Metazoa > Arthropoda > Insecta > Diptera > Calliphoridae > Cochliomyia > Cochliomyia hominivorax. The sequence goes on from PYHX02000467.1 coordinate 16,395,466, forward strand.
ATTTACTTAACACTTAAGAATAAATCAGAAAATAAAGTTAAACGAGGGTCGTTCATTAACTTTACTTAACTACCATTTGTAACCCACATTGTGGTGTAGGGTATTACATAGTTTGGCTTGACCAACTAAAGCACTTGTTGTACTTGTTTAAAGTTTAATCCACCTGAAATAAGTAATTATTAAATAAGAACTGAGATCGAAAAATTCTTAACACACGTTAACAATAAATATATTGTTGAGCTGATTAAAATGAATGATCAAAGAAGCAGTGCGGAGAGAACTTATTGGGTGTTAGAAAACCAGGTCGAGGGAATGTTCCACATGAAGTTTCTAAAGCCAAAAGTATGAAAAGCATTATCAAAAGAACTCCCTGCTTCAGACACGGTAGGAAAGCAGTCTGCCTAGCTTATGGCTGAGACTATTTGGTGCGAAAAGTTAAAGCTAATGCAGGTTTAAAAACATACAAGGTTCAAACGGTTCCTGACAGAAACGCTACAAAATATCTAGAGATCAAAAGCAGAGCACGAAAAATAAAAGTTTTGACAAAAATTCTTGCGTCATTCATTATGACGAATGTTCTGGCAAATTTTTTGCAACATCATGATCAACAATTTTATGTTGGTGATACTCGAGGGAATGTTAAAGGTAGGGCAATCAATCTGCTTTTGTTGCAAAAGAAGCCAATCATTTGTTACAACGGGCTCTATAAACACCGAAAGTTACATCAACAGATGTTTACACTTCCATTCATAAGACTTCCACTTATGTTTGGTCTGACTTGGCATTCTGTCGCAGTGGTAAAGAAGCCCTTGAGTGGTACAAGGAAAATAATGTGAATAATGAATAATGTGAATAATGTGATATACGTGCCAAGAGAGGCAAATCCTCCAAACTGAGGCACAGTTAAAAACGAATTGAAGAGCACGAAAATGATGTTCAAAAGTGTGGTAGATACCTATTCCAGCAAAGTGCTGGAAAACACTTTAAAAGCGTTAATAGAAAGGTTTCCGAAAAGGGTTCAAAATTGTCCACTTAATTATAAATTAATTAAATTATAAAATATTTAGTTTTTGTAAATTGTAATAATTTCAATCAAATAAAACTGTAAGTTTAGGGGTTCCGTTTTTATTGACAAATATGTATGTTTAGAATTTTTCATTCTCACTGCTTAGTCACAACAACTACGTCTTTAGTTTGGCCAACAAAATTCACCTGTTCACCCCAAAATAAAATAATAATATTTACGAGTATTTTAAAACTTTGTTCTGCCCACGAAGTATTAACTCATAAATATTTATATTCAAACCGGTTTTAAACTGATTTTTTTTCGGATAAACAGTTGTTTTAACAAAAAAAAGAGTTTTTTTTGCTAAAAACTCATTAACATTTAATAAATATAAGTTATGATAATTGAGATTTGGCTGATAAAGAAAAATGATTCATTTTATTATTCATTAATAAAAGTGTTTTTGTTTGTATTAAAAAGAGATTTTTAGAAAGAATATATATTTCCCGATTCATAAGAGATGATGAAGATTGATTTATGGATATGTTAATTAAATGACCTATATTTTTATATTGATGAATGTTATCTAATATTGATCAAATGTGTTCCCTTTTTGAGATACAAATTGTTATTTGTTTATGGTCCTTCGAATCGGATTGCGGATGCTGGAAATTAAAAAAAACCATCCAGGCGTTAGAGAATCCGTACGACAATCTTACAACGACATATATGAATTTCTGAAACATTGCTATTTTGACCTTAAATTATAAATCCTTTCTACGACAACGTTAGTGTTGGTACTGTGGAGTTTGGTCAATTATCATGATGATATGCCTGTTTAATCGGAAATTCTTTATAAAGTTTGAAACGTTGGTGACCAAAAGACTGATATATTAAGGGTGTAATTAAAAGCGTTCAGTAATTCTCACCATATTCTCCTTCCTTTATGGGTGGTTGCCCAAGTAGACGCTTGAGATTGAAAGGGAAAATGACTGATTAAATGTGATCAAAATTAAAGCGTTCTTCAATTTACTTAAGGCTTTCTTAAGATGTAAGAGTTCTGATTTCATTAGTACCTGTGCTCAACAGCATTTCGGAGTATGTTAATGAGATCTACAGTGAAATTAGGTGGTGAGAAGTTCAGTTTTTGTCCACCTATAGTAGATCTTTTCGATTATTTGGAGGTTATTTTGTTAAGATCAAAGAACAAAAGTGATCAAGTTAAATGGGGCTCCATTTAAAAACGTTCTATTTGTGATAAGACATAATTTTGAGATACCAACAAATGATGCAACTTGAGCTCTGGCTCTTTATGTAAAAATTTTGCCTACTTGTTTTGGAATGCTGAGAGTTAAAGCACTTTTATAATAATTGTGTTATCAAGATCGTTCAGATAACGTTTCAGATTATTTCCCTCTCTTGTCAATGGACTTTGAATAATTTTCTTCTTTAATTTGTAAACGATTTTCTTTGAAAGATATTTATGTGTTCGAAAGTGAATTTATAAGGTTGGAATCCAATTTGTTGCACATACTTGGAGATACTAATTCAAAGACTCGAGTCCATAATTTATTAAAGCAAACGCAATGTTTTCAAGTTAAGGCAGCTCATACAAATTGAAACTTCCATATGTAAATTTACTCATTTCGGAAAAGCAGGGACAATAGTATAAGATAATGTCTAGTCTAAAGTTAAGGGAGATATTTAATTCTCTGACGTGCATATCTTCAACACTGATGAAGATCCATTCTTAAGAGTCCTAAAATGAAGTTCATTCTTTTATAATCGTAAAGGGGCAGATTTGTTTCCGCAGATGGTAAAAATTAAAGTTAATTTCCAGAAAAAGAATGAGTACACCTTACTCAAGTCCATTGTGTGGTTCCCAAGATAAATGAATGATCATAGTATCTACAGGTCCATTAAATGAGAAGAAGCTGCATTGGAGAAGAATTATTTCGCAATCAAAAGACCCATATAAAAGGTTCAGTTCTGGTGTGAAATGAAATCGTGAAAATTAAATCCATTATTCAAAATAGTTTGAGAGGTGTTTTTGAGACCGAAATGTCATCTTCTAAATAAAGTTTTCAGCAAAGTAAACTGAAAATCTTGCGCAAATTTGAGGTTTCAAATTTCAAAATTTACGTTATATTCTTCCGATTGTGGACGTCTTTACATTTTGTTTTCCAAGGTTGAAGTCCTCATACACTGATATTGTTGACTAGATATTCTTAATCGCCTTAGAAGATTTGCCCTTCAATATGATGGATGATTTATTTAAATCCTCCTTTAAATTCTGAATATTTTAAACATCTTTTCCTAAATATTTCATAACACACAATGACGCATTTTAAAAATTATTTTCAATTTTCCATAAATTATTTATAATTTATCTGCTATAAAATATTATCAGTCCATAACATTTTTCTTCATAATAAACTTTTTATAACAAATTCGATTTTTATTTCAATTTCCTTTTCCGGTTTATATTATTTTCTCTGTGTTTTTTTTTTTTTTTTGTTAAGAAACTTTCATTCCACATTGTTTTATTGCAATTCACTTTTAATTTATTGATTTTCTTTTTCATGAATGTATTCATGTGTTAGTGAATGGCGTGTGTGTGTGTGTATGTGTATGTATGAGAGAGTTCTTTTTCTACTTTATTTATTCAGCATAGAAATTGTAAACATTGTTTTGCATTATCCTTGAATTATGTTGTTAGTTAGTTCTATGCCAACAACAACAACAACTAAAGACAATAACAAAACAAACAAAGAAATAAAAAAGCCGCTTCTATATCAGCAACATCAAACCATAAGGCCCCCAAACCATTTAAAAAAAATTTCGGAACGCATGTCAGACATTAAAATATTCAGAAGTTGGCAGGAATTTTAATGGTGGTTGCTTTTGTTTCAGACTCTATTTCAATTCTGTTCTGTTTTGTTCAGTTCTCTTCTTTTTAGTTCAATTCAATTTGCTAAAGAAAAACCCCAACGACAACAACAACAACATCAGAAATAATAGAAAACTTTTAATGTGTGTTAGTGCTTATTGGGGAGTGACTCTGTTAGACAGACGGTTTGACAGACCTTTAGGCAGACGACACTCAGACAGGCCGGTTATTATGTGACTGGAGTAAATAAGTGGGTGGGCGTTCGTTGGAGTCGCAGGGTAAATGAGGAATAAAAATATAAACGAACAGTTTATGTTTGCATCAGCATTTGTGTAGATTTTATTTAAACTTGTAGATATTTGGCGCTACCGCTGGCGTCAGTATGGTGTCATTTAGTTTTTTTTGTATTATTGTTGTTGTTATTGTTATTTTAATAAAGTCTTTATTATGTTTATTTCTGTATTTATAAGAGAAAAAATGCATTTTATTCTTGCAGATGAATGGAACGACTAAATTGAATTGCAGGAATACCGATTTGTTATGTAAAATAAAGAAACTTGTAGTTGTTATTCGGTATCCTCCATATTTTATAATGTATGGGAATACACTTAGAGAAAAAATACTATAAAAATTTGATAAATATTTTTATATGAAACTTTTATTGTAGGATTTTTGTCTAAAAGACTTATTGATATTTGACCATTAACCTTGGAAATTGGTCGTCGCTTTTTTGGGAAATCCGAACAATTTCTAAGATTTTTCTGCATACAAATTGAGTCCACCAATTAGAAAAACTGAAACGAATCCTTTTAAAATTAAACGGTTGAAAATGTTGTGTAATTATCCTCCGATATCACTTATTTTAAAGGTCCACCCTCCATTCCCAGGACTCTGTAAGAATTTGGGCTTTTCCCAATCTGTAAGAAAGTAGTAGTTTCAGTGCCACACAACAGTGTTGCCAGAAATCAATTTCTCCACTTTTCCCACCCCAATTATGTAACGAACCTTCGGTTATCCGGCTTTGCAGCTGGATTATACTTAGTCGTGTCCCAGTTTAAATGAATATAATTCATCTCTCGCCAACAAAAAAGTCCAATCTCACTTCTTCACAAATTTTCATTGATAAAATATTGTCGCAGATGTCAGTCAATAACTTTTTTTCTACGGAACCGACAAAACAACAACTATTGAATTCTCTTAGCTCTTAGTTCTCTTTTGGGTGTAATCGTGCCCACAGCGGACAGATGGTCATAGTTAAATCGACTATTGATGCAAGATTTCATCTTAGCGTTACACGTGGAATAACAAAATTAATATAACCTCTTAAAGAATTGTTGTGGAGGAGGATATAAAAAATTAAAATACAAGAAAAATCCCTCTTTAAAAATTCCCACAAAAAAGGGAAAATTTCCTCCATCTGACTCACAATTTCAGTTCAGCGATTTGAAATTATTATGATCCTTATTATGACTTTGTTAAGATCGTGCAAAAATTGTAATAGGAATTTGAAAGATCGTGCTTTATTGGTATAATTATTAAAGAGTCCTTAATCATAATAATGAAGATTTCCTGTTTCCGAAGGGGAAAACGAATGGATTTTCGTGCCCTTTTTGAGCAGCGTTAATGTGAGGAACTCTTTGAGCCTTGTATGTTTTTAAAACTGCATAACCATTAACTTTTCGTACTTAATAGTTCAAACACTGATTTAAAAGGGCTGTTTTTGTACCGGATGTGTTCTTGGATATAAAAATATTATCTAAGAAGAATATTTCCTACTTCTTATTAACATCCAAATCGACATTGTAGGTCAACTATAATATATTTTGGTATATAGAATATTGCAGTCTTGAAATTTATAAGAACTTTTACGAATAAAATAATGCGAGAATTATGCATAAATGTCGAATGTTAAAACAGCTGTATAGCTGCTTTTTTAGTAGGTTTTCAAAATTTTCAACTTATAGTCAGAATAAACAATGAAACATTTCCACAATCGTGGGAATATTTCTTCAAGTTTAAATGGAAAATTTGCAAAACGACTGTAATTTGTTCTATGAAAAAGAAAAATAGCTGTAGGAAGAGATTATCATAACTGACAAAATGTTTTCACAATTGTGAAAGTTATTTGCAGAAAGCTGAGTTTGTAGGAAATTTGAAACAGCTGTACAGCTGTAGTTTGTTTTGTAAAACATTATATGTTGCTGAAGATTGTTGAATAGAAGAGCTGTCGAAAGAAGTTATCATAAGTAGTAAAGTACTTTCACAATCGTTAAAGTTCTGTGAAAATTATAAAAAGAGTTATACATAAATTTTAAGAGACTGCGCCTGTGGACAATATCATTATAATTGTAAATGTCATTAAGTTTATTAAGAAAAATTGTGTTGGAAACAAAATTCTATTAATGATAAGAATATTCGTCCAAACGTCTCCACAATTAGGTGAATTATATAAAAATTTCAGAAAACTGTTGTACAGCTGTAGTTTATTCTAGCAAAAGTATATGAAACTGAACATAGTTTAACAGAAGAGCTGTCGGAAAAGGTAAGCAAAATTGTTAAAATTTGAAAATTATGAGCGAATTGCGAAAATTCAAAAAATGTTAAACAACTGTACAGCTGCCGTTCGTTCTCTGGAAAAATAAATGTTACTTGCCAAAAGGAATGGTAGTGTTTATATAAATATTGTTTTTTTTTACTAAGTTAACATCCATGATTCAATACATTATTTTGAATAACGCTTTTATTAAATTTCAAAAACTCCCCTATAACTCAACAAGTTCTCTTTAATAACTTTATTAAAGTATTGAAGTTTTATCACCCCCCATTATAATATAATAAGGACATTGACTGCATTGATGTCCCTAACAAGAATTTCAATTCATAAAGAAAATAAGTATATTAACCTCAAAATTGGAAAAACTAATAAATAAAGAAAATATGACAATCAAATCTCGTTCTCTTTCTCTCTCTCTCCATTTATCAGTCAATTTGTTATGGCAGACACAATGAAATAAAATAATAAAAAAATAAAACAACAAATTTGCAGCAGAGAAAAAAATTGGAATGTAATATGAGACTTTAAACTTTACCGCCGGCATATTAAAGAAAATAATATGAAATAAAGGATAATAAAAAAACCAAATTGAAACCTAACAAAGAACAAAGGACTATAACGATACTAGAAATGTTTAGTTCACTACATAGAGACAATGAGATATATTGAGAGGAAGAGAGTTGTAATAGAACATTTTCAAAATAAGGGCGAAATATAATATATTTTTGTCTTCATATCCTGTTTAGAAATTTAATCTAACAAATGTACATATTTGAGTGTGTGTGTGTGTGTATGTGTGATGGCAATGAATTGCTATAGATTTTCTTTCTATAAATGTTAACACATAAAATCTATGATGTGTAAATGTAAATGTTCTCTATCGGAGCTTTTAAACGACCCACAATCTTGTTAATGGTTGTTTTTACTCCTGTTTTCTTAGTTATTTGTTTTTGTAATTGGAAAAAGAACATACTCACACATAAGGAGTGTAATAGAGAAAGTAACATAGACTATAGAAAATTCCTATACGACCATGGGGGAAGGTTACCAGCCATATAAAGCGAATATTAATTATCAAATATCTAAAGAAACTTCCAATCATTTGCTTAAGGATCTGTTTTACTGGAAAAAATGTAGGGCGGATAGGAAAAAGGGGAGGGATATTCCCCAAACAAATCAAATATTAATTATTGAACCTTTTTTCGGAAACACTTCCATTCAAATTTTTATAGTGATTTCTGTCACTTTGTTCGAACAGGTAGAACGTTTTTGTGCTCTTCAATTCTCTTTTAGCAGGAGCACAATATCTCTACACTGAACTTAGTTATGGACAGTTTGGAGGATTTGCCTCTCTTGGTACAAATACCAAATTATTGTTCTTGTACCACTAAAGGGCTTGTTTTTCAAAGTGACAGGATGTTAAGTCAGGCAAAAAATAAGTGGACACATTGTGAAGTCTTATGAATGGAAGTAGCCTTTTGTAAACTTATCTTGATGTAAATTTCAGTATTAATAGAGCCCGTTGAAGCAAATGATTGGCTTCTTTTGCCGCAACTCCTTGATATGCCAAGAACTTTTTGGGTCCTAACTTTTTTCGAAATTCCCTCGAGCATCAGCAACATGAAATTTTTGACCAGGAAGTAGCGAAAAATTTGTTTCGTCTTCCATTATTCAGCAAGAATTTTTTAGAAAACTTGACTTTAATTTCCGCGCTAAGTTTTTGGCCTCTAAATTTTTAGCAGCGCTACTGTCAGGAAGTTTTTGACCCGGCATTAGCTTAAACTTTTCGTACAAAGTAGTCCGAGAATTGAGTTAATCGGGCTGCTTTCCAAGTGAATGTAGTGGGAGATCTTTTGAAAATGCTTTTAATTTTTTGGCTTGAGAACATCATGTGGACCTTTCCTCTTATCTGAACCAGTTTTTTTATCAACGGACAAGTTCTCCCGCTACTGTGTAATAACTTTGAAAGCATTAAACGGCAGACCTTTGAATGCTTTGAACCAATTTGGATTTTGTTGAAAAATTTTTTTCTGGAGGGTTATATCGGAGCTAGAAGACACGATGGACCAACCCTCTTATAATTTCAAACATCGATTTTAGATTATATTTATCTTAATTTGACCAGTTGTTATTACAACACCAATGTATATGTGAGATTAATGCCCTTCAAAGTGATATTTGGAAGGGGCTTTGTATGGGCGCTTGAGAAGTAATGCAACGACCCTTACAAATTTTACACATCGATTTAGAGTACTATTAGGCTTACTTTTGTTGAGTTTCAATGAAATCGCTTTAAATTTAGCATTTCAATGCCCATAAAAGCCCATTCCGGGAGGACATTTGTATGGGAGCTACCTAAAATTTTGGACTGAATATAACCAATTTCAAAAGGCTTCGTTCGTGAGAAAAAATGATATTTTATCAAGATATCTCAAAAATTGCGATGAGTAGGGTGTTCACAACGTGGGCACCCAGACAGACAGACAGTCTGACGGACATCGTTTAATCAGAAAGTGATTCTGGGTCGAACGGTATACCTAAAAGTGGGTATTACTCCATTTTTTCTGTATGTTACAAACATCGATGGTGTAGGGTATAAAATAAATCAAATAATACTTTGGTTAGAAGTTTAAATGAAAAACGTGTGTTGAGATTTTTTCGATCTCACTCCTTCTATATAAAACAAATTTGTCTATTATTTAGATTGAGGGCAAAACATACATTTACTGATGCCCTTAAAAAAAATCATGTTCAAGACAATTCAAACAAAAATATTAGTTTTTCTATCAAAGAGTTTATCTAGAGAGTCAACTGTGTTTTTACACTTATAATGAAATTTAATCTTTCCCTGCTATTAATATAAATAACATTTTACTAATACATTTACAGTAAAATTTGTCAAAAATTGTTTTAAGTTTTTTATTTTTCAAGAGACAGATGCCATTCTATTTGTTTTTCTTTGTTTACTGCAGTACATATAGTTCTCATTCTCCCGATAGTTAGAATAATAGGTTTTCATGTTTGGGGCTAAGAAATTACTATAATTTTTTTGTCGCTGTTGTTGTTTTTATAGTAAAGATGTTATTATCGAAATTCTAAACCTTTTTCTCCATTCAATTGTTCTTTCTAACTTATCATATCTCCTTGGCGTTGATCCAGTTTTCATTCATTTTCTTTTGTTTAGAGAAATTTCAAATGTGATTTTTTGTGATAAAATATAATTGTCATGTGTTTTGGGAGTGTTTCTATCTGAGTTGCTGCTGAATTTTATTGCATTTTCGTTGAGTGCTTTCGTTTTTGGGAATAGAGTTCAATTTCTATGAAACACTTTTTGTGCCAAATCAATTACTTTATTAAATGTTTTGTATGTTTTTTTTATTGAATAAAATATTAGATTTCTGTTTTTCATTTATATTTTACGAGGAGTGTCTGGTTCAAATTACACTGAAAACGTGCTGAATTTAAAAAATATATCAGAAGCAGTTCCTAACATTTAGCTTTAAACGAAGTGAGTTTCCCCACTTATATTTTAAGATTGGAGCAGAAGTGAAATTAGTTTTCGAAATGGGAACCATATGATTCCAAAAAATTTCACAGTTACCAATATATTCTTCATAAAATAATTTTTGAAAAAAGAATTTAAAAATTTAATTTCTGGCAAAATTTAAAAAAAAAAGAATATTTAATGAAATTTTGAATTTTTAGTGAAAATTTCAATTTTAGTGAAAATTTCAATTTTTTAGTTAAAATTTCAATTTTTTAGTGAAAATTTGCAATTTTAGTGAAAATTTGCATTTTTAGTGAAAATTTGAATTTTTTAGTGAAAATTTGAATTTTTAGTGAAAATTTGAATTTTTAGTGAAAATTTGAATTTTTAGTGAAAATTTGAATTTTTAGTGAAAATTTCAATTTTTAGTGAAAATTTGAATTTTTAGTGAAAATTTCAATTTTTAGTGAAAATTGGAATTTTTAGTGAAAATTTGCATTTTTAGTGAAAATTTGCATTTTTAGTGAAAATTTGCATTTTTTAGTGAAAATTTCCATTTTTCAGTGAAAATTTGCATTTTTAGTGAAAATTTCCATTTTTCAGTGAAAATTTGCATTTTTAGTGAAAATTTCCATTTTTCAGTGAAAATTTGCATTTTTAGTGAAAATTTGCATTTTTAGTGAAAATTTGCATTTTTAGTGAAAATTTGCATTTTTAGTGAAAATTTGCATTTTTAGTGAAAATTTGCATTTTTAGTGAAAATTTGCATTTTTAGTGAAAATTTGCATTTTTAGTGAAAATTTGCATTTTTAGTGAAAATTTGCATTTTTAGTGAAAATTTGCATTTTTAGTGAAAATTTGAATTTTTTAGTGAAAATTTGAATTTTTTAGTGAAAATTTGAATTTTTAGTGAAAATTTGAATTTTTTAGTGAAAATTTGAATTTTTTAGTGAAAATTTGAATTTTTTAGTGAAAATTTGAATTTTTTAGTGAAAATTTGAATTTTTTAGTGAAAATTTGAATTTTTTAGTGAAAATTTGAATTTTTTAGTGAAAATCTGAATTTTTAGTGAAATTAGTGAAAATTTGAATTTTTAGTGAAAATTTCAATTTTTAGTGAAAATTTCAATTTTATTGAAAATTTCAATTTTATTGAAAATTTTAATTTTTAGTGAAAATTTGCATTTTTTAGTGAAAATTTGCATTTTTGGTGAAAATTTGCAATTTTAGTGAAAATTCGCATTTTTAGTGAAAATTTTAATTTTAATGAAAATTTTAATTTTAGTTGAAGAAAAACTGATCCAAAATTGGTGTAGAACAGAACAAGAACTGATCTAGAAATAGATTTGATCAAGAACTAGAACTGATCATGAACTAGATCTGAATTAGAACTGAACTCGAACTGAACTATAAACTAGAACTGAATTAGTACTTAGAACTTAACTTGAACCCAACTCAAAGTGATCTGGAATTAAACTCGATCTGAACTCGAACTGAACTCAAATTGAACTCGAATTAAACTGTAACTAAACTTTTGTAAATTTCGGTGATTTTAACGAGAAGTTTATTTTAAAAATTGTAATTTTTGGTGAGAAATTCAGTGGTCTGTTTTGAACTTTAATAGAAATGAACGCTTAGATAACTTTGACTTTCAATGTTGCATAAAATCAGGTCACTTTTAAAGGCATCAACTGGAGATGATTCCAAATAAATTTGGATAAAGTTTATCTTCTCACTTAACTTATAAATCGCTTAAGTAGAAAAGAGGGTATAATAGATCGTTATCTGAACAAAAGTACTCACCATTGATCTGGACCAAACTTGAATCGATTTCTAAAATGAGAAAGAGTTTTGGATAAAATTAATATTATTGAAAGTCGTGACTCTTATATTTGATAATATAAGAAAGAACATTTCTCATCTTCTTATATTGAATTGTTCTAATCGGATATATAAAAAATCTGACACGATAAGAAAAAAAAAACTTAAAAGAAAGTTTCACCTTAATTTTACATTTCTTATCTACTTGTTCATGTGTATAATTTTGTTTAAATTGTTCCACGGTGCAATAGATCGAGATATAAAATATCAAATCCTGTATTAACAATTAAATGATATCGATAACGTAATTTCCTCCAATAAAGACTTTAATCTAAAACACCATCTTTAAGCATTTTTCACTTAAAACTCATTTTTAAAATTATCGTTCATTTGTATTTGTTTCAATCTAAAACTCTCCCAAAGAAAATTGTCTATATTCCCACAAATGCTTCCATAAAGTCATATCAATTGAAGCATTAAAGTATAATAAAAACAACAACAAAAAAATTAAGTTCATTGATACCGTCTGTGCGCCAGACTAAATGGCTGATTGTTTTTATGTTTTTCCTTTTCTCATTATTATTCTGGTATTTTAGTAATTCTCAGACCAAAAAAAAAAAAGACTTCAATTTCTGATATGTTTTTGTTTTGTTCTTGTTCAGCAACAACAACAACAACAAAATCAGTAAAATACATGTCTGATTAGTCATTTTATTTGAATTTATAAAACATCAACATTCAGCTATGAAATCTATCTGATAAACTGAAGGTGGTGGTAGGTGACTAATTGTAACACCCAACCTCAACTAACTGCCAATACAACCAGACCCCCAACCACCCACTCACAGCTTTTGAAAGAAAAGGCAGACAAAAAACAATTTCAAAATTTGTGGTTAAACAAAATATTTTGAGGAAACCTTCGTTGACAAGAACATAAAAACAACCACAGGTAATTTACTGCTATTAGAGATGTGAGAGTGAGTGCGTTATTGTAGTCACGTTTGAAGAAAAAGTGGTTAATGAAGAAGGGATTTTAAGAAAAGTAAAAAAGCTTTTTGATTATAGAAAACTTTAATAAGAAAATAATTACAAAATTATTTCACTTATAAACAATGGTACTCACGTGAAGTGGCTTTAAAATAATTTAAAGAGTCACTTATGAAATGTAAGGTTGAAGAAGAACTAGAAACTAAACTAAATCTTTATATAGAAAATTAACTGAAACGAGAGTTGAACTAGAACTGAATTAGAACTGAACTAAGACTGAACTAGAACTGAAGAAAAACTGAAGTAGAACTGAACTAGAACTGAACTAGAAATGAACAAGAACTGAACTAGAACTGAACTTGAACTAAACTAGAACTGAACTGAACAAGAACTGAACTAGAACTGAACTGAACTAAACTAGAACTGAACAACTGAACTGAACTAGAACTGAACTAGAAATAAACTAGAACTGAACTAGAACTGAACTAGAACTGAACTAGAACTGAAAAAGAACTGAACTAGAACTGAACTAGAACTGAACTTGAACTGAACTAGAACTGAACTAGAACTGAACTAGAAATAAAAGAACTGAACAGAACTGAACTAGAACTGAACTGAACTAAACTGAACTAAACTAGAACTGAACAAGAACTGAACTAGAACTGAACAAGAACTGAACTAGAACTGAACTAGAAATAAACTAAACTGAACTAGAACTGAACTAAACTGAACTAGAACTGAAGACTGAACTAGAACTGAAGAACTGAACTAGAACTGAACTAGAACTGAAAAAGAACTGAACTAGAACTGAACAAGAAACTGAACTGAACAAGAACTGAACTAGAACTGAACTAGAAATAAACAGAACTGAACTAGAACTGAACTAAAACTGAACTGAACTAACAAGAACTGAACAAGAAACTAGAACTAGAACTGAACTAGAACTGAACTAGAAATAAACTAGAACTGAACTAGAACTGAACTAGAACTGAAGAAAACTGAACTAGAACTGAACAAGAACTAGCAGAACTGAACTAGAACTGAAGAACTGAACTAGAACTGAACTAGAACTGAACTAGAACTGAACTAGAACTAAACTAGAACTGAACAAGAACTGAACAGAACTGAACTAGAACTAACTAGAACTGAACTAGAAATGAACTGAACTAGAACTGAACTAGAACTGAACAGAGAACTGAACTAAGAACTGAGCTAGAACAACTAGAACTGAATAACTAGAACTAAACTAAACTGAACAAGAACTGAACAAGAACTAAACTAGAACTGAACAAGAGCTGAACTAGAACTGAACTAAAACTGAACAAGAACTGAACTAGAACTGAACAAGAACTGAGCTAGAACTGAACTAGAACTTAACAAGAACTAAACTAGAACTGAACTAGAACTGAGTCAAAAACTAAATCAAGAACTGAATTAAGAACTAAATCAAAAATTTAACCAAGACCTGAATCGGGAATTAAATCAAGAACTGTACAGGAGCAGAAAATTCTATTGTGGCATAAAGCATTCCAACTTATTTGCTCTTCGATTAAAGTCCATAATCGTTTCAAATTGTTTATTTTCTCTTGCAATTTCCTTTCCTCTCCAAATTTGCTTGTGAAACTTTTAAATTGAGGAAATTGAAATGAATACGAATACAAAAACAAAAGAAAAAGTCATTCATTTGTTTTTATTTTCAATTCAAGTCTTTTTAAGTTCTTTCAATTCAATTCAATACCAAAGGGAGGAATCAAAAATGTTGTTAACAATTCGTATTCTAAACACATACACACAAAGACGCATAACTAACATTTTAATATTCTTATGGCAGAAAAAGCTCTTAAATTTTAATTAATTCATTCATATGTTTTCATAATGATGATAATGATGATGATTCGTATTGTTAAACGAAATGAAATAAATGTAAATATTTACTTTAGCAGATGTTACATACATACATACATACATACATACATACATACATACATACATACATACATACATACATTAAGTATATATGTACATAAAGTAATTATAATGAAGTTTATAAAGTTTGTAGAGAAATAAAAAAGATTTATTAAAGTTTTATTTGTTTAATTTATTTTTAGTGAAGAGGGAAGTGAAGTGCTTGTAAATAAATTACAGGATTTAGATATTGAGTTAACAAGGAAGGGAGTAGAAGGGGTTAAGGTTAAACTTGATTTGATAACTCAATAGCTGTTTAAATAAGCATTAATAGCATAACTCTGTTATGCAATTTTAAATATTTAATTAGATTTCAATAAACTTGAATTGTGCAACGTAATAGGGTCGTTAAAAAAATTGGTAGTGACACGCTTTTCACTCGATTATAATGTATGAAGAAGTATTATCGTTCAATTATTATATATTAGCAGCCATTATAATGCGATTATAATGCATGTGAGAGCTTTATGATAGGATTATAATAAATTAAAGTGTATTATAATTTTATAACAACATGTTTAGACTTATTATAAAATGATTATAATGTATTGAAACATATTATAATTCGATTATGACAAATTAAAAGATTTTATAATTAAATTTTTATATATGAAAACCCATTTTTATTTAATTCTAATAAATTTAAATATATTATGATTCAATTATAATATATTATAACCTATTATACTGCTATTATAATGTATTTAAAAACGTTATAATTCCATTATAATATTATAAAATACTAAAATTCATTATAATTTAATTTTAATAAATTTAAACACATTCTTAATTAATTACAATATATTAACATACATTATAATTCGATTATAATACTTTGCCGGCATTATCATGCTGTCATCATATATTAAAATTTTTATAATTTAATTATTACATGTTCAGACTTATTATAACATAATTATGATGTACTGAAAAATATTATAATTAGGTTATAACAAATTGAAATGCATTATAATTCCATTATAATATATTGGAAGCCATTATAATTTAATTTAAATACATTGGTTTATATTATATTTTGATTATAATATATTGAAAAGTATTATAATCAAATTATAATGTATTTAAATTTGCTTTAAGTCGGTTATAATATATTCAAACATATTATAATTTGATTACAACACCTCAAAAGGTATTATAACTAGATTATAATATATTTAAACATATTATAATTCTATCTTAATGCATTGAAACATACTATAATTCAATTGTAATGTATTAGAATACATTATAATTAGATTATAACACATTATAACATAATATTATTCAATAATAATATATTAAATTTTATTATAACTCAATTATAAAGTTTTAAAACATATTATACTTCCATTATAACTTACTTAAATATATTATAATTTTATTTTATATTGGAAAAACTATTTATAATTTAATTATAATAAATTAAAACATATTATAATTCTTCTAAACTCCTTGAATTTAATTATAGTACATTAAAACGCGTTATAATTTTATTATAATGTATTATAACCTCCAATAATTCTATTATAATGCATTTCGATACATTATAATTCAATTATTATGTTCTAAAACGTATTTTAATTCTGTTATAACATATTGAAACTTATTATAATCATATTATAATATATTAACACATACTTTAATTTGATTCTAACAAATGAAAAGATATTATAATTCCATTATTATACTTAACAACTAATGATAATTCGATTTTATATATTCAAATATATTACAATACCATTATTTTAAATTGAAACATATTATAATTCGATTATAATATATTAAAATGTTATATAATAATATTATAATATATTTAAGTATATTATAATTTATTATAATATATTAAAACTCTTTATAATTGAATTATAAAAGACTGTAATATATTATAATGTGATTATGATAAATTAAATAAGAATATGAGTTTATAAATTTACGTATTTTTAAATTATTCCATTCACATTTTATGGAGATATTAACCATTTTTGGAGTACATCCTTTTTAATCTTAAGCACTTAAATCCTGTGACTTTTATGCTCAAGAAATTTTTGCATTATAAACTATAAAATGTTAACATATTTTATTCCTCTGCACTTTTACATCTTGGGAAATTTCTTACAAATTTTTATACAAGAAACATCTTGACACATTATTTATATGCTGAATAAAAATATGGAACTTTATTTAACATGACAAATAATTTTCACTTTTTTTTGTGACATGTTAATATCATAAATGTCGTTTCCAATAAAATATAATAGAAAATAAGTGAAGAAAATCTGGGTCAATAATTTAAATATTTTCTCATACTAGAAACTACGATACGGGTATCAGTAAAAGTTTTTTTTATTTTTGATTTTATTGTTTCGAATAGACTAAAAAACAATGACTGTTTTATTGACCCACATCCTTAGATCACACACACACACACATACAAAAATACTCTCACTCTCTCGTTGAAATGTACTGCAAAGCACGATAAAGTGCAACAAACAAAATGAGTCAAAACAATTGTCCATGTGTTTGTAGTTACAATTTACATGTGTGTTAGTACTTCACTTATTTTCTAGTTAATCGATTTTTTATACCCTCCACCACCACAAGTTGTAAAGTCATTCCATGTGTAACGCTAAAAAGGTATCATCTCAGACGCCATAATGTATATGTTTGTTTGCATCAAATCAGAATTTGAGTCGGTTTAGCAATGTCCATCTATCTGTCTGTCTGTCTGTCTGTCTGCCTGTTAAACTCAATGGAATTTGGCCTAAGTATTTGTTATAGTCCTGGGAAGTTTCCTTTTTATAACCAGCAAAATCGGTTAAGTATATAAAAAGATAGAGAACGTTATCTGAGGCAACATGTATGTTCAAGAACTTTTTTCAAATTGTAAATTATAAGTTGACAAACTGGATGGATGGAACGAAATGTTGCCATAACATTAAGTTATGGAACTTCATTATCATTCCAAAATCAAAATCGGTTCAATACAAAAAAATTGTATCTCAAAATATAACGTATTTTATGACTCATACGTTTTTGAGTGTATAAGTGAGTCTGAATGTACATAACGTATTGACTTTACACGCATTAGTTGTGGAGGGTATTGCAGATTCGACATAGCCCAATATAGCATGTTTACTTGATTCCATTAAATTTTTTTACACAAGGAACTTTTTCCTTTGAGTCATGATTTTATGTGGCATTCAATTTAAATTTTATATTTTTATAAACATGAAACGTCGTTACCAGGGAACGTGCAAACAGAGAAAATTAACTGGAAAGGCAACTCTTAAAAATAACCTAACACGAGAGTCAACTCTCTTCTAAAAAACCAAACTCAGCTGTAAGAAAAATTAAATGTTTAACACTTTAAATTTTCTATTGAATTATAATTTCACATATAAAGAGTGTAATTCCATATCACTTATTGTCAAAAAGCGTTGCCCCTCAAGTTATTTTCTATAAACAAAATTTCGAAAAAATAATTTAATTTTTAGTGTTATTTAATCGGGTTGACAATAAATATTCCTTGAATAATGGAAAAAATCTAATTTAAAGAGAAACTGTAAAATAACGTGACAGCATCTTAAAAAGGGATTTAATTGATGATAATGTAAGTAAGGAATTTATTAAAATGCTTCTAGGGATTATTTGCATTCATGTACATATAATATTGAAATGTTTTAAGAAAAATGTTAAGGACATTTGAAGGATATTGAAGCAAGAATAACCACTTTGAGTGATTATTGTTATAAGTGGAGAATAATGATTATTATTGATTATTACATAGAGCTATCACCCATTCTAAACCAAGTTCTGTCCTTGATTCAGTTCCTAATTATATTCCTGAATAAATTTTTAATTGAGTTCTTGATTAAGTTTTTGGATCAGTTCTCGGCACAGTTTTCGGTTTTGTTCACAATTCAGTTCTTGACTCACTTCTCGGCTCAGTTCTATTTCAATACCAGTACGAATGTAGTTCAATGCCATTTCAATGTTATTTTTTTATTCAATTTATGATTCTCTTTTTGATTCCGCTGAGTGAATTCATGAGTTAATAATTTAGTTCTTGATTCAGTTCTCCATTGTGTTTCTAATCAGGTTCTTGACTCTGTTCTCGATTCAATACTTGATTCAGTTTAAGACTCAATTCTTGATTCAGATCTTTTTCAAAAACCTAAACAGATTTAAGCCAAAAATGTAAACAAATTTTTGCTTAATTCTGTTTTCGTTTTTAATTCTGTTCTTGATTCAGTTCCTTCTTGAGTTCTCTCTCGACTCAGTTATATTTCAGTACCAGTAGGAAGGTAGTTCAATTCCATTTCAGTGTTGTTGTTGATTCAATTTATGATTCACTTTTTGATTCTGCTCTTAATTCAATTTTTGAGTTCTCGATTTAATTCCAAATCGAAGTATCGCATTACTTCCTGATTCAGGTCTAAAGCCAGTTATAAATTTTGTTCCTGATCAAGTTCTAGAGCCAGTTTTTAATTTCGTTCCTGATTCAGATCTTGATTATATTCTCAATTTCGTTCCTGATCAAGTTCTTGATACAGTTCTTAATTCAATTCTTGATTTGATTTCGATTCAGATTTCATTTTAGTCCTAAATTTAGCTCCTGATCAAGTTCGCGATTCAGTTCTTCATTCAATTTTGGTCCAGTTTATATTTCTGGTTCTTGATTCAGTGTATCACTCGTTTTACGATTCAGTTCTTGATTCTATTTATGATAAAGTTCTTGACTCAGATCTTGATTCATTTTTCGATTTATTTCCGATCAAGTTCCTCATCATGTTCTCGATTAAGTTCTTGATTTTATTCTTGATACAGTTCTTGAGTTAATTTTGTTTCAGTTTTTGATTATGTTCTTGATCTAGAACATGACTTAGTTCTGGATTTAGTTCTAGTTTAGTTCCAGTTCAGTTCTAGTTCAGCTTCCAGTTTATTTCTAGTTCAGTTATAGTTCAGTTCTATTTCAGTTCCGGTTCAGTTTTAGTTTATTTCTAGTGCAGTTCTAGTTCAATTGTAGTTCTGTTATGGTTCAGTTCCACTTCAGTCAGTAATATATTTCTAGTTCAGTTCTAGTTAGTTCTAATTCAGTTCTAGTTCAATTCTAGTTCAGTTAAGTTCGTTATAAAAATTTGTCCAAAATCATGAGTGAAATATTGGAAAATTTTGTAAAATATAAAAAAATCAATAATTTCATTATTAAATTCATTAATTTTTCATCAACTCTTTTTGTATAACAATTTGCTCCGGTTTTAAACTGCAATTATTTGCATTTATGTACAAATTAAGTAAAATGTATAAAATTAAATGAAAGAAAAACTCTTATTAAAAGTTGTTTATATCAGCAATTTTTTTGTTATTGATTTGAATACAGATTTTCTAAACAATTTTTTTGTTCAAATACCTGTTTTTGAATACCGGTTATTATGAATTTGTTCAATGTAGCAACATTTTTAGAGTATGTGTGTGTGTGTGTGTGTTTGTATGATTGTGAAATACTTAATGTTCCATTGCACAATAGTGCATTGCGTCCATGTACCAAAATACTAAAAAGCCCTCAATATGACCCAGATTTTAACGGCAGCAATTGTTTTTGTACAAAAAAAAATTTACTTAAAATGAAACTTAAAAGTTTTTCAAGCATAAATTTCTTTTTGAAATGTTAAAACACAATAAAACTTAAGAATAAGCAGTTTTTGACAAAAAGCTAAGAAAAGCCATTAGTATAAACTTTGACATTAAAGTGATTTTGTTGCGATTTACAAAGTTATTTGTTTTAATATTAGGGGTATTCACACATTTGTGTAAAAAAGTTATCTAACAATAAAGAGGGGAGAAAGATCGAATAATTTTTGAAAATAAATCAGTGATATTTGATCAACATCTTGGACCTACTTAGGATTTCTACGAGTGATAGCAAAGGAGTATAGTTTTATAAGTGCTTCGATAGCAGACCTCTAGGGCCTCCAAGTGAGATATCTCTAACATGATCAATTTTTATGAGCTTAGAGATCGTTTCTTGGCATGCGGCGACTATAACTCCAAACATACATACTGGAGTTCAAGATTAATTACTGCCTGAGGTAGTCAGTTATACAATTATATAAATATACCTCGTGTCCCCCTGGTCAGTGAACATACTGGCCTGCCGATCCTAGAAAATTCCGGATCTAATTGGTTTTGTGATATCAAAATATTAATTGAAATTCAGTATCAATGATCAGCGAATGATTTTATTCTGACCTATAATTTTGAAAGCATTGTGGAGGATCTTACACACAAATGGTGGAAATATAAAAAATATATTAGAAGTCATATCCAGACGAATCCTAAGTTTCAGTGTGAGGAAGATGTCAACAAGCATATTAACGTTTTTAACGTCGTTGATAACTCTAGACCTAGAACATTCTAAATCCGAAACTGTTCGAAAGGGTTTCTCTTACACTTAAATTGTGATATAGAGAAGCTTGTTTGTTAGAAAGGAAAGTTGAGACGCGAACTGCAATGTACGAGATTACCAGCTGCAAAGCTGAGACAATCGATTTCAAGTAGAAAATTAGTTAAATTTCGCAGATTGTAATGATACCTAAACCTGGAAAGGACTTGACGATATCATTATACTGGAAAAAAATATGCAATACTTTGGTTTTCTGGAAAAGCACGGAACTATGGAACAGATAAACCGTTTAACTGGAGTGATTAGAAAATCGTTTGAATTAAAAAAAATTGTTCGGCAATATTTTTTTAATGAAGCTCAAGCCTTCGATAAAGTATGGCTTGAGGGCCAAGTATACAAAATTAAAATCCTGCTTCCACCATGTACTCACAAATTGAATCCTAGAATCCAGAATTCTAATTGAATGATCGGCATTTATTAAAATATAACAATTTTGTAACAGAAAGTGTTCTAGAACACACACGTTTTTCAATATACACATTTGACTTGCCCTTATGCGATGATCTTACGATTTCAATACATGCTTATGATACGGCTATTCTCAGCACCCATGAGCCCGAGTTGCTCATACGTTGGAAAATAATTTGAGACATTTGGAAAAGAATTGAAGAGTAAAAGTAAACGATGACGGTGAAAAGTATGCACGATCACCTTCGCTCTTAGAAGAGGAAATAGTTCTCCAGTTCCTTTATATGGTGTTTACATCCCTCAGGGTGATTATGTTACTTACCTCGATAGCCATTTGAATAGGCGACTGCCATATAGAAACCAAGAGTTTTGATATGCAGTTAAAAGCCTTTAATTTACAGTGGTCTAAATGAAGCCTTGACAATAAAGTCGAGCTGTATAAAACCGTTTTAAAACAATCATGGATATATGGTATCCAATTATAGGGAATGTCCTGCAAAATGAATATCGATATTATACAGAGGGCACAATCTAAAATTTAACGAATCATAACTGGTGCTCCATGGACATAATAGATGATAACTTTCATAAAGAATTGGAAAACGTACATGAGAGACTTATCCTAATTCGCTTGCCCGGCGTCTTATAGATGTACAGACATTTTCAAGACTCTGTCGAATGATTTACCGTTATGTTAGAAATAATTATAGGGGAGATCAGATCTTCCTAGATAATTTTAAAGTTTTAAAACTTACATGGACATGTCGTATCCAAATATTGATGATATTCTGAGGGCACAATCTAAAATTTAACGAATCATAACTGGTGATCCATGGTTCATTAGAAATGATAACATTCATAAAGACTTCAATATACCATTAGTAAAGAAAGAGATTGAAAGAGTATATGAGAGATATATGACAAGGATAAGAACTCATCCTTATTCGCTTGACAGACAGACACAAGACTCTGCCATAATGATTAACCTCCATGTTAGTAATAATAATAGGGGAGATCAGATCTTCCTAGATAAGAGTTTTAAAGATTTCAATACTTTTATTGTGAGGCCTCAAAAGTGAGGCAGATTCAATATATATAAAATCCAGAATAAAAAAATTATAAATATTTTTTAAATACTTGACATGATTTAATATCCATTTAACCCATTTACCTTTTTAACCAAAATGCATTTTTACATTTTGGTATAAATTTCATCGTGAGTAATAATAAAACTCACTTTTCAATTCTCACGTGACATAAAATGACAAAATAATTTGTAATTTGCTAACAAAAAAATAATTTTAATTAAAAAAAAAAAAAAAAACATTTTTTTGCATGAGTTTCTTTTGCAATAGAGTATTTTGTTTATGAATTATTGCAATTTCTATGTATGACGTTGGACAAAAATGTAAAAATGACTTAAAAGCAAATTTAAATATTGTTTGCCATCATTTACATTTTCACACGCAACCAAGTTTTAGTTTCGTTTTCGAAACGAAAGAAAAAAAGGTGAAAGAACTTTATTTGGTTTTGTTTTTTCATGTTTAAATATCAACTAAATTTAGTACATTTAATTAAAATTTATGTTGATTTATTAATTATTTCCTTAACCGCGAAAGCGAACAAATTTAAATAAATATTTTGAAGGATTAAAGTCAACTTGACAAAATGTCAAAATAAGAAACTCCTATTAGAAATTTGGAAATGGACTTAATAAGGGAGTTATGAGATGGACGTTTCTTATCTCAAATAGAAACACATTTACTAGCAATAACTGCGCCCTTTCCTAATCATCACTTCACAGTTTCGACTACGATTCCTTCAAGAAACCTCAACATTAGAAATGTTAAAAAATCCTAACATTCTAACACCTTCAATTCGCCGATGATAATGCTGTGCAGTAGTGTACAGCTGCCAAGATATTTTTGTCAATAAAATTAGCAGGTTTCATAATGAATTTAAATCAATTGGAATTGTTTTTTTACTATGTAGAAAGCATTTCACTAAGAGCAGATGTCTTCAAAAATTATAACGGATTCCCCAATGCCACCATTTTCTTCAAAAACTCCCCATACATTTTGATCCAGAACCATACACTTGATTGAAGAATGAAAAATTGTGCCTCATCGCTCATAACTTCTGAAGAACGATCACCGAAGTTTATTTATAGATAAACTATCAAAATTTATCAGACATTGATTTGTTTGTACCAAACAAATCAGTTCAAGTTCAGTTCTTGACTCAATTGTTAAATCAGTTTCTGAGTTATTTCTTGATACCGTTCTTGAATCGATTCTTGATTCAGTTCTTGCTTGGAAACGTAATACAGCTCTTGTCTCAGTTCTTAATTAAGTTCCTGATTCAGTTCTTAGTTTAGTTCCTTATTCGGTTCTTGATTCAGTTTTTCACACAGTTCGTGATTTAGTTCTGAATTCAGAGAAATTTTGCTTTGTTCCGATCAAGTAAATTTTTGTTTTGTTCTGGATTCAGTTCTTAATTCATTTCTTAATTCAATTAGTGCTTCTGTTCCTGATTCGGTTCATAATTCAGTTTTTGATTCAGTTTTAGTTCAGTTCTAATTCAGTTCTAGTTCAATTTTAGTTCAGTTCTAATTCAGTTCTAATTCAGTTGTAGTTCAGTTTTAGTTCAGTTCTAATTCAGTTCTAATTCAGTTCTAGTTCAATTTTAGTTCAGTTCTAATTCAGTTCTAGTTCAGTTCTTATTCAGTTGTAGTTCTGTTCTAATTCAGTTGTAGTTCAGTTTTAGTTTAGTTCTAATTCAGTTCCAATTCAGTTCTAATTCAGTTCTAGTTCAGTTCTAATTCAGTTCTAATTCTGTTGTAGTTCACTTGTAGTTTAGTTCTAGTTCAGTTTAAGTTCAGTTTTAGTTCAGTTCTAATTCAGTTGTAGTTCTGTTCTAATTCAGTTTTAGTTCAGTTTTAGTTCAGTTCTAATTCAGTTCTAGTTCAATTTTAGTTCAGTTCTTATTCAGTTCTAATCAGTTGTAGTTCAGTTTTAGTTCAGACAAATTCAGTTCTAATTCAGTTGAAGTTCAGTTTTAGTTCTGTTCTAATTCTGTTCTAATTCAGCTCTAGTTCAGTTCTAATTCAGCTCTAGTTCAGTTCTAATTCAGTTGTAGTTCAGTTCTAGTTCAGTTTTAGTTCAGATTTAGTTCAGTTCTAATTCTGTTTTAATTCAGTTGTAGTTAAGTTTAAGTTCAGTTCTAATTCAGTTCTAATTCAGTTGTAGTTCAGTTTTAATTCAGATTTAGTTCAGTTCTAATTGAGTTCTAGTTCAGTTCAAGATCAAGTCAATTAAATTTTAGTGCAGTTCGTGGTCACCATCTGAAAGAAGTTTTTTTTAGATTTTTTCTCAGTCG
This sequence comes from Cochliomyia hominivorax, assembly GCA_004302925.2. NCBI lineage: Eukaryota > Metazoa > Arthropoda > Insecta > Diptera > Calliphoridae > Cochliomyia > Cochliomyia hominivorax. The sequence goes on from PYHX02000467.1 coordinate 16,420,424, forward strand.
AAATTTTTGTTGAAATTCGTATTCTTTCGTTTAACGATGTAATATTCTGAATTATTATTTGCTTGAATCTGCTCCCGAACGCTTTTAGTTAAAATCATTGACAGATTTAGAAATTTCAACTGGCAGTTATTGCCGACTAACTCTATTTCCTGTTTAATTTCTCTCTTTTAAGTTTCAGTTAACATATCTCAAATACTTATGTTAAATTTCAAATAAATACTTCAATAACACTTTAAGTAGACTTAAACTAAATAAAACTGAATCCTCTTAAATGTTGCAATAAAACCAATTTTCTTTCCACATTTCATTCCAAAATAAATCTTTAATAAACTCCCACAAAAATAAATTAAATCCTTTATTATCCTTATGTTACCAAATCCAACCCACTTATTTTTCCTGCACAAGTGTTTGGTTTCTGAAAACCATAAAATCTGCATAATTTATCGTACAACAAAAAAAAAAACTCATCTCGATTTAATAAACAGAAATTCATATCAAAATATTTACAAATCCTCCGGCATCCAAAAATTTTATTCTCATTTAATGTTTCTTATTGAATTTGTAATTAAGAGTCCTTTTTCCTTTTTGAAGAAAAACGTTACAAATTATTTTTTGAATTTTATTTTTCTCCTTAAAAAATAAGAAATTTTCACTGTCAGCATAAAATACTTTCAACAAAAATTAAAATCAAACTGACAAACGTTGAACATGACGATGATGATGGTGATGATGATTATGATAATGTCGATGTTGTTGATGATGATGACGACAACCTAAAAACAAGGACATTGAAGGCAACAACAACATTCATTGATGATGACACCTACAAATATTGTCAACATTTACCAAAACATAAAAAAAGATTCAACCCTTGAGCCTGTTTACTTACATATCCTTTTGATGAAATATAATCACACATATATTCATATTTAGATGTTATTGTGTGGGTATGTCAATATCAGGTCAGGTTGATTTTGAAAATAGAAAAAAAAAATTGAAAAAAAAATAGAACAAAGAAAGACAGCTGGAGTGGATTGAATAATAACTCGGTTGTTATTTAGAGTTCATAAATGGAGTTATTTTTTGCGTCATGGTTAAAGATATTTTTTGAAGAGGTTATGTATGGCATTGAAGTGAAAGTAGATGTTAGTAGGGGATTTGAGGTGAACATTTACCAGCAATAACAGCGCCATTTGAAATTCATCATTTCATAGTTTTGGCCACGATTCCTTCAAAACACCTCGACATAAAAAATTTAAAAAAATCCTAACATTCTAATCTCCTCAACTCGGAGACGATAATGCTGTGCAATAGTGTACAGCTGCCAAGATCTAGTTATATTTTTTAATGAATTATTTTAATGACGGATTCATCCAAGTCTACCGTGTTCTTCAAAAATGTGTTATACTTTTAATCCAGAACCATACACTTGATTAAGGAATTAAAAATTTGAATAAAAATCGTTCATAACTGAAGAGGTTATGTATGGTATTGAAGTGAAAGTAGATGTTAGTAGGGAATTTGAGGTGAACATTTACCAGCAATAACAGCGCCCTTTGCAATTCATCATTTCATAGTTTTGGCCACGATTCATTCAAGAAACCTCCTTAATACGCTGACGATAATGCTGTGCACTAGTGTACAGCTGCCAAGATCTATTTACATTTTTTAAGGAATTAAATTCAATGAAGATTTCTTGCTATTTCGCTATATAGCGTGCGTTGGAGGCTGGTTACACTGAGATCTATATAGAGCCCATTGCAACAAATGATTGGCTTCTTTTGCCGCAATTGCATATTGCTTGCCATACCAAGAACTTTTTGGGAAACTTGTACTGCTTTTAGGTCCTTCACTTTTTCTTTAACATTCCCTCCAGCATCAGCAACATAAATTGTTGACCAGGATGTTGAAAACAAATTGCCATAACATTACGATTCGTTATCTATTATGTCTCCAGAGTATTTTTTAGAAAACTTAACTTCAAATTCCGTTCTGTGTTTGCTTAACAGCGTCCCTGTCAGGAACTTTTCGAGCCTTGTGTGCTTTAAAACCTGTCAGAGCTCTGAGCTAAACTGGTTAATTTCCTTCCGAATGTGTTGGGGACTCTTTTGAAAATGCTTTCTATTATTTTGGTTTAAGGAATTTCATGTGGACCTTTCCTTCTACCTGAACCTGTTTTTCTATCAACGGACAAGTTCTCCGGTTTGTAACGTTGGAAAAAAATCACAATTTAAAATTAAAAAATTCGTGCGTGATTCAAAAAATATCTTTTCATATCATCGGATATTTTTCTCTTATTTTCCAAA